>JAOXNO010000001.1:141686830-141728821 GCA_028565335.1 Limnodromus scolopaceus
GTGCAGCACCCTACACTTGCCCTTGTTAAATTTCATTAGGTTTCTCTCTGCCCAACTCTCCAGCCTGTCCAGGTCTCGCTGGATGGCGGCACAGCCTTCTGGTGTGTCAGCCACCCCTCCCAATTTTGTGTCATCAGCGAACTTGCTGAGGGTACATTCCATCTCTTCATCCAGGTCATTGATGAATATATTGAAGAGGACTGGACCCTGTACTGACCCCCTGGGGAACATCACTTGTTACAGATCTACAACTAGATTCTGTGCCACTTATCACAACCCTCTGAGCACTATCTTTCAGCCAGTTTTCAATCCACCTCACTGTCCATTTATTTAACCCACACTTCTTACGCTTACCTATGAGGATGCTGTGGGAGAACTGTGTCAAAAGCCTTGCTGAAGTCAAGGTACACAACATCCATCACCATCCCCTCATCTATCCAACCAGTCATGCTATTGTAGGTTATCGGGTTAGTCCGACATGATTTCCCCTTGGTGAATCCATGTTGACTACTTCTGATAGCTTTCTTTTTCTCCATATTCTCTGAGATGACACGCAGAATGAGCCGTTCCATCATCTTTCCAGGGATGGACGTGAGACTGACAATGTAAATTACTTCTATAGCCCAGGAACTTCATGCAGATTTTACATTTAAAGTGCAATTAGGACTGGAGCTAAAACTCTAACCCCAACTAAGCCCACAATTTAAGTTTAACTGTTCAAAACCAGAAATAAAGCCTAATCAGATGCTGGTATTCAACCAGTCTCTGTAGCCACAGAATCACAAAGAGGTGCAAGGGGATCCCCAACAGAAGAAACAAGTCTATTTAGGGCAAAATCTCCAATAAATTTTTTAAATGCTTATTTCTCCATGATAAGCAGCTCTGTTTCCCGTTTCTCCCTTTCACCTCTGAGACCACAAAACCTAGTCCCATGACTATTTTAGCAACAGCACATCTCTGTTGGTAGCCCAAGGCGACCAAGCAGATCGGTTACGTGGTGGCCAGAGAGACAAGGAGACTTCTCTCTGCCCGTTTCCTCTCCTCTTCCCCATTGTTTCTGCAGGTTTTCTGACAGGCAAATGTATGAAGTACCATTTTGTACCCTAATATAGCATGTTTAGGACACAATTACTGTTTTCCTTTCTACTCTGTGAATCTCTGAGACCCTGAAAGTCAGGGAACCATTGCCTCAGCAGCACATCTGATGCTGAGCTGGAAACAAAATAGTACTCGCATCCACATAGTGCCAACCTCCTCAGTTCTGCAATCTAGATGTATTTCCACTACCTGCAACCATTATGGGTCACTGAGCTAAGAATGAAGCCGTTCTCTGCAAAGTACATTCAAAGTAAAAACAAGAGAACAAGAATTTCCAAGAGAACGACAGAATTCAGGACTCAGCTTTATCTGTTACATGTAGGATTTTCTTCCTGTTCCAAGCTCAACTTACAACCTTTGCATTGGAGTCATTTGTTGACTACATACAGGAATCTCCACAGTCTGACTTAGCTTTTCTTTTTTCCTTGCGTATCTCCAGCTGAGTGTTTTTAAACAGATCACGACACATCACTGCAGTGAGGAAATAACTTTTTTGATCTGTAAAATCCCTTCAAAACTTCTTTTTCATTGCTTTTACATTAAGTCTAGTAGCTCTCAATAAAAACAAATTAGCGCAAGAGCAAATAACCATAAAGTAATTTCAACCATGTTAATCAACAACAATAAACAACAGCCATTCCACAACAGCCAGAGATGCTGTATTAGCTTCTCTTGCTGTTGTTCATTGCAAATGACAGATAGACTCGAACTACATCTAAGATGGAGCAGACTGTCATAACTTCTCCTCAATGGAGTAAAAAGGTGGCAACAAAACAGGCTTTGCAACCAAGATAAAGAGATGCTTGCTGATTCTTGGAAATTTTGGCAGAAACACCAATTAAGTTGTTTCAGGTAAAGTTAGCATTCAGGCTTTTTTATTTTACTTCAGTCAGTTGTCTTTTGACGACATTTTTGTTTTAATGGCAGTTAAATTCAAAATAAGTCATTGCTTGCAGGTCAACTGTTAGTATTTTTATTAACTTTCAGTTATATAAATGCCCCCTTTTCCAACAGTTTGAGTTTTCCTCAGTTATATAAAAGTGTACATGAAACAACTGGAAAAAAAATCCAATCATGAGTTAAACCAGAGTTCCTAAAAAAAGCCAATGAATTTCTAGTTCTTGGCTCATCTCTAGTACACAGCAGATAGCTCTGAAGTCAGACCACTATTAATTCACAGACTTTGAGGATGAATGTGTTCTTTCAAACTACTAAAATGAACATTTTCTTACCAATGAAACCCAGCTGAGAAAATTCTAGAATCATCCAATCTTCAGAAGCGAGCTGAAGTGCAAAATTTTTTATTGTGCTGAAATAATTCTGCTTGACAACGATGTCATCTTCAAGCTAGAGGAAGGTAGCAGCGGTATCAACATAAATAAAAAAAAAAGTACCAGCAAAGCAATAGGAAAAAGTACAGCTAAGAAATACTGATTTACAAGATATTGCTAACACATAGCCATATATTTCTAATGCAAGCACTGCTATAAAACCTAGATGCTACAGCCAAGAATAACTATTGTAGGCATCACAGTCTGTATATTTGTGGAGAACTAATCCAGAATCTTTCTGTAGTAAGATTCATTAAGTGTATCTCAACTTACTACTTGAGAACTTTGCTTTTCTAGCTTCTCTCTTCAGAGGAAAATCATCCAAGAAATAATGTTAGATTAAGTGACCTCATCATTAGAACAAGTAGAACACCTGCATTATTTGTACACAAATGTGACTGTTTACTCACACAGTTAGCAGTATTGAAAGAATTTCTCCTCTGAGACAAGAAGCTAAGAGACATGTTGTCTACAGAGGTGGGATTCATTCCACCTGGCTTTACCTGTCCAACAGAAGAACAGGTGCATTGTTCAAACCAATCATCTAGTCCGGGCAGCAGAACTGCCAAGATGTGCCCCTTTAATTCACAGTAAGTGCAGGCCACTGCTTTAAGGATCCTGCTGCTTCTGTCCTTTCTCCCAGTGCAATCATGCTCCCCACCTTGTGCTGGCACTAATATCTGTGCAACTGCATAGTTTCAAAAAGACCATCTTGTGTTATTGGCTGTGAAGCTTCCAGGAGAGCTTTCTACTTCAGAGACAGTGTCCTCCACAAATTACTTCCTCACATACCATAACCTCTGTATTTAATGCCCTCCTTCAACTATGAAGTTATCTCTGTTCTGTATAGGTCCTTCTGATGTGTCCAACAGCATAATTTCTCTTTTAACTCATTTGAAAACTTGTCTCAAAACAAAGAGAAATTTACCTGAATGTAATAAACCCCCTTTTTCTGGGCATACATCATAAGAAAACAATAATCCAAGTTTTGTTTTGTTCTCCATCTGAAATTAAATTAAAAGCTTAAGGATTATGAAAAAAGAGTTATTTCAATACATGCTGGCAATGCAAAGTAAATCTCACTATGAAGAATGACACACATTAGTGAAATGTTAGGACAGCTGCTTTTGGCATTGTTCCCGCAGGAAATCCCTCTGTCTGGAAAAAAGGAATAAAGCTTTTGCCTTATGCTTTAATACAGACATAAAGCTGGTTTAACTTCAATATGATTTTGTGAAGACTACCTGACATTTCACTAAAAACACATGTGCACTTTAAATGGTAATTCAGCAGGAATTATTGGGTTTTATGCTGTATTTCAGGAAGAAAAATAGTAAAAAAAACCACAAACCAAAACACCACAGCAAAAATCATCTATCAAGTCTCAGTTCTCCTCCCCAAATTTAACACTAAATAAATTCAACTAAGCACAGCGTTAGGCTCTGATCATCTACAGAACAGCATGCAGACAGGAATGAGATGGATTCACAGAGCACTTTTAGCATCCCCACACTTTCAAGAATTACAGTAAGAAAACATTTCAAGAATTCACATCCCACTTGCCATTTCATAAACAACAAAAGTGTAGGTGTGGGAGGAGATGGGAAAAGATCTGGGGTAATAAACTAACCTCACTCTCTCTTTTGAGTCTCCAAATGTCTCTTTCAAGTTTGTCAAGTCAGGATAGTAAGTTGCAGGAGGGGCTATTACTTCCACCAAGCCAGAACTGATCTCTGTAGAAAACCTGTAAATAGAAACATTCTAAGTCACATGAGAGATTCTGAGTCCTGGAGACTTCCTCCTTGCTTTTCTGTTGGTACAGTTATTATGTCTGGTTACAACAATGACTTACTCAAACAAGGCATGTAACATAAAAGTAGTATAGAAGAAAAAAACTGTTTTCCTTAGCGTTATCTTCAGAGCAGTATAGCCTCTTGCCCAATAATCAGAATCCTAACTAGATTAAAAACATTTCTTTTGCCTTTCTATTTTCGGAATCTAGTGATATTTTTCCCCCTATAGTTCTCATTGAACATACAGAATAGAAGGCCCTAACACAGATGTCATAAATTTCCATTTACGTTAAACCAATCCCATCTAAGGTGCACCAAAGAATTTGATCTCATTTATTGTTTTACAATTTAACTGACTGAATCACTGCCCCTTAATTTATCATCTATTACTTTGTTGTTCAAAAATCCAAACCCCCAAGAAACAAAAATGCATGGTCTCATATTTCCAGAATACTTTTTATTACTTATCACAACCTGATTTAGGAAAAAACAAAAAAGCAAACCCACCAATAAGCTAAGAAGTTAAAACTACATTAAAACTACAACTTACTCTTTTTCCAGGCTTGCAACAACACTGTTAACATAATCAAGATCAGTCTGGAAAAAAAAAAAACAACCACAACATAAAAACCAAATAGAATACTTAACAGTTTGGGAGCTACACTTTAAAAGAACCCAGTAAAATAAACATTGGAAATAGCTGTACTTGAAAATCTATTTCAGCATGTAAGACATTTGAGGAATATAGGAACACATCATACACATAACTAAATCTTATGTCTAATGGGAGAAGAAACAATTCGGTTTTGTAAACAGATGAGAATAATATTTGCCTTGTATCTGCAGACAGTTCTAATCCAACTGTTGATATTTTCTTGCAACCTCCCATGCTCTCAATCACAAAACGATCACTGAGTGTTTGTGTAGGAAGAACTTTGCATTATTGTTAGATAATAATAATAATAACGTATATTAAAATATTACTAAGGAAAGCTTTCTGAAAAAAAGGGCATTGAACACACACTCCATATGCTTTTTTCAAAAATGTATCTCCTAAACTTTGCATTTAAAGCACGAACACCCCAACCACAGACAGCAATGAACATGCTGTTTTCCTGACCAGGGTTGCTTTTTTTGCATCATAGATTAAATCTGAAGGACTATCAATCTTATAAATCACCTGGTTCTTAAAGGTGTACAGATTCTAAAAATTCATTGTTGGTTAAAATATAAATTGTGACATTCTGGAAAAGTCTAGATCACCTAACTTGCCAGAACTGGAGATTATTCAACCTATTCACTTGGTTGTAAGCATGCATCCCAGGAAAAGAGGGTTTGTGAATTCATAAGTCTGACTAGTAAATATAACAAAGATTAGGATTTTCAATCTAATAACTTGGCATACTATTTATCAGTTTTCAAAAGAAAATTTACAGTCTTTCAACTCAGACTCTGGTGGCTCATGAGGATTCTACAGAAATAGCTGTGTTGGAAATGCTGGAAACAAAGGAACAGTTCATACTTTTTCTGACAAATTTGTAATGCAGATTACCATTAAAGGATTATACACACAGAGAATAAATCCCTCCCAAGCATTTCTATAGAACCACTAATCTTGTTTGATAAAGGTGCTTACCCTTTGATCTTGAAAAAAAAAAAATCACCATTCCTATTTTTAAAGATTTATTTTTATAAAATCCAACATAATACCAGTGACGCACGCATTTCCAAAAAGGACAACAGTGAGTTTCTTCAAAAAGCAGGTTCTAAATACTACAAGAACATATAAGTAGAAAGCATTTATCTTAAGTTTTTTGTACGTATTTTCTTCATAGGTGCTATGCCTACTGCAGGACAGAAGTTTAATAAGCAGGTAAGGTGTTCACAATTTAAAACTCATCCTGCAGTGAGTTCCACACAAGCAGACTTATGGGTCCATACCGACCTTGATATATTACTAAGTCTTTAAATACACATAAGGATTGTTCATGAACAGTTTATTACTAGAATGGAGTTTAAAACATAACTTCTGCTGTGTATAACAGTTACCAATCAGTGACCTAGTAACTACCTAAAAATAATTTTAGTATATCCATCTTTAACTGAAATATTTCTTTTTTTTCCTTAGTTTTAAAAATCTTTTAAACACTAACAATACAGAAATTGTTGTTTAGTCAGCACAGAGAAAAAACCAAACAACTAGAATTTCCGGTTGGCATCCCAAACTTCAATTACCCAGTCTAGCATTAATAACTCAAATATTTGTTAAACAGTGCATACTGTAATTACATAGCAAAAAGTTTTATATATATATAAATGTATATACATACACACAGAGTCAAAACACAGCTAGTTTCTAGACAATATTCCAGAGATTAAAATAAATGCCAAACTTCACCCCAGTTGGAAGCATATATTTGGTCACAAGACTGTGCCTTCGTGCAAGTCTCCTTAGAGCAAACATAGTTTTGATCTATTTTGCAGATATGAAATGAAGCCTTGCTAGTGCTTTTAAAACCTTACACCCTTACACAGAACATATCACAATCAGAAAAAAAAAAAAAAAAAGAAAGTCTGAAACAAGAAGGTTTTTCTCCCTACTTCATCTTAGTTGTTTGTGTCCTTCATGCAAAAGGTTGGCAGTTTCCCAGCCAGAGCTGCAATCACAATAGCTTCACATTAGAGAGATGTAGCCTGTAGACTTCCAACCTCATATTGCAATCTATGCCGCTGTCACACAAAGTTGAGATGGTCTGGTCTAGCTGCACTGAATGCAAGACACAGCAAATACCACTGCTGGCTTAGTAGGTAATCTTCCTTCTGAATCAACAATCACTGCATCAGCATAGTGCAAAAGGAGATGTCACTTTTAGAATGAAAAAACCCACTGAGATTAAAAGATGATGCCATTTTTCACATGAGCAAATGCACTAAAAACTTCATATCCTGCCATTTTTTCTTGTATTGGGTTCAAGTGGCAAGGTTTTGTGGGTGTTTTTGGGGGAGGGAAGGGGCACAGGTGTGGCTTCTGTGAAAAGCTGCAAGAAGCTTTGCCCATGTTCAGTAGAGCCCATGCCAGCTGGCTCCATGATGGACCCACCACTGGCCAAGGGCGAGACAACCAGCAACAGCGGTAGCACCTCTGGGATAATATATTTAAGAAAGGGGAAAAGTTGCTGCACGATGACAACTGCAGTTGAAGAGAGGAGTGACAGTATGTGAGAGAAACAACACTACAGATGCCAAGGTCAGTGAAGGAGGGGGAGGAGGGTGCTCCAGATGTTGGAGCAGATTCCCCTGCAGCCCATGATGAAGACCACAGTGAGACAGGCTATACCCCTGCAGCCCATGGAGGTTAACAATGGAGCAGATACCCACCTGCAGCCCATACAGGACCCCACACTGAGCAGGTGGATGTGCCTGAAGGAGGCTGTGACCCCATGTGAAGCCCACATTGGAGCAAGCTCCTGGCAGGACTTGTGACCCCGTGGGGGACCCATGCTGGAGCAGTCTCTTCCTGAAAGACTGCATCCTGTGGAAGGGACCCACACTGGAGCACGGGAAGAGTCTGAGTCCTCCCCCTGAAGAGGAAGGAGCAGCAGAGACAACATGTAATGAGCTGACCACAACCCCCATTCCTCATTCCCCCACGCTGTTGCAGGGGAGGAGGTAGAGAAAAGATTGAGTGAAGTTGAGCTCAGGAAGAACGGATGGGTGGAAGGAAAGCATTTTAAGATTTGGTTTTATTTCTCATTACCCTCTCTGATTTGATTGGCAATAAATTAAGCTAATTTCCCCAAGTTGAGTCTGTTTTGCCTGTGATGGTAACTGGTGAGTCATCTCTCCCTGTCCTTATCTCAACCCAGGACCTTTTTCTTATATTTTCTCTCCACTGTCCAGTTGAGGAGGGGGAGTAATAGAGCAACTTTTGTGGATACCTGGCATCCAGACAGGGTCAACCCACCACAATTTCTAAATAAGCAGTTGTATTTATATCTACCAGCAGCATCAGGATTTCAACACCAAACTCTTCCCCTCAGGATAGCAGGTTGCCATCTTTCCACATCAGAACTTGAAGAAGCAACCTCTCCTCTCATTACCCAGCCTAACACTAAGTGGCATCTTTGCCAGCACGCTTCAGCTATGGAAATATCCCAGGAAAGTGGTACTTGCAAGTTATTTCACACAACCTCATGAAATAAATATGAGAATATGTAGTAAATTTGATCAAGCTGTAACTATACCCAAGGGAAGAGTTAACTATACAGAAGTCTTTGCAGGGTAACAATGGAAGGAAATCAAGAATAGCCAGATAATTGCTCTAACCTAAGGATCTTCGATGCAGTATCAATAAATTCAGCCAATAACTGAAGCGTGGCAGAAAAAAAAGTAATAATCTATTGTTGACCAAAATCTATTCTCCATTTTTGAGGAAGAAGCCATTTACTTCCCTGCCAAAATAAGACCAAAATAATACGTAACATGAAGGAGTAATACCCATGTCTTCTCCAAGAACCTTAAACAGGACAAGACAAATCCAGATTAATCAAAAGGAAGTCATCCATGAAAGACAAAGCGTAATTGTTCTTCAGGCTTCCAGCAAAGATCATCTGATAGATACCAGGTTGACTTTGGGGCAGCTACGATGAACTTAAATTTTGTTTCATGGTATCAGTCTTACTTGCTATTATTGAAAGGAAATGTCACTGGCGATCCCAACCCAAGCAGCACAGCCTGTAAGACAACAGCTATGAATGTTTTTGTACACCAAATCAGAAGGCAATAACAAAAACAGAATTTTTCCTTAGTAAAACTCCTCAGGTTGAAGATTAAATAATCCCTTGGAGTTGGGATCCAAGAAAAAGATGCAAAAATGAACATTTTTAAGAACTTTTGAAATTATTAAATATGAAATTGTAATAGGCCACAACCAAAAGAGTTAACAGTGCCAGCCACAAAGCCGCATCTTATCAATGTATCACATGGAGTCTTACAAACAAGTTTGTCCTGTTTGGTGGATCTCTGGGAACTAACGAAATGCATAAGTAGGGGTGGTTTTTCAATATCTGCAGTTTAAATATTTCTGTCCTTTCTTCCTAGTCATATGAAATTAGTGATCTCTGAGAGAAAGCAAGAAACACTTGGAAAGAGACATTCTCCTTTTTTCATTCATACCAGATCAGACCAAAGATCAAGCCAGCTCAGCATCTTGCTTCCAACAGTCGCAGCCATTAATGGATACATAGCAAAGAATAAGAATAGAACAAGCAAACACAGTACTCCCTCCTGCTACCATCCATGCTCCAACTACCTTCAATTCAAGTTACTCCTGATACAGATGTGATTTTGTGTATTTAATATTCCTCAGTAGACTCCTCTTCAAGGTACCTTGCCAGTATCCCCTTGAGCCTATCTAAACTTTCACCAAGAAAAGATTTTAGTGTATGAGATCTATGGAGTTTCGCAGGGTTATGAAACGTCTAAGGCTGTACGCTTCCATCAGCAATTTTTATAAGACACACATATAGAGTGCTTTCATGACTCTCTCTAAAAGAAAACTGAGAGTCCGTTGTGGAACAAACTAAAATTTCACAGACTGTCAGTGAAATCAGTTTCTAAATTTCCTCAGGTTTTATAAGATGGTGCCCTACCATCTTATAGTAGGTGGTACTAGTTCAGGTGAGGCTGCATTTCAAATTTGCAATTATTCTAAGGTTTGCCTGAACAAACATTGTTATTCATAACAAACACACAAAGAACCAGAGCAGCAATGAACTTTCCAATCTTTTTTATTGATTTTTATTAGTGAGTGTGAGCACAGCAAAGCAGTAGAATGTATTAGCTAGCAGAAGTTAGAAAGTTCTGATTAACAGCGAGCCAACTGTCAGCAAAAAACAAGATCCCTAGTTTTAAGAATCAGCCCTTTTGTCCTGTTAAATCCTACCTACTTCATACCTTCATGAATGACAGAAGGTGGACTGTTTTTCAAAATGAATGGAAAAACATGGCATTTTAGACTGAAGGTCTGTCTACTCACTGTCTTGGCCACAAGCAGATGCATAGGGAAAAAAAAGGATGCAATCAGAGAATCACAGAATATCTCAAGTTGGAAGGGATCCATAAGGATCATCAAGTCCACCTCCCTCCTCCTTGCAGGACTGCCTAAAACTAAATCATATGTTTAAGGCATTGTCCAGATGCTCCTTGAACTCTGACAGGCTTAGTGCTGTGACCACTGCCCTGGAAAGCCTGTTCCAGTGACTGACAATCCTCTCTGTGAAGAACCTTTTCCTAATGTCCAACCTGAAGTTCCCCTGATGCAGCTTCATTCCATTTCCTTGTGTCCTATCACTGGTCACCAGAGAGAAGAGAGCAGCACTCCACCTCTGCTGCCTGCCTTGAGGAAGTTGTATCCCGTGTTGTATCCTCTCAGCCTTCTCTTCTGCAAGCTGAACAAGCCAAGTGGCCTCAGCTGCTCCTTGTAAATTTTGCCCTCAAGACCTTTCACTCTATTGGTTGCCCTCCTCTAGACACACACTAATAGTCTGATGTCCTTCTTGAGGCACCCAAAACTGCATATAGCACTCAAGGTAGGGCTGCACCAGTGCAGCACAGAGTGCAATGAACAGGGTATGTATAGAATGAACCTTCTTTCCCTTCATATACCTCCCAGTTCTCAGTAATCAACAGTTTATAATTCCTAGGCCTGACTGATAACCATACCATTAAATTCAATAGCTCCTCCTCAATCTGGTCTTTGTGAATTTGCCTGATTCATTTCAAAACCCATTTACTCACCTATATTTCACAATATCCAGTAGCAACAAGGCCCACAATTTAACTATGTATCAAGTGAAAAATACTGGAAAAATGTTTTAGATTTTGCCTCTTCATTTTATTTAGCAGCACTTACATTGCATCTGTATCACCATGTCAAACTGAGAATCGGTTCTATCCACATATATAAAATCTAAATGAGTAAAACAGTGACTCTAAACAGGGCTGGAGCCAGGCTGACAGACCGGCAGAGCAAGCACACAAATGCTTTGCATCAGACCATATAAGACACGGTCTTGTAGTCTAGCAGCGTCAACAAGACACGGTAATGCTAGAAGAAACAAAAATAGCCTTGAATTTCAGACATCTACATTCCATTGTAAAGCATGAGATTCCTGTCCCTGCTTTTACTTCCAGCCTCACCCCTCCTGCAACAACTTAATCTAGTGGTAGTGGATACATTACAAATGAAGTTTTCCTTAGTCTGCCAGTAAGCCCTATTCTTACTTCAGTTCCCATGACTTGTCCACCTGATATATCAGAAGTGCTAAACACTGGGCTATGGCAATATAAAGTGCTACAGAATGGCAACTGCCATGAAAACTTAGATTATATGCACCAACATTGGCATCTGACTAGTGAAAAACTTCATTTTCACATTAAGTTTTCCAAATGGGATGGAAAAAAAAACAAAACCAAAATTGAAAAAAAAGCAAGTAAAACATGACAGAAAGCCCTGACAGCACATAAACAATATAACTGTAGCATTTTCATGTTCTGGAAGTTTGACTTGCAACCTTAGCTTTTTTTTTATAGTTATAATTTTCAAGATGCATATTGAAATGCTCTGCAAAATGTACAAGTTTTCAGCAGTTGACTCTGATTTGAGCAGGAGAGTTGGACTAAATTATCTTCTAGAGGTCCCTTCCAATCTCAGATCTTGCCTTAATAGACAAAACCTCTGTTTGAATTAAATTTTTATTTCAGTGGTCAAAAAGAGTCAGTTTCAGGAAGAGAAGCACAAATAGAAGCAAAAATGGCACTAAAATTCCAAAGATTTCCCCCCACCCCTAAGCCACTAGGAAAGGAAATACAGATGCAGAACAACAAAATACTACAAATGCAAGAAGAGAAGATACACGGAAAGAGGGGGGGAATTCAGACATTAACTGTGCAGTACATTTTAAAAAATGTGGTTTAGATAGGCCGTTAGATTATCCAGGTCTTAATTGTTAAAGGAAATCTAATATAAGTCTTAACTTATTCAAGAACATCTTCCAAAAAAAAAATCCCTGGGAAACAACCATGCTAATCTGCAAAGTGTGGTCATTTCATTGCTTATTAATTTCTACAATTTTATTTGATCTTTCATCATTCCTGTAGAATGGCGGTGGAATAATTTTACAATGTATTTTAAATAATAACAAACAATGCAAAATTGAACAGCCTCCAGAAAAGGCAAAACAAACATATATTTTCCTTGAAATGGTGAGAGTACATATGAATATAATTAGCTATACACAAGGCATTAAAATTCACATTAGAAAAACAGCCACTAAAATGGCATTTGGACCTATTTTTGGATATTTATGCAGTGAAGAAAAAGCCGTAAGGAATAAAAATGCAGCAGTGGCTTCCAGTGGTTGCAATTGTGTATGGATATAAATAAGACTTGGGGAAAAAGGTAATAATATCTGTTAGAGTTCAACGAATGAAGCTGAAAAAAAAAACCTGTCATGAATACAGTGTCTGCTTTCAGATCTGAGGCAGCAAGTTCAGGGAATACATATATAAATACAGAGAGCGGGAGATTGAGATGTAAAGCAGAAAACAGGAATGCAGAATACTGTCATAACATAGCCTGCTAACGTTACATAAGCAAAATGTACCCTCTGTGTCCTACACAAGCTAAAGACTTCGTCCCTCTCTTACTGGAAGTCCCCACTGTGTCACACAGGTAAGAGATATCTTTCTCTCTCCAGTCATTTCTGTGATTAACCCGATTCAGTTCAG
This sequence comes from Limnodromus scolopaceus, assembly GCA_028565335.1. Taxonomy (NCBI): domain Eukaryota; kingdom Metazoa; phylum Chordata; class Aves; order Charadriiformes; family Scolopacidae; genus Limnodromus; species Limnodromus scolopaceus. The sequence goes on from JAOXNO010000001.1 coordinate 141,699,843, forward strand.
GACAGGATTTCACAATGCAGATCCTTTGGCAGCAATAGCAGGAATCCAAGTATACTCTTGTGTCACTCCACTCTTTGTTTCTCTCTGCCCTTGCATCCTGCATGTCAGCTCCTCAATCGTGAGGGCATACATCCATATGCTGTGGTTCACAGCACATCAGAGAACAAGTTTAGCTTTTAAGAAGGCCAGCCAGAACAAAAATACCAGGGGACAATTCAAAACAGGACATTCAGATCCAAGTTATGTTAGTATCATATAGCGTTCTGCTAGTTTTGTGCATATTACAGAGGAATCCTGGTTTGTAGAGTCTGAAAGAAAGTAGCATGTGTGGCCTGGCAACCTGGAGAAACTTTCTTGTCCTTGGGTAAGTCTGTAAATAGTTGAAAAGGTCTAGATTTTCCAGAAGATAGGTAGTTGCTGTGTACGGTCAAAAGCACCCTTCTATGACATGTTACATATTTGGAGGACAGAAGGATTTTTTCCTCATTGTCTTTCGGCAAAGGCAGACCACAGCAGCAAAATTTGGTAGTGCTGTCCAAAACTCAAAGTGTCAATTCAGTCAATCATCCAGGTATGAGGTCACCTGCTACAATGCTTCTGAAATAAGATTATTAGTGTTACTTTCCATCTCACAAATACACTAGTCCTTACTGAAGGAATCAGACACAATTCTGGCTATCAACAGTGATGTTCCCTTACCAGAAGCATCAGATAGTTACTGTAGCCCAGGTCCATCTCAGAAGTTATCTTATGGATAGAGAAGTATTTCAGTCATTCAAGTCTAGGGCTTAAGAGAAGAGCAGAATCCTGAATTTTATCTTCGTGCTGAGATACTAAAATTCTGTCAGGTACATGGAACTTCTCAAATCCTGTCAAGGATCTTTTCTGAGATTTAAGAAAGATTTTTATCACTGGTTTAATCCCATATAAGGGCTTTGCTAGTCACTGCCATGAAGAAGAGTGTAAAATGCCACGATGGTACCCAGTATCAGCAGTCCATACTCTTTGGGTACCAAAGCAGAGCTCCCAAAGAAGCGGGGATTGCAACAGCAGCTTACATATCTCAAATTCCCACTGACAGCCCAAGCAACCCTTCCAGATATATGAGTTGGCAGTATATCCAGAAGCTGTGTTCATTCCAATCAGTTTTAAGTGAGATGTCCAAAATAAAGGCGATCACCTATGTAGGCTTTTAAAATTACCTGCTGAAGATAATGTTATCATTTGGCATAACAGCCTTGTCTAGCTTTGATTTTTTAAAAAAATATATATATTAAACACATATGTATGTATATGCTAAGATCTACTGGTCTTTCTCCAACTCAAAAAGTGCAGTCAGATCTTTTGAGGACTAGGAATACATTCTCCAAGACAGCTCAAGGAAAGGGTGCCTCTCAAGTTTTCAACAATTAGCAGAAAGAATGGAACATCTCTGTACCCAGGATGATACTAACACATCCAGATTGAGAGCAAGAGACACAAATACTCCTTTGTTTTCCATCAAGAGATCTGTTGATCAAGAAGATCGAGATTCAGGCCCAGAGCAGGAAGAGGTGAAAATACAGGCTTGTTTATTTTGCTGGAGAAGCTTTCCATACTGCACTCCAATGTTAATACATCCAAAACAGGTTCAGCAAGGCTTGACCCAGTACGTGCACTCAGTGCTTAATTTGTTAAGACTTTGCTCATACCAGCCCACAGGATGGTACCTTGCTGCGTCCCCATGTCACACTGACCCAACCAGTACTGACACTTTCTCAAAGTAATAACAAAGAAAAAAAAAAAAAAAAGATTCTCCACAAAAGGACAGAGAAAATGCTATTGAAGATTAAAAAATTTTTATTTAATAGCCACTTTTCACATAGAAACAACACAGTGACAGTAAAAGATATTCAAGATATGCAAGTTTTTCTAGCCTAAAGTGAATTGTATCCACATGAAACAACAGGGTAAGATCTGAATAAGCAATATCCAAGAAAGTGTAACATACAGACTAGAGTTCCAAGAACAAATGGTTGGTCAATTATTGCCTATTCGGATGTAATCAGTAACGTTCAGAATTAGCAAAAAGCTTTTGCATACCTTTAGTGTCTTCTGATTCTTACTGAAATGATTCGTCTTTCTGATATTTTTGGTCAAATCAAGGGGTATCGTCTTTCCAACATACACTGATTACTGTTTGTACAAAAGACTGTGCTAAGTGCAGTCACTGATTAATGAAGTGGACTAACAATAATTTGGGATATATTTAGAACAAGTCTAAGAGGCATTTTCTTCATGGCAAATGAGATCTCCCCACAGGAAAAAAAATGAAGTTGTTTAGATATCAGAAAAGTATTTTAATTTCTCTCATATTCAGTAGTGTGTATATATATACGTCTGTTGTTCCACTATGATGATGTGAAGTACTTCAAAACCATGTCTCCCATATTAATTACAAACCCTATTAAATAAAAATACTAGACAACCATTTTAATCTGAAGTTCATAGTTTTTTAAAGCTAGAGCCTATAGTTTATTCTGAAAGTAAGTTCCTATGCAGAGCAGGTTTATGAGTTCTGAATTGCTTGTTTCAAGTCATCTGATGAGCCTACAAACTAGCTACATAGTGAAGAGGAATAAAAAGATTTTTAAGTATAGCAGCATAATGATTCATGACTATTTATTAGTCATCCTAATGAATACCTGCAAATTATTCTGCAATAAAGTTATTTTAACAAATTGGAGAATACAGACATGTGTCAGTTAGTGGGAAAATTGCACAGTTTACTGTCAAGCAATTCTAGTAATAATTTAAATTGATGATTAGATATCACATCAGCTGAGATATTTTAGAATTCCTTGAACTTCCAGTATGGAAGTTTACTGTGTATAATTACATTCCTGAGAAATATCCATACAGTAAATAAATATGCAGATCTCTGTTTAACAACAGTAATGCATCTGTACTTACTAGCTCATCTATTTACACTGTTCGTGTTGTTTGAAGGTGGCCATTACCCTTCGTTTTCAACTTGTTTTCTAGTAAAAAACTCAACTTTACAGGAAAGGAATAAATTGAACTGCTAAAAAAAACCAAAGGCAGGATTCAGAGTTTTTTAGGATGCTTAGCAAAAAGAAATTACAGTCCATGACTTCAGCTCCCAACAATGTTTCTTGATTCAAGCTGTCAACTTGATTTCTCAAATAAAGTCAACAAGAAAATACTAAAATCCTTTTAAAATACCATTTTTCCCATAACTCTCTCAAAAAAGAGTTTTTCTAAAGTCTTGCACTTTTTTTTTGTGTTGGTACAAGCTATAGACAAAGGACAGATAGTAATTTTAAGCTTATTAGCAAAATTACCTAACCTCACAGGATGCCCATTTCTTGTTGTACTTAGACTGCACAGAAGTTGAGTGGAGGTCATTTTTTTTCTAGAAACATTTTCCCATCATTTTTTATACAAGGATAGCTGGTCAAAGTTTTAAATAAGCCTTCATTAATGCACACATGTTAATGATAGCAACAGTCCAACGCATTTTAGCCTAGGAACCCCCACATGCAAAACTATTTTGAAAGCTAAATCCGCTCCTTTTGTTTAAGGAGAAACTGAAGTCCACCAAGGGAGTAGCCCTTCCTTCAAATAGCCACAGAAAATGCTTAATAAGCATCTTAATCTATTCATCTTGCAGAATGAAGCTGAAATATACAGCATGTCTCAGAAAAAAGACCACAAACAACCATGCACCACATACGGGGAAGATATGAAATTTGGATGGAGTGAGGAAAAAGAAATGTAAATATAAGGAATGGCTAGAACAGGACAAAAACGTAAGCTTAGGTTCTTCAAAATTTCCCAGACATTCATGGTTTGCAGCGCCCATAGCAGGTATGTAAGCACATAGAGCTGCCCTCAAAAAGATAGATACAGAGAGTAATAGTATCCCACTCCTGAGCAAACCACACCATTCTCCTCAGGCATAGAGCAAGAGCTCCCATGTTAAAATGTTCAGGTTTTTCACTGTTACTTTTATAGTCTCATTCACAAGATATAGCAATATGGCTTGTTTAAGGCAACAAGAGAAACTTGTGCAATTAGGGATATAGTGCAGATTCTCTTCACTCCTATTCAAAGTTTTGCAGAAGAGAGAATCCATGATAATACACAGTGTTCATAGCTCAGACCTCTTTAAGCAAGACAAAATGAAACTTCAGTTTTAAATCTTGAAAAGAAGCCACACTAAAAGGCAATAAAATTACTCCAAGTAATACAGTGAAGAATATTCCAGCATTCCAGTATTTCAGAATGAATTCTCTTCTCTTGATATTCTCAACCAATGGATGTTTTAAGAGCAATTTATATCAGAAAACCGTAAGTATCAGTTCTCAAGTACTGGTAAAAAGTTTACAAACTTTTCAAGGAAAGCTTTAACATGTGCTGATAATAGAACTAGAAGTATTAGAATGCCTATCTGATTTTCCACCGATTTAATCCCTGAATGGACACTGGCTCACAGGATTAAAACCATTTTCACAGTTATAACTAGAGGATTCAAATTTTCATCCGTGGAACTCATAAAGCACTGTTTCAGTAGAGCACTATATGGTTAGATGGGTGAAGGTTGAACACACACATTTCCCACTCTCCAAGTCAGACTTGAAAGAAACATATAGACCAAAACGAGCATATGCAATCCCCAGCAACCAACAGAATTAATTCTGAAACCATTATATCATTTTCCTAAATGCGATTTCCACTAAATCAGAGACAAACCAATCAAACTGTCCGACTGAATGCTGAATTAATCCCTGAAGAAGGTATCATGGAATCACAGAATTGTCAGAATTGGAAGGGACCTCTAGAGATCACCTAGTACAACTCCCCTGCCAAAGCAGGATAGCCTAGAGCACATTACCCAGGACTGCATCCAGGCCGGTCTTGAAAATCTCCAGAGAAGGGGACTCCACGACCTCCCTGGGCAGCCTGTTCCATTATATGGACTTACAATATCCACACTCTCCAGAAAATAAAATCAGTAACAATCTGTGCCTAACATTTCAAACTGCAGCACCCAAATGAGGAAGGGCTAAGCAGTAGTATGAAGAGAATGAGAAGAATCTTCCCTACAACACCAGAGTACCTTAGCTGTTATTTTGATGTTGAAGGAATAAAGTAATTAGCACATCTCTGTCACTAGGCATAAGCATCAAAAGATTTGCAAAATAACCAGCCCACTGAATCAGTGTTCTCTATTCTCTTGATAAATAGAAAATAGGGCTCATCAGGATAGTTTCCCTCAGAAACACAAGACTGACACTGTCTCCTTTTCATAGAAGAAGAGAGTCACCTGTATACATCTTGAAGAAAAAGTAGATTACTGAAAGGAATGGTACTTGTAATTAAAGGCAGGTTAGAAATTGTATAAAAATATTTAAGTGATTACCTCTCCTATAAAGACAACCATTACACAATCCAGTTTTTCTTCAGGGGACAGCTTATCAATAAGGGAGTGGAGAGTTTCTGTAAGGTAAGACTTGACTTTTCTTTTCACTGTAGGTATTCCCATTACAATGGAAACTGAAATCAAACAAATCAGAAATGTACTTTCAGTGATTTCATGCACAAGATAGAAACCAAAAATCTTATCTCATACTAAAGCACTGCTTAAGAAATGCAAAGAGTTAAAAGATGGAGATAACAGTAACTAAGAATAGTTTAAAAATATACCACCCATCATCAGAAGCATAATTAATATAATCACCACCAACACTCACAGCAAATACAGCAAACAAAAAAAAAAGTAATCCTAGACATGTCAGGCTATTGCATAGGTAATAATCAACAGACATGGCATTAATCAGATAAGGTGTACCAAGACTTACAGAGTGATTAAACTCCTTAACTTGGTTTTATTTTCAAATTGGCATAACCATTCTTCACAACTCAAGTACTTAGCTTCTCAGAAGTCATCTTCTAAAAATCACACTGCTGAAAAAACCACTATTACTTTCCTCGTTGGGTTCTTCTAGAAAAACAAGTCCAGGTCATCAGGACTGCTTGGAAATTCCTCACTGAAGTCTCTTACCCCTGTTAAAAGCACCTCAAATGCTTTTAATTTGGGGCTAATCTAGCCACAGCTACAATGCTATTAACATCATCTTTCAGCTGGCCATTTGACTCCTGTGTTCCTTAACTTTCCTACAGTCTTTCTTCTGTACCCCACTCTGTACCCAGGGCTGGCTACCTAGTAGGAACACAGCAGATAGCAGCAGAACACAGTAAAAGGATAAAGCAGACTTCATGAAGTCAGCACCAGCATTCTGAGCCATCTGTGTGAAATGATTAACCACATCATAAATATATAAAATCAAACAACTCTTAAAAATGTTGTTTATCCTTCCTTATAGAGCCTGTTTTGCCTAGCAACTACACATTAAGAAGCTCTGAATTTTTAAAACAAACACTCAAAAAAAGCACAGTGACCAGAAAAGGGGAAGATGGGAAAAATAATTTTAACTCAGAATTTCCTCCCTCTTTTAACTAAATAAACTGGATTCCAATTCCTATTTTGTAATTTCAAACTTTTGCCACATATTCCCAGTGGGATATAACATAGGCTTTACTTAAAACAATAAAGGAATACGATCCTTTTCCTTCCTGAATAACAACATCAAAATAAATGGTGTTTATAGTCAGAAAAATAACACTATGGCTTGAGTCCACATATTTGTCACACAGGCATGCCGTCCATTAAAAGAAGAAGCAACCTTACTGAAGTAACAAAAACAACTACAGGCCAGGAGTAACTAATGCTTCTTTCAAAAGCAAAGAGGGGGAGAAAAGAAAAAAATTAGAGGCCTAGTGGAGACATAAACACAAGCCATTAAAGTCAGATGGCACACAGAGAAACAAGGATGCACTGGTGGGGCCTTCAAACTTAGACACACATGCATGCTTTGAGGTACTATACTATATATTTTCTAGAGCTCCAAGAGTGAGATTCCATCGAAATATCCTAACGACCAAAGCTCAGAATTTGTGGGGATAAAAAAAAAAAAGCAGGGGGGTGTCAACACTACTGCAGCATAATACTGATTTTTTTTTACCCCTTCCACATTTTATTGATGTAATAACATCTGATTATCTTAGTTATCCCAAATCTAAGTTATACATTGAAATATATTGTTCAAAAAACCAGAAACATCAATTCTAAAATAATTACATCCATGCCTGGTTGCCCCACAAATCTGAAAAGCCAAAGGGATATGCCCATTAGCAGTTCAGAAACTGTAATGCTTGAGCTTTGCTCCCTTTTATTTAATTACAAAAAAATTAATCCAAACTAAATGCTTCTTAACGTGTACCTTAACATGGCATGGGGTATGACTGAGATTATGCAGAAAAGAGAAAATATGAAGCCAAACTCCTTGCATCTTGGGTTCAGTGCGAATTCTAAGAGATATCAATATCACACAAGTTTAATGAGATGTCCTTGATCTACCAAGTAATGCAGTAAATTATATTACTAAAACTAGAAAGTCCTACAGATATAAAACAAAATAAACATCATATCAGCATACCTCCTGTCCTTCCAAGGCCAACCTGCACAGAAGGTTGAAGGCTTCCTTCATTTTTCAATAAATGAGGCAAATGGTAATAGATATTTGGCACTTGAAGAGATTTTCTACTTGTTAGCTCTTTTAACAATTTCAGTGTCTCATCTGCAAACATACATGAAATCAGTAATGCAGAACACAAATAATATGAAATTTTATGCAGTGGCAAACAGTACAAAATTCCAAGCTCGTTCCTAATTGAAAAACAGAACAAACAATGCATTTCTCTGAGGCATTATATCTTGTCTATAAAAGATTACTTTTCTCATTTTAATATTTTAAAGAAACAATAGCTGAGATTATTTTCCAATCAGTAAGCTTGCTACAGATATAGTTAAAACTTACCTGATCGCATAAGACTTAGTGTGTAATCACAGAAGGAAAGAATACTCCATTTATTTAGGGTTTGGGTTTTCTGGTTGTTTTTGTTTTCCCCGCAATGAATCAAAATAGAAAGCTTATTTACCCAGATTATTTTTTACTTACACTTACAGAGCTTATCACTACCAAGTGATGATACTGCAAATAACTTTTCAAAGCTACAAATACATATGGAAATACACTGCACATACAGATTCAAAACAAAAAACATCATTAAGTATACAACTGAGATTTTTAGAATTTCTGCAATAAAATAAATGCTAACATGAATTTAATTTAGTCCATTAGATTACTTAAAATAATTCTCTAGAAACTGCCTCTCAGGATGTCCAGGTGGCTCTCAAAGTTGCAAATAACAGTTTTAAAATTACCCTGCTGTGCATGTTGATTTTCTTACATCAAGTGTGAAAACAACTCTTATTTCAAATGACAAATAAGAGAGCATATGGACCTTTGAAAAATTATGGGCTTCATAATATCAAGTTAGGTAAAAAACTGTACTCAAGGTTTCCAAGATAAAACTGAATTGTGAAGAAGTGAGAAAAGTAATACTATTCCTCTCAGATTCTGAGTGTAGCTTCTACCAATATAGAAGGGGTTTATTATGGGTTTTTGTTTGGTTGGATTTTCTAAAATATTTTTTTGTGAAATTAAATTCCTGATCACTTATAATCTTGAAAAAAGCTTTGTAAATAGAAGCAGTAAGTAGAGATGTTTATTTTGATAGATTCCAGTACAGGCACATTTTACTTCTCCTTTAGCTTCAATTTGCAAAAGCTGGACTAAAAATTCTGTCAAAGTATGACAGCTCTTTGTATGAATGAATAATGAACTACATAAAACAATCTGGAATTCTTTCAGCTTCAAAGATAGCAAATACTACATAGTATTATGTATACTTAAGTATATTAAACAATAAAAATTTATCTAAGTTCTCAGCACAAAAGCTTGGGAATTCAGACTTCAGCTGACTTCCCCTCATCGCTCCACATGGAAAAAAGAGGATGTGCCAGTTGGGATCCAGACATGGCAGAATGTTGAAAATGTGGATCAGTAACTTCAGCTGCATCAGAAGAGACTAACTCCCTATAACTATATTGTCTATAAGCAAGATAACTTGCTTTTAGAAATAAATGTGCTAATAACTTTATCATAAATCCAGTATCAAAATTACTTGACTTCCTCTATTGTTGTTCACGTTAACAGAAAAAACATATATACAGAACAGGAAGACAAGAGTCACAGACTATGTGAAATGTAACCTTTATCCACACCATTACTGGAGATGCAGGGAACTGTGGAGATCAGATTGGATAGGCCATTAGTGTCAGACAGAGCAATTCATCATTGATATCAGCACTGAGGACCTATAACAACCACCCCCCCCAAAAAAAAAGTTATAGAAAAGAGTAAGCCAAAGCACAAATGCAAGGAGACAGAAGATTCAAAAAGCTTGTTCCAGTTTTTTGACTTGCAAAACTCTTTTCCTTATTAGGCAAATACAGTGAAATTTCTGCAACCTACCGAATCAGACCTCTCACCGTAAAGTTTATATTTATTTGTTATTAATTTTCCATCTAGAAAAATCAGAGTGATTAAGGCAGTAACAGTGTGATTTTAAAAGTTAACTTCAATAACCTGGTGAGTAGTGCAAAGGCATTCTCAAATATTGCCAAACACAGCTCTCCGTAAAGTTGAGCATCTGCCTCCAAAATGGGTAAAAACTTACAAAATCTTTTTCCAGTTTACCATTTAATCACTAGTTATTAAAAAGGACATTACTTGTACATTTTACAAATCATTACCAATACCTTAGCCCTTATGGTTTTACATCTTCCAGTTGACTTTTAAAGATATTTTAATTGCTTCAAGTTCATCCATTTCTTCTGTTGCTCACCTTTCCCCTCAAGCTCTATTTAAAAGTGATGTAAATTATTGTCAAAATATATTCAGGATGTTAAATAAGTAACCAGAAGCTCCAAAGCTCTGGAGCTAGTTGTGGAATAAGTATTCAGTCCCTAAAGTCATAAGAATGAAGAGCAGGTGAATCATTAAGAACAGAAATCGGAAAAACCAAAAACCAAAAAAATCCCCATCAGACATAATTTACTACAGACTTTTTATTTGCACCACTGAACAGTTTCATTTGGCTTTCCTGGTGTTAATTTCTTATTCTATAGTAATAAGACGAGATATTAGTGCAGAGTTATAAAAAATATAAAAAGCAGCTCAATCACAGTATGTACCTGAAAAATTATTCATTGCATTCTTACTCCCATTTGTTTCTGCTACTGCACGCCTGAACTGCTCCAAGATAGCGTTCAGCTCAGAAGAGCGTTGCAGAGTGCGATGCTCAGCTATACGAAGACGTTCCTTCAAAGCATGAAATTCCCGTTGATACGCAATCAACTTTTCTAGAGAGAAAAAAAGATGATCCTGGTTATTTTTGGAAACAAACACCTACAAACAGATCCAACAAGAGTCAGGGACTGCTCAGCTATGCAGCATCTGAAATGCAATGAAGAAGGGCACAGCCCAGCACAATCCCACCTGAGTTAGGCACGTTAGCATTTACACAGCTTTCAAAGGGAAGAGGAAGCTGCACCAGACTGATGCAAAGCAGGCATTGAGGGGGGTATGACCCTCACCTTAGCCACAGACAGGGGCAACCTTTGAGTTCCCATTACTCAGCACTACAAGGTAATTCTTGGAACAAATGCCCACAGATCCTTTCTTTTAAGAAGCATAATAGCCTAGGTTATGCCTTTTGAAAGCCCTCTCTGAATACATTGTTAGAATGAGTAGAATTTGACAATATTTCAAACATACTAATTTCAAACCCAAGTTTTCACTTATGGTATTGTCAGCACCTGCAAGAACAAAAATTTTGATCAAAATCCTGCTAGTGTACATGCAGACATGTATTCTTTGAAAGGAGATTGAAAGGGAGAGGGAAACGCCAAAACTCATTTGCTGATGTTGCGTATGTCCTTGCCACACAGCAAAGTAAGTTTCTGGTTTCTGCATCTTTCCTTCTTCCTAGTGGTCATTTCCTTAAATCTCCTGCTCACCGTCATCGCTTTCCTTCAGCCAATCTACAGATAGAGACTGGAGTATCTGAAGTTATTTTAAACCTTGCAATCAATATGCCAATCACATAGCTGTCATGCATAGACACATCTTTCTTTGCTGTTTACCTATCAGTTCTTAGCCTTTTGGTACTGCAATGGTAGGGAAGCAGAAGTTTTGCAAGAAATTTGAATCTCTTCCTGTTGCTACATTACAGTAACACATGAGGTAAAGGAATTAGTCAACCTTCCCTTGTTAATAACGCTGCATTTCCTCCAACTTCTTTCAATTTACATTTATTTTCTTTTGGGTAGTTGGGATGTACTGTTCTGATTATGTTTAGAAAACATAATTAGCTAAAATGCCCTCCGTTTTGAAGACAGAGAAATAAAAACATAGTTCACTACCTCTTAAAAACATTTCCCTTGCCAGACTTATTTTCCTTTTTTCATTAAAACCAAATGGTTATTGTTTTTGTGCCAACAAACCCAGAACACAAATGCTGGCCCACAATACAATGCTAGACACACTACACACTGACGACTGAATCCAGACTGTTCTTTGAAACAGGACATGGTGCTTTAGTCAGCAGTATTGAGTAGGCCAGGAAAATTTTCTGGAGCTTCTGGCATGAAGGACGTTCTTACTTGCCAACGATAACCCGAAGAAATCAAAGATTGCTTGGAACCACATCTACTAGTTACAGTAAGGTTACAAAACATTTTAACAGCTAAACAAATATAGAATTGTACTAGCGTAGAAGTGACTCAAGTACGCGAGTGATATTCGCTCCCCAAAAATGAATGGGTGGTAGCAACTTATACAGATCTCTGTTAATTTCTCTCTAAACAGGGAAGAACAGGTGAGCCACCAAAGGACATACAAGGTTTCATTGAGGGTTTCTATAGCAGTGGATAGCCTCAGAAGCAGCCTGGAGCACCAGGTCTCCCTTCTTGTCTTTCTTCATGGTACAAGATAGCAGACAAACTTTGGTACTTCTGTTCTTCCTACTTCAAAAAGGCTAAATCTGTCTGTGGCAGAGCCTGCATTTCTTCCATGGATGGTGAGAACCCTGCAGAACCTGTGGTTCAGACTCCAGCACCTCAGGGAGGATGAATTCAGGTCTTTTTCTCCTGACTTATACAAATTCTTGGCAGAGACTAGCAGCACATCACTCAGAGTACTCCAACAATTCTGGTGCTCTAAGGAACAGCAGAGGCCTAGAAGGAATAATTTACTTTGGAATATGCTGAACAGTGGAGACCTGCAACAGTTCTCTGCCACCTCCACCTAGCAAACTCCATAATGCAAAATCAGAAATATCTTATTGTGAAATTCAGCTTGTAAGCAGAGATTAAGATTTTTCTGCCTCCCTAGTTCAGGTAGGTAATACGAAAATGGGAACTACAGGAACCCTTGTAATTCTCAGCAAATTAAAACATTGTCATAAAAATCACAAAAAAAAAAATAGAGCTCAACTGAAAAGGCAGTTTTATCACACAAAGAAATGAAAACTGTAGTTTTGTATTAAGAACTACCAAAAAAAATCCCTTACTGAGGAGATGACACCTTCAGAGGAGGTAGCTGTTACAACACCTTTAATTTACAATATAATACAATACATCAAAAATTAAGAAGGTAATTACTTAATTTCTTTCTAAAGAAATTTAAAATTATGCATGCAGAAGCAAACTTTAATTTTCATAACTTATCATAGCAGCTTTTGAGCAAAGAACATAGGTTCCCAACTGTGGCACTGTAAATTTTTTCCCAGTAGAAGTATTACAAAGCAGTTCAGTCCTGAGGCTCCCAGTGAACAGTACTAGTAGTGCATGTATGATAGTTGAGGCCTCAAATGCATTAATTCCTTTAAGAAATACTAGTTGATTGGTTCAAAGCAGTCAGCTTCTCACAGTTGCTTCAACCAGATGTCTAGGTTAAGGAAGCTACTCTAAAAGATAAGTAAACTCTTGAAATCCATCCTTCAAAAATCCATGACTAGTATTTTTTTGTTCAGTCACAGGATTTTTCAGCCAAGTAGAAAATGTTAACATTACAAATATAATCATATTTTAAGTCAACTATCCTATGAGTATTTTTCTAGTTATTTACATAAAGTGAAGTAAACCCAACATTTTTTGCAATAACCTAAGTCATTTAAAACATTTATATCTCTAACACCACCAGAGCTAGCACTTTTCATGTATTTGGAGATTAATGCATAATTTGGCCTTTTGGTACTTCTTTTATAATATGACTGCCTGTACTTTGAAACAAAACAAATTAAATTTAAATTTCTAACAGTTATATTTTTGGCATACTTGCAGTACTTCAAAGCATTTATCAACTGCTCAGATACTTACTACTTAAAAACAAACAAACAAAAAACCACAACAGCAGCAACATCAAATTTCATCTCATAATGAAAGGCACTTGCAAAGGAGAAAATACTTCTTAGGCTCTTACAGTACCACCAATAGTGGTCACCACCTGTCCCAGACTTTAGAAGGGTAAGCGTCCCTTAAGGCATCAGAAGTTTATAAACATTCTAATTTGATTTTTCAAAGCACTTGACTCCTAAGTACTTGGTTAAGTTTAAGGATCTATTTTTATTTAAGCTTTGACTTACCTCTAGTTCTGCATTTTCTCCTCCCCTCCAAAATATGCAATGATTTGAAAGCTATTCTTTTCATAAAAAAATTAGAACTTTTGGTGGAGCACATGTCACTATATTACACAAAAATCCCATTTATATTTTAAATTCCACTTCTTTCCTCACAGGGAGGAAGGAATGAAAATTTGGAAGCGACTGTAGAAGGTTCTCCAGAAATTCAAGGCAGTCTTTCTCAAATATGTACATATGATGAAAGGCCAAAGCTGAATTATAGTTGAAACTGGCCAGCGCTGCATCTGACAACAAGAAGGGCTTTATTAAGTACATTAATAGCAAAAGGAGGTCTAAGGAATATACATTGGATGCTGAGCCAGGGGATGTTCAGATTGGACATTAGGAAGCACTTCTTTACCGAGAGGGTGGTCAAACACTGGAACAGGCTTCCTAGAGAGGTGGTTGGTGTCCTAAGCCTGCCAGTGTTTAAGACGTATTTAAGCAATGCTCTTATCAACCCTTGTTCAGGGCTTTAACTTTTGGTCAGCCCTGAATTGGTCAGGCAGTTCATCGTTGCCTAGATCATCATTGTAGGTCCCTTTCAACTGAGATATTCTGTTCTATGACAAGCTGACCTGTAAGTATTGTATATACGAAAAAGTCAATAGCATTGGCAATATTTTCAAAACATGTTTGACCATTTCATGTTTCATTGTTCAAAGGTTTCTCTAAAACTGAAAGAAATTTAATTGATTTCTTGTCAAAAAGTATGAAAACACTTTTTTTCATAGCTCTTACAGTAAAAAGAAAAATACTGAGCCTAAAATCATAAGGAAAACAGTCACAGAGATCAGAGGTCACCATCATGAAAAAAAGTTTGTTTCTACAATACTATAAATGACCTTTCTTCTTATGCTGAAACCTAGACCAATTTAAGAAATTAGAAGAAGGAATTCAGACAGTAAGTTATTGGCCTTTTACAGCTGTTGGAAGAACCCAAAAAATATCTGTTCTCTGACAAATAAAACATCCCTCTAATAGCAGCTGTAGCCAATATCAAACATATTTGGTCTCCAATAATTTCAGCATACAGTCATATTTTTATTTAAGAATAATATGCTATTTTACATTGAAACGAGAAGGTGATACTTTTCCATACTTCACTCTGGAAGCCAAAAAGATCAAAGAAAAATAAATAGCCCTCATACTTCAAATGAAAATATCTTGTTAAGAAATTACTTGAAAACTGAAAACATTAATTCTTCGTAATTTTCTCTTAAACTCAAGTAGTTTCAGCAAAACTCTAGAAGCTAAAATCTAAATATTTTAACTGGCTTGACGCTGCACACTTCTTGGAAAGTTAACACTACCTCAACTCACATAGTAGTTTGTTTTCTCAATGTCTTTTCCCTTGTTGCAAGATGTTCTCCTAAATATACAGAACCCAGAATTTAGACAATCTCATTTGAAAGTTGATGCAGTATTTTGAAAATTAAAAATTCAAATCAAACTGTGAAGGTTTTCAAGTTTTTGACCAGAGATGGAATCTCAGCTCTCAGCCTACTCTTCCTTCTCTGGGTTATTTATGGTTCCCCACTAAACAACTGTTAAAAAACAAGTCATTCCAAAGACACACCGTTAGCCTAAGTTATAAACTCAGTCCATTCTCTTTTTAGGCACAGACAGCCTTGATTACATTATTTCATTTTTGCTCCAAATTTAGACAGCTTATAAGCCAAGTTTTAAACCAGATGACAATTTCTTAAGTTCAACATGGTGCTTCTGAACATTTTAGCATACATCAAGTTTTAGTTTTGGGTCTTGTGAGTCTTGTGCTACTAGTCTAATCTGTTTATGACTTCAACCCATGATTTTTAAGAGCAAAGAGCTTTCCCTTGGGATAAAAAAGGGCATCAAAGTAAAGGAACAAGAAAATATGCTGTAGTTTGAATTTACAAAAGCATTTTGCAGATAAATGCAGCTCAACTGAAACAGCAAAAGAAGTCTGAATTGTAGGTAAATTACCTGCACTGGCAAAACACTCACTGTATCGTTATTCCAAATGAAACACATACAAAACAACAAAAGGCAAAAATACCTTGGAAACACAACCAAAGCAACTCTATGGCTATTCAGCTTCAGTACCATTAAAAATCATCAACAGCTCCTAGGTTTTTGCTCACGTTACTTTTATAACAAAATGAAATTTTTTGATGTCCCAAGTCTGCCAGTGTTTAAGAGGCATTTGGACAATGCCCTTAATAACATGCTTTTTAACTTTTGGTTGGTGCTGAATTGGTCAGGCACTTGGACTAGATGATCTTTGTAGGCGCCCTTCAATTGAAATATTCTATTCTATTATAATATGAAAGCTATGTGAGGAAACTACTTTGGATACACTTTACATTGAGTGGAGTACACACATCTACAGAATCAGCGAAATTCTGCTGCTTCTGACTATTTGAAAGTTCACCATAAACACCCACAAAGGAAACAGAGATGGGTCAGCATTGACAAAAGAACCTACACACCTAACCTTCAATAACAATGCACTTTTGAAACCCATAAAGGTGTGTGTCTTGCCATTAACCTTAAAACACAGAAAATACAGTTGAAGAAAATTCCTGATCAAGATACTGGTATTATTAAAGCAACAATCACCTGAAAATACTCAATTCACTATTTAGAAGTCCGAAGAACTACTTAGATCCACCAATGGGGTTACAGTGCAATTTAATATTGTTGAGAGCATGTAAGTACACAACAGTTGTGACCAAAGTTGTATATGTGTCAATATATAAAATTCAGAAGATTTTATTTACATATCTTAGGCAAGAGCAGAAGAGGAACATGTATTTAGATGATATGCATATGCATCCATCTTTGCTAAGGTTGCACCAGGAAAAGGAGGTACAGGCCCTACAGAATCAGAGATGTCTTGTGACCCTCTAGAGGTGCCTCTCGCAAGAAATGGACTAAATAGCAAAAAAGGAAAAGGGCCAGAAGCTGTCTAAAGGGAAGGCTGCATTTCTGGCAATCTCTGCAAAGTTTCTGACCCTATGTAGGCTGCAATGGCCATATTATGATAGTCTGTGACTCCAGTAAAAACCCCGCCACTCTCTACAAGACAAAAAAAAAATAAAAATCTATGGCTGCTATGGAATATGCCCATCCTCCCACCCCCCATTTTTTGGGGGGTGGTGGGGGTGTTGATGAAAATAGAATTGCCTGAAGACCCTTACAAACCTCAACAACATTTCAGCATTTCTCAGTTAGTATTGCCATTCTCACTCAAGGAAAGTCTTTTACTGTCTGCTGAAAGAAGCACTATCTACAATAAAAAAAGCAGCATGAAAGCTTTGCAAGCTGGTTTTTATCTTATCAATCAAGCAGCTTCACAAATATGTTAAGTCACAGGCCATTTCCACAACTCAAAACAGAACATACTGAACTAAGGTGACTGCATTTAAAAAAAAAAAAAAGCAAGCTATAATTTACCCAGGGGCTCTACGGTGGTACGGCTGGTTGCCTCCAAAGGCAGATGCATCAGACAACAAGATCAGAAAAAGCTTTATGACCTTCCCATATCAACAGCAGGCAGTTGAGTCTTCCTTCAAACCGCAAATCAGCTAAATACCCGAAGTGATGGATCTGCCACACAGAGAAAAAGGTAACCAGCCACAGACTTTGCACTCATAAAAGACAGCAAGACAAGTACAGAGAGCTTAGCTTTACCACATTGCAGGCCTGATTTATATCTCCTGCTCTTATCCAACTGAACTCTTGGAACCTCTCACCCTCTTTGTACGTTAAATAGAAACAGAAAGAATTGACTGCTATCTGACACACAGATGAAAAACTCTGGCTCAACAAAGCATTGCACATAAATATTCAATTAATAAAACACGTAAGAGCAGGAAGAGATACCTGATGTGGCAGGACCTTTCCTCTATCCAAGAAGAGGATATTCAAATCATTATTCAAATAAACAGCGTCTCAATGGCAACAGTACTAAACTCATCAATGTAATAGTTAAGTTCATGGCCCACCCTAGTGACAACCCTTTCAGTTTTCTTCTTCAACCCCAGCTGAAGGTTCTACAGCAAATGTCTCGGTTTTGTCCATACTCTTTATCAGAGTTATTAAAATACCATTAAATAAACATTTGAATCTGTGAGAATACACTGTAGTAAGTGCTAATTCAGGCACTTTTGTGATTAGTTATTACACAACTCATTCACTCCCATTATAAAAACCCCACCGTATTTACCATCATGCCACAGGTCAGAGACAGTTACAAGACTCATGTATTAATTCATTACACTTGCATCAAGGATGTTGATCAATTTACAGGTTGATACAAAATAGAGGTGTTAACAGACAGAGAGTTTCCACACTGAGTTTTATACAGAATCAGAAGATGTGGCAAGAGCACATTACTCTTCAATAAATTAGGGATTTGTCAACATGACAGCCAATTCAACCTAGCATAGCTTTTACACGAATGTTTCTTTGTTCAGCTACATAAGGTAAAAAAATAAGTTTGGCACTTCCCCTCAAATCAATTCAGACGCTTTATGTGATCCATTAAATCCTGTATCAAGTATATCAGTATCCAGTAAGCCATGACAGTACCTGCACTGACCTGCACTTCACTCCCACAAAGATGTACACAGCATGTATTTTTTAGACCATGCTTGATCCATAATACCCAAGTACCTTAATCTACCACATTTCTAGTATCATCTGATCAAAATCATCTTTGTCCTTCAAACACAGATATGCTTTTAAATTAAAATCCTGCTATGCTAATGTTTCAGACTAAACTATTTCCAATGTCAGTCAAAAAAAAATAATGACTGAATTCCTCTAGTAAATCAAAAGGAATCCTTACTACAGTAGTACTTCAGTAATTTTCAACTTCATCTTAAATCTGATGCTTTCTTTGACAAAGGCTAGATTTCTTATTTTGCATGGGTTTTGCAAAATATAACTGTAAATACAATTACCTGATACCGTGAACAAAATCCTGCTCTCACTGCACTGTACAATCATCCAGCATCCACATAAAGATGCACAGACAAGAAATACATAGTGGCATATACATTACTGAGGAAATACAAACATTGCTTCCATTGCCCTTTGGAAGTGACTCCCGAGCTCAGAAGATATTCACAAGGCACAAATAAAGCACTGCATTCTCAGATGTCTGACAGAGAGGCGAGCAGAGGAATTGTCAAACCAATCACACAGGCATGGCCAAAAAGCTCTGTCCACACTAGAGAGATATTAAAGATGTTCCAGAATCCACCTGTGACATTTAGGCTTATAAAAACGTCAAAACATTGTAACAAACTGAGGTAATTATCAAGTGTCAAAACCTGTACATAGGCACAAATATTTATAACCAGCAACGTTAAACAGTGAAGAGTAAAGAAGGTCCTAACAAAATTTGTCCCACAAAATTAAATCTCAAGTGTGCTTACAAATCCGACCGTGATTTTGTCTCAAAATTGCCTAAAAACTGATATATGGTGTCCTTGAAATATTACAATATATTAACATGGATGACTACTCCCCATGAGCTAATTAGCTCCTTGCTAATAAGTGAAATTAAAACCTTTTATAAGCAAGTTATGATGAGTTATAAAATCTGAAGCAGAAAAGTAATCAACCATGCAAATACAGAATAAAGAAGTATACTGCAAATGCTAACAACAGACATGCTATAAATAAAAGCTCTTAAGAAAACCGCTCAAGGTCAATTTTTATCAGTCTTCTTTGAACACTTGATCCTGTGGGCCTTTTTTGTTACAGAGTTTGTAGCTATGTCTATTCATGTAGCTATTTTATTATTCTGAAGGGATTAGAGAATACACAATTGTTTTATAAGTATATTATTCTATGGAATTAAAGACAGTGAGGTAGATCATTTATATGCGAAAAAAACATCCTACTAATCATGACAAAACATCTTCTGCTTCATGAAACAAACAAAAAAGGTCTTGTATCAAGATTTAGGAAAACAAGTGGCTAAGTCATTCTTTTATCCTTAATCTTGTTACTCAAATTGACAGGTCATTTCAGCAATTCGGTATTTCAATCTGATAAGATTACTGTTTATTGCCCTTGTTTTCCACATAGAAATATACTTATTAGGACTAGAAATATTTTTAAAAATGCTTATTTCAAGTAGCTTTCACTGTGAAGAACAGTTTATTTTTGAATGAAGGTTCAGCAGGTTTTCCTAAATTTATTCTTAAAAAAATAACCCAAGAATTATAACTTCTTTATTTTTCATTGCAACTTGTTCACATTTTGCACTTCAAGGATCTGTATAAACAAATACTGTTTTTTGTTCTCTCCAATTCTAATGCACTAGCACAAGCCTGAGTGTTTGCTTTGAAACTTTCAGGACCTGATCCAATCTCAGTCCAGATACTTTTGTTTAAACATTCTTTTGCAGCAGGAGCTGAAGCTGTTTTCACTATTTTTTTTTAAAGCAATCTGAATATGATCCTTTGTAATATCAAGTAATAAAACCTTCCTATTTTGAAATGTAAATTTCAGAATCAATTTACTTGTAAACAATCTTTTGAAAAAGTAAACTCCCCTGCTTTCTCAGAGATTCCACATATACAAACAAAGCAGAAAAATGAAAGTACAAACCAGATCAGACTCTGAGAACCCACTTCCTCCTCCATTTTTTATCTTTAATATAAATACACTAAAAATGCTGCAGCTTACCAATCCAAAAGGAAGCATGTAGTACTACATTGTGCAGGCTTGACTTGTTTGTTTTGTGCTTGGTTTTTTTGGTTTTTTGTGGTTTTTCTTTTCCAAAAAAGCTACAGAATAAAACATTTTCCTAGAGGAAAAACAATCATAAGCAATCAGAAAGCCAAAGAAGCCAAACTAGAGCTGTGACAACTAATGAATCATTTACTTAAGGGGTATTTTAATAGCTGGAAAGAGCAGCCAGTAACAGTTTAAATGTCTCCAGATG
Organism: Limnodromus scolopaceus; assembly: GCA_028565335.1. NCBI lineage: Eukaryota > Metazoa > Chordata > Aves > Charadriiformes > Scolopacidae > Limnodromus > Limnodromus scolopaceus. Next base: position 141,720,505 of record JAOXNO010000001.1, read on the forward strand.
CAGTTGCTCACCTTTGCCGCAGTATATAAATTGTTCAATACAGAAAGGTCACAGTTTAGAAAATTTCCTATACAGTCATAAAACCCACTATCATACCACTCACAAATTTCCATTGATGCAGGCTGATAGAGGGTCTGAACGTTCCTTTGGACACAAGGAATACAAAACAATAACATATCAGAAAATCCAGACACCCACGACTAAGGAGGTCAAGTCAACAGTAGCATATGGTGTTCTGTCTGTGCATTGGCTTCAGACAAAAAGGATAATTAAACACATGATTTGTTTGAGAAGAGTTATTGGCAGTACTGAAGGTCTTCTTTAAAAAAAAAAAAAAAAAGAGAACAGCAAGCTACAGTGATGGAAAAAAAAAATAAAAAATAAAGAAATCTCATATTTGCAATTTCTTTGTCCTGATCTGACTGTTCACTAGCATTCACAGTTTTTTGCCTACGACACAACACTGCCCGGGACTCCATGGGTGAATATAGTCCTCAGAGCTTTTTAGTTTCCAGCTATTTGGTTTTTATTTTATTGCCAGGGCTAAGAAGCACTGTCAACTCTGCGGGAATTTCTTCTTCACAGGGAAAGTGATATAAAAAGGTCACTGAAATCATATGCTAAATCAGTTCCACAATAAGCAATCATCATTTAACACATCTCTAGCCCTGAATAGAAACACTAAGGAATAAATAAAAGCTTCATAGATTCCATTTCCAAAAAGCAAAGCTGCACAAGGAAAATTATTGCAACTTCTCTTGTAGACATACATAGCACAAAGAGTTCAATTTAAGAAATTAATAAAAAAAGAGCTCAGCTGAGTATGTAATCCACTGAATTCATGTAATTTGGTCATTGACTCTTTACAGTGTCAGAAAAAATTCCCTTCAAACAACCTTCACCAAAACCCTCCACTTGGCTATTTCCTACTTGCCTTGCACAAGACTCAAAGCGTACAACAGTGAAAAGAAATGATCAACAATAACATCACAGTATTACTTGAAAAACAGGAACACAATTTCCAGTGAGAGATTGTACAGAGATCATTATGTCATGATTATTTTTTTGAACTAACTGCCAATTAAAAAGCCACACTACAACTCTGCCTAAAATCTTACGCAGAAGATCTACTGCTCAAGCAAGCATGAAGCTCCAGTTTAGGCAAGCATTACAATCGTAGCACTGAAACACACTTTATTTTTAAGATTCAGGATAGGTCAGTATCTAGCCTGCATATTCTTGACAATATTGAAGGACTAAAGCTCTTTAGCTGGAAGAAACCATTTCCATTGCATTTTTTTTATCATATTAAAATAAAACAATCCATTGTACATTTCTGCAGAAATGCCTACATTAAGTATACATATTGCATCCATTTATTGTATTTGTTTCCTCATTTAGTTTGTATGTATTTGTGTATATATATAGTTTATTGCTACTAATAAACAAGAATATCTTCTTAAAACTACATAATAGCTAATTATGTTCATTTCTAACAAGACATATGAAAGAAGTTGTAACCACTTATGCTGATCCTAGCAGACTGTGGCTTCATAATGTAACTGTGTGTAAAGCATCTGTGTGGTATCGTAATTTCAGCATTAAAAATACCAAAATCTAACCCTGGTAAAACATAATTCTTTCAAATCTGTTGAAAGAGAACAAGAGACAACCCCTTCACCTGAAATACTCACAGATTTGCTGACATTGTAAACAAATGTAATTACCCTTTACGTAATTCAACCCCTTAACAGTCAATTTGACAAGTCATCTGTGAGATCTCATGTTTCTCCTCAGATCTCAATCAGACATTATTTTCAGCTACTTTCTACAAACAAGCACATATACCTGTATTAAGATATCAAATCAAAGTATTCATACTATCTAGTGATCTCAAATTCCTGAAGGGTTTTTACTTTTTTTTTAAATGAAAATATTTCCCTGCATACCACCTTTTCATAAGCAACTGAATTCCTAATTCAATTTACTAAAATAGCATTCTCTGCTGTAACAGAATTCATGAAAATAGGGTCTTTGATTGTCTTTGTTACTGATTTGAGAAGTTAAAACTGGAAAAGAGAAAGAGAAAACAAGTTTCCATAAAAACTCACAGTAAAAACATTTTTGTTGAAAGTGTTTATTCAAACAAGGATACACAAACAGTAGAACAACTTTCCAAATCGATTTGATTCAAGCAAATTCAAGCTTCAAGCTTCCTCTAATCCTGTCACTCACATCTTGCAAATAACCAGTCATCAAGTGAACCTGTATTCTACACTTTTTCAGTATCTTTTACGGATCTGATGCCCTCACATCAACTTTTTGCTTAAAAAGCTACAGTTATAGCTATATTTTAAGATTAAAGAGATAAGGCTTTAGCCAAAGGTTACACACGTTATTCCTTGTATCCATGATGAGCGCACACAAGAAAATTCAAAAAACTGACCTGAAATGAACTTATTTTTTTCCCTTCTCGAGCTCTTGCTACGCCAGTAAACTGTGTTGCTGACGTAACGCAATGTTAACTAACAGCTGGAACCAAAGCCAGCCAGTGTCTCCCATAGTGCCCAGCGTCGAGGGATCTCATGATTCAAAGGATAAAATAAAAAATCTTGGTTAAAAGGTGAGAATAAGGTGCAAGTTTAGTTCTTTTCATTCTGGAAACACCCAGAAGTCATAATAGCCATAATTCAGAGAATATTGATGATAGACTTTAATACTAGTTAGGAAGAACATTATAATACACACAGATAGGTCTGCATTTGAAAAAAAAAAAAAACACAAAACACCAACCCACAGAATCAGGTATAGCTTAGAGATGACCATCATAGTAATCAATATGCAATTGTGAAACACTAGTGTATCTCAAGCTTGTAATTATGGCATTACACCAATTCACCTCTAGCTGGACACCTGAAACTCATTTAACCTCAAGTCTAGCATGGTCTCTATGTATCATATTTGCTTTGTCATCATCTCCCAGACAACTTTTATATGAATAAAAAGAAAATGAGTTAAAAGGTTAAAAAAAAATCAAGGAGGGGAAGAGGATGAACAGACATGTTTGTTTATGTCATATGCAAATGATAGAACAAATAACATACTTTAAGAGATCAGAATTGAAAGAATGGTAAATAAAGCCACAAACAGGAAAAGAATGATCTAGAAGCAGCAACAAACATGTTTTCACTAGGTTAGAGAAGGCACTACTTGGTTTCGAGTTAGATTTGACCAAGGCCACTGGAATACGTCACACAGTATAAGAAGCCAAAATATTTTTTGTTGGTGAGAAGTACAGAGCCTCCAAAATACTCAAATGCAGAAAATTAGTATTTTGGTTTAACTATCCCAAATCACCATGTTAACTACATATTTTTAATTATTTTCCTATTACACTACTCTTTCTCATTATTATTGAACATTAGTTTGTGATGTTACAATGCCACAGGGAAATGTGGTTCCATTTGTATTTCAAATGGGTTAAGGCTTCTGAGTAGAATTAAAAATTTCATATTGATCTCCTGTAAAAAGGAAGCAAAGAGTTTGTGGAAGAATTAGCACAGCATAGGAATTATTCCCACAGAAGAAGACACTCAAGAAACATCATGTGGCTATAAAACACATCTAAGAGTAGATTAATTTAAATAAATAAATATATATATTTATAAATTATAAATAAATAAAGATTAATTTAAATAAAGTGTATTTTGATTTTCCCTTACAGGAAAGGCTTTGGCTTTTGCTGAAGATTTGTTCAAGAAACTGTTTGCACTACAAAAATTATACGTAAAATTCCATTTTTATTTTTGAAAGATGCAAATCAATACAGCCATAGGATAGACGATAGGAATATGCCATTATACTGCAGTATATAAATCAATCTGCTATAAAGCATTTTTTGAGAATGAAGGGTAGAGTCAACTGCGTCAGCCACCAACTCTTCAGTTACACTTGAATAGCACCAATGGCAACACCTCCTTTAGCTTAACAGATTTCCACATTCCATTTCTGTTTTAAAAATGTATCTATAACATCTCAATAAAAAAACATAGCAAAGTAGCCATAAATGCCTTTTTTGTTCTATGGCACATTTAATGATGACAGTAAACATGTACAAACAGTAAGTAAGAGGCACCACAAGACCAGATACAGATAAAAGCAAACAGCTTAAGCACAGATTCTTGCCAGACCGAGAAGGCTATTCTCCAGTAATTCAAAAAAGGACCAAGTACAAAAATACACCCACGAACACAATCACAAGCAGTTTGTTCTACTAAAGCAGCAGTATCATGAACAATCAAAATCTAATATATACAATTTATATGTAAATGTCTGCTTGAGTTTTAAATAAGACAGCTTTCTCACCTGGCACTCTGGTAATTTTGTATGCCTAGAGAGAGCCAAGATTGTGGGGTGGGGAGGGAACACCCAAACCCTTACATAGATACTGCATCCACACAAGCTTCACAGATTTGTTTTCCTACAGCTGTTTCCACCCCTTCTCACTAACAAGGACTTCTGTCCCAGTGGCTCCAGCTCTTCCCCAAGACTCCCATCTGCAGCCCAGGAACCTCCACTCCTCTGCCACTGTAAGCCCAGACAGCAGAACCAGTGTTTGACCCTTGACATGTAACTCCTCGTGCCATCCCCCATGCATGTCTTTCCATACACATATATTTCTTCAATGCATTAACAGCATTTGCCTTTAACCACTAGCTAGGCAAAAGACAGCAGTGCTGCAGCTCGGAGCTCTGCACCCATTGTGTGGTCAACAGGAATATGAGCAGTGACTGCCCAGCAAGCAAAGCCCAACATGACTGCTGAGCTCCAGCCCTTCCCTCCATGGGGCCAAGTGGAAGCTCTGCCCCTGTCCTAACAGCCAGTTTCCTCCAAACTTACAGGAATGTTACAGAAATACAGTGTTACTGACAACACCAAATTTGATCCAAGTGAGGAGGACAGACCAAAAAGAAAAAAAATATTACAAAGGGAAAAAGAGGATACAGCAGCATGTCTTAAGGCAAAAGAAGCTGCAGTGACATTTCAGCTTTTGAAAAAAAGTTAACCACAGCCATCCTACGTTCATTATCTGTGTCAATTTATCAATATGACTGCACCAGAGAATAACTTAAAGCCATTGGTACTGAATATACGAACGTATTGCGAATGTCCTAGCATCGGGTTTTTTCCTGCATGACAACAAACTCTCAACTTCACCCAATTCAAATCTTTGATCACTGCAATCTACGCGTACCTAAAATACCACAAAACCCAATGCAACTCATCTCTTGAGCCCCAAAATACAAGAGAAAGACAAGCCTTCCATTCAGTTATAACTCATTCCAAGTTAAAAACTTTATAAAACTAAGTTAAATACAGTTAGATTTAAAGCAATGTATTACAAATCAGGGCAAAGCATTAGACTCTTTTTCAGTGTCTCCATATAATATAAAATCGCACATTTATTGTATACAGTTGTTTTCTCAGTAGTGTGGAGGAGGAGATCAAGGGAAAATGAACTCTGACCTAAAAAGGTCATCTCTACCTACAAATATGCCTGTCCCATTTACATCACAAGAGAAAACAGTTATTCTACCACAAGGGAGTTTCAAGAAAGGTCTCCCATATTTCTATCTAGAGCCTCCCTGATCAACAGATACATTTATGCAAAGCAAAAATCTTTAACCCTGATGCTTCCACACACGCAAACGCTTCAACACATGCAGCCCTATATATCCTCCAGAATGTGACTCGCAGCACATATGCCAGCCAACTGGGCAGTAACCAGGTGGTTGATCCCTCTCAGACATCCCAAAGGCATGTAGACTACTGTGCAATTGCTCAGCAACTACTTATTACAAATATGCACTTACATGCAACTTCCCAAAGGTGTTATTTACTGTGCACACTTAAACAATCTCTGTGTACACAATTAGGATTTCTGGTCATGCAGTAATCTGGTCAGCAACAGGATGCCTGTGAATCCACCCATCCAGGGCTAATACGCTCTGCATCTGAAGGATTTCCATCCAGGCACAATTATCCATGAAGAAAAAGAAGTCATGTCCAGGAAAACCCAGGTGTACGTACCCCAGATCTTCTCCTGGAATCACCATATTATATGCTTACACACAGTTGAATGTTCAGGGCTCAGATTTTGAGAGTTAAGATGCTGTATATTCTCAGATGGATTGACTAGGCTACAGACATATGTGGCAATGAAACAAAGCACACAGGAAAGTAGAACCATGACACAGAAAGAAAAAGTAACCATTCAGTTCTTAGAAGGTGAAAGCTCCTGAAAACCTTAACATGATTTGTTTCTACCACAGAATTGTCAGTAACTCTGTGGATTTCTGTACTTGTAAATCAAGCCACTCTTACTTTACACCATTCTTTTCCCTCTCCTCAGAAACCAACACAACATACACACCAGGAACTACAGCAAGAATAGCTAGCTTCCTAAATTAAAATTAGTAACAGTAGATCCACAGCCAAATGTTTAACATTTTAATACATTAGAAGAAAATTAATCTATCAAAAGATAACAGGTCAGAAGAGTGCTACCACCTCACAATTAACAAGGCTATTCTAAGAGCTAAAACTTTTACAAATTCTTATTAGCTTAGGCAGAAAATTCAAGCACTGCAGAATTTTGATTATTGTTTCCATACGTGCTAAGTGGGTTGAGGTTGCTGAGGTTGGGGTTTTTTTGTGACTTGACAACTGTGTTGAACAAGCTCTGCTTCTGAGAACATATTCTTTCTAACTTGTCCTCCTTGCAAACAACTCAGGATCAAAGCTTCACGATGCACTTCACAGCAAATTAACAACAACCTTGTGAGTCAAATGTGATGGGATCACATTTGTTTTATGCAAATCTTTCTGCAACAGTACCTCTACAGCTTGTCCCTAGGGGTGCGCAACTAAGTATGATTTGTTTATTTGCACAACTACTTCACTAGCGATTTGTAATGGAAAAAAGATTTAGTTCAGCCCATTTCTGAACTGTCTGAGAAAACGTACATATTCACAGTGCTGAAATGTAAGACCACAACATATCTGTGGGCTACAATATCAACATTTATGCATGCAACAAGAAACTTTAAAATTATTTTTGAGCATAAGATAGTAAAATTAAATACTGCTGCACGCTGAAACAGGTTTTCTGTTGTTTCCTGTTAGATAGATGGGTGGCACATCTGTGGGAAGCATCGGCAGGAATAGACAGAAAACTGCATGAAAGCCAAGGAGACAACCAGAAAAACAGCTGGAAGCACAGCTCCAAAAGACTGTCTGGAGTAATTGCTTTTTAGGCAGAGACTATCTGGAATAAAGCCTTGCACTGGGAGCAAGGAAACCACTTTCTATTCACTTTCTGCCACGTTCAGGAAAACAAAACATTATAAACAAAATTAAATTGTAGACTTACCAGTGTCTCATCCTAAAAAGGAACAACTTAGAGAATTTTAATCCTCAAGATTGTATCAATAATGGGAAAAGTTTTTTTGTTATTAAGGCAGCAAATAAAGTCATGACTACACAGTGGGAATAAGGTTACCGAATAGGATAGTACTCTAAACAGTGGGTTGAGGAAAGAAAAAAAAAATCATCACACTTGAAAATAAAAACAAGTAACTTTTTGAGATTTTTCTAACATAATATTTTCACGGTTCCTAGCTAAAGAAATGATTGTGGACATTAACAATAAAAGGTTAAGTGAATCTGCTAAAATACAAGCGAACACTTTATGTAATTTAAGGGATCAGATTCTATGATAATAGAGGGCAACTCTCACATATCTCATGCAAACATCATTATTATTTAGTAATGAAATGCACTGGCATGTCACTCTTGCCACAAGATGAGAAACTTGGCAAAGGTCAAGAATACCTAGTATAACTCAGGTTAGAAGGTACTTCTTGGGGTCACCCAGTCCAACTCTCCTTTCAAAACTAATTTCAGCAAGATAGCTAGTTAAAAGATCCTTGCCACCAACTGTACCTGAGACTTATTTTGGGATATATTATATTTGTCATATTAACTTTAAAAAACAGTAGAATTCTTTTTGTGCTAGCCCAAATCCTTATCAGTACCAAACATGGTATTGGTATCTTTGACTTGCCATCACTGGTTTAACTTGCTCATGGCAATTCTTCATCCCTCCCAATGAGCTACTCCAGCATGTAACTGTATTTGCCATTACAAAAACTTTTTTCACTACCTACATAGGAACATAGGAAAAACATAGGAACTCAGACCGAGCTCCCACATAAAGACGCAGCCACGCAGGGCACAGGCTGCACTGAATGCCTTA
>JAOXNO010000001.1:141739995-141750828 GCA_028565335.1 Limnodromus scolopaceus
CGCCGGGGCTCTCCCTCACCCTCAACCCGCCCGCCCCTCGTCAGCGACGCAGCCGGCTCGCGCAAACCGCCCCCCCTACCCCACCCCCCGCCAACGGTAGCCGTAATGGAGCTCCGCCCCGCCCCGCCCACTCGCGCGGAAACACCACCCACCGGCCAGGCGCCCGTCCCCCGCTGGCTGCCAATGGACGCCGCTGTGCCGGGATGCGCCGCTCATTGGCTGGGCGGCCTGTCGCTCTCTTCGGCCGCGGCTATAAATAGATCAGTCTCGCGAGGCCTCCCTCAGTCGCTGCAGCAGGAGCCAGGGTGGAGAGGGGAGTGTGTCAGCGTTCTTTTTTCTTCTGGGTGTCCTCTTTTTAGTTTGGGCTTTTTGAGGGTCATTGTTCTGGAAGAGTCCCAGGAAAGGCTTAGCTGCCCCGTTGCTTGGTTACTTGTTGCCCCGTGGTCAGTTGCAGGATGACCATCTCTCTGGTCACTGTAGGGTCCAGACCCTGGCCTGTTGTATGAGGGTGCACCCACACTACTGAGAGGAAGTTGAGGTCAGCAGAAGGCCTTTCACACTGCTTGTCAGTGCTGGGCGAGTCACGTGTATTGGTGCCACGTGTGATGTGGCTGTTAAGGGGTGATGAGAAACCACAGTCGTGAATTTTGCGTTGTTGAGTTTGTACTGCACTAATCATTTCCCAGAGCTTGTATCAAGAGCTGTTTGAATTAAAAGAGCAGCTTGTTGCTTTCACGCCGGTTAAATGAGCCCTCTGTCCGTTGTGCTGTTCACAAGCGTGGCTCTGAGGAGAAGGTTCGCCTTGCCATGTGTGCCGCTCCAGAGGCTGCTAAACAGGTAGAGCTTTGGAGGTGTGAAAATGAACTCACTTCCCTCCAGAGGGTCGTTAATGCTGTGGCGCGCAACTGGTGAAAGAAAGTCAGTGGCAGCTTTACTCTGTGGATTCATTATTTAGGGTTGTGATGTTTCTGTTCCGTAAATAATCCCCTATCTTCAGTGGTTCATTTCATGTGTTCCAGGAATTTAATGCATGTTTTGGAGTCTGAAAGCTCCCATTAAAATCAAATGGCACCCTCAGGTTAGGAGGATCTTACCCACCTCGCAAGAGCCGTGCTCTTACCATCTGGTTCTAAGAGTTCAATTCTTTTGATTGACTCGAATGCTTCCCCTTTTTTTCTCATCTTCCACCTAATTTAGACAAAGTCTACAGTACACATTTTTACTCCCAGTTAAGGCTCTTATGCTAGATATAATGGGATAGTTCTCCACTAGAACTTCATAAACTCTGCAAAAATCTTGCTAGTTATTCTGTCTGAAGAGTGACATATAACAACTCTCCATAGATTATTTTTTTTTAACCAATGTGTAGACACATTACAGGATTTTTGCACATTTACAGTAGCACATTTTTGCACATACACAGTAGCCCTCAGAGATTTTGCTGACTTTCTCAAAGATTGCAAAGAGGGGCTGGTGGCAACTCAGGCAGAGTGCAAAAAAGAAGCCCAGGAGTAGTTTGCGAGGTCTTGACACCCAGGCTGTTCTGTGATTTTATTCATTGAGTGGTGAGAATTTATTATGTAAATGTGTGCTTCAATCCTCCCTTTTATAAAGAAGTGGAATGAAGTGGATTTTTTTTTATTGAAAAACAAATTCGGCACAGTAACTTTCAAACAAAAATTTGCGCCTGCACATCCTCATACACACACACACACATCTATGGCAGTTTTTTGTAAAGATCCCAACAAGCTAAAAACATTAGAGCTGCCACTGTTTGCCACCAATAGATTAGTGTTGCTTAGGGATATGAATTTTTGCTTTTCTGTGCCAGAAAAAAAACCTGCCGGAGACATTTTCACATAAAAGTCCTTTTGTCAGGAGAGCTTAGTCTGCTGAAAAAAAAACTCTGTTCCAAGATGAGTTTAATGGCAGTTATTTCATGAGGACTGTCTGAGCCTTCCCATTTTTTGTTCTTTCCCTGACTGAACATTTGCATTAGGAAGGTTTACCAACTGGACCTTGACAGTACCCAATTAACTATTAACTTCCCCAAACAATAGAGTAATTGTAATGTGGTTGTTTCTCAGTTCCTCTGACAACTTCCCCTGAAGTTAGTTTCCAAAGAAAGAAGGCAAAGTTCAAGACAGAAAAAAAATATCAACATTGCCCTCATCTGACCTACTACAGCAATAATCAAATGCCTCTTGGCATATTCCTCTGCTTGGTACATGGAAAAAGCACACGGTGAAGGAAGATGCTGCAGCTGCCAGAGAAAAGAAGCTGGGGCTGTTTGGCTGATCCACTAAAATGTCACTTACTTCTGGTGAGGGTGGCAGCTTCTTTTTGGGCCTGAACAAGATTTAAAGCCAGCAAATTTCCGAATTCTTTCTTCCCGCTGAGTTATTCTTTCATCCTGCAGCCACTGCTGTTCAACCGGAGTATCGGTTTGAAGTTGGAGAAGATTAAGCACTTCCAAACACTTAGAGTTTAAATGCAAGTGTTAAGGTGCACATGCTGTAACAACCATAATGGGGGAGATGTAGGGTGAAGAAATTGTTTTAAAAACATGGGAAGTTTAAATCCTTATTGTTCCAGCTTTGGTTGCCGGGGAAAAAAAAAAAAAAAGACCAAGGAGCTTGCTATTCTATACCAGCAGGGGAAAAAAAAAAAAAACCACGAGAGAGAAATGCATAATCATATTTTGACAGAGGGAAGATTTCCTGCTGGGAAATTTTTGCTAAGGTATTACCTGAATGTCAGAGCAAAGGCAAAGTGGCAAAAGATGCTCCAGGCCTGCCGTAATTGCACGTATGCTGCAGTGACTCTCTCTGGTATATCTGAGCTGCTGATTTCTATAGGGCTGCGCGGTTGTTGCCATTCATCAGATTTGGAGCTCGTTTTATCCGGGCCCTTTTCCTGACTCGTTCAAAAGCACAACAGCGTTGTTGTCCTTGTGTTTCGCTATGCTCGTGTTCTGGGTTTCCCAGGCACTAGAAAAGATGCAAAAAAGGTAAAGGTGCTTGGCAGTGGCAGCAAAAGTCTTCACGGTTGCTCGACTGAAAAATGGCAGTCTGAAAATTGTCTGTGTCTCCTGACTGACAATTGAATCCTGTCTCAGAGATGGAATTTATTCTCAGCCTGCCACTAACCTTGATTTTTAACAGAGCAAACACCTTGGGACTCTCAGTGCTTCTACCTCCATTTCACCCCAGTTTTGCCTTTTTCAACCGTAAGCCTTTCATGACCGAATTGTTTTGCTATATGCTAGCAGAACATCTCGCTCAGTGCAGCTGTGTGTCTGCTGGGTCTTTGCTGCACTCCCATATCAACATTAAAAATAAAGAGGGGCACAAATACATCCGGTGTGTGTTGGGGAAGGATTGCCTAAGGTTGCCTGCTGCCCCTGCAACCATTCTGTGCCCCAGGCTGCCTCCTGTGTAAGGTCACAAGCCAAAGCCATCCCTGCAGCACACGGCTGGGGGAAGGAAAGGCCAGCTCCCCTTCAACCACCTTCTTGCACCTGGTGTGTTGAGGAGCCAGGCTTCAAGTGGGCTTCCACCAGGAAGACTTGTGGCCCTCACCTGGCACCAGTGAGGTGGCAGGGAAGTAGAAGACCAGGGGAAGGGAAGGGAAGGGACTTGACTTTCCCATCCCCTCCCTATGACTAGGTGAAATGGTGTGTGTGTGTAACAATACTGAAGGTTTGCCCATCTCACAGACAGGTTTGATGCTCATACAAATTCAGATCTCCTTGCAGCTTTACAGGCACAAAGTGAAATAAATGAATGCTTCAGTGGCTGAGCTAGTTTGCAAAAGACAGTTTTTGTTTCGTAGTACCATAAGCTTATTTTAGACATGAAGCTGCTAGATGTACAGTTCATGTATTAATGGGTGGCTTGTGTAGCACCTGTTGTAGTGCTAATACTCAACAAATAAAGAGATGTAGAAAATTATGTTAAAATATGATTGTAGATACAAATGCTTAGCAGCCAAAAAATTTAGGTCATCATTTAAGTTATCTTTATTCTGCCTTTTCTGTGACTACATTATGAAATAATCTGCTGCTATATGTCATGGTGCTGTTTCTCCGCACACAGCTGTGTCTCACTCAGAAGACAGGTGTGATGGTGCCATCCTCAGAGCACCATGTTCGGAGCACTGGAACAGGCTGCCCAGGGAGGTCGTGGAGTCCCCTTCTCTGGAGATCTTCAAGACCCGCCTGGATGAGTACTGAGTAATGTGCTCTAGGCAATCCTGCTTTAGCAGGGGAGTTGGACTAGATGATCTCTAGAGGTCCCTTCCAACTCTGACAATTCCGTGATTCCGTGATCCCTTTCCAGTTGGTAAATTGCTGGTCCACTTTAACAAGATAAAAATTGAAGTGGGAGAGAGCAACTATTCTGTCCCAGAAGTCTCTCAGGTAAGCAGGATCAGAGCTTCATCCAAACTCATGTTTCTCTGCCCGCACCCCCACATCACTGTCATTTCACTTGCTGTTGGAGGTTCTGTCTGAGCCACAAATGCCTCTGCCATATGCTCAGAGGTGATGAACATTTATATTTATTCATCTCCTTCTTGGAGGCAGAGGCTTTTAAATGCATTCCTACTATTGCATAAACATAAACCTGGAAACCGTGATGTTCACATTGTGCCAATATTGCCGATGGTAGCTGAGGTCCAATGCCTGGGTAAAGAACAGCCAGATACATTTACTATTGAAGAGATAGTCCAAGAGAAAGGAAATCACATTAAGAATTAAGGATTTGGATTGCCAGCTCATTTTCCACATGCCTGCTTCACGGTGCTCTCTCTCTCCTAATTTTAAAGATGGAAAATTTTTCTGTGAAGTTTTGAGAACTAAACTTTGTGAAAAGGACATCTTCATCGTAGAGAAAACACTCTGAGAAGATGTCTTCTTTCACTTACCTTGGGGTAACCTGGTGGTTGCTCTACTGACGGCAAGGAAGCTGCAGTCAAAGGAAAGCCTGAATCAGGCCCTCAGCAAATATAGGTTTCTGAAGGGACCTTTTCCTAGCAAAAATAGCACAAGTCCAGACGGCACAGGGAAGGAATCCAAGTCAACTTGCAAAGGCAAAAAATAATGTGTTTTAGAAGGAAGGATCTCTTAAAATCTGGCACATTGTCTCATTGGTAGATGAAGCTTTGAGAGGGACTGTGACTCCTGTATAGCTCTTCATTTATGTTGTGCAGAATTGCTACAAACTATAAAGATTTTCTAGCTTCATCCACTACAAATATCCAAACATTCGAGTAATGTGCAGTTAAGACTCCAGCATATTCTCCGAAGACGTGGAGGTTTGTAAAACCTGAGCTAAAATCTGCATAAACAATGCAAATCTAAATTTCTGACTGCCAAGAAACAGAGACTAAAACTTTATCCTCCAGACTTCTGGCACGGGCTCTCCTGCCAAAGAGTGGGCTGGCCACATTTTAGTCTTTGCGTCATTTTCTTTATCTCACCTCTCTTCTTGTCTCGTCCAGCCCGGCTCTTCCTCTTTAATCCTTCTTCCCACAGGAAGGCAGGGTTGTGCAGGACATGGTTCAATCCTAACTTTGTTAGGACCAGACGTTAAGGGTCAAAACTGGGCACCAAACTGTTGGCTAAAACCCAACTCTGGGGCAGGTAACTCCTGCCCTGTCACCCAGGAGATGTCTGGTCAGTGGGCGTCTCCTTCTTCCACTGAAAGGCAGATTTGGACACCTCATGCAGACCAAACTGGAATAAAGTGATTGCTGCCACATCCCTTCGCTTTACTCTCCGTTTCTGATGGAGGCCAGGGCTCTGCAGACAGAGGAGCAAGGGAAAAGCTTCCTGTGCTTTCTTGTGCCAACTTGACATCTTTCTTCATAGAGGGGGAGCTCTAGGTGAAGGATGAACTTAGTGCATGTTTTCTGCTGCTGGAGACAGCACAGGGCAGGGGATGAAAATTCCTTCTCCCAGGAAAAGATGAACAGGGTGTTTGGTGGCAACAAGTTAATAGATGGGGTTGTTTACAAGGACAGAGCAGGCTGCCTCTCCATCAGTTACACTAGCCATATGGCCTTCTGCATTCATTCTTGGCAAACTAATTCCCAGTCAAAACTGTACGTGGAACCTGATGCTCAAGATGATGGTTGGGTGAGCATTTGCAGTAACTGCAGTCATCGACTGTGGCCCACCAACACTGGAGACAGCATCGCCTCAATGGGCAAAGGGGTATAGCCCTCATTCTCCTACCTTCCTTACCCAGCACCTCCTGCTCTGCTCCTGTGCCACCCTCCTGTCTTCCCCGACTGCTTTGCCTTCATAATCCTGTACTAAAATTGTGAAGAACAACCAGAAACTGTTAAAAGAGCTCACACTGGGATGAAGGGAAGAAGAAACATATTCATGAGTGCCTTGACAAAACATGACCTTGCAAGTTCTGTCCTTCTAATCATGTCCAGCCCCATCACACTAGATATGGGTAAAAAGTTCAAATCCTGGGTGCATCCCTACTCATTGGTAAGTGGATTTTTGGTCTCCCCATCAACCTGCCCTTTCTAAAGTTTACCCTGAGAAGCGTATTCACTGTGCATGTCACTCCAAACTGCAGCAGAGGGCCATGGACAAGCGGGCACAAATCCATTCCGTGGAAGATGAGAGCTGTCGTTTGAACTCAGGGTATGTGCCAAAGTGATTCTGTCAGCAGCTGATTTGGGGCAGGGAGGGGAGATAGAAGGAATAAAATTATGGTATCTTTAGACCCCTTTGCTCAAATTACCTATCGTACATACCATTAACCTTAACTTGTATCCCCCCGAGACATGGCAAGTGTCAAGACAATCCCTGTGACCCTGTGAACGCTGCAGCACTGGAAATAATTATCAAAGCCGCTCTCCATTTAAACTAGCAGATCTGTTGCTCTGCTGTAATGAAAAGATCTCGTGCTTCGCCCTGTCGCAGCAGGGACCCAGGCTGTATTAAGTCATCCTGACCAGCCTTAAAGGCTTTAGTGATGTTTCTTTCATTTAGAGCGTTATCTTTCTGCCAATTTAGAATCCCATCTCCTCCCCACAAAGCAAACCCGTAGTTATCCAAGCAGCAGTGGGAGGATGGTAGATAGCAAGGAAAACACAGATAAGGCAGGAGCATTCTTCACGGCGTTTAGAAATAATGAGTGCAATTTCCCACCTCTTAGGACTTTTTAGACCAAGGTTTTAGGAAAAAGAGGAATGAACCTCAGTCCGACGGGAGCCCTTCCCTTATATCTGCAATAACGTGTAAGTAGCAACAAGCTAGGCACTGCCACAGCTCCAACAAGCAACAAAAATGACAGTAATAATATAAGAGCTTTGGGACTATTAGATAGCTCTATCCCCCAGGAAGGACACCGCAGACACACATTTTTAAGTGAAGCAGTGTATTCCTTTCTTCACAGATTCAGAAGAAGCTTTCGATTCCCGTCTCCACATGCAAACTAGGTGTTCAGCCTCCTCTCAATTGCATGCAGATTACTCTCCTGGCACACAAAGGGAAACCAGCAGTTGAAGAGCAATATGTTGATACTGTATTTTATTCCCAAAAAGCACTTTTCAGAATGACAGCTCCCGGTGTGATCCCACGTGCTGTGCAACCGCGTGGGCAAATGCTAATTCCACCCACCGAGCGCGCAGGTAATGAGACTGAATGGGACAAGGGGTCAGGAGCAGACACCAATCAAAGCCGTTAAGTACCACCGGCAGTGGGAGCACACTGAGCAATTAATAAACTCGCTCTGAAGTTTGTAGCATGTCAGTGATGACGAGTTTGATAACTGCAATAGCTGTCTCACTAGCATGTTGCACGTCATGCATACTATTACTGTTATTCCTATCCTGAGAGGAACAGAGCTGTAACAAATTACAAGACCGACACATGCAGACGTCCTTTGGTTTCTGAGGTGATTACTCCTTAACCCTTGGTTACAGAGTTACGGCACATGTGTACTGACATGTTCAAAGTCAGGCCTTGGGACAACTCAGGGTGTTTATGGATGATTAAACTCTAAAACCACCAAGGGCTGGGTTTTGTCCCTGACCACCAGAGATGAAAGAGCAAGGAGAAGGTGGAGAGCTTCACGCTGGGTGGTGAGCATCATGTTGGGCGCAGGTGAAGTGGGGCTGTGTGGAAAGCAATGGTTTCCACCCTGTCTCTCCCACGCTGCAGGCTGTGTCGCAGCCCACAGCCCTACTTCTTCCCTCTCCATTGAGGTGAGGTTGCCAGCTGCCGGAGGTGAGCGCAGGGCTGGCCTTGCTCCTCAGGGAGCACAACTGGGATGGCAGGTGGTTCTTGTGGGAAAGCATCCCACCTTCTCCTTCACCGAGTGTGGCTGCAGCCTGGCTCTCAGCCTTGGTCTCATGCTTGTTCTGTTTCATCAGAACTTGTTTATATTTTTAAATCACAATAATACCATATCTGCTGCTAATCACAGCTCAACAATACTAACTCAGTGTGCAAACAAGGCCATCATCCAAGTATTGTTTTGCATAACCAGAATGTGAACATTTGCATAATGTTTAATTATTTAGCCAGGACATAAAATTTGTCTTCCTCTCAAAAACATTTTTATGAAATGTCTCAATAATTAAACACTACTATGTTTATTAACAGCAGGGAAGATTCATAAAGTGTATTAGTCAGAAACAAGCAAGTAACTACCTCTTGCTGCAGTAATCAAAATACACCACTCTCAAGTAGGTCCCCAAGCACAGCAAACACCAGTATGAGCTCCTACATGCAACCGAGCAGAATATGATTAAAAGCGTAACAGTTCAGTGGCTGTGCCTTGGAAGGGTCAGGGAGACAAAATTCGATAGCTTAATTCACTCATTAATCAATATATACATTTATATCGAGTCGGCTGAAGCGAGCCCTGTGTCTATGAAAGGTAGAGCTTGGGGTCAGCTGGAGGCCCACGCGTGGTGCCACAGCCCAGGGAAGGCGTCTGCCGGGTCACAGAATGAGAATCACAGAATGATATGGGGTTGGAAGGGACCTCTGGAGATCATCTAGTCCAACCCCCCTGCCAAAGCGTGTTCACCTAGAGCAGGTCGCACAGGAACTTGTCCATGTGGGTTTTGAATGTCTCCAGAGACGGAGACTCCACCACCTCCCTGGGCAGCCCAGTGGGCTCCTGCTCCCCCACGCTGCCCATCAGAAGGCAGCAGGACCCACGCACAGGATGACTGGCCCACGTTTGCACCTCTTGTGTGGGACCTGGGAGCAGGGGTGGGGTGGGGTCTTCATGGATTTCCTCTAAGCACTTCCTAACAAGGCTGAAAAAAAGTAAAATAAGATTTGGAAAAGCAGCCAGAGGCACCTGTAATAAAGACATCTGCCTGGTCAACGTAGGAAAGGGGTTCCTTCTGCAACATTTCTGCACCATCACTTGCTGATAGGGAAGAGGAGCCAGCTCCAACCTCAGTTATTCTGGTGTGTAAACAGAAAAGTTCCCCTGAAATGAATGGTTGGAGTCTGGGCTGAAGTTGCTGAATGTGTTGGGGATGTCCCCAGCACCTGAAGGTTCTTTTGAGAAAGTAAAGCTGACAGGCTGCAGACAAGGGGACGGCCACTGGCTGTCACACACTGGAGTCCAGTTTGATCAAAACAGTTTCTGTGCCCACCTGTAAAAGCTCTAAATTGTATGAAGTTGTGTGAAGGGAAGGCAGAATTCAGGACCAGAAATTGGAGTAATCACTTCTGTCCTGGGAGCAGGCATTTGCCTCTAAAATCAGCTATTCTAATAATTTGACCTTATTAGCTTACATAGAAGAATAAAATTCAAAGGTTATTTTATTTAGGCAAGATGGAGATTTTTATTCTCTCTTTTGATTTTGACTTCATACTTCAGTTGTATTTCAATAACATTATGCGAGAAATTAAGCTTGTGTCCTTCTGCCCTCTCTGAAACTCCTCTGTTACTTGCTAACAAGGTTTCCAAATTACTCGAGCCAATTTCTGACACACGTAGTTAAGAGGCTCCCTTTTTGTCCATCAATTACGTAAAAGCACCTCTTTTCCTCACATACCCTTGGCGTAACCTCTGGGACTCACTCTGAGGGTCGCTATTTTGCAGCGCTGCGCCGGGGGTCGTGTCAGAGAGGAGCTGGTGAAGGTACAGCTGACTTTGGTAGATAGATTGGAGGAGCTGTTTGTGCAACGGGGTAAAGCAAATTTGGGAAACCAGCACAAGTCTACCGGGTCAAATAACCACCCTCTGCTTTCCCCGCATGAAAAGTAAGCCCACGTAAACGAGCTCTGACAGCGAACGCTGCCTTTGTCCTAAGCCAAAGCAAACCCCTCCTTCCCATCCTGCTTTAGGGAAGTAGGTCACAGTCAAATCTGCCTCCCCCGATCTCCTGTCCACGATCACAAGGTAACATAAATCACATCCTCAACAATAGTGGGGGAAATTGTGGCGTGAAAAGGCAGTTCAAAAGCTCAGTGTCTCTCCGGAGAGCAGCTGACAGCACCGTCCACCATCAAAAATGACTTGCAACCCGCTGCCCCAGGCAGCTCATGCCCTGCTCTCCGCTGAGGGACCGAGCTCAGGAGCTGGATCAGATGTTGGAGAAGCGCAGCCATCCTTGTGGTGGCCAGCAGCCCACTGCGGGCTGCTTCAGCGCATCAGGAAAAGAAACCTAAAGTCACAGAGGAGGAGGAAGCATCAAAGAAACCAGGCGTTAAGAGTTGTCTGCTGAGCAGGAAAGGTTGCCTCCATTATGTCTAGCTCCATTCCTTGTGTTTCCCAGTGGGTCCTGTGGGTGCTGGAGCTGGAGTTACTTTGAACCACCATTGAACCACCACTGGTG
>JAOXNO010000001.1:141750928-141775266 GCA_028565335.1 Limnodromus scolopaceus
TTCCTTGTGTTTCCCAGTGGGTCCTGTGGGTGCTGGAGCTGGAGTTACTTTGAACCACCATTGAACCACCACTGGTGGTGGTTGGAGCAGCGGAGCCCAGGGGTTGGAAAGAACCTACGGGTGAGCTTTGCAATGCCACAGGGACAGGCCGAGGGGAGTGACTCAATTACTTGAGAGGCCTTTGTTTTTTGTAGTTCAAAATAAAGGCATGAACCAAACAAAAGGCTTCATTAAGCAAAAAACAATTCCTTTTGTGTACCCCAGGCGAGTGCTGCAGGAAGAGGCAAAGGAGTTAAAAGAAGCCAACCCTTGTTTAAAGGAGTGGCCAGATGGGGAAGATGATGTCTGTTTTGCCTGGACAGGCTCAGGGCCTTATTCTTCTGCCTTGTCTGCGGGCAGCCTGCCCATCAAAATTATCTCCTGTGCTGAGTGCAGACAGGACGAGCCAATGGCTTATTAAGGAGTCTCTGTTATTTCTGCTGAGAAAGGTGGCTTTTATTTTCCTGAAGGGTTATTAACTGAATTCTCCTCTTGTCACAGCTCTGGGTGTTTTCATCTGCTCTTTCCAGACAGTTCTGCTTGGTTCTTTGATGAAGGCAATGCTTTGGAGGGGTTTATTGATAGTCTAGTTACATTTGGGGTGGGAGGGGAAGGAATAAAAATAACATGGGAATAGGATTCCTTTGGGAGGCACGATCACCAGAGCATGACTTTGGGACAAACTTGACTTTGCGGTTCAGAGACTTCCAGTTCCTGATACGGTGCTGAGATCTTTACAGCCACTTGGGCCATCACTCTCGCGAGCAGTCCCATACCTGGAGTTGGAGCCCAGAGACAAGTAAATATCGCTGTGTCACCTCAACATGGTCTGATACCAGCTGCTGGTTGGGGAGGGCATCACCAACGGTGGTTGGCAATAGCGGGGTCTTGCCAGATTCCTCTGCCTCCTCGCCATCTATGATGGGGCCACGCTTTTCCATGGTCTGACCCAAGATCAGCACAGGTGGCCCAGTTGCCCTGTCATCCTGGAGCTGCTGGCACGGGTGACAAGTGACAGTGTGGAAGCCACGTGCTGCCAATCATGACGGGACCCACTGGTGCAAAGTGCCATTTTCCAGTAGACAGTGAACAGAGATCTCTTTCTTTTTCCTTTTTTTTTTTTTAATTAAAATATTTCTCAGGCAGAGTTGACTTTCAAAGGCAGGGTAATAAATTACATGCCAATTCTAAACTTTAGAAATCAAACCGTATTTTGGAAAAAATGACAGTGTGTTAAGAGGCCTGTTAAGATCCCACAGATCCACAGCTCAGCATCCGTGAATAGGCTTCAGTGGAATTAGGAGCCTGCAACATACACCGTTTCATATGCAAATAAGTAAATAGACAAAGCAAAAAGAAATCAACAACGAAAGGATTCAGTGTGAAGGTGTGTGAGATGGAAGGAAGGAAAATTGTCCTCTATCACTTTGCTGCTGTAAAATCTTACATGTTCTTAGCTGCATTCCTAACAGTTCCTAACAGTTCTTAAGAGAGCGATTTGGGATCCCAGAGAGGGAGATAGTTCAACGTTTTCCTGAATGACCTCCATTTAAGCTGCCTTAGATGAGCTAGAGAGGTTTTCTTCTGGGAACACAGCCAGTGTACGCAGAGAATTAGAATCTGTGGGTGAAGCAAAGGCGCTGCAAGATACCACGAAGGAAGACGAGCTGAACTGTGTGAGTGCGTCCCATCAGCCTCCAGCTTCAGAGAGTAACACGGGGCAGAGAATTATCTGGGAGTAATAATCCGTAAAAATCTTCAAGCGGTATTTATTGTGTGAAGTCAGACAATAACAGACCCCCGCTATAAAAACCTCAACGGTTCCTCATGCCTGTTGAGCAGCTTGGCAAACATCGGGAATATGTGAGCCTGAGACCTGTGCCCGCTTGGAACCGAAATGCCTTCTCCTACAAGAGTTAATCCCATTGCAGCCACTCTTGGGCAGGATCACACAGGGTTACATCCCCCCACAGAGTTTTATGAGACATACAGCACTGCCCAGTGCTCACAAATGGCTTTTTTTCTTTTTTTTTTTTTTTTCCCGGACTCTCTAACAGTACAAAAGTTATCTTCTAACCGCAAACACAAAATCCTGTAATTAAACCTTTGTTACCCACAGCAGAACGCTCATCATGTATACAAAGCAAACATTTTGGCAAGTTTATTATGCTCCTCCAGACTAAGAGGGAATTAATGGCATTGCAAAATTACAGTAAGCTGCTTGCTACACTGCTGCTGGATATTTTCACTGGCAACAAGATTTTATATTCCGCTTCATCTTGGAAAAAAAATAAAGACCAACAGATTTAGTAAATGTTTTTACCATCATGGGCAGCACAGTGCAAAACACCGTATCAAAGTAAAGGCCAGAGGGATATCTTGGCCTTAAGAAGTTATTGCACTTTGCTCTACATTAAAAATCATTCCGTTGTAATTTTTTATTTAAAATTACTAAACATTGGGAGGTAGCTAATTAGGATAATCCAAGTCGTAAATTGCGTTAAGTCATCAAACCTAGAGTTTCTGTGCTGGAAGGCACCTGATACACGATTTCATTTGCATTGTGCGTGGTCCTTCACCGCTGGGAAGGACGACCGCTCGCAGACTGTCACCTCGCTCATTAAATAGAAAGCCAAAGATGTGCCATGCAGCACTTCTGGGAGAAACTCTTCTATTTGTCACGTCCATTTTGTTGTTGTTCTGTGAGTGTAATTCAGGCTCTCTTCGTTTATGTGCATGAGTCATGAACAAAGGGTGAATGTTTACATTTTATTTCACTGTTGGATGTTAATGCCCCAACAATACGTATTGCAGCTGCCTGAGCAAAATAGATCAGCCTGAGTCAGTCAGTCATATTGTGTCTCTGCTGGAAAAGTGCACTGACGTCCGTAGGAAAGCTGACCAGATGTGAAGGGTTCCTTGGGTGGTATCGAGTGTGAAACATAAATCACTGTTCATACAGAGAAGAAAAATCTATTTGTGTTTGCATCTTCCCATTGCCACAAATGAGCCATTTGACCATAGAAGAATGCATGGGCTCTAAAAATATTTTCTGCCTACCTGTTGATAAGACAGCTATAGCGAGACCTACTTGCATGACCCTTTGACTCTCAGAATGAAGAAATCTGGGTACAGACCAATGCCATGAAAAATAAAAATTCCCCCTGGTCAGTCCAATCAAAGGTCCAGGGAGCCAAGTGCCTTCTCTTGCACAAAGACCTGGGCCATTGGCAGTGGTAGGAGAATATGAGGTGAACATGACATGAATAGGAAGGAGAATATGAAGAATATGACAAGTCCATCTGTCCCATGGCCTCCAAAAGCCTTTCGCAATTTCCCAGGCCAAGGCCCTGGCTTTCATAGTGAGCAGCACTTGATGGATTTTGTCTTCCACTGATTTGTCTAGCAGCTTCTTGAAGTCATCTAAACCTTTGGTGTCGACAGCCTCCTATGGCAATCATGAAAAGAACATCACCACTTCTCTGAAACACATTTTGAGATGCTTAAAATTCCTCTGTAATTACAGCTGAATTGGTCAAGATCCTGAGTTTGTTTCATGTAGGTCTGAGCAGCCTGTGGGGCTGCAGCCCCATTCCTTTGGAGGTCAGGTGAAGGTTGTTCATGGGCTCATAAGGCTCTACAAAATCAGCTGCCACCGCTCATGGCAGTCATTTGCACCCACTCAGTGCTAAAAACCCAAGGTGAAAGAAGCCAGTGGTAACCCTATGGCAG
Source organism: Limnodromus scolopaceus (assembly GCA_028565335.1). Taxonomy (NCBI): domain Eukaryota; kingdom Metazoa; phylum Chordata; class Aves; order Charadriiformes; family Scolopacidae; genus Limnodromus; species Limnodromus scolopaceus. The sequence goes on from JAOXNO010000001.1 coordinate 141,754,700, forward strand.
CAATACCTGGTCCTATGCCTAGAAATACTTAAAGGGTGGGTGTCAAGAAGATGGGGCTGGTCTCTTTTCAGTGATGCCCAGTGACGAGACAAGAGGACATGGGCACAAACTTGAATATAGGAAGTTCCACCTAAACATGAGGAGGAACTTCTTTGAGGGTGGCAGAGCATTGGAATAGGCTGCCCAGAGAGGTGGTGGAGTCCCCGTCTCTGGAGACATTCAAACCTGCCTGGACAAGTTCCTGTGCAACCTGCTCTAGGCGGACCTGCTTTGGCAGTGGGGTTGGACTAGATGATCTCCAGAGGTCCCTTCCAACACCATATCCGTGATTTTGTGACCACATTGCAATCAATGGCAAAACTGGGCTGACGTCTGCCCCACGCTTCCCACCTCAGCATGGTCCTAAATTCAGATCCTAAATGCTGCATGAGGAGTGGGGCTGCCGCTCCGTGAAGAGGTGGTCCCCCCTCCCCTCCTCTCCTTGACATGTCTGCAAGTGGGGGGACATGGGGCTTGTTCTCCTTGAGATTGCACAGGTCTTGCCATGATATGTCCGCCTTTCATCTCCGTTATTCCTGAGCATCCGCCTATGAAAACAGGAGATAGTCCAAGAGATTTGTACTCTTCCCCACACGGCTGCACAGGTCATGCTCTGGGAAGTTCGTCATGATTCAACAGAGTTTCAATCATTTTAAAGAGGGAGAGAATTGTAAGGAGACAGACTGTACCTTCAGGTACATTTCCTGAAAACACTGTGCTCTTCCCATGAAGTAGCAATAATTAGAGAATAGATTTGGTCTTTTTTTTATATATTAGATTCCTTTAATACAGAAACTGTCGTTTGTTGTTTGGTTTTTTTTATATCTTTTTACAAAAGGTAATAGCATATCTTAAAATTACACTTTATGCTATTGAGTTTTTTATTACAGAAAGGCTGTTTTGGAGAGAGAGGGAGTTAAGACGGTTTTTATTGTATCTGAAAAATGCACCTATTTTTACTGTAGGTCCTCGAGTACGATTTGAATAGCCCCCAAAAAATCACTTGAGATTAAGGACAGTTCACGCTTGCTCATGGGGGGGCAGCGACTTGAAAGTTGTTCGCACAACCAACCTCCGGGCAACTGAGCCCAAGGTTGTGTGCCCTGTAATTAAGTTACAATTTCTGTTGTGGATCTGCTTAACAGGGAGCTGTCTTGCCACTTTTCCCATTTCCGAGGGGACGTCCACGCTGCCTTTTGTGATCTGCATGAAGGAGAAGACCCTGGGCCATCTGGCAGAAACCAGTTTGCGTGGGGGCGGCTGACAGCTACTGCGATGATGGGCTGGAGCACGGCTGTCCCGCGGCTCCACCAGGCCGCCAGCGGTGATGCGGGCTGACTGGCTTTATCCAAAGGCTTTGACATAGAATATAAAACTTGGTGTTTCCCCTCCTCCTGTTTTTTTGACAATGCAAGACGACCCGTCTGAAAACTGTTATCAGCGTCTTGGATATTCAGGTGCCAACGCTCTGTTGCTTTATTCATTACAAAATGCAGTTGTCGTTACTGAGGGAGTTTCCTCCCTACCTCCTTCGAGAAGAAAAGATTTTGAAACCGCAAATGCAGGTGTCAGGAAATCCTAGGTTTCCTAAAGTCTCCCTTCAATTTTTGCAAAAAGAACGTTAATGCAACAAGAAATACAAAAATCGCAAATATATACATAAATAAACCCAGGGCGTGCAGTGCTAAGGTAGCACTTTGCACGTAGAGTCATAGAACGGCCTAGGTTGGAAGGGACCTTTCAGATCGTCTGGTCCAACCATCAACCTAACGCTGGACAAAACCATCACTAAACCGTACATACACAGAGTGAAATGTTTGTCTTGGCAGTGGGGCATTTAGTTTCAAAGAAATTAGCTCACGGGGTTTGCTGTCAGCTTCTTTAAACTCACGGGGAGGTCTTACAATATATTCAGAATGATTTTGGTCAATAAGCAGAAATAATTTATCTCGTCAAGTCTCGTTAAACAGGTGAAGGTGAAGAGCCTAGGACAATTCATGAGCAGGAGTCCCAAACTGTTGGGGGAGACACAGGCCAATGAGCACGACAATATCTTATATAAAGGTAGTAAAGTACAGAGATGCTATACATTACTATTTTTTAAATGAGAATAATTAAGATTACGTAGGGGGTGATACGTGAAGCTGACACTGCAAGGAAGTTCACAGTTTTTCCCAGCATTTCAGTTCAGACTCGAGCTGAAAGCTTTAAAAATCTTATTTTTTAACTAAATTCATGTTGTTCTATCTACCTATCCCATACTATGCTCCTAATTGAGAATGATGATTACACATGAAGGAAAACCAGCCGCAACCAGATAAATTCAGGTAGGAAAGCAACTGTGAATGCATTGATGAGCTTCCGACTTGCTGTTCAGTTCCCTTACTGCTCGCCTGCTTGCAAACACGGCGCAACCAAGGTTGCTCATAGAAGGAACTGAGGAATTTTTATTTGTGGTCATGCATATATGTGTGTATTTGTGCCTCATGATATGTAACCCAAGCCCAGAAACCGCACTTGGCTCAGGCAGGCAAACACGCAGCTCAGGCACTGCATCTTAATGGAGTACTCACTGCCTGCTATTCGTGAACACCTCCGTGGTCCCAACAGCTTTGATAGGAAGAATGTCAGGCGATTCCAGTCAAACACATCAACGGAATGTTGTTAGTGCACAATTTATACATGGAAACAGAGAAACCCACGACAACTAGAAGCTTCCAGTAACAACAGAAGTTCAGCAAAGTTTAGCAAAGATCCTGTTTTGATGCAAACGTCATTAAAAGCAGAACACACGGGAAACACACAAGGTAAAAGTTTTATTTTCCAAAGTGTAAGTATGTCCTTAGCATAATTTAAGTAATGCGTTGCCATTGCAATCCTGATTGCTACAAAGTTGAAGGTAAACTTTTTGACTGCACCTATTGCACACTTTCTCCACAGCTGTGTAATTAAATCCTTCTCCTGTATCAAGAGATTGTTCACTGTGATTAGCTGGTCTGTAAAAGTTCAGTTAAGTAGTTGACTTAATTATGAAAGATGCTATTTGTTTGCATCGTTCTATTTTATAATCTGTGGCATATCACTCCAAGCTTGTGATTTCTTTTTGGCCAGTTCCATCCACGATGGCTGATCCGGAGCAGCGTTACTGGCTTTCTTGAAGTGGCTTATCTCCTCTTTATCCACTGGTGCTGGTGCTGGAGCTACTGTGAATAAAACAGATGAACGTTTTACGTTTGTGTGCTGTGCAGCCCTACAGCCTGGCTCTTTCATTAAAAACCTCCCGTGCCTTGCCCTACTGCAGAAAATCTTTACATTTCGCATGGGAGCTTCTTCTGCATTACGTTCCTGAGGCAATAACCATTCCATGCTCAAAAGAATACAGTCTTTTTCTCACGAATAATATCTTTTTGGTCCCTAAACTTACCAAAACCAACATGATGACCTGGACTCTTTGCCATATCCTGTGTTAACACCCAGGCCAAAGAAGAGAGAATCTTTTCATTACCGAGAGCATTTGTGAATTCCTCCTTTACCCAGCACCCCTCACTCACAGGAAATTTTTGCCTTCCAAACTTCTGCCCTTCTTTCAAATTTTAATTTACTGAAGATATCTGAAGTTGCTGTGGGAGGACTGATGGGCAGAGGGTTTGTGATCACATCATTCCAGCTTGCCAAGGAAACCACAATGAAATTGAATGCTATTGAAAATAACGCTGCGTGCATTTCACAATTTACACTGGGGTAGTGCATTTGGGACCCCGTCCTGTGAAATGGCCTAGCACTCTCATTTCACATTTCTTTCAACACGAGTTTTGACTACTCTGTCATCAAAGTGGTCAAGAGAATATGCCACCAAATAAAACCCCAGAGGTGAGTGCTGAGAAAACAGTTTGCCCTTGCTGATATGGGGCTGGGGAAGAGATTAGGGTCTAGCCCCAAGTCCCTTTCCAGCACACTGAAGCAGGATTTCTTCTGACAAGGTTGTGAGAGAACAGCCTACATTTCAAGCATTTTATTTCCTACCAGGGACATAGTGTGACAGGGAACTGGTTCTCGGCAGCAGCTCCTTCACTTCGGACTTTGTCTCTTTCCTCTGTTCTTCAGAAGTGGTTTTCGGTGCTAAGTGTGAAGGTTTACTCCATTGCTGCTTCACTGACCCCTAGGGAATAGAGAGGGATAAAATCCAAGTAATGCAGAGAGGAGACCAGTTTGGAAGGACACGAGCAAAGGGAGTGGATGTGGTGCCTGTCACAGTCCAAAGATCACATGTGTTCATCACACATTGGTCCCAATCCTCTCACTTGAGCTGATACCTGTTCAGAAACTCCAGTGGTTTCATGTTAGCATCCATGATACTCAACTTTACAAATTAAAACAACCCCTCTGTATCTGTTATTCATAATGGTATCTATGAGTACGTTATTACAGTCTTCAATGCAACTTGCATTCCAAGCCCTTTGCACACCTCTACTAACATAGGAATAACATTTAGGATATAGGATTTGGAAACAGCCTTGTTCTCTCATGTTTCCTTTCCACCTCCCAAATTTTGTAGGTTAGGGCACTGTATTTTTGGGTGGTTGATGGTAAATGGATTTTCCATAAAAAAAGAAATCAAACACATCCTCCCATGGATTTTTTTGCCAGTATCAAAAACTACCCTGAAGTGATAATGCCTGGTGCCATGTGGGAGAAGGAGAAAGTGGGAGTAGTACAGTGGCACCAAGCCTCACACGCTGCAGTCAGGAGCATCTTGGCAAGTTCCTCTGTTAGCTGACATAGAGAAATAAAACGCATGGCATGAATTTCAGGGAACTTTGCCAGCTAAAAGCTGGAGTTTCCTATTCTGACACAGAAACTGTATTTTGGGACCATTTAAACCCTTGGTGTTTTAAGCGCTATGATAATGCTGTGCATTTTTGCAGCTCATAATCTTGCCTCGACATTTTATTAGGTATTATTTCTTGTTAATCTAACCACTGCTATTTTTCATCACCTAGAGATCTTCTTGTATTCCAGGATATAATACAGCTATCTATCTGGGTTTCTAACAGTACCATCTGAGGCAAGAAAGTAGGCCATTTGCACTGGGAATGCTGTGCTGGTATAGGACACACACATGCTCCTGCATCAGTGCAGGGTTCTCGCTGTGCAGGAGGCGACAGAGGCAGCACTCGCCTGCTGCTGCCGCCGGGAGCAAGCCCAGTAGCAGGGAAGCCTTCTTAGTATTCTGGATTAATGCCAAGTGCTTCTGCTGGCACAGCCCTGTCATCGGGGAAGATCACTCGCTACAGGTATCTCCCTCTTTTGCATGGGATCTTTGAAGAGGCAGCGTCAGCCCATATTCACGGCACCACCTGGGCACCCGAGTTATCCATATACAGAGAACCGGCATTTATATCTTGGCACTGCCTGTAAGTGCAAAAGTTATTTTTATTCTATTTTACTTCTCAAGGCTCTAAAAATTGTTACCTAGGAGCTTCTGGGACCGAGCTGTTCATTCATTCAGTGTTAAATCAGTCAGGATGTATAGGATGTTCAATGAAATGCTCTGCTTAGAAGGATAGTTAAAGAGACTGCATTTCCTCTGTATTGAGAGAGATCTGAGACTGTACAATTTAGCACCTCTTTGGGGGTATTTTAGCATGCAATACACAAAGTAGATCTGGTAAGTATGTACTGAGCACCCAAGAAATTTTACACACCTCGCATATTTCCAGGATTTCTTGGAGATGTAAAATTATGTATCTGAACAATCAGAGGATTCTGAATCTAACACATTTCCAAAAGCCTTTGTTACTTATGATTATACTCATTAAGATATCTGTAATCATTACAGCATGACTGATAATATAGCAGTAGATCCAAAGAATACTACAGGAAGGTGATGCAAAAGCATCACAAGTTTGTATTATAAGTACCTCTGTTCGTTCCTTCTCTTTATTTTGTTTCTCTGTATCTGACTTAACATCCAGAGCCACGAGTTTTTCTCCGTCGAGTTCCTGCTCCTGCTGCACGCCCCTCTGCTTTTGCCTTGCTATGGAAATCCAGGCTGGCTCTGCAGGACTGTCGGGATCTCTTCCAGAGTCTCCAGCAGCCATGGGGGAAGGCACGCTTCTCTCTGTTGACAGATTATTTATGTACATGGTTATATGAAAGAGAGCTGTAATTAGCTTCAGCTCACACTTGCTCGATACGCTGATTGGTCCCAGGATGTGTGCCCAGCCTGGGTAAATAGGAATTCTGTTTAGTTTGGTCTCCAGAGAGCAATCTTCCTGTGCTCACTGTCTTACGTTACCATTCCACTGGTGAAAAACCCTTCGCATCCTTGTTTGGCTGGAGTCACAGTGTCACTGCCCTGACGTGAGGGAGCATGAATCACGTTTCATTAATCTACCCATTTTCCAATGTCTCCCCTTCTGCTCCCTCCTCCCATCTGCTTCCTGGCCCTTAGGGACAAGCAGCCGCCAATTCAAAGCTGGACACAGCTGGACCACGCTGTGGCAAAGGCAACTCTCAGCCCCCCGGGGCTGTGGCTGCCCTCGGTTCCCGCTCGTCCCATGCCCACGCAGCAGCAGCCGATGCCTTGCTCTGGTTCCTGCCTTCCTTCCACCCCTCTCGGAGCAGCCTCCCCCACACAGCCCCTCGGTGCCGGCAGGCGCTGTGGGTGACTGGGCACAACAGTCTGGGGCATCTGAACATGCAGAAATACTGCAAAAACCACCGGGTTAATTAATTCACCATCTTTTGACGTGAGGTTTACTTTGTCTCATCCCTGCCGATGCCGACCGAAGCTCTCTGTTGGGGCCAGTCCCTTTCACCGTGCTCTACCAGAACCGAAACATCAGTGAGACAAGAGGGAAAAGACAAAAAGCCCTTCCTAGAATAAAAGGTCAAAAGTGCTACCCTGCTGTCCTCACAACTGCTACCCAGGGCCAGGCAGTGCCCAGAGGTATGGGGAAGTGAAATACCCTCTATTCAAATACTCTGTGAAGGGAAATCCTGTCTATACAGTAAGCAGAACTGGATCAAGAGAAGAGCCTTAGCTCCTCCCTTGGCTCCAGCCCCCACTTCTTCATTGGCTCATGCTGCCCCCAAAATGCAGTTTTTCAACTAATGTGGAGCCTCTGCATGGTTTAAAAGAGGAACAAGAAGAGTACTAACACCCTTAGAACCGTGTTAGAGCCATAAGGAAAGATGATTTAGCCTTTCCCAGCCATTTTTGGCCACTAATGTACTCAAATTTATGGAAAGCTATTTCAGGACAGAGTTAAGCTTCTCATCCTCAAATCACGCATCGTCCTGCCCCTAGGAAAAGCTTGGTATCTAGTCAGCCCCGGAGTCCCTCTGGGCTCAGCTGCTGTGCTGGCGTAGAGCAGGGCCACCCAGCCACAGGACCCAGTGGAAGCGTCAGGTGCGTTTCTGCAGGGTTATGGGCTAGTTTAGAGAAACGTAGCCCCAGTGAGGAAAGCAGGCCAGTGGGTCTGAAGGCACATTTGAGATGCCTCATGGAGGCATGGGAGATGGAAGGGATGACGCTCTGCCAAGAACTGGAGTCGGCAAACTCAGGCATATTATGAAAGCCCACAAACTTTCTTTGCTAAGGGATTTTCTCAAGTCACTGTGGTACCTCACCAGAGACAGACGAGTTATTTGAGCAAGAAAACATTGTAAAGCCTCTGTCAGTTAAAAACCACAAAAAGAGAAAACACAAGTTTTGCTTTAAGGCCAAAGCAAGATGTTTTGCCAGCTGATGCCTGCATTTCCCTTCACGTTCACCTCATGTGATCTTGCAGGGAAACAAGTCAGGAAGTCCAGCTGTGCAAACGCAGCACAGTAAACCCCCAGACACTGAAGGAGCTTCCCTCCATCTTGCATAACAAGTTACTCCAATTCTCTGTATCCCACCTACACCCCGTCCTTCCACGCCAAAAGCTGTTCCTCACATAATCTTCTTCTCTTCCCTGGCTGCCCTTGCTTCATTTTTGTCCCATTTTACAGGATGATAGAGAATGAGACTGGGAGAGATCTCAAGATGTCATCTAGTTTATCCTTCAGCTGCCAGGCAAGACCAGTTGCAAGATCAATTTCACATCAACTGTTTCCTGACAAATATATATCTAACCTGTTCTTAAAACCCTCCAAAGACGGGACAGATCTCAGCCTCCCTATACAACCTATCCGATGGCTTGGCTTGGCTTGGCTCTTACTACAGGTAAGATAAGGGTAAGTTTGGGTAAGTTACATGTCCCTTGCTCTAATTTGAATCCATTACTTCTTCCCCTATACACTATGGACACAAGCAGATTACTCATAGCCTCCCTGTGGCAGCCTTTTACACATTTGAAGACTTAGATCATGTATTCCCCTTTTTTTTAAAAATTTCTGATTAGTCATATTCTCTAGATCACTCTTGCTTTTGTAGGCATTATCCTAATTTGGTCCAAATCTTCTTCAAAATATGGTGCTCAAAACTGGTACATAGCACTTGAGATGAAATGGCGTTAGCATCAGCTGAAGTGGAAGGACTTCCCCACTTCACCTGAGATGGTCTCCTGTGCACATCAGTCAGTATGATGACTTGCTCACAGAATTATGTTATTCGTGTTTTGTATTTAGTTTGTGAGCTCCAGATCGTGTTACTTCCCCTCTTCCACCCCCAGTTTGTATCTGTGCATTGGATTATTTTTGCACGCCTAACAGAAGTTGTCTGTAATGAAAATATTCTTTTCGAACTATGTTTCCACTTTCTAAAGATAACTCTGATTTCTGTTACTGTCCTGCAGTGTGCCCACAGGCTTTCCAGCTTGGTAATGCCTGCAAATGTAATAAGCACACACTAAATTCTGTCACCCATGTCCTTAAATATACTGAATAGCGTCAGACCTAAGATGGCCACCATCTAATATGACAGTGAATCACTAGTTGGCACTCAGTAGCTTTGCATCAACCCAATGAATAGCCTCACCAAGACTGTATTTATAGGAACGTTATGATATTTATAGCAATACCCTGTGATATCAGTTATCATTTGATTTGACTGCTCTTGACCAAGCCATGTTGGTTGCAACTTATGTCTTCATTATCTTGTAGACATTTAGAAATAGCTCAATTATTCCTTTCAGTATTTCATATCAAGTGGTGTATAACACCCTCTCTCCCACTCTCTCTCTTCTCTATCTCACCTCCCTTTTCAAGAAGTGCAACCTTATCTTCCACATTTTGCCAAGATAACCACTAGCAGCTCAAGGACTGCTAGCCCGTCTTCTGTGAGTATCTTAGGACAAAATTCATTAGGATCATCCTCAGTAAACCCACACAGTTGAATTGATGTGATAATTGCTAATGTATCTGCCACCACATTCTCTCTTTTGCTTGTAGGCTACGTCCTTGAATCCATCTGCACCTTTTAAGGTTGTGAGCAATTTGGGCAGGACGTGTTAGTGCATTGCCCAGTAAAGCCAGGTGCCACGCTTCATCAGTTCCCAAAGCACTACTGTGATACACAGACTGACTGCCACTACTGAAGGTGACGGCAACGTCTAGTCTTCCTCAGAGGTGAGGATCCCTCATGCAGCACAGAAAGTAGTTTTTCACTTTACTTACCTTCTATCTGGATTAGTCAACTTGTTTTCCTAGCGTCCTGTAATGAATAACCATCCAACAGATAGGCTCAGTATTATGAAGATGTTTCCCCATTGAAGCCTCCCTGTGCCCCGGCCAGACTCATCCTGTAAATCCATCCCATCAAACATACCCCTTCCCCCCATGTACAGGCCTTTTCTCAGCCTAGAGAAGACTGGGCTGCTTCTTTTCTGGCTGTACGGCTACAGACACACCACCACACACAACCTTTTCCACCACCTTTTTACTTTTCTTCACTATCTGTAACCCTGAAGGTCCTTTTCAATCCACCCACCAGTTTTCCCATGATACAGGGAACCTGGCTTCTGCCTTGATGTTTCTAGTGATGTACTTAGTCTCTGTGATTCAAAATCACCCCTTGTGTTTTGTCCCATTTTCTCTGTCACACCACAGGAGCTTTCTGTAAACACCAGCTGAACCACACATTGCTCTTCCTCTGCTCCCACCACGTAATCAATACCAACAAAATGACTGCTATGCCCAGGCTCTATTTACTGCGCTACGCATAATGGTCTTATTGCTACCTGTGCTCCTGTTTCCCTGTCATCCTCATGGATTTAGGATTCATCTTTCTGTTATTTCGATGTGCGCTGCCGAGCACAGCAGGGTTCCCAGTCCTGCAGTGATATGTCTGGAGGCCTCTATTATAACAATGTTTTTCATAAGGCAGATACTCTTAACAAAGGCATTGAGCGCTTTGGCTCTTCAGACAGTTCTCCCTGATGAGACGCCAGACATCCTACTCATGCCAATTAGAAGGCAGCCAAATTAGAGCCAAGTATCATCCCATAAGAGATGGTATCAGAATGCTCCTGTGATAGGAGGGAATAAAAGCTCTTTATCGTCATCTTTAACGATGTTATATGTATCTGTGCGGGCCTGACTTGGGACAGCAGAGTAGTATCACCTACAGAGGATCAAGAGCTGATCTGCTTCCGGGAGGGGCTTTCATGTTTCTTTAAGCAATTACATTCTGCCCTTGTTCCTGTGAGAGTCCTTGCTGCAGAAAGTCAGTCAGGCAGGGGAAATGCCCTCTCTTCAGCAAAAAACCATCAGATGCAACCCCTGCAGGATTTGCTACCTCATCTGTCAGCCAGAATTACTGTAAGGAGTAGAAGAGGTGTATTCACTATTCATTATCTTTCCCATTGCCCAGAGGTCCTTCACATCCTCCCATCTCCAACTAGAGATTTCTTGGCAGTATACATGCACTGTTGCTCCAACCAGAAGGATGAAAGGTGGTGACGTAATCCAGGAGACAATACAGTGAAGTAACTTGGCAGTTTAAGGTGATTTGAGACTCTCCCGTGAAGCTCTTGGTACCCTGAGGGGCACCAAGAGGCCAAAAGCTTTCTCAGGAAGTGACTACTCACAAGAGAAGTGCTGCTTGCACATCTTCCTCAGTTCAGCGACTGTCTGATCACCTTGAACAAGCCCTCCCTATCTTATCTCATCTGGTGATGAGGTAGTCCATGTGCTTTTACGGTTCACCACGTGGCAAAGCACAGCTTTTAAGGCAGGAGCTAGCCAGAGCGGAACCAAAAGTATTCAAAAGCACAATCTAATTCCTGCTTCTACTCATGTCACATGCACAGCAGCTAGCACAACAGTTCCCAGCTGGTAAATGTCACTTTTAGGGAAACAAAATAGCATGAAAAGTAAGGGGTGGCATCCTCCCTCGGGAGCTGTGCGAGTTCGACAGGCCACAGCCACCCCAAATTCCCTGTGTTTCACTTCTTCGGTAAAGTAGGGCTCAGCCTCTTGCTTCTGTGTTATACTGGAGAGATTTTCTGAGTAAAACTAAAATCTGAACCATATTCTTCAGTTCTCAGTACAACGTGTTATTTTAAACAATATGCTATTCAGCTTGTTACTTAATAACTTCATAAGCTAATAAAGGATATTGCTGGCAGCTATTTGTCTCCTGTTCACTCAGTTTTAACCTTGTGATTGCATCTTTCCCTGGTTTCCTTGGAGCTGGCTTGGCCTGAGGCTTTTCAAAAGACAAGCGAGCCTCTTCTTCTCCTTGGGATAAGTCACCAACAATAGGAAGATACCAAGTCAGAACTTGTCAAGCTGCTCTGTGCATAATGTCACCATGTATTAAAGCTAGCATTTAATGTAGGCTGCCGGGGTCTCCTGCTGTCACTTGAAACCACGCTCAGAGGCTGCTGAAGCCCTCCCTTCACCTCCTTTCCCACAGCCACCCAACACACGTACCCAGCCACAAGACCACCCGTGCCATCTGTGTTCTTCACCCTTTCGGCAGCTTCCAGACTGACCACCAAAGACAAGCCCCTGAAGCCAAGCGAACCACAGCCACCTGCTCAATTCCCTCCCACAGATCGGGATCACCCCAGCTCTTCTCCGCTGGGTCCCTATGCAGGGGAATGCCCCTGCTGCAGCCCCATTAAATGCAGGTATCTGTTTCCTTCAGTATCTTACTAAAGCAGCTTTTTTTCCCCATTTATTTATTTTTTTTTTCTCAGACTAAAGCTCTGATCTTATAGATGAAATTCTTCTGCCTAAATATTGTGGAAATGAATGTGTACACTTCCCACTGATAGCCGGATATTATCATTTAATGTGTGTCAAAGTGATTGTGTGAATAAGAAGATGAAGATAAATCATTAATCTTTACGTACAAAAGGAGATCCATGATTGACTTGTTACTGTGCATTGGTTTATACACACATAGAAAGTGAAAGAGAAATACACACCTATTTCTATCTATTGGCAGACAGATACACTCAGTGTATTCAATTGTATCTGGGGGTGTCTGTGCTGCTTGTATGGATAACCACATTAAAGACATATTGAAATATTACCCTGAGATTTAAGCATTGATTTTTTCTTTTTAGAGATGGAGGCTTCCAATATTGTACCCATTTCCTTTAAATCTAAAAACCTTTGTGTGCACAAAATATAGCAGAAGCTCTTTATAAGATTTAAATCTTGTACCTGAAAATGAACATCTTATGCCTGCAGGTTACTCCCGCCATACATCTGGGTGGGCGAACGGTCTGAGGCAGAGTATTAGAGACTTTTGAAAGTCATACCTCTAACAGCAAGCAAAGCTAACTTGTGGACTCCCTGCGTATTTTAAAAGCAAACACACTCAAAACTAATCCAAACAACTTTACACAGGGAGATAACACCCCCCGTATACAGCAGTGTCATTGTTTTATAACATTGCTTATGCATGCATATTTAATTCCACATTGCTGTATCTTTGCTCATTTATGAAACACCAGTTATTTTAAGAAAGACTTTACAAATGCATGTGGTGTTTCGTATATCCTGGCCTACATATTTCCCTTTCTTTATTAAAGCACTATGTGCATTTGTGTCAGTGCACACACCCAACTCCTTAATTTCAGACAAAGCTATTCTAAAAGATTCGGCTAAGTATTTTTGATGTTTCTTTCTTCTCTAAGCTGCTCTGAGAGGGATTTGACTTTTGGTTGGATCTCTACCACCGATGCCAGGAGAGTCTTTTTGACATAAGAAAATGCTATGTTTGCATCAAAGTCTATTTTGCTGCTGGAAAACAGCCATATTGCAAAATAGCCTGACACAACTGAAAAAGAAACTTCTTTGGGAAAAAAAAAGACAGCTGTAGCCAGGACAGCATTAAAGCAATGTCTTTTTTATGTAGAGAGAAACATTTCTCTTGTCATTTCAGAGCCTATATTTGCTAGACAATACACACCAATTTCATTCACTGTTACATTCACTGTCATTACCTGAGCTCCTTTTCTCTATTAGAGCATGTGTCCCCACTACAGCTCCTCAGTTGCTGATTTTTATATAACCTAATATGCCCATTCACACAGGTATTGCTTATGATTTTGCTCTTGTAATAACCTGTTTGCATATGTTAATTGTTCCTGCCCTTTACAGGATTTATAGCAAAATATATCAACGCCAAACAACAAAGACTTGTTGTCTTGCAAAGACTTCTACCTTTAGTTCCAGAAACTTAAAAATTAACCCTTCTGAGGTGACTAATTTCACACAGCCATTAAAGAACCACCTTGCAGCCCAACAGAGGCCACGAAATCCCTCACTAGTTTCCCAGAAAACCCTGGAGAGCAGGAGCAGTGCTTTTGCCTGGGGTGGTAAGCCAGCATCCCACCAGCTCTGCCATTGCCTTTGGTACCAGGAGTGCTGAAAAGCTAAAAATTGAACTGAATGAACCAAATTGCTCCTGCAATTGCATCCCCTGACACAGCAAACTGACTTTTTTGAGATGAGTGTACATGAGAAGGGAACTGCATCCCCTTACATCAGCATTTCACAGCTTGTCTTCCTGTTCAGCACAGGGATTTCCTAACATGCAGTGGGAAGAAGGTCACTGACAGCGTAAAGTGTTTCCTGACAGTGACCGCAGCTCTTCCAAAGGGCTGATGAATTCAAGGACTAGGATAAGGAACGGATGCCCGCATGAAGGGCAGCTGGATGAAAAAACAAGTGGGTGTCCCAGCAGATCAGGAGGCCAGAGATGGCTGGCAAACCATGTGATCCACAAAGGGCCACGCTGATCACGCTTGTCAGATTTCTGCTGCCAGCAGTTGCAAAGACACCCTCCCAACTCACTGGGCTGAGGCAAATGTTTCAAAAAGCTTAAAATGGCATTTGGGCAGGGGTATTGCTCCACTAAGCCATCATTGCATCCCATGGCTCTCCTACATAGAATCATAGAATGGTTTGGATTGGAAGGGACCTTAAAGATCATCGAGTTCCACCCCCCCTGCCATGGGCAGGGACACCTCCCACTAGAGCAGGTTGCTCAAAGCCCCATCCAGCCTGGCCTTGGACACCTCCAGGGATGGGGCATCCACTTCTCTGGGCAACCTGTGCCAGTGTCTCACCACCCTCACTGTAAAGAATTTCTTTCTGGTATCTAATCTAAATCTAGAAAGATTATATAAAATCTAGAAATATTATATAAAAATAACCAACTACTTCCCAGGGCAGGGCAGAGGCAAAAAATGCCTTTAAAGAGAGCATTTGGGATGATACAGAGAGCGCCTTGTCTGCATGGTGCAGGGAGGCTCTGCCTGGACGGCTGTGGGAGACTCTTCCAGCTGTGGAAGCAATGAATCCTCTCCTTTATGGCTACTATGGGAGGGCAGAAAACTGTAAATGTGGCCAGAGACCTGCAAAAATATCTGCTATACTGCAGCAGATGACAACTGGAATCAGCTGTCGCTCAGGTCATCAGCAGGTTGCCTCTAGGGCCAGGAAGAGGCTTTTATCACCCTACAGGACAAGTGGCCTGCTATGTCCTCAGGTCTTCTTTTGGGTTGATGTTCCCCACTCTGATGCTCAGAGACTGACCACAACTGGAGAAGACCAGCCATGTAGGGGAGCTCTGCAACGGCACAGAGAAACCTTTTCATTTGCTTGGCCAGCATCTCCTCCTCACGTTCTTACCATCAAACTCGTGACCAGACAGGTTCAGGGCAGGGAAGAAGTTTCTCCCACATATCATAGCACCTAAAGATTTTTTTTTCCCCTTTTGGCTGTTCTCTGAAGAGCAGAAGTCTCCTCCTAGAATTGCTTGAGCGTACTTCACCTAACTTGTTTACTGTCATTGCAAAGACCTCAGACAGTGGTGCCACTTCCCGTCTTTTCAGTTCTCTGCCTGTAGCACACAATGTATTACTCTCCAGAGGACTGATTTTTTTTTAAACTCTAACCCATTAATATAATATAGACAACAGGGCGAAATTTAACAATCTGCAGTAGACGCGATCTTACGTGGCTTTAAACTCCAGGAAGCTGCAGGGTAGTTAATTCTTGTTTTTAAACAAGGAATGAGTAATGATAAAGATGGATAAATGAATAAGCAAAGCTCACAGGAGACAACAAATAAATGGCGTGTTGAGCATGCCAGGCAGTTACTAGTATTTCTGCCTCAATGCTATAGTGAAAAAGAAGGGCTAGAGGTCTGCGTCACTCATCCTACGCAGGGCACTCCACTTAATATGTGCTCCTGGCTTTTGAATTGCCATACAGCAGCTCTAAATGGGGACACTTAGTGGCTTGATATTTCTGTTTCACAATACTGTATTTTTTGAGTGTCACTGAACATCCTTCAAACAATGCCCTGAAATGCAAAAATCACAGGCAAACCCATCTTATTCTGTCTGCTACTTATTCCCCGCTGTCCTTCTGATAATCTTTTCATCAAGGGAGAACCAGGGAGCAACATCACCGTCACAGAGCTGTCAGCTTGTGCTCACCAGTGTTGTGATTGACACAACAGGGCTGCCTCACACTCTCTCACAAGTAAGGTCATTCCTTGGAGGTTAAGGTAACTTTTTAAAGTATTTGGAGTCTTACCAGGCACTTTACAAGGATTTGACTTTTTCTCCAAGTCTCTGTCTTCATTTCTGGATTCAGGAGGGTGAATAGCTTTGTCCTGCTTCTCCTTGTTTGCAGTAGTGTTTGGAACGGTTACGTTTTGCAAGGCTGGCTTTTTAGGCAATGGAGGTTTGCTACTAAGCTGTTCAGAGGACTTTGCTTTGGGTTTGATCTTTTCATTTAAAGAATCACCAATATTTGTATCGGCTGTTTTTTTGATCTGTGCCTTATCACCTCTTAGAAAGGAAGTCGATCCCTCGTTTTCTAAATTAAACTCTGCACTGTATCTTTTAATCTCTTTTGATTCTGGTGAAAAGTTTTCTCTATATTTCAAGGACAGTGAGGTGGATCTAAGTTTCACTTGAAAAGGAGTTTTATCTTCACAGCTTGGCTGATTCTGAGATACCACGGAAGAATCGCTTGGCACCGGTACCGCACCGACAGCCAGAGAAACGCAGCCAGCCAAAATTTCTGCAGGTTGGCCTGTGTTCTCAGAGTCAGACCCTGGCAGCAAAGTCTGCTTTTTGTTGCTACTTTTCTCCTCCTCCACATCTGATCCCTTCTGTGAGCCCTCATTCCACTTCTCGTTTCTTGAGGAGACTTTTGCTTTGGACAGGAAGAATCCAGTATTTAATGGGCTTTCCAACTCTGATCTTTCTGGAAAGTGTAGGCTTCTGGTCCTTGGTCTCTCCCGCGCAGAGGAAACAGAAAACTTTCTCAAGGCATTTAGTCCATTGGCTGCTTTTTCAGCTTTCTTCTCAGGAAGTTCCTCCTTGTGGACCACTGGCTGACTGTTCTCCTTCCCAGAAGCAGCTGCCTCTTGTGCAGCCTTTGTTTTCTCTAGAGAGCAGGAAGCAGATGATCCCATCTGTATTGAGAAAGCAGGATGTGAAACATGGACTGAGTCCGTGGGTTGGAAAGCACCTATGGAAAATTGCTTGCTGGACTCTGACAATAGAGCAACCTCTTTCTTTGCCTCTTTATTACCAGCCGTTTCCACAGGTATCTGAGCGTCCTTCTGTATATTTTCTTCTGACCCTTCCAAGCAAACAATACTGTTCCTACTAATTGAAATATCTTCTTCAGATGGTATTTTATTTACTGAAAACACAGTAGAAAGCTCCTTATTTTCTTGATTGAAAATATTGATTGACACACCGCTCACTTCCCCAGACAACAGAACTGGTGTTTCTGAGGAATCTTCTTGCTTTTGTACTTCTTTGTCTGGACCAGAGTAGGAAGAAGTTGCAGAGTCTTTGCCTTCTAACAGCAATGGGGACTCAGACTTCACACACGTTGCTTCCAGTGTTGGTTGGCAGCCCTCCGTTTTATTCTCTGGTAGCAGGGCTTCCTGTACAATAGCAGGCTCAGAAGTAGGCTGAGTCATCGCTGGTCTCAAAGCAGGGGGAAGGTCTTCAGGCATTCTGGGCTTTGGCCAGGAAGCCACATCCTGTGCTGCAGCTGTGCTGCATGGCAGTTCTTGATTGCTGGGTTTAAATACAGCATCTGGCAAGTCTGTCTGCATCTCCTTTTCATCATCCTCTTCTTCTTCTTCTGGGGTACAGCTCAAATCAGTCAGAGATTCAGACTGGGTCCTCTGCAAGAAAGAAATTCAGAAAGCTCCATCACCATGTACAGATTCACTTTTTTTTCTTATTCATCACTGCGGTTACAACCGAGATCTTAGAGAGGAAGGCAATACTTGGCTCCAATGCTGAGCTTGCTGTTTTCTTAACCTACATACTGGATGCTTTTTTAGCTAAGCAGATAATGGAATAATGTATTTAACCAATAAAAAAGCAATCAGTGACACTTCCTTCTGCACAACTAGTGCTTTCATGCCTTTGTAGATGGGAAGTGCATGAAAACAATGGCCATTGGACCGTCCTTGGCACTTGATTCCCCAGAGCATACTGGATATGTTGTATTGCTCTTAGGCAAAAAGCAGCACTTGAAAGAGAAAAATCCGTCCCTTTGTATTTTGCTACTACATACTAGCATTAAAAATAAAACAACCCATTCTCGCATGACTCTGAAGAGGGAAGGGTACATAGAAGTAAGAGCAAAAACCTAACAAGTCCATCCGGTTATGAAGCTCGATGCCAGCTGAGTATCTACCCCCATATGGCAGTCCTCTGTCTAATCCTGCTGCCAGACAGCATTATAGCCTTGCCTCCTTTGTGTAAAAGTCTTCTTTTTCTTTCAAGAGTAGACTATTTAATAAAAGTTTATAAGTGTGTATGTAGTTACCTGTGAGGTCTTGTGATTAAGTTTCAGGTAAGGACTGGCTAAATACACAGGATTATTTGAAAGCATGTTATTAAGCTGCTGAATAAGCCCTTTCATATGGTGCCTGCATTAGCTCACTAATTCACTGTAGTTTGTTGGGTAAATATATATTTTGGATGTAGGCCCTAATTCTAAGAACACAAAACTTGCACTCCGAAGATACTTTTAGGGTTCTTCCAACTTCTTGTTTTAAAAGTGCAACTGCAAAGCCAGAGCTGCAATGCCACCTGCATTCACAATCCATATACACAGCAACGTAAAAGCAAAAGACATCAGTTAGCCAGAAGTAAGGTGCACAGGCAGAGTCAGGCAGGACAACACTCAGATTGGACTATCGAAAGATGTGAACACCCCCCCACGGAAAACCAGGAGGGCTCAGTCATCTGCCTCAGTTTATAGGCAGACCGGACAAAGCAATTGTATTTCGGTAGCGATGTTACGATGGAAGAGGAGGGTCGATCAGTGAGCTATTGCTATACATGGTTTTCTAAATAACTGGCCTCATCATTGTGCTGCTCGCAGCAATGCTCTACTGAGCCCAAAGATCACTCACAGATTTTGGAAAGTACAGAATATCAGCTGAATAATATTTAGAGATAGAGGGAATAATACTCCTGGTGTCAAGCAAGCCAATTTAATGGCTTTAATGTATTTAAAACATTGACAGAAACCACAAACAATAAAGTGCCAGTAACAGCTGCAAACTTTAGTTCTAAGAAGAGAAGAGAAAGAAGAAAAATAAGTTATGCCCTTCATAAGATATGACAAAGAATCAGATAAATGGTGTTTCCTTCATCACAAGCAAGATACTAAATTGTACTGCGTAGTAAATTTAAGAATAAATTGTTACATAAACTGCTTCATCAAGATTAAATAATATTTAATCTGTTCTTAGTGTCTACTATGGATACATAGCCTCAACAAATAACAGCTATTAAAACCCAACGAAATACCCATGCTACAACCTGACTTTTCTTATCATATCTGAGTTTGAAATACAAAGTCCAGTAAGAACTTTCTGGTTTTGTGTCAAAGGTGATACTGTTTATTTTCACAAGTACCTGAGAAAATCTTCTCATTTTACTGGATCTCTGGTTCCGGGGTTTTATTAAAAGCTTGTGTCTAGCAGCAGAATTATCCAAGCAAGAGGAAAGTTCAGGTGGAGTGTCAAAATTGGCTGCAGGTGAGATGGTACTGTCAGACATCTGGGGAGTTCCAGTTTTAGCACTTCCATGGCTAGGGAACAGCTGACCGTCTGTGGAGTGAGATCTAGAAGAAGGACCTAATGTAACCTGAAAAAAAAACCCCAACAAATCCCCAAATAGAGAATCAAACAAAGAAACAAAGCCATGAAATACCAATTCTACAAATAAGGGGGCATGTTTATTGGCATTTTAAGGTTGCCTCTCTTTCTTTTTGACATGTCTTTAAAATACATTGCATTTCCTAATGTTGCATGTGGAGTACTGGTGTCAGCAATTCTGCATTTTTAGCTGCTTAAATATCATGCTATACTGTCCATAGGGAAAGACCACGCCACATTTAACTAGAAAGATCTAAAGCACACAAATACATGGCCAGCATGTTCTAGAAGACAGATTTATGAAGAGTACTCAGTTACAGAACCTAAAGGACCAGTTTCCTTTCTGGGTCTCTCCTCCAGCATCTGTGTCTAGGTTCCTATAGCTTCCTATACATCATCAGGTCCCTTCCAACTCTACAACACCCTCCTAAAGACAAAAGAATAAAACATCAGTGACATTGACACTTGAGTCGGCTTGCATTTTCTCCTCATTTACTTGTATCTGCAAAATAACTAGGGAGTTTACCTGAAATGTAAAATTTCATTTGTAGATTATTCTGGGGAAGGAAACAATGAACAATTTGTACTAGAAGCCAATAACCCATCCAGAAACAACTCCTGAATGCTCCAAGGGGTGCAGTATACTTTCACAAAGCTGGAATCCACCTTGCCTGCGTGCTTCACCAAGAACTATCCTAGTCCCAGGGCTGATGCAAAAAAGAGACTGAAAAATTTATGAAAAATGACTCTAAAAAGGGTTCTCCCTTTCACTTGGATCCAGTTTTTGCAAACAGGCAAAATGATATTTCCAAACTATCTGTCAAGGCATTAACATAACCTCTGACAACTCATGACAGCACTCCCTTTGTAGGTTTGAAATTCTGGTTCATTTCATTAGAGGAGCTTTCCTCCTCTGTCA
>JAOXNO010000001.1:141775366-141794269 GCA_028565335.1 Limnodromus scolopaceus
TTTCTTCTTTCTTCTTTTCTTCTTCTTTTCTTCTTTCTTCTTTCTTTGGAAGTGATATTTTACTGGGGGGGAGGGGTGAATGGAAGAAGATGAGGGCAGGAGAGTGCTCATTTTATTTAGGGAGGGAAAAGCATCTGCGTTTTCTGCAAGTAGAATTCTGCATTATGCACTGCAGCCAAAGATGCTCTGCAGTGTGGTGAGGGCCCACTATGGCTTCCTCAACAGCGAGGGGAAAACTCCCATGGATTTTAGCGGAGGCTGGATCCACAGCTTCCGACCATGGTTTCTATTTAAGAAAAAAAAAAAAAAAAAGGTAGCTCAGCCATGCTGAATAATGGATGCTTTCATTAATTTTCACTTTACAATATCTGCTGTCTAGTACTCAAACATGACTAATGTACAACAAACGATACGTGGCTGCATTATACATTAGTACCTAACAGTGAATACATTGACATTTCAGCTCCATGATAAAGATGCAGCACATGTTCTCTTTCAAGGCACGTCATTATTTGCCTGCCTTTCTTCTGGCTTCTGCTTTTCCTCGAGAACTTTGCATGTCTTCTCGTTGGCAGTGCTCAGTGTTGGCCACTATGTTGGAAAATCAAGAATCTGGTTTGTTACTTAAATTTTAGCAGCCCGAGTGAATGCCAGCTCTGAGCCGGCTGCAGATGTTGCCTGTCCCATGAAGTCTGGCTCTGGTGAAACCTGCTGGAGGAGGGAATGGCTGACAGACACCCTTTCTCCAAATCTCATGTGCACATGGCTCAGTTGTCCTTCAGCTGATCGTGTTGGGTGGCACAAGGTGGAAGGCAATGAGGGAGCCCCATCCCCAAAGTCCAGATGGGACAGTTGCAGTCCCTTTCTCCCTTCTTCGATCCAGGAAAGCTTCCAAGACACAGCAAGGTGTCACTGCTGCCCAAAAACCTCAGGGCTGCACTGTGCAAAACTCCTCAGCCCTGCGAGCTGGTCTCCTCAGACTTCTAGGAGCGGGGCTAATCTCTCCGAAATGCCAGGTAATAGACCCTTGTGTTTGCGAGGAAAGCCTTCAGATGGGGCTAATTTTGGGTTGCGCTCTGAAACTGGAGTACGATGAAGAGAGCTGTGAGCTAAATGATGGGGCATGTGGAAAAAGCTGAGCAACCACATAGTCACCACCACGTCTCAGGAGTCAGCGAGTGAGTCAGAGTGATGTTAATGGAACAACAGGGAGCCATAAATCCTCCTTTAGCAAACATGCATCTGGACTGGACAAATTTACAGCGAGCCTATACCCATTTTCAAGAAATACCTTCTTCCCGTGTTCTGTTATTTTTCCTTAAAAGTATTAAAATTTCACTGCATAAAAACAGTTTTTCAAACAGCTTCATATGGAATCTAACAAGTGTGGCCAGAAATCTTTCCTGAGCCCTGCTGCAGCTGGCCTTGAAATATATTTTGTGTAATTACCAAGGAACAGTGAGCTCAGGACTAGCTTCTCTATTTCCTTTCTGCAATTCCCCTCCACCCCTCCTCCTATTTCTAGGAAATGCTCTTCCTTTTACCCCCTGTGTTGCTTCCACCGTGACTCCAGCTGCGGACAACTAAAAGGGACTCTTCAGAGCCTTTCAAAACCACCCTTTAATCAGCCAGAACGGCTGGCTGCTGATTGAGGAAAGCCATCTATTTGCCTGTACTCAAGTCCTGAAAACATCACTTCAGCAAAATTCACAGCTCGCGCGAGCTCACGTGGCCAGAACCCGACTGAAGGCTGAATCTCAGACACCTAAGCAGCAATGTCAGCCACTGTCATCAGGCAAACACTTTCTATGTGAGTGCGAGGTGACCTTGTACTTAAAGCAATGGGATGGGCAGATTTCAGAGGATCTACATTTTGTTCACGGCTCTTCAACAAGCTTCCTCCCTTATCCTATGCATGTAACCCAAGCAGCTTTTACCGCAATTTGCCCATCTTTAAAAAAAGGGATAGTTCCAGTGTCTAAATCTGGTTGGCTGTCCCTGGAGATTAAATCATGTCTGTAAAGTTTGCTAAAGGATGTAAGCTATTCTAGAGGGCTTAATTATTATCAACGGGAGATTACTTGGCGTCAGAATTATGTTGATAAATAATCATAACTACGTTAGAAGGACAGGCATTAAAACAGCAAAGCAAACAGGTAGGCATGCAATTACACACATACAAGGGGGGGTTTTGCAGCAGATGGGCAACAAGGTAATATTTATGCCTTACATTTATTTAAAAGACTACTATGAATAATTGCTTGGCCCTTAATACATTTGGCGGAAGTTACCTGTTCTTCTTCTTCACTGCCTGTTCCAGCTAAACTCAAAGAGCTAAGGTGCTTGTGAGAGTCAGAGAACTGTGGGATGGAATGAGGAAGAGATTCAGTAAAAGATGACAAACAAGGTGGATATATTTGCAGAAACCATCTACACAAAGTGCACACAGATACTGACAATGTAAGTTGTTTTTCTCTATATTCTTAAGAATTAGCAAGGACACTGCAAACATAAAGTGTAAGACAAGCAGATAAAGCATGAAATAATGTATAACAAAACTATCATTTAAAAAGAAAAAAAAAGTTTCAAATTCTTTTATGTTTCTTGTTCTGATGACAGCCTAGAAAAACATTAAAGAAGAGAGCTCTCTTATCAGCACATTGAAGGGAGAATACAGATTTTTCAGCTTTTTTTTTTCATGCCTGGCAGCTCTCTGTAGTCCTTAAAAACACCCAGCATCCCCATGCACACTCACAAACACATCCTCTCCTTCCTAGTTCTGCATTTTCTGGCATGATATTTATATTTTAACAGGAGCAAAGACTCTAAGTAACTGTTTATACACAGAGATAGCATTTTCCCATTTCGAGTAAGGTTTTTCAGGCACAAAGTACTAATACATATAGCAAACCAAGTAATTTATTGTGCCTTCCACATTTAGGTAAAACAAGTCACTAGGACTGACTTTTGTCAACACCAGAACTACTCACTCTTGTTGTTGTGCCTGAATATAAGTTTTCAAGGAGCAAAGACGCTTCTGGAGGGCTTCTGGGTAATCCATCATCTTCAGAACTGGTCCCAGCATCCTCTGTTCGCTTTGCATAAAGTCCAAATGGAGGTGGAGGTCCCAATTTCATGGTTGGCTGGAGTTTCAACTTCAGCATGGTATAGAATACATTAGTACATGATAGTGATGGAGGTTTCCCCAGTACATTTTTAGCTCAGGTCAATGAGTTACTTTTATTTTAACTTCACAATTGAATGATCCAGAGCAAAGGATATCTCACTTCAGACGTTCTCCTAGGGAGCCAAGCATCCTATCCATTTTTCAACTATCATTTAAATAGGACCAAGATATGATACTGCCATCTAATTAAATGCGACATTTAACGTAAGCTGCAGAGAGATATTACTTACTAATGAAATGTTCACCCACAAATATTATCCCAAAAAATCAAGCCTGGAAAGACATTCCATCTCTTGCATTTGAAAAAACTATGTTGTGTAAATTACCTGTAAAGCTCTAATCCGGTCAGAAATGTTTTCTTGAGAAAACACTCTTACTGGCCTTGCAGGCTCTTGTCCAGTCTCAGGGATGAAAATACTATCATGTGACAAAGCTCTGCTTCCCATAATGCCTTTATGTGTCCTGGAATAGTACAACAAATGAGTGAAAACATACAGACATTTTTTGCCAGTCCTATTACTCTTAACTCGGGTGGTCTGTTGAACATGAGTGGAAGACACATGCGCACAGCACACATTACACGTGAGATTACAGACTTCAACATGTCATACAGGCTAACACCTTTAAAAATCAAAGAAAAATTTGCAAATCATAGAATGGTTTGGGTTGGAAGGGACCTTAGAGATCATCTAGTTCCAACCCCCCTGCCATGGGCAGGGACACCTCCCACTAGAGCAGGTTGCTCAATGCTGTTAACTGTAACGTTAACAAACTGAATCAGGGTTAAAGAGAGTTTAACCCTGGCAATTGAGTTGTACCTTATGGAAAAGCTACTGCCCCTTGGCTGGAAGCCAGCAGCTGAGTGGCGTGACAGTGGCGTGGGCAAGCCCAGGTGCAAAATGAAGGGAGTTCACATAAACGAGACTGTACCTGAGATGGACTAGCTTCTTGCTAATGTAAGAACATGTCTTGCAAATGACTGACCATTACCATAGGAAGAATAAGTACTTTTTACTATTAAAGGCTGTGGTACAGCATTTAATGTATCTCTGCCCTGAAGGTCATCAAGAAAAATATTCCAGGCAATATAGTTCTCACATAGAATCATTTGCATAAATCCTTACAAGGTGCTTTCAAGGTCCCTGGGATTTTCCCTTATGAGCCTGGGGGACACATTTTTTCATGGATGCTCTTTGTGGCTGAGAGGAAACAGGAGATGCTCAGTGGGTAGCTTCTCTCATATCCTGTTTCCTACTTTTGCTATGGTATGTAACTTCTTTTGCAAATGTTACATGTGGGGCACGAACATCTTTTTTCCTTATTGGAATGGTACAGGAGACCCATGGGCAGATAGAAGCTGCTAGAAAGTCTCTTGTGCTCATTTTCCTTAGCTTAGCCCATAGCCTAACTGAGCAGTGACCAGGAATGCATGCACATGGCATTTCTTCTGGGACTCCTTCTTTTAAATTTTTTAAATAAGACAGCTATGAAATGGCAAACCAGAATACAGAACTGTTTGGGTTCATGTAACTATCAAGTTAATTGAGTAGACATTCTAGAGGAATAAAAAAAAAAAGAAAAAAAGAAAAGAAAAGAACTGTGTATTTTTGGATCTTAAACGCTGTCATAGGGACAGTCAGGAACATAAACAAACATGGCAGAAAGTAACATTTTCCTTGTAATGGCTGCTATAAATATGTTTGATAAAACAATAGCAGGAAAAAGTTGATCTGTATTCCTGCTGCAGAAGGAAGGAAAGCCTACTGCTTTTGCTTAATGTGTTAGAGACATTAGAAGAACAATTTATCTAAGGGAAAATGTGATCTCTGCAACGCATCCAAGGTCAGACAGATCTATAGCAATTTGCAAAGTGCGTGCCAGTCAGGGCTGTGATGGCTGCTCAACTCACCAGCATTTTACAGAGGCTGCAAGGGCAGCCGGATAAGCAGCGTTGCTACACGTGCACATTGATCCCAGCCTGCTACCTTTGCTTTCTCTTTCTAGCAGACGCATACCTCCCAGATGTGCAGAGGACGTAGCCTAGATGCCTCCTCAGATCATGAGTGCTCAAATTAATTTTCCTTCCTTTCAAGGAATTTCCCAGTCTTTGTCTGTCTGAACAACTATTAAGAAACAATAATGTAACAACCCTGCAAGTAATGGCACAGGAACATAGCCAAACCAGCCAAAGAGCGTACCCACTCTGACACGACCTTGTTGAGTCAGGCACGAGGGAGAGAAAATCTGACCATCCATGTCTTAAAAATATGTTGTCAAACGACAGTGCTGTAACCCAGTGTTAGACCTGGTGCTGCAAGTCCAGAACTCCCGGGGCTTCAAGCTGGACTAATATTACTATTTCCAATGCCACAAAAGACAAAAAAATAAATTAATAATTTCTTTTGGTGTTTGGCGCTGCCTGGTGGCCGCATAGTATAATGTCATTTTAAATGGGTGGGATGCTTTGCCTTTCCAATCCCTGGGCACAGCAGCATCTCCTCGCCTGAGGACCAAGGAAGCTTGTTCTGAGAGGCACATCTACCAATGCAAGGACTTGCTTTTTAGGCAGCCAAGGGGGTCTTCAGTAAATCTCTCCATTCAGGAACACATTTGAACTTTAGACCAGGTTTCTCATGGTTACCTTTCAGTAGTGGGTAACATTTTTGGCAATGCCTGAACAAAGACAGGATTTTCAAAGGCAGCCAGATACACAGGCTGGGATTCATCTGATCTAACTTCAGACATTAAACTACAGGTATCTACATCCAAGCTGGTCACCCTGGCTCTCTAGAAATAGACACTTCTAGAGTCTGGTTCATCTGAACAACTTCAGATATCTACACAAGAATGGTATGAGCTTTCTTAGTAATGTTGACTTCTCCCTGCTGATTATAAAAGGCAGCTGATGACTAACTTAGATGCAAATGTTTGTCCCTTGGTCAGAAGAATCCCATGTATACAGAGGAAATAAAGGCTTCACAGCTTCTGGCTCCTGCTGATTTCAGTTGGAGTCATCCCTTTATCCCTTCCTATCCTATCCCCACAGCTTTCAAAACCTGGCATAAATGGTTAGGTTTCTAAATTTCTTTAAGAAACTTTAGGAGATACATCTTAGAGGCACAAGACAATTGTGATAAAATATAAGCTGAGTAACTAATTCATTTTTGAAGATGGGATTTATTCTTTTGAAAGATTCATACTTTTGAAACGATAACCCAAGGTTTATTGATGATTAAATGAAAACATTTTTAGTTATTGTTTCTTGCCACACCCCATCCAATTCCCTTGCGATTTGCCTTGCATCAGCCATTTTAATTTGTGTTTTCCTGAAAAAGCCAACTGTTTAAGAATGCAGCATTCTGAACCACAGGAGGCAATTTTTGGGTGTCTTTAATCTCTAAACATAATAGCAGTTCTGTATTTGTTTACCAGCCACAGTCCAAAGACTTACTCGAGTTCATCTTCAGAATCATAATTAATGTGCATGTCGTGTGAGGCTGCAACATCGCTTGTTGACTGGAATAGCTTCAGAACGCTGCTCCCAGAAGATGTTTCTTTCCTCTTCCTTTTACCAAAAAACTTTTTGAAAGATTTGAACTTCGATTTTTTCTTTCCTAAATGAAGAAACATAAAGAAGATGCAACCAGCAGCATTTGCAAGTTTTTGGAACAATAATAATTCCCTCGTAATTTCTTCATAAGTGGATTTTTTTCCTGGAAGAGGCAACACAGTCTGCTCTTGCATTAATGTATTTTAAGACTACCCTGATAGCATGAAAGTACTGTTATCTTGGAGAATGGATTGCAATGTTTATGACACATAAGAAATAACCTACAGTGTAGGATCTTTCCTAATAGAGTTTCTACATGCCTCTTGAGATAATTAGACTGTGAAGAAAAACTTCAGTATTAACAGCCTGGGATATAGAGAAGAAATTACAACTTGGAAACCCACTGCCTTTGTTCAGCAAGCTAAATAGTGAAGATAAGGACAATGTTGTTACCAAAACCAATTTAAATGTAGAAAAGGCTTACTTAGGTGGAATGTGCAGTGTTGGGAGGCTAATACTTATATAATGTCAGTTTTATAATACATCCCAGAGTATTTTGAATGCTAATTATGAGACTCAATGGATCATAAAGTATTAAACAAGAAATCAAGCAATAATCTTGAAAAGCAATGCTAGCCTGCTCAGTAAGGAAAGACCTGAATTAGGATCTTCTTTCCATGAAGGAACTACTTGAAATGATATCAGAGTTTTGCACAAGACATCCCAACAATTTGTGCCTGTCCCATATAAGCTGGCACGATAGCACTGTGAGGCAACCCTGTCGATGTTTCATTTATCATTGGATCTTGTTGGGTAAAAAAGTTAACTTTGTCACAAGATGCTAGGAAAATCTTATTTCAAGCCTCTGAAAATGTCAAAAATATAACAGCTCTTGGAGACAGGAGGAGAGAAAGGGAGAATGCATTCCCTAAACAGATTCATTTCTTTGATACAGCTAAGGCATTGAAGCTCAAGAAGTCACAGCACTTTCCATTCACTGGGGAAAGGAGCAATTCTACCTGAATTGTCCTCTCCATCTCCTTCAGTCTCTCGCACCTTAGGGTCCATTATCCTTGAGGAATTCATGTGACAGTCACTAAAGGAGGTAGAAATAAGTGTCAGTCGTATCAACAAAATAACAGTACTTTGGTACATATATGTATACACACAGACAGACAAGTTACTAAAATTTAAAAATATAAAATAATATATTATATGTATGCTTTATATATAAATACATAGACAATGTCTAATATATCTAAATATATGTGTTATATTTATATATAAATATACATAAAATATTAAAATATCCCATAAGAAGACGCTTATTAGCCTAAGATATAATAAATTCCACAGAATCTTTCCACTTTCATAAGACAATAGTACATTATGGTTTAGTTAACTGACTAGCCTCTCCCGACTGAAAATTGAGTTTGATGAGATTCTCAAGTGCTTCTAAAAGCATGCTTCAGAGGAGGTGGGCTTCTTGGACTATCCGTCTCTGTGCCTATTCAGGAGCACAGACAAAATGTCTTTGTGGTAATTACAGCATTTGGGTAATGTACAAATAATTTTTGGAAGCAAAACATCACTTTGCTTATTAAGGTCCCTAAATTAAAATATATTTTCAAAACTGTACATGTACCAGGCCTGAGGATAGAGTATCTGTAATTTAAAATGCGTTTTCAGAGCAGTAGTCTGTTTGTGCTCTCTTGTCTTCATCTGGAAAACCATAATTTCTAGGTCAAGGCAGAATAAAGTAATGGATGTAATTGTCTGGATGGTGAGTTAAATACTGTAGAATAACTGTAGAGTAACTCCCCCCATCAGCCGGACCCACATGCTAGTTGTAAAACACCCCCTTGCCACCACCCATCAGGAAACCAAAATCGGAGTTAAACACAAAGATGAGGGAGAGCAACTTTTGGTCAAGGGCATCTGCCTTATGTAGGTAGAATTAGGAAGGAACCAGCCCTAGATAAGAACAGACTTGGACGTTACCATACCTATATTTTCAAAGTAAATGCCTGATGGGAGATAATAGATAAATACGTATTTTGCACTGTGACACATCTAGTCGATTATTAAATGGGCTCAGGGTGTTGCAATAGCAACGGCAGGAGTGCAAATCAATACCTTTAAAGCCTCACCTGTTATATGCATGACCTATAGCAGCTATAAGCTATATGCAACCAGAAGTGGGATCCTACAGTCTCTCTATATAGATGCCACAGCTCGGATCCCCAGCTGTGGCCCACTGGCACAGCTCCGCTGCATCCAGCTGCACTCAGGTGAGGGAGTATTTTTTAATCGGCATGTTTATATGCCATACTTTGCCATTCTGAATAGGAAAGCCACTGGGGCATAAATACCCACATAATGGAAATGCTAGTTTGAAACATGCAGGCAAGTATAAACACATTCCCTCTGGCAAAATCCAAGCAGATAATATATTATATTTCTGACAATCCAGAAATGTGGTGTTGTCCCATCTCAAACCTTAGCAACCCATTTTCTAGAGAATAAAAGAGATTTATAAAAAGGTTAGCTCCACCATAATGTCAGAGAAGATTTGTGTGACTGATGCGTGATGTCTGAGGTCATCAGGAATGTTTCCACTGGGTGTGCCAAACATTTGGGGACAGCAATACATGACCAGGGGTGTGGCATACATGTCCTCACCTAGGGGAAACAGAAAGACACTGAACCATGATAAGCTCTTTCCTTGCCAGCCATGCGTCTTGAAGCAAGGTCCTCACACAGCCATTCTTCAGGTCTGCTACGTTTTTGCGGTTTCCTAAGGTTATTTTAAGAATTACTGTGTCTTTCCAAGAAGTGCCCAAGATCTGGTGAAGGTAGCCTGCCACCGCCGTGCTTTTGGGGATGTCTCTTGCAAGGGTCCAGCACGGGGCACAGCACTGGAGCCCTGGCTTGTGAGAAGGAGCCAGGTCCCTTGCCCAGGTGCTACCGCTGCTGCAGGGGTCATCCCTGGATGGCTCCCCGGTGTCACCTGGGGGAAGAGCTGCTTCACTGTGGCAGAGCTGCTAAAGGGAGCCAGGTCGTCTGGGCGAGATGACTTTGGAGTGAAGCAGAAAGCAACCTGAGGTAAGGGTCAGAGGCACCCAGGGTGAAGAAGACAGTGGGCACAAGCACCAGTGGCCTCTGCCTCCTGCACAGGAGCCTAGAGACTGATGGTCCCAGCAGGGATGCTGTTCTTTTAAAGAGCAAATACAGTAAAAAAAATCCTAGAAGCTTGGGTGAGATGAGGGATATTGTTTTCACAGTGGGGGGACTGTAAGGCTTTTACAAATATTGCTGCATCTCAACGTGGCATGCAATTACAAGGACTAGGGAACTGCGTGGACCTTTCACTGCCCAGAGCTTGCGAGTGGACACATCTTGGGTTTTCAGTTCAAAAAGCGAGCTTCCAGCCTGAACCCAGGGTTTGATGTGACTGGGCCCATGCTGGCTGATGTGCAGCAGGAGGAGGAGGAGGAGGAGGTGGCGGCAGCCCTCGCCACCGTCGCTATGTTGTGCAAACACAGGCTGTGACGAGGACCATGAGGCACGGGCGCCCGCCCAGCGCCAAGGCTACAGGAGGAGTTTTATGGCTGCTGTTACCAAGGGGAGGAGATTTGTTTGTGCCAAGAGACAAACAGGCACCTGCTTCCTTAACCTGAGGATGGCGGAGGGGGTCGGCAGGCGGCGGAGAGGACTGGAAGGAGCTGCAAAACACTTGGCAGGCGGCACACTGGGTGGCCGGGTTTTCAGAAATACGCTCAAAAGTCAACAGACTGTTTTTTAGGAAACCTTGATTTTAAGCAAGTACTGAAGCTGAGACTTAGACACTTGCTTGAGTGTTTTGCTGAGTAACAGTTTCCACTGGAGCAATATCCCAACACAGCACAAGGAGATACTGGCCCCCACTGAGCATCCGACGGCTGCCAGACGTCCCTCTGTACTGCTCTGCAAGCAGGATGCTGCCCCACTTAGGGTCGAACCAAACCTAGCTGTAGGCAATCACATTCATTTCTACCTTAAAATTTACAATGATATTTTTATTGACATGGGGGAAAGATGTTTTTCCTTTTCAAGACTTCCTTTGCCAAACACCGTTAGAGAAACGCTGGTTTTCACCTGCTCACCACCCACCGTGAGATAACTCTATTTTCTTTCCCAAATATATAAACTCAGAGAATTGTTATATCTATTATATCTCCCTTTTTTCCTTCACTATAATGTATTTTAAAAATATCTTTAGGCAGGTTTTCGATCTTTCAAGCTTTTTCCTCAACGTCTATAATAAAAACCTCCAGTAATAATACATCCATTGTGGGAAAGATTCGATTAACACATGATACTTAAGAGCAGAAGCAAAAAAAACCCAAAAAACCAGAGGCCAAAGTTTACCCTTGGTATGACTATAACTGTCACTTCCCTGACATAAACAGAGATTTGAGTGTTTGCTCTGGAGCTAAATTTTATCTTCCTCAAAACTTTGCCTAAAATTGATGAAAGCCTACGAGTTTAATAGCTGTGCATGAAATGCTGACACAATCAGCAGCTCCGAGTCGGCGTCCACCAGCACAGGTGCTATTCAGTGCCCACTTACACTGGGATCCGGAGGCTGGGCGGAGGAGCGGTGCTGCTGAGCTTTCTCGTTTCCAGTTTCCCTAAGGATCTGCTGCAGTCCCTCACTCAGTTAAATCACCCAGTGGTCTGAAGACTCAGCAGGATTCACATCCTAGAGGAGCGGTCTGCATCGCTTCTCCTCTGTTAGCAAGGGCAAGATTTACCACACCGCTGGCAGCCAGACTCTTTTCCTTTCTTTTTCCTTTGCATTTTATGTGTAGTTCTTTCCACAGCAGAATACTAGAGATACCTGGTTTATCAATTTATCATGAGATTTTATAAGCCCGAAGTGTCTGATGATAAATTGCTAAATACTACCCAAGCTTATAACAGTATTTTTTCTATATTGGACTTTTCCCAGCAGAGACTTTTTCCACTTTCCTTCTTCCTTCCCATGGCCTTTCTAGAAGAGCAAAGATACAAGAAATACAGCTGAGACTATGTCAAGGCAGAGAATAGAGAGGGATTATGGCAACACAACGGGTATTTATTCCCCTTCCTATCCCTCCCAAATGTCAGTACATTCAAAAGTGTGTATCCAAAAAAATCACAGCTGAACTGAACGACACCAATTTACACCTTTTATTCCTGTATTGTATAAGAATATTCTATTTCTAGTAGACAAATGCCAGGAATTAAAGTGATCTGAAAAAAAAATGAATTTAGGGAAATTATTTCACATGAGAGGAAGGCCTGCCTTTTTCTCTCTCCAATATCATGATAGGCACTAAAACTCCTACTGGTATTACACAGCCTTGTGGAGTTGGAAAAGAAAATGCAGGAATTCTGGGGATATAAAGAAAACCCAAAGACTCACAAAGACTCCTCTAGCTCAGGTAGTAACCAAGCTGAAAACATCCTAAATACCAGAGGTGAAGACTGAGGCAGCTTTTCCTCATCCACCCCCTCTCTGAGGGCTCAGACCTGAAATAAAGGCAACATCTATGGGCCATGCAGCCTTTCATCCTGTCACACGGACTGCAGAAAAAGGACACCTGGACATTTCCAGAGGGAGCACACACAGGGCTCCCACCCTGATCCCCTGCCTGCAGCAGGTGCACCAGCAGAGCTTTCACACCTCTGGAGATGCTCCAGCTCTCCCGCATGGGCATTAGCAAGAGCACCACCCGCTCGCAGCCCCAGGACACCACGCTTTGGCATAGTGCAGGTCCAAAAGCCTGTCGTGATCACCTGCATCCCAAGAAAAGGTTTATCCCTGTAACTAGGGGAGACCATGGGCTGAAGACACTGCACAACGGGGTGTGGTAGAAGGAAGTGTAAGGGAGCCGGGTAACCAGCTTGCAAGGAGGAGGTATTCACAAAGCAAAAGAATCACTGCTGTTAAACATCCACCTCTGCTCAGACCTTGTCCTACTAATACAGATCCCAACATCACCCCTGCTTTTGAGCTCTCAAACCGCTTTCAGTGCTCCCAAGTGATAACACTTGAGCCTAGCCAAAACTAAATCTCCCACAGTGTGCCCAATTATAAAATCCTTTCCAGAAGTTATCTATCATCTTGAGCTTGTGTTACTAAGATAAACCCCTCCTCTCCACTCTTCCTTTTACACCAGGAGGTCTAGGAAGCACAGGGAAGTGCCCCCCGAGCTAGCATGGCACATATGAGCCCAGGTATTAGGATTGTCCATGTGAGTGAGATGTAGGTCTCTGGGAATCCAATTAGTTTGTATAAACACATCCAAAAAGCACACATAAAGGGACAGGAGAATTTGGTAACAACTGCAACACTATTTCCAAAGCCATACATCTTCCTGCTCCAGACCTACTCCAAAGGAGTACAGATTTCACTTCTCATTGAGCCTCCAGCTTTTAAATCAAATGAACAAATGCACCTAAATTCATGCTTACATATATACAGCCATCCTAGAAGCTTTACTGGGATCCCAGCACTGTGACTGAAGGGCCACCTTTCCTTTCTACCGTATCAGCATCTATACAGGATCTGTACATATTCTAGCTGTGTCCCCACCCTTTTTGCATTATTAAAAATAATTTTCCCAGAGAAGACGTATCTTCTGAGAAAACTGCATTGTTCTCCTCTATCGAATCTATATAAAATGTAAAAGATAAACTTCACGCCAAACCAAGAAGAAAAACACCCTGTAACTTTTTGTATACAACTTTGCTTTTCGTTTTCAAAGTCGGGCAGACGATCCTCTCCTTCCATTTTGTTCAAATGTTTTGAATCAGTAAATGTATTACTTTGCAAAGTCTCTAACCATGCGTTTTCTCCTTGTTTTAATAATTTAGTGCGGATGCTGTTAGCACCTACTTGTTTACACTGACTGATGTCCATGGGGACATCAACTTCAAAATGCAGTACTTTCACAAAAGGTTTGCTGTCTAAAACATGACAGTTCGCGATCCATCTTCATCGGTCTCACACTGAACCTGGCACACCTTCCTCATCTTTTCTTATCTGCATTATTGGTTAATAAAAGGTTTTGTTTCTTTGCTTGTGGCTGACATTTTTCTCCGGCTAGAGCTACCCTTGCAGCGTGCTCTCACTTTATTAGAAAATCTGTATATTGTGCAACCATGGTTGCAATGGTGTGGTGAGAGCCTGTGCACCACTCCTCATGCTCAGAGCAAGGCTGGCTGCGAGTAGCTTTGCTGCCAGCATCCTCTTCCTGGCTGCATGAGTCCTAGGCCGGCATCCAGGCGAGAGCACCCAGCCTGAACGCAAAGTCAGTGCCCTCCCCTTTAAAACTCCGCCTTTTAGGGATCCTCCCACCCTCTTCCCAGTCGCTGCCAAAACGAATAGAGCTACCTGAGAGTGATTTGCCCTTTCTCTCAGAAGCGACCAACAAAAGTTAGTTGCACCAACACATAATCTCTTCCAATGCTGCTCTTTGTGCCAGAGTTTGCTATTCTCCACCTCCAACATCAGTGGAGGTGGAGGCAGAGGAATAGCGAGCTGTGGCACAGGGACCAGCTACCTGTAACTACTGACATGCCACTGTCTCTCTGCAGCAGCCCTCTCCTTTGCAGTACTGGCATCTCCCACCCAAATCCCCCATTGCATACTGCGTAAACATAAGGTGGTGCCCGATGTCCCTGTGATCACTGACTGAAGAGACATCAAGGGATCTCAAGTAATTAAATACCTGCTAAAAGGAAGATGGGAGAGGGGAGAGAGGATACAGCCCACTGCATGGGCTCCCCTTCCAAGCCTTTATGCAAACAGGGTGAGACTTGCCACGAACAGCGTATCTGACTTCACAGGCTATGACCGGAAAAACAGAAGAGGCAGTAGGTGCGTTCTCCCAAGCCTTTCAATGGCTTTTCTGGGTGTTCAGTTGTCTGTACTTGCCCCTTTCACTGCTGGTGGGCAGTATGTATTTTCCTTTCTTTAATTCCTCCCTGGTGCATCTCTCTCTGTTATTCCAAAGACCGTGTGGATTCTTGAGTCAGATCCTCACCAGCCCTTCTGCTGTGCCCCTGCCAACAGCACATTCCTTTCTTTATTAGAAGCCCAACGCATTTCTAAGGGACAAGGAGGAAAAACCCTTCCTTCTCTCTCTGTTTTTTTCAAGAACTGATAGACCTTCCTTCTCCCATTGTTTGTGAGAGAAATGAGAAACACTCCATAAAATAAACATGCCTCCCAAGTAGCTTTTGAAGAGTGAGCTTTTGGGTTGTTGTTTTTTTAAAAAAAAGTGCATTGCAACAGAACACACAAATATAATAGGTCAGAAGGCACCACTGGGATTGCCCAGCCTGATGTCCTGGGGTTGTGCAGGGAATAGGCAGTTCCCCAGAAGGGTTAAAGCAACTCTGCTTCCCTGACAGAGCTCAGTAACTCCGGGCTATACACCTTGTCAAAGGTCATACTTTGTTCACAGGAATAGCCTTAGTTTGTATGCTTTCTTTAAACAAAAAAACCCAACAACAAAGTAAATCAAACAACTGTATGAAAGAATTAAAAGGGAGGGGGGAGGAGCTTACATTGGCAAAAGAATAAAGCAAACTTATGTGAAATGTCTTATTCCTATGGAGTAACACCTTCCTTCTTGCTTTCCATTCTCTATTTTTTGTGATTTAATAGTGGAGCCA
This sequence comes from Limnodromus scolopaceus, assembly GCA_028565335.1. Taxonomy (NCBI): domain Eukaryota; kingdom Metazoa; phylum Chordata; class Aves; order Charadriiformes; family Scolopacidae; genus Limnodromus; species Limnodromus scolopaceus. The sequence continues at coordinate 141,790,813 of JAOXNO010000001.1, forward strand.
GGAGATCTATTCTACCAACACAGAAAGCATTATTATTAGAGGGCATGTTAGAGTAATAAAGCCACATTGGTTCTCCTTCTTCTTTCTCAGCACACAAGGATAATAAAGCCATAGCTGTTTTACACAAAGACACAAGACCTCCCCTGGCCGACTCCCTACCAGAGATCCTCTGCTATACGAAGGAGCACAAACAACTTGACAAAATACCAGAGTTTAAGGCTTGTATCAGCCATATTTACTGATAAAACCAAAATCTGTATTTTTAACTTAAATAATATCAAATGTTCACATAGACTGCTCTGGATAAAAATGTTCTGAAGAAGTTCATCTTTTTTGTCAGGCTGATGTCACTCAGAGTCAAGGGTCAGTAAAGTATTAAAAATTCACTGTGCTTCTCCTTAAAAAGCAATAGAAAAGAAAGCAAAATGTCTTGCTTTAGTTAGAACAAAATTACATTTGATTCTACATGTCACAGTTGCAATTATTCTTGAATTCAGCACTGGGAACATTCTGCAAGCTATTTCACAAAAATAATTACACAAGGTCTTTCGGTATTCAGAATGAGTACAAAAATCAACTTTGTTATAAGGTCTCAATGCTTTTAAATTCAAACATAACAGGCTTTCATTGATTGTTCCTTGCTTTTTGGAATCATAAATACAATAAATTGCCTATATATGTACACACACACACATTCTTACAGTGTGGCAAAGAAAGAATAAGACTCACCTGGAATCACAGCAAGCCCTGAGGAATAGTGCACTTACATCGGCTGCCCCATCAATTAAGATAATGTAAGGGTATTCTTCTACAGTGCAGAGGTTAATGGGAGTTCAAGATGCAGAAAGTGTTTAGCACTACCCAGTATGAGATTCTTATTTAGCTTTATCTGCTATTCAGAAGAAAACTCAGTGGGCCAAGTTAGCCAGACAATGAAGGTAATTGCTAACATGAGAGCTGAATGTGGCCCAATTTTCATCCATTTTGAGCCCATCCATACTGCATGTGGTATTTACTCTCAGCTGCATAATGTGTGGTGTAGTCAACAGTGTCATTTCAACAGTTTTATTAAGTTTCTTTAAAAGTTAATGACAAATCTTTTCAAATGTCAGGTTAATCTGAACACAGAATATACCTATATCCCAGGCCTACTTCCAAATATTTTGTCATTGATGTGATGAAAAATACAGTCTGTTCTGCCCAAACACAAGTAATGAGGAAAATGCATGAAATAAAGAGATTAGGCTGTGCTTTACCAGGTTCCTCAGGAATTTCTGTGCTGGAAGGATGAAATGATTGGGATCATCTATGAACAATGTGCAGAATAGTTTTAATATTGAATATTTGAAGTAGAAAAAAAGAAAGAAAGTAGGGAATGCAAAGAGAACAAATTAAATATTCTAAGAGAAGCCTGAGCCCTTCCAGGCAGAGATATACCAGCCTACCAGCTGAGACTAGCCAGAATACAAGCAGGTTGTTTTCCAGGAGGTGCTCATGGAAGGTGCCATCAGGGGCCCTCAGTCCTGAGCAGTCCCTTGGCTTTGCCTCAGTTCAGCCCACACCACTCCGCCAAACTGGCTGCAGTCGTGTGCTAACCTGGAGTCACCTCGGATGCAGGGATAACAAGAAGCCATGTCTCCAGCCCAAGGACCGGTCCTCCTCCTGGGTCATCCTAGCACAAAGGAGCGGCGAGGATGGAGTGAGATCCAGATGGAACTGCAGGAGGGAAGTGAGAGGTGGTGGAGAAGTGGAGCATCTTCCCCTGTATTTCTTCTGCAACACTCTGACTGCAGACTCAGCGGCCAGCTTCTTCCCCAACATCCACACAGACCATCCAAGAGGTACAGCCACTGTCAGCGCAATCTCAATCCTCTGAAATTTCCCCAGGGAACAGCGCTCACATATTTCAGCAATAACTGCTACCTTGTAAACACATTCCACATTCCTGTTGCGTTAAACCCCACAGGCCAAATGCAAAGCTGAATGGCCTCTTGTCTAACCGTTGTATGAAGCTTGCTCTGAAGCACTATGTGGCAGGCTTTTAATTGGGAAGTACCTTATTTAGCTTCCATTGACCCTTCCTAATTTAGTCCCTCTTGGCTTTCAGTTGATAATCATTCTCTGGAGCTCAGGTAGGAGAGAGATGAGCCATGGGCTCCTCTCTCTTTCCTCCACTCGAGTAACACTCTGATCACTTCCAGAAAAAAGGGCACAAGATTTTTAATGCAAGGTCACAGCAACACATGACTACCGCAGGTGTTTCAGGTAGGAGGCCAGTTAAGTTGGACGGTCTTCCTAACCCAAATAATTTCTTACGTGAACAGGCTGGATGGTTACTTTCTGACCACGCCACAATAAACAACATTGCTGAGTCCTTTCATCTTTGCTTGGAACCTTTCTCCACAGTCTATAAGAAAAACACAGTCAGGATTTCACAAATGTAAGAGCCCTAATTTTTTGTCATTTACTCCCTCACAACATGAACTTGGAGACTTTTCATTCTTACTATCCATTCAGGACATATTTGTTATTTTGTGTTTGAAAGAGAGGAGGTATTTTCCTGTAGCTCCTCTCTCCCCATATACTTGCAGGTCTGTGCTCCAAACCACACTCTCTGCTCCAAAACAAGGATATGAGCAAATGGAAATAACTGCTGCTTGCTCAGATTCTCATTTTCCCCTTCACTCCTTCCTTGCAGCAATAACCTCAGTGAAAATAACCTCTGGCAAGTCACTCTGCACATTTCACCTCCAGTTGCCACTTCAGACTTGCAGACTTTTGGAAGTCAATACCTCTGAACACAGCTTAATAGATTTCCCTGCTGCCTTGTCAGAAATCCAGAGCCAAGTCTCTGCTGTGCCCTACACCACCTGCACAAGCCCACTTGTTCCCTTGGACAGGGAAGTAAAAAGCATTTGCATGTGCCAATTTGTCCAGGGCACGTGTGCTCATATATTCAGAAGATTATAGGCAAAAATGTCACATGCAGAACAAAGTGAGGAGAAGGGACTGGAGAAAATACAAGAAAGGACAGTGCTGAACAGCTCAAACTTTCCCTGAAAGTGCTTATAACACTGAGGGACATAGTCAAAGGGAGGGCTCCTGCTCCTCATCTATCCAGAGCAGCAGAAGAGTACACTACCAGTCACAGTGTCATACCAGTTGTGCATCCCCTCTCATCTGCAAAACAGGTGGACCCAGCCCTGACAGCACTTTCATCTTAAACCGAGTGCAGGAGGACCGGTGATAAACATCACTGTATGATACTGCTACTCCTTAGGTTTAATTTCCTAAGGAAACAATATTTACGGGACCGCACTGTCTATCCTGCTCCATTTCCCTATTACCCCATCACTTTTGAAGCTGTTGGTCCTTTTCAGCCGAGTTCGATGGAGAGATGCATCTCAAAGCTATGAAGCTCCTACCAGTTTTGTAAAAATTGGTGACTGCAGGGTCC
>JAOXNO010000001.1:141794369-141810790 GCA_028565335.1 Limnodromus scolopaceus
CCGAGTTCGATGGAGAGATGCATCTCAAAGCTATGAAGCTCCTACCAGTTTTGTAAAAATTGGTGACTGCAGGGTCCTCACTGCAGGAAAGCAGGAAGAAAGCGGATGCTTGTTCCTCTTGCCAGCCAGCTGAGCAGCCAGTACACCCCCAGCCCAGGCGCAGGCCTGATGAGCCTCTATGCTGGCCGTTAGAGGTTACGGACAGTTCAGGGCATGGCAGAGAGTCAGGAGGAGAAGGGAGGGACTGAGAATTAAAGTCCTGCAGAGAGAGTATGGTGGGGGATGCATACTGCAATGGGGGAGCATTACTGGCCTGGGGGAAGCCAGCCACCATTTAGGTAACAAGGCTGACGTTACCATGACGCTGCCACTTCACTTGGAGGTGGAGAGAAGAAAAGAGAGTGGAAGAGGCAGCTGCCAGCTTTTGCGGCTCTCTGCAAGACCTGAGATTCAGACCTGTCCCTGACCTCAAGTCACGCGGGACTTTCTGGAGAACATCATGGCACTTCCAGAAACTGTACTAACAAAGGCACAGTTGTTTCCATTCATACCACTACAAAGTCTACTATGATGAATTTATGCTGAACGAGTTCATACATATACAATGTTGGGATGACAGCCAGCCTATAACTTTAAAAGGCTCTCGAAAGGGGGAAAAGAATTGTTGGCACCCGCATTTTATAGAAGGATATAACAGTACGGACAGATTAAATGCTTTTCATTATGTCCTTCAAGAAGCAGCTCTCAAGAGTAGGGACCAGAGTGAGTCCGTCATGCAGACGCAGTGCTCAGCTCCAGGCCTGTCCTTGGTCCATCTCTGCTGGAGCCAATGGCACAGACTGAGGTGCCCTCTCTGGTCCAGGGCCCAGCTCCCCAAGCTGTAGTAGAAAGGAGAATGCAAAGGGAACTGGATTCCACTCCCTGGATTTCCCTTGGAAGGGGTCCCATGGACTGCTGGTGGGGAATACACTAAGAGAAATGTCCCCCTTTCCCACATCATCACTTGCCCTTAGCCTCTTCTCACTTCTGCCACTGGGGCAGAAATGCCCTTTAGTCTCCTCTGAGCACTTTCCTTGTGAAACCTCTCATCGTTTTAAGATCCCTCTGGCAGAAAGCTCTCATGTGCATGTTTGTTCCTGGCTGTATCTCCCTCTAGGCAATGGAGAAAAGATATTCAGATATTAATAGGTCTAAATCGCCTTACTCGGAGGAGACGCATCTCTGCGGAGGGAAGAAGGAAGCCAGGGTTACTTAGCAGCTCATGGTTAGGTGCTTTGCATTCCCAACCCCACTGTCCTACCCCATGTGCCAAGTAAGCCCCAAAGGTTACGTGGGAACCTGAAAATGATGTTTAAAAGGGGCAGAAAGGAAAATACCCATTTTGGGACTTATCCCATTTGTCCCCAGGCTCCCTTCTCTGAATACACCACGAATGTTTTACTTCAATACTCAAAGCCTGATGAGATGCAGGTTATTAATTTATGACTATGACAAGATTATTATGGTTAATTTAACATGTGCAGGCACTTAACTAACTACTGTTGGGAAATATTTGTCATTAATTCAAAAATTTCCTGCCTGCAATTTGGCAGATAGAGCGTGAGCTGTAGAAATCCAGCGTGACATAAAGAGCTCTCATCTGCCATCACCTTTACACGTGACTGTAAAATACTTGAGCTCTGCCTGATTTAAATAAGCACAACAAAATGTACTGCAGCATTCATAAATTAAAAGGCATTGGCATTCAGATGCTAGAAAATCTAACTTAGGAGTATGATCTTTCAGAAGTAGGAAGAGGAGCAGAGAGGCACACAATCTCCCCATGAAGAGCAAAAGGGACACCATTGGGAGAGAGGGTGGCAAAGAAGCATTCCTAATTAAAGTTCGGGAAGCAAAACTATGTGAGCAAAAGCTGCTTGTGGTAGGCTTTCCTCCCACCTCCTGTGGGTCTGCCATGATCCCAACAAAGTCAGGTGGTGCAGCGTAAAACCACTGAAGCGGTTTCATTAAGGGGCAGCCTGTCTGTCAGGCATGGCACAGCCCTCCAGGGCTATCCCACACCCTGCCCTGACCATCCCTGGCAAGGGAACTCCCCACCTCCAACTGCTGTTTTGTTTGCTCTCCCAGGGAGGCAGGTGAAAAATCTGTGTATACAGAGCTAGTTACAGCAACAAATCCTAATTCATGTCCAAAATGGCCAGTCTCATGGCACCTTTGAAGAGTCCTCGCACGTCTTGGCTTTTTCTGATCCCTTGGGCAGGACCAAAGTAACAGAAGAGATGCTCAGCACCCATCCAGTGTCTTACACAGTGATAGGACTTTTGAAAACACAGAGCTAAAGAGCCTTTGTGGGCAAAACAATTTATCACCGAACTATCAGATGCATCCCACCTATCAGCCCTTCCCAGAGCAGGGGCTCCATGCATTGTTGGGCCTTTTTCAGGTCTCTCACACAGCACAGTCTCCTGAGGAAGGGCATGCTTTGGTGTACACCAAATCTTTGAGTTTTCATACAGGTTTTTCCAGATAAAACTTGGGAACATACTACCAGTGGGAACTTCCTGAGCATTCAGTCCCCTGTTGCTGCTGGCAAACACTCCAGTCTTATTTTGACAATTATTCAATTTTCAACAGCCCTTTGGCTGAAATGCTATTCCAGAACTTTGATGACTTTGATGACTAAACAGCCAGTCTATACCTGTTTATTTTTGTGCCGATCTGATCCTTTCCTTGAGACAGCTTTTCTCTCCTGCCAGGGATATTTAGAAAAGATGGCTGTGTCCCCCTTCAGCCTTTATCTGTGAAGCCAAACAAGCCACAGAACCTAAATTTCCTCTGAGAGATAAGCTCTCCATTCTCCTGGCTCTTTTACTAACATTTCTCTGCACCCGTGCCACTCTGAGCTCACTTATTCTGGCAGCCAGATGCCCAGAACCAGACACTGGATCCCAGGTGGCTTCTATAGCTAGATGACACAAAGGTCACTCTTGGATTTAAGCTCCCCAGCTCCCAGCCAGACTTGCACAGGTTGGCAGACAGGCAGAGAGGAAAGCATTCACCTTCCACCTCTAGCTGGCTCTCTACTGCAGAGTCCAAGGACATGTCTGAGGCGTTTGCTATCAAGAAACAATTCTGTGGAAGGCCTACGTTCCGATAACCTCCTCAGACTTGGCTCTGTCCTGTGTTCAGCCACCCAGATCACTGATGCTGGCTGCCAATACCAGACTACAGAACCCATTCCAGCTTCTTTTCAAACCCTGAAGCCTCGGCGTACGCTCCCTTGGCTGGACTCACAAGGGCCCAGCCATCTGTGTATCTGCAGAGTGAGTGCCTCTGGTGTAGGTGTAACGGGAAAATATTTAGCCTTTTACATGCAGTTGGCAAATGTACTAGCTCAAGCTTGAGGAAAATCTGACCCTCTTTGCTGAGGGGCCTCCTTCCTCTTAACATTTTTTTCAGACATTTAAAAAATATTTGTGAGTCATGGCAATGGGCAGGGAATGAGATGTCTAGCAGAGTTCCCAGCTCTAGCAGAAGAGCGTTACTAAGAGGACACTACAAGGCTTTGTGAACAGAAGAAAGATCAGGGAGCGCTGGATGACTTAATCTCTCAGGTCCCATGCTATCCTCTGAGGGTGCTGCTTTACTGAAACAGCTAGATCAAAGTGACTAAAGAGGTTTCTGCTGTTAACTGTCTCCTGAAAGTTGTTGACCTTGAGACCGGAACAATTAAATGAAACGTGAAGCACCTCCTCAAACAGATATTTCTCCTTCTCTGTCCTGCATCACCTAAACACAGAGTAGTGTGGAGTTACACACTTGGGAAAGCCTTTTGTAATAAAGAACATCCTGAACTGCACAAAGATCCTGCCCTGGTATGGATTTTTTCTCTCTTCTTAAGTAGACACATACACTGTGGGTCCTAGGAACGGATGTATGAGCTCTCCCATATGTATGATACAGACAAAAAGCTTGGGATATCAGATTAGACATGCACGCTTTGAAAAGCAGCCACTGTATCAGGTATGCAATTTGAGACTCTGGGAATTGTTTTTCTGAATACCAAGTGTGGAAAATATCAATTGAAGCTGCACTTACTCAGTCTCTCTGAAGAAACCAGCTCCTGAATGCTTTACAGTCAGCAGTCAAATTAAACAGCTTCATATTAGCGATAATTCAAATATATGGCTTAAAAAACAATACAGTTTTTTTCTGTCCCTATTCAAATTGCACCACCATAATACTCCCGTGCAAAAAAAACCTACGAACATGCTGACAGTGTACCTGTCCTAGAGATGTGCAGCCAGATCTTTGGCTGATGTCACTTGGCAGGCTTCTGCTGAAGTTAATTGGAGCTGTGCCAAAACGTATCACTGAAGAGCTGGAAAATACCATTTATAGACTTTGGAAAAAGGCAAGTTAAATAGCTTGTATGCACCTGGAGACATTAAGTTCCAAGTTTTTCAAAATATGAAAACTATTTTCTGTGAGGACTAGTCCTTCAGAAAACTATCATGTCAGCTCTGTACCAGCACTAGATACAAATATACTCTGGTTTAAATCCTATTATCTCTATTATCTGTGAGTAAAGAAGAGAGGCTACAGCACAAGGAAGACAATTAATTTTTTTCCTTTTTTTTTGGAACGGCACATTGCTATAATTTTTACATTTGTGGAAGGGTTTCTACTTGTAATCTATCAAAGGAAAATGAAACGCAGTAACAAATCCCATTGTGTTACCAACCAGAGGCAATGATTGCTGGCCTTTGCAAACACATAATTAGAGGGACTTGCGGCTTTCCATTTTGTAAATGTGCTACAAGGAGCCAGTTGCAGCAAGAACGTGGCAACCGATAACTCTTGCTCACTTAAGGATTTTTCATTAGGCAATTCTACAATAAATCAACTAGAGAAGTTTAAAGGTTGTTTTCAGCACTTTATAAACAGACATCACAAAGAACAAGGGAAGACAGTTCATCTTTCCACTTAACTCTTTTACTTACCATCCGACGAAACTTTAATAACTACAAAGGCAGGTCAATGCTCCCACAACTGAATGTTGTGCATCTGTGTAACCAAGAAACGCATTACACCTGTAGGAAAACAACCTTTAAAGCACCTCAGACAAAAACTTTCTTCGGCTGCTTACCTGCGAACGCTCCTGTTTGCCAGATTCAATGTAACACAAAACGCTACCGGTGTTTCAAAAGTGATCTGTCACCTCGCCAGACATTTAAGCGGTACCAAAGAACAGCAGAGGCACTTTCAAGTTTGCACGGACGGTTCTGTACAGTCTCAGTTTGGTTCAGCTCGGACAGTGCACCCTACGTCTCATCAGTTACCCAGCACCGGGCTATGCTCTGCCTTCCCGGAGCGCGAGTTATTAGCACTGCCCCGATCCCTTCACCAAGTGATCCCCGTATCTAACGCTGAAGGAGTCGGACGGAGGAGAAAGCACCAGTATCCCCCAGTTGCTAGGAAACAAGCAGGGAGATCCTGACCTGAATTCTTAGCGGAGGCTGATGTTGCTCAGGAAGCTTAGCTGGGTCCTGCCTGGAAAGGCAGGGACACGCTGAAAAGTTACTCCTGGTTTTGCAAAGGGCCACTGCGTAGCACCCTCCAGGACAAGAGGGACAGCAGCTGAGCTATCTTTACGCCCAAAAGGCACCTGTTGTGAAAACAGGAAGCGCAAGTGCAAAAGCGGAGGGTGAATTTTCTATTCTTCGTGCCAATGAAACTAGAAAGTTTTTTAACCTTGAAATAAGATCTTGGTTTTTCAAATTTGGTCATTAGATAAAGCGGAAGAAACCATCCACCACACACAGTCACAGCACTAACAAATGCAGTGGCAGAATATTAAACACATAAAAATCAAGACATTAAGATTACCCTAGACGTGTGCCACAAAGAATATTCTAAAGCCAAATTAATAACACAAAAACCTGAAGAGAAGCAAATCAGGAACATTAAAGATGACACAAGAACTCCGCATTTTCTGACCTTTTAAATATTTTAAGTTACTGCCATGCCATTGTATTAATTACCCTATTTAGTTTCAACCTCCTCAGCATGCATTTTCTAAAAGATGAAAAGTAAGAGCTGAATTAGACCTGAAGAGCTAAAGCACCTCTGGGTCCCTTACATGGGTTACACTGGCCCTAATTATCCTACACGGTGAAGTGAAATAATGACTCCTTAGATGCAGCATAATATAAATGTCTCACACAGACCAGATTATGTGAAAAAAATGCCTGTTTGCTCTTTATTGACTCCAAAGGAACATCCGTCCTTTTGGCAGCAATATCAAGAAGCGATGCTGTGCACACCATGCACAGCACGGCTCCCGCAGGCAGAGCAGCGGTGTCGGTGCAGAAACAAGTCCTTTCATTGCGGCCAGAGGCTTCCCCATCCCATGGGGGCACGTTCTCACACGTGAGCAGCTCCCTCCTTGCTCAGGTGGTCTCTGCCAGTCCCAGACAGGAGCACCTGTGAGCACCCGTGGTCCAGCCGGGGCAGTAGCTCCAGTATCATCTTTGTAGGGAAGGCACGTTCTCTGTATGAGAGATTTCAAGTGGTTATACCCACCACCCAGCCACCACATGGGCAGAAGCTCTTTTAAAGAGGGGTCTCTGGCACAGGAAGGCTGGCCTGTCGTGTCTAGAGAAATCCAGCTATGACTTTAAAAGGGAATTACTCCACAACTCACGATAGCTTTTTATCTGTTAAAAGCAAAGCAATGTTTTAGCAGCAGGGAAATGTACACAAGTGTCTTCGTAGAAATGCCAGACCATCTCAGCTGTGCCATGGCACACCTAAGGTTTGCTGCTGATGCGTATGGTGTATCCCCAAAAAGGCTCTCCATTTGTTTTTACGGACAGCCACATTCTGTGGCCCGATAAAACTGTGTTCAACACAGGCTGTGGGTCAGGCAATGGTCTCCTAGCTATGCTTCAAATCTCTCCCTCCCCCAAAAACCTCTGTATTTACCCAGGGAATCAGTCTATCCCTGCAGCAATTATAACTGCCCAAAAGCCGATGAGTATTATGGTGCTTCAAGTACCTTTCTGAACAAGAGCCAAAGCCCATCACGCTGACAGGAAAATTATCATTCTTTTGTTCATTTCCCTTCTCTCATCTTTTTAGAGAAATTGGAAGAGTTCAGTTTTAAGTCCTATCCCAAAAGCACTTAAATAGTTATGGATGTCCTAACCCGGTGAGCAGCAAAGCTGCATTAATCCAGGTTTTAAAGAGAGTCACAATAAAAAAATCTTCATAGATAACCAAGTAATATTTGGAGGAAGCAAAGAGAAAATTTAAGATGTTAAGTATATACTCACCTGCTGCTAAATAAAAGCTGATCACGTAAAAGAATACTGAGTGCAAGTCAGAAATCATAGCTCTGTGCAGTGCAAATGTATTTTAAGTAGTGCATGTATTCTGAGACAATTTTCTTTAGGAAAGGCCATCCTAAAGATACCACCACCAGAAGGCAAAATGATGCAAAGAACCTACTCATAGAAATATCTGTATTTTAGACAGTGCTAGATTCATCTTTTACTATGGGTTCTTCTTTTGCAAACCAAATAGAGTGGATGTCACTTCAGTGCATTTTTTCCTACAAATTCTTCCAAATGGCCTTAATGTTCAGCAACACAGCAAGGTGACACTAAATAGCAGGAAACAGAAAACAGAGAAAGCTTGGCAAAAGGAAAGGTATGGCAAATGCAAAGAGAATGCAAAGAGGCAAAGAGAAATTTAAAGACACGGGCATGAAGGTTTGAGAAGAAACAGAGAATTGCTGAGTCTGAAAAAGGAAAGGGAAAGCCTTTCAGGGACAAGAATTTCAGATGTGAAAGGGGAGGAGGAAAATGAGAAAAACACTTCTGGATTTTTCTGTAGACAGATTGAAGGACATTTACCAGGACTGTCATGTGAGTAGAGAGCCACAGGAGATACTTGGTGATGAAGACAGTGCTTCAGGTAGGTGCCAGAATTCAGTGATCTCCTGGCCACAGACGAGCAAATAGCTCAGTCAGTGATTTGTCATTCACACTCTTGGCAAAGTTGCCAATTATTGTACAGCCATTCATTTTTTTAGGTGTTTTCAAGCATAACCAAAATGCTGTGAAGACTCATGGGAAGTTTTAAATTTCTACTGGGTAGAAGAGAGGGTGTGAGTGGTGCATGGAGCAGAGTGATAGCAGGCAATAAAACAGTGAGAACAGCAAAGCGATAAATTAGTTTTATATAAGAGTGAGCAAAAGGATGTAGGCAGGAAGAAAGCTGCTGGAAGGGAAATTCAAGGGAGAGCCCAAACTGGGCACCTTTCTTCCCTCTTAACATTTCCTCTGGTCATGTCTTGAACAGCAAGAATGGGCAAGTAGTAAAATGGATCTGGGTGGCGTAGAGAAAAGCCATTCCACAGTGATAAAAATAACCTGTCACATCCTCCTACTGTCTAAACTGGCGTAACTCCACCAGCTTCATTTTATGCCAGCTCAAGATCTGGCCAAACACACTGAGTATGAGAAAGGCGGCAGTTCCTCTAACATGCTTCACTTTGCCTGCGGGCAGGTTTCAGTGAGGCACGTGTCTATTCCAGGGGAAGATACTTCATGAAGGATTTAATCTGCCTGACGAATACAGAAAGATGCTAAAGTGCCAAACTCATCAAACACATCTTGCAACAAAGTATACATTGTTAAAAATTTGCTTTACTCAGCTATGTATTTGTAAAACAGACAGTCTGAAATTGCCCAACTCCAACCACTGAAAGTCAAACGCTGCTGTGCAAATCTCACAGCAAAGGTATAGTTTTACAGTAATTGAGATAGTCCGTAATCCGGTCACATCTCCGCATACACCAGTAATACAGTACCGAGAAGTCTCCCGGTTGTTCAGACGCAGAAGGAGCTGCGTGAAGCATTGATTCACGCTGATGAATTGTAACCAAGCAACACTGCCAGCATCCCTCCAGCCCATTGTTCCTCTGAGCTGGGGAGAATAGCAGCAGAACAGCACTGAAAACCTGCCAAACTCCAGTTTCCCCAGTTAAAGGATACCATCCCTCTAATGGTAGATACAGCAAATCCTTTAACCAAAATTTCACAGAAATAAAGTGTTACTTCCCTCTCAGTAAAAAGATAATGACACGCCTGAAGGCAGTAAATGAATTTCCCTGTGTCCACGACTCCCTTGCAAAGAAACCTTACAAAAGAAACAGTTCAAATTTACTTTACACAAAAAGTGCAGGGCAATGAATTATTCATTTGAGCAGAGGGACAGAAGTACTGCCTTTTTGTTAGTCTGGCTATTAGATGCTGAGGGAAACTAAAGACAAGTTTCTCAGATACAATAACTAATCAGCAACAACACAGATAAGATGGAAAGGAAGTAGTTACTTAAAAAATTTGTTCAGTGAGAGTTGGCAACCATTTTCCATGTAAGTGTCTGAAACCAACAATGCACAAAATATAGCTACTACATCATCATAGTCATGAACCTTATTATCAACAGAGGCATTAAAAATAACGTTACAATAATGAATTTTTTCCACTTATTGAAGGTAAGCCTGAGTGGTGGGATTATTTGTTCTGTTTAATGCCATAGGCCTGGACATCAAGACCAAAATTCCTTGAAAAACGATCCACTGTTGCTCTTCATGGGAATAAGAAGATAAGACAGTCTGCCAACAAAACCGTCAGTTACTGGAGAACCTGAATTTTCAAGATGTGCCAGTCTCACTATTTTACCAGGAAAAAAAAAAAGCACATGTATAAGCTAAACATAAGACACAGAATTGACTTGTTCTTATAATGCAAAAGACAGGCTAGCAGCTGTGTGTGTTTCTCAGAGTATAGAAACCCAAAGCACTGACCTATAGAACAAAAATAGTAATAACATCTGCTAGACTTCTGGGCTCTGAAATCACATTCCCTGAGAGCAAGTTTCCAAAAGAAAGGCTGAGCACTTATGTAAGATACCATTTCCCTTTTCAGTGAATTGTGCCTCTCTTTTGAAACTTTACTTAAAAGCCTGAGTGCAAAACCACATACATCTCTCTTCCCTGGGAATAAATGTAGTAGGGCAAAGTAACAAACGGCCATGGCATTGGCATAAGAACAGATTTATCAATGTCTTTCAGAATTTGGGATATATTAGATCACTGTCTTTGCTTACTCTCTGCTCTTCCTTTTAGTTCTTTTCTACAAACCAGGTTCTTAGATGTGGTCTTCTCAATCCCATCGTGGGGGACCAAGCAGTCCTGTATTTACTACTCCACGTGGAGTATAACTGGGGTCTTAGGCAGAAATGCTGCTGCTGCTTAGGCTCTCTCTGCTTGGCAATTTAGGGTCTTTCTTCTAAGTCTTCAACACCACCAAAGGTTTTGACACTCCACAGAACTTCTTAGAGGGTCAAAGTCTGCTCTCCCATGGCATGAGTTCCCAGCAACTTCCTCTTGGTTGTGAGCAGATATTTAAAGCAGAAGCTGGTCCCATCTTCTTCCTTCCCCTCATATGTTTGCCAGATGGCTTTACTTAATGTCTATTCCCTGGATTGGCTCTTAGATTGATTTTTTTCCTCTATACTTGCCATCTGCTGGTCCAAACAGCAAAATGATACACTTGCTTTTCAAACTCATAGCATTGATTCATTCTTGCGGTCTACTTGACATCCAAAATAGTCTGCTCCACCAACAGGAATTTTCTCCTTCTTGTGCCTTTGAGAACCATTACTGCAGGAGCAAAGTTGAAAGGGGGAACAAAGCACAAAGCCAGAGTGAAAGACAAGAGGAACTGAACCATGTTGTCTTGATGATGGAAAGTGGTCTGTGTCGTGGTTATCGCCTGGAAGCAGGATTTGCTGCCCCAGCAGTTGGTGTTGTGTGGCCTCATACAAAGAGAAGACATCATGTTGTGCAGCTGCTAATGGCAGAGAATTGCACATGCCCTTCCAAAAGATACAAATGCTTTATGGAAAAAAAACTTGACTTAGGTCCTCCAAATCTTTTTCCAAGGGCTTTGGCTACCATCTTGCTCTTTTCAGTGACTGTTTACGGGGACTCCAGTGAAATAACTGATGTGAACATGGGTACCATGCCCATGCCGATGCCTGGCTTGGTACCCAGCCTGGGCAGCAGCACTCCAGGGGAGAGGAGGAGGCAAGCGACCACCTGTCAGCCCAGAGCTCTGGCAGCCAGGACGGGGACCTGAGAAACTGCAGCAGCTGGCTGGGAAGGGTGGGAGGAAAAGGACAGAGGCAGCACAGAGGGAGGAGGAAGGGAAAGATGCCAAAAAATCTTGCTATGACCCCACCTAAATGCCTAACGGCAAGGTATTACTGAGCTGCCTGAATGTGCATGTTTTACCCATCTTGTTACTCTAAACTCAGAATTTTTTAGAGACAATTCCATCTCTTGAGTGTTTGCACAGTTCCAAGCACAATAGCTCCTTGTGCTGGCTGAGTCCTTTGAACGCCACGAGAATACAATTAAATAATAAGAGCAGTAAAAAGCCTGGTGCTATTCATACTTGAGAAAATCTTGCATGACCCTGGACAAATCATAGCCACAGCAACACCCTCAACAAACACATTTGCTAATCCTCTCATTATTATTGTTACTTTCCCTTAAAGGTATTTTAAAGACAGAAAAAAAATTCCTTTAATGAAAAAAAATATTCATTTCATATCTGAATGCCACAAAAGTCTAATAATTTATCCAAAGAGTATAAGTGATCAAAAGCTTGAGAACTACTAGTTCAATGCTTAAATTTGCATATGCACTTGCCTTTTTCTGTTTCTCTTGTGGTTTTGGTGGCTCAGCTGACATCCAAATAGCCTGCCTGCTCAGGCTTGCATCACATGGTGAAGTAAGAGGGAACAGCATGAGGTCTGTAGCATCTAGACCTCTTAACATTTAGATAAATACTCATAGAACAGACTTCTGGTTCTGGTTCTACTTCTCCAGAGCTTCCCACCTCAGTTACAAAACTAATAAACCCATGCCAGCTGTTCAGTGTCCTTGGTCTCAGCAGCTCTGATCCAATGCCCATTGAGGCCTAAAGAAAGATTCCCCAATTACCCAATGAGTGCCAAATCAAGCACAACTGGACTCAATGGCAACTGAACAACAAGATGTATAAATTCTTTTGCAATGCAAATTCCTTCGCTACCGAACTGTATTGCACTGACCCACCTGCTCCAGGTCTTCGCGTAATGTGATACTTCATACACCACCCAGCCTTCAAGGGAGTGGTGCTGAGAAACAGATCTCTTGAAATTCCCAAGCTGCTTTATGTACTTCACGTTAGTGGTTCATAAAGAAATGACAATCGGGCTTCTGGTTGTCACCATCATGAATGGAAGGATAAAAATTCAGTGACAAGTTATGAAATGTTACATCTGCTCAATAAGGTAGAACAACCAGCCAAAAACAACACGTCACAGAATTGTGTAAAACAGCAGCAGATTTAGCCAGATCCAGCACAAGCCAGGTCTATATCTGAAAGCTGCACTGGTACAGATGTTAGTAGGTGTACTGAATAAAGGACAGGAAGACTATACCACCAGTCTGCATATCCATGGTAACCAAGAGAGGATCTCCTGGGGAAAGGAGTGTTGAGGTGGGGAACAAAGGAGTTTTATTCTTTCCCCCTTTGCTATAGGGCTAAACAGCTTTCACATTATATAGCAAGATTATTTAGGTTGGGGCCGTGTTCACCCCTGGATAACAAGAGCCATAAGGAAAAAGAACAATATGGGCTCATCAGTCCTCAGAGGGCTTGTCTAGCTTGCACTGTGGTCCATGTCTCTGCATGTTCACAGCTATTGTTCCACCTAGGCTAAAGTTGATGGAAACACACCCAGTCACGTTACAGCCAAGCCATTATAACATACACAATAGAGTACAGTACCCAAGACATCCACTGGTCGGTTGGGGCATGCAAGCTAAAGAAAAGAACAACGGCCTGCTATGCAGCTATCACTATACAGTATTTAGGTACGAAGTACCTACACAGCTCATGTCTCTTTGTGTATATGAGTATATTCTGAATACATTTACGAGGATGCAATTGTATCCACTCTAGGCAAGGTTTGACAATCTTTACTGTGTTATAACTACTCATAAAAGTTCTATTACTGTCAAAAGACAATACCCAGGGAAAGAATGAGCTACTGCATAAGCAATGAAATGACTGGGATCTCCATACAATGCACAGTGATACCAGCCTCCTCCCGCGTGTGCCTACTGCATTACTCTAGTGACCCGAAGGGAAACCCCTGGAGCTCCCACTCCTCTGTGTACGCCCAACAATCTTCACAGGACCACCACCTCTGTCCATTCCCTTCCAGTTATCATCGGGGCAAGAGGTGGTGCTGTGGCCAACACTGAGCTGAGCCCATGCAGACTGGCTGCTGGGTACCTGCATGCCAAACTGCCAGGCAGGAAGCCACACAAAACAAATTAAACAGGCACAGTCTGCACTATTGCTCTGAAGTAGCAGGATGAAAAGTTATTACAAATACAGTTGCTGGTAATAATCTCATTTTCTTATTTTTCTGCCCCTGCCACAATTTTCAGCTTATTCCACCTGTGAGTCTGACAGCTCTCTGCACATGGTCCATTTCTCCAGCTCATTCCTGGTGCAGGTTCTCCCTGGGCTGCACTAGAGGCAAGAAATAGTGACATCAATAATAATATTGATGAGGCAAGGAATAGTTTTTGCCTATATTGATATATTGATAGAGGCAAGAAATAGTGACATCAAAGAGAAAAGGGAAAAGAAAGAAAACAGAGGCAATAAAGCTTTAACATACTCAAAAAGCCATCTGAACATCAAAACAGGAGCAGAAGCTCCTTCTTTCTAAATAGATCTTTTGTTTCCCCACTATACTATCTACAGGGTATTTTTTTAATAGTCTGTTCTAAAATTAGTTGGGCATCTTCTTGTTACTAAGTATTGTATGATTTGATAATCATACAGCAGAGAAAATGACTTTCCTAATCTGGAATAAATTCTTAAAGTGCCTTTAAGAAAACGGGGCTTAAGCACCTTTTATTTCTCCAATGACATATAAGCCGAGGAAAAAGTAATTTTCTCTCTATTTTAGTTGGTTTTCAAAGTCTTGGAATTGACAGTTGTATGTAAACAATTTACACCTTCACCTTTACAGCTACATAAAATCAGCACTGATTTATGCAGCACACAATGTCTTTGTATCTTGATTAACTTCCCTTCAGGCTTTCACTCTTAGCCAGCGATATTTTATTAGAGCCGAGAAAACAGCGACACTTGTATTAATTTCCTTCACTACATTCAGTTGCTTGTAACTTTGGCAGGTGGTGTAACTTTTAGGCCCTTTGAGTGGGAGGGCAAAAGGGTGAATAGCTTGTGACTTAAGTCCACCCCACGCGCAACGGGCAGGTTACGGCTGCGCAATGAACCTTGGTTCTGACACACTCAAGTTTGTGCTTTGACTCGGGAAAGTAAATAACACTCTTTTCCAGCAGCCTGCACAAAGCTGTCAGGGCGTTTTGGTTTAACACACGGCACGTTATCAGACATTACACATCCAACACAATTAATTAAAACATTTAAAAACTGAAGTGCTTTCCCCTGGTATTTGACAATCTGCTTTTCCTAAGCAAAGTGGCTGAGAGTTTAATAAGAAATGTCAGGAGGACTCGTTCAAATTTGAAGTTCATTTTTATTATGAATCTTTTCATGTAAGTAGACTACTTGCATATTCCTGTGGGAGCAGCTCTCACACCTACACTAGCAAATGGCTTTTGTTTCCTTACCCTAACCTGTTACAGCAGATATTGTCTCCAGATCACTACATGCTGTACAGACCCGTTGTGGAATATAATATTGTAAACGACACCACAGCAAACTCTTGGGCTGAGCTACCATGAGCTCTCAGCTTTAGTCCAAATTTGATAGCAAAGCAAACAGTTAGGATGACGCTGAATGCTATTGTAAATTCCAGCCCAATTCCATCCTGAAGAGTGGATGGAGAAAATAAAATGGCGTAATAATTTATAAATATTACAAGAAAAACTGTACATCGGTCAGTTTTATTTTGCCTTACGCTTCAGAAATAGAGGCTATTAAAATAACAACTATTCAGATAAGAAAAGCTAGTAGGAAATGAGGCTTTATATTGTGGAGATACCGCCGATAAAATTTAGTGCTGTAGGAGAAGATGTGATTGGAAAGAGAAGTCGTAAATTCGTTTTGTGGAGATGGAGCCAGGAAGCCCATGCTGGAGGCTGCCACCACCATTAACCAGAGTCCCCATGAGCCCAACAGGAAGGTTCGTACTGAGATGTACCTATTTGCACACACGGTCCTCTGTTATAACCCAAATTATTGTTGTGATTGAGCTAAACCTTGTGGCTTTCATTCAGAATAAGACTGCAAAGCAGCTCAGCTAGTTATTAAACCAGATAGTTGAAGCAACATGAATAAAAATTACAGAATTAGACTTAAAAGGTTACAGTCTAATTGCCAGTAAAGTAATTTATTTATTTTGCTTTGATTAAGAAACTTGCTACATCAGGCTCATTGCAAGAGCTGCAGAGAAAATTTCTGCAAAGCTCCAAGAAAACTGACCAAAACCCTTTTGTGTACACATGACAAACAATTTACAGTGCTCTCTGTTTGGAGTCGTTTGGCATCAGCTTCACATGACCAGCTTTTACTAAAAAAATCCTCTCACCACGAGAAAGGTTGCGGAAACAGCCTCTTTACTCTAGAGCAGACAGCATTTCCTTAAAGCACTCCACAAGCAAACCCTCATATGCTTGTGTTAACAGTGCTGAGTTACACAAGAGATGGTAACCAGCTGAAAGGGCGTAATTTTTTCAAAACAGCAGGTCAGCTAGCGCTATCCTTCTGTATACTGCAGACTCACTGCAAACCTCAGAGAGGAGCCAGACTGTTTACTTGGTTCAGGTATCTCTGAAATGGACCAATCTTCAGTCCCATAAAAACTTCGAACTTCCTTCAAACTGAACCTTGCCTGTTCAAGGGTTGAAGCCCACCTGGGGATCCTGGAATATCAGATATGCAGTATTAAATTATTACACACAGAATCAGAATCACAGAGAATCCCAGAATCACCCACAACAATGATTTCAACTTGTTTCTAGGAAAAAATGTCTCTATCTTTCTCCTATCATCTCCCACCATTAAATTTCAGGCTAAAAAACAACAGGAAAATTAGTAACCCAGGTTATTGTTGTGACTGAGTTAAGCATTACGGAAGCAATGCCTATAATTCAGAGCAAGTGTAAAACACAACAGAGCTTCTTTACCCAAGAAGATTACAACAGCAGCTGAACCATCATCTATAGAGGCATGGTAAATCCAAAGAAGCCAAAGAAATGTCCCTTAAGATTGATATTTCAAATGCAG
>JAOXNO010000001.1:141810813-141821132 GCA_028565335.1 Limnodromus scolopaceus
GGGAGGGAGGGAGGGAGGAGAAACTCTGTAGGAAAAAATGACACAGGAAAGGCTGCAGAAAGCTTGAGAGAGAGCAAGAACAGTTGCTGGGAAAACTTCCCTGAAAAGACCTAATGACAGGGCACCACCTCACTGGTCGTGGAACAAAGCAGGGAGTGATGCTCAGAGAAGCCTCCCTCCTCTCAGCTGAATGCTACTTTATTCATGCAATCAAGGTTTGGGTTGTTGTTTTTTTATTTTATTATCAGGATTGGATCTGGCTTCATCACCAGATTAACATTAGTTAAGACTTATTAAAAATTGCCTGCTTATGACAGCCTGAACTCAAGTGAATCCAGGGTCACAACCCCAATTCTGACCTTGCAGCAGTTCCTTGTTCTGTCTTGCCCAAGCACGGTTTTAGTTATACGAGCTACTCTGTGTTCTCAAGTGCCTGTGCAAAGTGGATGAAGCAGCAGTTTCAGTAGAGTTTTTGTTGATTTCTTTCACAACTGTGGCAAGAATTAATAATGGTAAACCTGTGAAAAGAAGCTGGTGAGCCTGTTCTACAACACAGAGGCCACAGACAGGAGGACAGCTATGCATCACACCAACCAGACCCAACACTCACAGGAGCTACTAGAAGGCTGCCCTCTCCAGCGCCGAACCCCATCAGTCTTTCACAGAAGCCAGTAAAGCTCCTCACTGTATTCTGCAGCCCAGCTTACTGGACACATCACCTTCACACCATCACAGCACCCACGCTCCTTGGGACACATGTACAGGGGAAGGAGGTACCTGAGAAATTCAGTCCCGTATGTAGAAGAGCAGATTTTCCTGAAGTCTCTGAGGCTTCTTGCCTCAGCATGTGCGATCGTTTCACAAAACTAATCAGTTGTTTCAGAGAAGCATGAAACTTCTGAGGAGAATGTGTCAATTCATTCACAATATATGCTCCTCTACAAATATGTAACACAGATTGGAACTGACATTTAAGATGACCCACACCCTATACAAGCCTCACAAAAACTGCCTAGTTATTCACTTTTCCAGCTTGGCAAACTAAGCCTCCATACTCAGTGTCAAGCTAAAACATTTGTTAAAATAATTCTTGGCTTCCTTCCACTCCAAACAAATTCATCAGACTGATATTTCAACTCACTTTTGACTCAAGCAAGCAGAAGTAGGGAGGTACAAAAGCAGAGGTATAAAAGCCTTCATTAACTAGAATACGATTTTTTTTGTACACCTTTTTCTTCCACATAAGGATAATGGAAGGTTTCAGCTATTTTTTGAGGTCACTGTCTCCAATTAGAAGTAACACATGAGCTTTAAATAAATCAGACAACCGTGGAACAATTTTAATCCCTGAATGAATAAATCCCTTGGGGGACCTGGCTGCAGAGAAATCAATGGGCAATTCTATTAAGCCTTAACAGCAAATAAGGCACAATCTGGCTTCTACAGTGAATCTCAAAGCCACAAATCCTGTCATAAGAATTTATCAGATGCGTGTGATCAGTCATCAGTGTACAGAGCCCGATTATACCCAGAATGTCTTCTGCTTACAGCAGCTGTTGGAACAGCATTGTGCAAGATCATCTTTGGGCTAGGGGCTATAATCTTATGGGGGAGGTGGGGGATAAGACAGTAATAAGTGTTAACTGGGTGAATACTCATTTATTCCAGGGAACTCCTATCTTTATCAGCACCCTGCTGCCCACTGACCTTACCTCTAGCTCAGAAGTGTTAAGTGCCAGCTGTGACTGTGAGAAGCTCGGCATTTGCTGCCACAGCCTTTCACAGCAACATATAAATGACCCCTCCTGCCCTACAGACTGGAAGTGCTCTCTCTAACTGTGGGATCAAACACAAATCATACATACTGTGCTACAAAAACACACCACAGGCTGGCACAGAAAATAGAATTGTGTTTTAAAAATGAATAAATAAAAAATCATCAAAACTAAAGAGGTGATTTCCTCTCCCCACCAATACAATTAAACCCACACCTACTGACATCTCTCAGGTTAAGGACAAAATCACTTTGCCTGGTATGGTTGATATAGCCTAGCCCATATGTAGGAGCCTCTATGGTA
Source organism: Limnodromus scolopaceus (assembly GCA_028565335.1). Lineage (NCBI taxonomy): Eukaryota > Metazoa > Chordata > Aves > Charadriiformes > Scolopacidae > Limnodromus > Limnodromus scolopaceus. Next base: position 141,812,892 of record JAOXNO010000001.1, read on the forward strand.
TGCCTCAGGATGCATCTGCTCTTGTAAATGAAATGCCCTCAGTACTCTTCTATGGCATGGGAGCCAATGCCTTGAAATCAGGCTTGCTAAACTCTCATGGTCCTTGGAAGAGGGTGACTACATCCACACTGCTCGTTGAAAAACATCACCAGCCTATCTAACAAGGTCAATGTCCAGGGCTGTTCTAACAACCCGAGAGGGTAGGTGCTCAGTGCCTGACTCAGGAATGTTCCCTGCTCTGTTCAGCAGAACTAGGATACAGACATGGCACACAGCGCTCAGAAGTATTCACTCTGAGCACCCACTGTTTAGATATCTAGCTCTAGAGGCTCAAGCTTTCAGAGCCATTATATGCTTAAAGATAGAGATGGGAGCCATCACATCTTACAATGACCATGAATCATTAACTGATAAGATGTACAGTGGGATTTCCAGGTTAGGTGCCTCAATCCTATTGCAGTTGACTGGAGTTATATCCCCGAAGATGTTAAAAGCCTCTGTGTAAGAGAGATGCCTCTGTTATCCCTTGGAACCCAAGTACAATGTCTCTAATCCATTTTGCTAGCTTATGAAAGAAAGACATATGGAAGTAATACTACAAGCGTGTGTTTTCCTCCCTCTCCTGGGTAAATAAAAAATATCACCTGCATATTTCAGCTTTGAGATCTTGCTTCAAACCTATCTCTGAGCAAATAAATGGAAGTCCCGTGGAAGCTGCTGAGGTAAATTTCAACATTGCCTGGTAGTGTAAGACAGGCAGAAAAAGTTAAGTAGTTTAATTCACACTGGTTTGGCATTCTGTCAAAGGGGTTTTGTGGAAGTAATTAAAAAAGGGAACCTGAAGTCATTAGAAAGAAAAAATAATTTTCACAGTGACATTTTACCTTTTTACCCAGCATCCTTCCACTGATGCGTGTTATCCAGAACGCTGTAATCTGCACAATCAATTTAAAACACCAATGTACAGTTATCATTTCACTTAAAAAAACCCTAAACTAGTAAAGAATCACAGCACCCTTCATCAGTTGGTTCAGCGGCAATTAGATAAGATGGCTTTATAGTCTGCAGCATACTTTCTTCCTATTTTCATCTAATAGGAAGATGTGAAAAAGAGCTTGGCTATAAGATAAAAAAAAATCATACATACTATCTACTGTAGCTCCCAATATTTTCAATCAAATTACCTTTGAGATAAGTACATATTTGAAGTGAATATTTGAGTATCTTCTTGTAAAGCAGGCTGGTAAGGAACAAGAAACCCATGGACCAGATACAGTCTATGACTTCACTTTGGTAATTTGAGGCTGAGTGATTTTGGGGGGATGCAGCTGGACAAGAAAAAAAAAAGTGAATTTGTGCCCTGCCAAATGGGTCTGACAGTTCTCCCCAGGCTGTGAGGAAAAAAAAATTATCTCATTTCTGCTATAAAACAATTAGCACACTAGGAGAAAATGATAGCACACACTGACACAAGATTACATGACACATTAAATGTTCCCATAAACCTTAAAGGTCAGTAGGAGGGACAGAATTAAAAAATGTTATCCTCCTTCAGTGTCCCAAAGCCACCTAGGAAAATTCAGAACACATCACTGAAATACATTAACTTGTCTTTCTTCAAAAGCTCCTTTTCAAAATCCTGGGAGAATACTGCTGATGAGGGTAGCATTTTTTTTTTCATGCTTGGATTATGTGCCAGAGTAGCATAATCCAGCTACCACTGCTGGCCTGAATGAACCAAGCAAGATACTGAGAAGGAGGATCTCTGCAAGTCTGCAAGTTCATTCATGCTTACAAAACTCAGAACACAGAGATTTAAGAGATTGATTGACCTGTTTTAACTGTTTGCTTAAACAGTGATCAACTCCAAGAAGCTTCTCATCTGCTCTTTTGTATGTTTGTTCACAACACGCTGTTCAAGTAACTAAGGACTGATCCGTTTGCCTAAAGACATCAGGTAAACTCTATTTTATTATGATGCTGCCACCTATAGTCTTTCTGAACACCACACTACTCATGCAAAGTTTTGATTGTGAATTAAGTTGATTGAAATTACATTGTTTATCATTTGTTAAAACCCTCCACCACCAAGAGAAACATGAAATAAAAGGTTTGGGGGCGACAACCTTTTGTCATCTTTTCTCTGTGACTTCCAGTCCCAAAGATCTTCCCAGTTTTGCCTGCTCTGATGTTCTCTGATGCAGACTTTGCCGTGAGCAGGTCTGAGAAGAACAGATGACTCTGTGGTGAATGCTTACCAAACTAGCCTGAGCAGTTACTTCCAAATAACAGAGAGCATGCCCGAGCACACTACATAGCCAGCCTACAGTGCGGAACTCAGGGACGGAAACCAAATTTAAAGTTTCTGAGAGGCCAAACGGAGAACTCTCACCAGCTACTTCTATACATACTTCATTTGTGCTCTACTTCTGTACACTAAGGACCACTAAGCAGTGACATTATTTTTCTTCCTCTCCCAGAGCTTTTCTGTACAATAATTTTTTTAAGCTAACGTATCATTAAGCAAAAAAAAGGACCTCTGATGAGATCAGACTTGTATGCCTTTTTGTTGCAGCACACAAAGTGATGCAAATTCGGAATCTCTTCACGTCTTAGAAGCAGAGACCTAAGCCATATGGATGATTTGCACAGCGTTCCCAGCCATAGAACTGTCAACTCAGTGGTGATGTATTAAACACTGTACCAACTCAGAAGGTCTGTAGCCACAGAAGCTTGCAGTTGCTTCTTCTTCTAGGAGTGGAAGTGCTTAGAAGGACAGGCAGTGTGTCTGTACCTCCATAACCTCCAATTTATCCAAGCACCTATATCTCTCTTGCACATTTCCATGGTCAGCTGATACGGCACAACCCCTGATTGTGCCCAAATCCCTAATACCTTACAAAAAGCTTAGTGATACTGATTCTAGTATTAAAGAAATATGTCACGACTGTAAGATTTCAAGAGTTACTAATTTTGATGGCGTGCAGTGCCCTTTTATCTACACATCTGAGCTGTTCTTCAAGCTCCATGTTATATATATTGTATTTATAGCTTCTTTCTTCAGTTCTAGAATATTTTCCATTAAGAAGAAAAGAAATCTAATCAAGTGTAGAATCAAATAGACCACATAATTCTAAAATACAGTCAGCTGATAGCATTGTATTAGACAATAAGTTAGAAGATGAAGCTGTTCCTTTGTTATTCTATTTTTCTTTAAATAGCAGAGTTGCTGAAGCTGATGTGATAAAAGAAGAATGACATGGAAAAAGAAAAACTGGGTAATCTTCCCATCTTCCTTACCACTTTTTAATACAAAGGGGTAAAAACTGCAACTTGCCTCCCCTGCCCAGTACATTCATGTTCTACAGATAAAAAAAACCAAAGAACACTGAGTTTTTAGCTTTTCAGGAAGCCAATATTAAACAACGACATTCAAAACAAATTGACTTTCAAAAAAACCCCACAACTATTTTGCTGTTTAGAAAAGCAGAGCTATTGTGTATTTTTAGCCACAGAATAGAATAAACTGTTTACGGGGATTTTAGCGTGCTGAGGCAGTTTTTATAACTGTGTGTGTACTCTCGAAAGTGTATCTCCCTTGTAAATTCAGACTTGCACATCATACCCAAAACCGTAAGTGTATCCATAAAAGAAAAAGCTGTACTTCAGTACAGTCAAAACATTTTCCTTGAAGGATTCTTTTTAAAGCTACTTCTGTCTCAGCTTAGCAAGAGACTTCATCAGAAAGCCAGCTGGTAGAGGACACCACCAAAAGTACCTACCACCTTGTACACATGTGGGTTTCCCATACGCCTGGGGCTGACTCACAGAGTCTGCTCTGAAGCATCTGAGAGCACGGAGAACCACAGACCTGAGAATTCTGGGAAACAGAATGTTCTGGAAGAATCACAGAATCACGGAATTGTCACAGTTGGAAGGAACCTCTAGAGATCATCTAGTACCACAGAAATATGTCCTGCTTTATCTCATTCTTTTTGAACACCAACAGACAGGCTAAAAAACTGTTTGCTGTAAGTAAATACTCCTGTAATTACACTTCGCTAGACCCTTTCAAGGTCATGAAGAGCCAATGGTGACAAATTGCTAAAAAATCCTACTGTCTCTCTTATACCTGTTTTGGCGCATTTTTCTGCAAGTCAGCGATTCGATTTTCCTCTTGAATTATTTCAAAAATTGTCAGAATTTAAGGCATCACCCATGCATAGAGTGAAACTTGCTCCCAAGGTATGTTTCAAACATACTCTACAAAGGTAGATACACCATCTGCTGTTTAAAGGGCTCTAAGACAGTTTTCTGTTAGTTAAATTCCTACAACTACTGGATAAGTGACTACTGCCAAGAGGAATTTTGTTGGCTCCAGAGGAGGCTATAAAGAATATGGGCACCAGGAGCAGAGGGACTTGCAAGAGGTACGAACACAGTAAAATGTTACCCTTGAAATCAAGAGAATGATTATTTAAGTCTCAGCTTCATTAAAAACATTGCTGCTGATTGTTTTTGCAGAAACATCTAATACATTTATGCTATATTCCCAGACTGCTGTCTGTATTTTCCCAGGTGCCGACAGACCCAATTGCTTGTTTTTGAACTGCCAAGATTTTTAGTTTCACCCTGTTATAACTCATCAAACAGATGTAGGCATTCTACACTCAGAATTCTACAACGTACGATGTTCACACTTTATAGACACCAAAATTAATGTACTCCAGAATTACTGTACTGATTGCATCATTCACTTTTATATTTAATTTTAAAGCCTTCCATTTTAAATGTATTTCAGAGCAGCCAAAGACCCCCTTGCCTCTAACATTGTTTTATGCTTGGTTTTATCCACATCTACCTGCAAAATGTTAATCTAATTTGATGCTGAATTAGCAAAGTCTTTCCATTAATGACTATATGAGATCACACACATTTAACGAGCGTGTCTTAGCTTAGCCCTCTGCACGTGGGGTGACGGAGTGAAAGAGGCTGCAGTACTACACTGAGAAGGCACTGGGGAGGGCTGTGTGCCAGTACTGGCCTAGTCAAAAACATATACTGAGAGGACTCGACCTTATCAAACCCAAAGCTGAAGGATGGAGAAACAGAATTTTGAGGGAGTTATGCCGACTTTAGGATGAGTAGCAATCTGCAGAAATGCTTCGGTACAGATAAAGCCACCTTCCTTAAGGGACAATTTTGTCCATGAATGGATATTTCCCTATAGCAAAATGGGTAACTAAATTGTCTCCTTCCCTGACCTTTTTGCATAGCCTCTTTTCTCTTTAATAATACAGAACCATAAATCTCTCAGTAAGAGAAGACCGTATATTTAATACCTTGGACACATTTTAGTGGTTTATGATTGAATTTCCATGTCTCCTGTGATTATTAACTCTCTTTCAAAGTATGCAAAGCTGGGAAACGAAGTAGCTTTTTCTATTTAAGTGCATTACAATCTTGGCATGTACAGCCTTCGTTCTACTGCCTTCCAACAAAGATTTCCACGTTCAAATAGCTGTCCTTTAGTATTCTGGACTCACACAAACCAGACACAGTTCATCGGCACCTACAGTCTCAGAAAGTCACTTCTGGGCATCTGAAAACGTAAAGAGAAATGAATTGCACACTGCTGGATATATACTACATTTAATGAGCCAAAGCCAGTGCTTGCTGTTAAGAAGCAAGGCCTCAGAGGGCAAAAGAACTGATGCACTCCAGCTGTGCAGGGCACTGGACAAGGGATCTGTGACACTAGTAAAAACAGCCTTAGGGGACACCTTTTCTTTCTGCACAGCGAGTGCTCTGCAGGGCCCCTACCCACAGTGTGGTTTGGTTATAGTGCCCCAGCCAGAGACAGGTTGTGCTGGCAACGCGCATCTGAAAGCAAGAGTGGAATGGCCAGGTGATCTACAAGGCCATTTATTACATTTTCACACAAACACGGGGAGAACTTGTCTGCATCATTAGACGTCAATGATTTCACTTTAGTTCTGCTTAATTGGAAATGTAGCTTTGCTACTGCAATTAATATTTGCCTGAGACATTTCCATAATTTAATCATATTTTCAGTTCCTCAGTAGACTGCTCAGTGCCAGTCCCTGCTATTACAGAGATCTTTCTTTCCTCCTCTTTGGTACTTTTCTGGGATGATGATAAATACTGAATGTGCCAGCCAAGTAACTTACAGCTGTAGGTGTCCTGCACAAAGGGATAGCAGAGGATGTCAGTACCGCTACAAGGTGGCATGTGAGTAGAGCCCTTTTCTCTGGAGAGCTCCATCGCAGGCAGGAGGCACTCATAACCCTACACGCTACCTTAGAAGCAACACTACTGCAGCAAGGTTTCTGCCCAGGTTACTTTTTTTTTTTCTTTCAGAGAAGAATCAGGCTATATATATCTGCAAGCATACTTCACGCTAAAGAAAACATTTTTAATTAAAACCACAGTAGAAGTAAAGTTCATAAGGTCATTGTGAAAGCAAGGAAACAAGACCTTCTACCGTCTATAAACTCTGATGTCTGTACATAGACAAATTAATCACCCATCCCTACAACCACAGAAAGTTCCTACTTCATCACCGGATTAAGCTAAATGCACCTGCTCCCTTTTCTTTAATGATAAGCCAACTCCTACCACAGAACTGCCTTCCTTCAATGATTAAAGAGCTACAAGGCAAGAGCCAGTAATAATGTTACATTTTTTCCTTCTGTAATCTAATCTTTGCCCTGTAGAAACTGCTGATGAGAGCTCGCTTCCACTTAAAATTTACATAAAAACAATCCATATCACGTTGCATGGAAGAAGACTGGTGCCCCAGCGTTTATTGGCACGGCGATATGAAGACTGAGAAATTACTCCAATGCAAGGATGATATACAGCCTTGCATCAGTATCAAACAGGCTTTGATGCATGGTTACTATTTTTGGAAGCTAATGATATGTGAGTGATAAAGCAAATGAACTTTTTAACGATGACAAATACAGGAGAATATACAGCACTGAGTAGAGAACATGACATCCAACTGAAGAAAGATTTATGGGAACTAATTATGCTGTATTAGATTTATAATGGAAAAAGAGTAGAAGAGGAAAAACTTCTGGAAGATCTTGTGTGTGTCAACCTGGAATAACAATTTACCTTCAGACAAAGGGTGTAATGTATAGTCCACTGCACACTTCTAGCTGATACTGATATTACTTTGGTATTTATATGCATATCAAGTCTAAGGCATGCATTATTTTATGCAATTAAATACAATTAGCTGTAGAAAAAAATGTAGGTTTTTAACTAACATGAAAATATGCAAATAATTAGTTCTTATATTGGTGTTAAATATACGTGTATTTTTTCAGTTAGTTATATGGCAAAACTGGCAAAATTATGTCTTCAATGCAAATTTCATTGCACTCTTAAAGCTTTTTTAATTGAAGAGACTCTCATACAGCGAGCTAAGATCGATCAGTGGCAATTAAAATTCAATACACTAGATATACTATTGACAGTGAAGTTTGTCAATGGCAGCTAATATAATAATGAGAAAAATTGACTCGTGACATTTCAAGTCTCACGTCCAAAAATAGTTAGGAGAGGAAGAAGTCAACAGGAGTTGGATAATTTCAGGCCAAAAGATCAGTTAGCATTTTGAAGGACGCCTGAGGAATTGGAGAGGAAAAGCCACGGCCTTTGGGGGCAAGAAAACATACCCACAAGCTGAACTTGCCCTTCTCTGGAGATATTAAAAACCCACCTGGAGGTGTTCTTGTCCAACCTGCCCCAGGTGAATGTGCTTTGGCAAGGGGTTGGACTAGATCACAGAATCACATGGGGTTGGAAGGGACCTCTGGAGATCATCTAGTCCAACCCCCTTGCCAAAGCAGGTCCACCTGGAGCAGGTTGCACAGGAACTTGTCCAGGTGGGTTTTGAATGTCTCCAGAGAAGGAGACTCCACCATCTCTCTGGGCAGCCTGCTCCAGTGCTCTACCACCCTCAAAGTGAAGAAGTTCCTCCTCATGTTTAGGTGGAATTTTTTGTATTCAAGTTTGTGCCCATTTCCTCTTCCCATCTTCTTGGCACCCTCCCTTCAAGTATTTATAGGCATTGATCAGATGTCCCCCTCAGCCTTCTCTTCTCCAGACTAAAAAGACCCAAGTCCCTTATCCTCTCCTTGTAAGGGAGATGCTCCAGGCCCCTCATCATCTTTGTAGCCCTCTGCTGTACCCTCTCCAGCAGTTCCC
>JAOXNO010000001.1:141821232-141855303 GCA_028565335.1 Limnodromus scolopaceus
CCCTACACTTGCCTTTACTGAAGTTCATCAGGTTCCTCTGATCTCCAGAGGTCCCTTCCAACCCCTACCACGCTGTGATTCCCGAGTGGTGTAGAGCCCGTGGCCGCACAAGCCTGTTCTGTTCACCTCCATCTTATTCACACCTTTGATAAACCCCCCCTGCCCCGACGGCGGTCAACGCCGTAGCGGCCCAACCTCCCCGCCCATCCCCGACGCCGGCAGCCGCCACGGCTCCGCCTCAGCCCAACGCTCGGCCAGTGGGAGCCGCCGTGGGGGAGCTGCCCTCGCCCCTCCGCCCCGACGGGCTGAGGCAGGCGGCGAAATGCCGGCGGGCGGCCTGAGGCGAGGCGGGGAGGGGAGGGCGGCGGGGGAACCTCGCAGGTGGGCTGAAGGGAAGGCGGACCCCACTGGCGCCCCTCCCGCCTCGGCCAAGCCCGCAGCAAAGGGCCTGCGGGGATGGAGGCTGCCCCCCGCAGCGTCCATCTTTGGCCACCTGCCGCCGCTTCTCGGCGGGTTCCCTCGCCTCCCGGAGGGCTCCCGCTGCTTCGCTAAGACTTAACCGCTGCCGGCGGTGGGGCTCCGCGCTGCTTTCACTCACCTGGGACCTGTGCGAGGAGGTAGGCGGCAGCCCTCCGCCGCCGGCCGGGACACCGGCAGCCCGCAGGCGGCTGGAGAGCGGCGCCCGCGGCTGGCAGCGCCCGGGAGGCGGCGGGGAATGAGTCAAGGCGGCACCGGCCCATCCGAGCGCGCCGCGCCGGAGCCTCTTGACCTCCAGCCACCTGCGCCGCAGCCCTACCTCACTCCTCCTCCCGGCCCAGCCCGGCGGGCTCGGCAGCCACCTGCGGCGCAGGGCCCGCCCGCAGCCGCGGGGCCAAAGGCGAGGCAGAGGCGGCGGCCCTGCCCGGGGAGCGGGCGGGCGGGGTAGGCCGGACCAGGCCCCTGCCTGGGGCCGGGTGCCTGAGGTACGGCGGGGCTGAGGAGAAAAGGGCAGGCCGGCACCAGTAAAAGAGCTCTTTCACCAGCCGAACTTTCTGCCTGGGGTTTTCTTTCACCTTAGTGGTTTGAGGTAGCCACCGGCCATCTCCAGGTGTTGGGTTTTTTTTCCTCAAGCGAGTTAAAAACCGTAGGGGTTTGGCGGGGTAATTGGAGCGTGTCGCTGCAGTCAGTAGGTCCGTCTGCCGAAAGCAGGTCAGGCCCAAATGAAAAATCGGCCAAAGCCCCTCACAGCAGTGTCAGAGCCAAAGGCTCTGCCTGCAGTTGCTTGCCGCTGTGAATAGTTGTACATTTGGATATTCAAATAGCGTATTTGAAGCTTAGTTTCCATGCAAGCGGCAAGAAAGGAAGGCTGGAGGAACTGGCTGGAAGAATTGACAAAAATAAGGTCAACAGAATGCTTTCCCGCTTTGGCATCTATTTCGATAAATTTCTCTCAAACTTTGTAAGTTCTTGTTTCAGCACATACACAGCATCTTTGTCTCTACAGAGAGTCTTCTGGTGTAAAGTTAGTGAGCCTGAAGACAGCAGTTTTGCATAGAAAACACAGGTGTTGCCTGAAAAAAAAAAAAGAAGAAATGCCACACTTTGTCGCCTCGCAGTCTAAGGTGAAAATGTTAGAATGAAAAATGCTGTGGAGCTTGCTTGATTCTTATGGCAGTGGTAAGGGCAGCAGAGTGTGCAGTTTTCATTTCTATCTTGGAATGAGAAGTCATTTCAGCATTACTTCTAGAGCAGCCACTGTGAGTCAAAAAAGAAATTCAATTACAGGTTTTATTTCTGTTAAGTAGCATTGTTTGTAAAATGCGTATGCTATTCTGGCAACAGTAATTTCATAAAACATGACTGTGTAGCAGGAAAGACATACTGGGGTATAAAGAACTCTGGGAAGCACATTGTTCACCTGCTAGGTTGCACTGCAGCTCTGACAACGAAGTTTTCTGCTTTGTGTACTCGATATAATTACTTTGGGTGTAGGCTGCATTCAAGATAAAAAAAGTTTGTTCTTCTCCCACCTCAGGAAATAAAAGCAATGGAAATGCAGTGTAAATGAAAAGCACAAGCTAGGGAACTTTAAGCTTGAACTTTTGCACCTGCTGAAACAAATAACTCAACTGCTTCATGGATTTTAATCATGAAAGCATGATAAAAAAATCATGCTTTTTTTAAAGCATGATAAAAGTCAAATGTGAGAAAATTGAATTGCAATATATCTGGGAGTTAGGTCAAAAAAAATCCATTGGATGGAAACATCATGTCAGGCCATGTCTTATACATAATTTTTAATTATAAGAAAACTTTGTTTTTTCAAAAAAATTCTGATCCTTGTAATGAAATAAGGATATATGTTTTGACATAGTCAATCCAGTTCAAGTCACATGAAAACTTTATCCATTTTATCAAGCTATTTTTCTTCTGTGTGGAAAGCGTCCAAAACGTAGAACTCATTGTGAAATATCTCTCCACGTGTTCAGATAACTGTGTATGTTAATACCACAACAGCAATGTACGATTCATTCATCTTTATTTCACACACTCCCTCTGCTGGAAATTAACGTGAAGGTTCAGTGGATCAGAGGGAAGATCACTGAGAGTGCAAGATACATTAACACCCCCCCCCTGCTTCTTTTAATAAAAGATTGCACTTCTTTACAGGCACTTCAGTCTGCATCTGTAAAATAACTTGTATTCCTTGTTGCAACGCTATTCGTAGTGAAATCACGAAGACGTGGAAAGAGGACCTAATGCAAATTAAGTAGTTAAACATTCCATATAGACTGACTTTATATGCATTCTATTGTATCATTTAAGATCTCCTAATATCAAAGTCAGATTAAATAAATATAGAAAAGCAAGCGAGTAACAGAGCTGCTAAAGTACATCTGATCCTGGCAGCCGTGTGGCTCTAATACTCCACAGCCTATACAGATACCAATGGGATTAGTTGGTCTCAGAGGAAAGGAGGGGGATAAAATAAAAAAACTCAGCTGTAAGGAGGGAAGATACCAGAGGCACTGAATTCTTTCTTCTACAAATGCTGTAAACCAGTTATGCTCAAGTAAAATACCTTCTACTGATTAATGGTGATAGTTTCCATTGCCATGAGTAACCAAAATCAGTTGGAAACAACTCCATAACCAATGGCTAGAAATTAGAAAAATATTGCTGAGGAAAAGCATGAATACATTTTAAAATACTATTGGATTCTTTGTGATACAGAAAAGAGAATTTTAGATAGAAGAGAGAAAATTAGAATTTAGCTGAGAACAAGTTCAGCATGCTTTTATTTCATAGAAAACCACAAACTGTATTTTCAGGTTTGTCTATATAAAAATGTTGTGTTAAAAGGCAATTAAAAATGTATACAAATTAAGTATAGTATTGTTCCCAGTTGCAAATAAGTGTCACAAATGCAAACAAATGATAAATAGATTCTTGGTGTATGTTTCTTTGCAACCCAAATACTGTAATAAAGCAACAACAAGAAAATCTCCCTACCACGAGTAACTCACATTATGAGGAAATAGATACTGTCACAAAACGCGTAACACATTTCAGTTTGGGCACATTCAATAGTACTTCCTGGGTTTTGAAAAAATTAAGGTGTGTTACAGATAAAGAGCGTTTGCAACCAAAAGTAAAGAACTGTAAATACTCTGAGCTTATTATCTATCTTTACTTAAGAATGAAGCAGAGTTTCCTATTCAGCAACAGTCTGAAGGTTTTTAGAATATACTATTGGAGCGATACATACAATTCCCAACCAACACCCACTGTTCAAGTTCTCTTGGGCTATTACTACAGACATCACCAACACGCAGGTGTTTTGTTAAACTGAAAGGTATTATTTGCAAACCAGCAAATTCAATGAACTGTTTCGCTTTTTTCAGTTGTTCAGTTTGCGACTTTGCATCAGGTCAGGTGTGAGGGAGTTGCCAATACAGTGACGTTGCTCTCTGAATATACTCACTTGAATGAATTGGGTTTTTTCATCATCAGTAATTACGTTGCAATTAATTGCTGTGAGAAGTCACTTGAAGTCTATATCCCATCACCACTGACAAAAGTTCCTTTGGTCCCACCCATGACCTGATGATCCCTTTGACAATTTGCCTGCAGAAAAACAAGGTTCTCATTTTCCTAACATTTTCTACACAAAGGCTGATCCTAATAATAAAGGCTATTACTTTATCAGAGTACTCTACACCAAGTAAGTTTACTACATCTTGCTATTTATAATCTCATATTCCGTTAATCCTCTCTACTTAAGAATTTTAAAGTCCAAATTGCTTAAGAATCTTGTACTTTTATGATGTAGGGGAGCCTCTCCTTACTGACTTCATATGATCTTATATGGAAAAGCCATCATTATTGCAACTAAGGAATTTTATTTTAGGACATGGGCCTCTGCACAGTATATCCACTCCCAAAAATAACTCAGTTTTATCTACTTTATGTTTATCTAATCTCTCTTTCTCATCTTTTAAATTATAGGGTATTAGTTTTATAGATTAAGATCACATTTCTCAAACGTTTTTGTGATCATATTCCAAAAAGTCAATACAATTCAAAAAACCAAATCACTTTCTTATCTTCTGGGATGATATGATCATCCTGTCTCCTCTGGGAAAAGTGTACTATGTGCCTTTTAATAAATGCATAATGTGGAAATGGTTAATATTGCTCTGTTTGATCCTACAGTCTTCATTACTTGCAAGTAGTCCCATTAACACTGGTGATTGCTGAAATGACTTCTGTGGCTGTCTCCCAAATAAACAATCAAGAATCATCACCTATAAATTAAAATCAAGTCACCTGTACTGAAAAATAATGTTACTCTTATGGAAGATAATATTAGAATTTATGTTACAGGTATATATTTGTATTTTACTTTTTTTTTTTTTACATTATTCATCAAAATACCTTTTACAGTTTTTTTAACTGGTTTTACCTGTTCCTAAAAATAATCATATCTACATAGAATCATACCAACATAGAATCATATCGACAGCTTATATCAACAGCTTTTAAAAAGCAGTTAGGAGCATTCATATGGCTTATATTGTCTTTAATCATTACTCAGATGTGAATGTTACTGCTTAGTAGTCAGGTTATCGCAAACCAAATCCATATGAAGGAACATATATGCAAGATGCACGTTTAAACCATTATAACCAATGTGCCTTTGGTTTCAAAAATAAACTGGAGACCATTTTTAAAATTCTTTTATGAAGACAGCAAGAAGGATGAATCCATGGAGAAAATGGATAATTTAGTGAATTAAACAGGAATTACTTCTCTCTTTCCAAATACAGAAGTATAGATTTGCCAGATGATTTATAGGAGAAAATTTTACATTTTCTCTTGCATTTAATGTGTGCGAATATACAACATAGACAAATGTTATGATATAAAGTGCAGAAATTCTGAGCAAGTTTAAGTGCGAATAATTATCACCAAACAGTACTCACTCATATTAAAGAATTCTAAGTAGAAACTGTGCAGTTTTAATAAAATTCTTAGAAGTTGAACACACTTCCAGTATGTATGTAAACATACAAAAAAATATGTATCTTCATAGATGAGTATCAAAACACTGGTATCTGCTGGCATTACTATCTTAATTATCCAAATTAGTAAGTCAGTCAGGTTTGAAGGGGAGAAAAACCCACCAAACTCTTTCTATCTTGAGATGGCACTCACTTTTAAAATAAAAGCACACTGTCAGTACAGTACAGATGGAACTTGTGGGTCTTTTTTTCTGTTCGCTGAGATGGGCCATCTCACACAGTAGTCCAAGATCTGGGAGAGGCAGCTATTCTGACTGGTTCCTTCCCACTGAACCACATTAAGAGTGACAAAATACCTGTGCAAGCATTTGTGAAATAGATTTAATGAAATCTAGCATTCAGCAGAGAAAAAAATCATAATTAAATGAGCATTAAACTTTAACTCTCCAGATGGCGTGCAGAGTCTTCACAAGCCATTGTGAATATAGCATTTTAAGTCCTTGAAAGAAGAATTCCTAGAAAGAAAAGGAAATCTTGTTTGTTTCATGCTCAGTGAATACAGCAATACTTTCTGATGTTTCCATGTGCAAAATGTTAAGGTTTTGATTCTGAAAGCACTTTGAGGAGGCTTCCCAGTCTCTTCAACAGTCAATCCAGATTGTTTGAAGGATTAGATTTTATTGCACGAAAGTGCTGTAAGGTGCTTTGAAGTGAAAGGCAAGCTTTGGACTCCTAACACTTAAGAAAATAAGACAGAAAATTTCTTTCCCACTAGGTCTGCAAACAAACTACCACACATCCTTTTCACTTTACTGAAACAATGTGTTCAGTGCAGTAAAGACAGAAAGGAAGATGGAAGAGTAAGAAAAAGTTAGTGTCCAGTTTACTCCTGATAGCACATTCTCGATAAAATAAAAGGGTGCTCGACTGCCTCATCTGCCATCACGATCTGTCTCCTAAAATAGCCCCAAAACACTGTAGAGGAGGAAGGGTATTAATGGTGATTCCAGCACCGCTATCTCTGTACTTCATGCACTGCGGGGTCAAAAATCAGCTGTGGAAGAAGACTCTCCACCAGTGAGTAGTTGTTTCTACAACATCTTTTTTCAATCTCTGGTAACTTGTCTTCCAGAAACTGAAAAATGACATTTCGCCCCCTGGAAGACTATTCCTAGTAGTATTCTGCTTTAAATACAACAGGAACTTAGACCTAGGTCATGTTTCATCAATTCCCCATATATCTATTTTTAAAGTCTTAATTCTGCGATTCTGCTGATGATTACACCCAAATATTTGCATTGATATTCTTCCTTTAACTCTCAGGCCATATATTATATTTTTTTGCCTTTTGTTCTGGTCTGAATGAATTTTTCTAAATCTAGAGTTAAGTGGGAGGGAAATGATTTCATCATTCTTAAATATTTCAGACATTTCTCCTGTTCCGTCTTTTTCCTGATACAAACTCCAAGTTTGACGTAAAATTTATCGAGAACTTTGGTATTCTGGACATTAGAGCACTCGCAGACATAGGTGACTCAAGTGTAAATCACTTACACAAGGCAGAGAGATCTAGATTCAGATCTTTGCTCTATCTCAGGAAAGCCTTCTCAAACAGGCTATTTTATTCATCACCGTGTCGCTACACTACACAAACCTAATGAATTCTTTCCAGTTAAGCTTTGAAAACAGCACAGACTGCCAGAGTTTCAGTTTTTATTGCATAGGGTTTTTTTTTAAATGGAAACAGTACCAAATCATTTAGTAAAAATAAGTAAGTAAGTAGGTCTGGAGCAACCCTAGTTCCTCCTACTTAGCCAAAAAAAAAATATAACAAAGAGCTGGATGAGGAAAAAAGTTATGAATTATACTAGTATCTTGAACACCCAAAACCAGAAAATAATTAAGCAGAAAAAAAAATTTAGTTCATTTGCACTCAAAAGCTACATTGATTTAATTGAGAAAGATTTAGCTTAATCCAGCTGAAGATTTTAAGCAAACCAAGTATTTATACCTGGCTCACGCATTTCCTTTTTGGTCCTTATTTAAACTCACTGTTCCCTAGGAATGTGCAAAAGCAGATCATGCCACATAAGGCCAGCCAGAAGAAAAGAAAAAAAAAACAACCAACCAAACAAAAAAACCCTACAAAACCAAAAAACAAACAAGAAAGGAGTTGGATTCATAATCTAGTTTGTAGAAGATTAGTCTTGATTTGGTATTTAGCCAAAGTTTACTAATTGGAAAGGAACTCTATCGCCCTGAAAAGGGAGTGATACAAATAGAAAAAGCACCATAATCATTGGTATCAGCGTGGTGACTACATGGATTGATCCCTTTTCTTTATGCCATATCAAAAAGAAGAAAGCATTACGGTAATTAAAAGTAAATTAAACTGTTCCAAATGATACAGTGCTTATTTCAACAAATGTCAGAGCTATGCTGCATTCAAGACTGAGGAGGAGTAGACGTGGTTCTATCAGAGGAACAAAGACTCCCTGTACCTTGCTATCAAGGACTGGCAATAGCTACAAAATCGCTGTCTTGCACAGCTGCGTCTTCCTACTAAGGGCACCAGAACCAGCTCACTGACCGGGGGAAACTTGCTTCATACTCTTAGGACCTGTGTACTTAGAGGAGCCTTTGACAACAAAGATTAATCAAGTGCTGAAGTAAATAATCTCAGTTAACAAAGTCTTAACAAAGTTCATCTTGGAAGTATGCAACCATCTCAAAAGCAGAAATTATTTCCTGCAAGTCATGAATTGAAGCTTTCCTCACTCCCAGCTGGCAATATTTTATTTTAATGCATGCTGCCATCAAGCTACCAAAAAGTGTGATGCAACAAGCATGCAGCTACCAAAATATGAAGAACTGACAGGGGAGTAGCTGCGTGTTGTGAAGGCTCCATTTCACTGATTGTTAAAAGGAAAGCTGGCCTTGCTCTCAGGGTTACAAGCGTTTGAAGACTTTTAGAATGCATTGATGTTTCTTGTAAAAAATGCATATAGAGAGAGTAAAAATTATCCTGAAAACTACTAGAAGAAGAAAGGCTGGATAGTTAACAGCTTTTATGTAGGAAAGATGAAAATATTTACATCTGCACCTGCACAAAATGGTGGCAAGTCGAGATCTTCTGTAGCATTATTTCTATTACGGTTTTAAGAATTTATGACTATAGCATCCCAGGGCAAGTAGTTGCTATTAACCCCATACTTTTGATACAGCTCAATAAACCAAAACATAAGGAGCATTGTCAAAAGATTGTGATCCTGAATCTTCTTGTAACTTTTCTTGGAGCAATGTAATTCCATGGAATTCAGTCAATATTTCAACAAGAGTTCATGCTTTTATTTTTTTACCCTCAGTGTTTGGAACTTAAATGTCGTTGAACCACTTATCCATCCAGGGGTCAGTCCAGAGACCAATCAGGAGGTCGATAATGGGAACGTTCAGGTGATGATGTTCTTAACGTAGAGCTTAATTGATACGAGATTGTACGATTCTGGCATCGGCACTCCTGTACAGCAAGTTGCCTAAATGAACATTATTTTACAGTGAGACTAAGCACTTTTCAAAAATCATCAAAATTATCTCATAGTCATTATCATCTTTTTTTTTTTCATTTTAAGATGTCAGCTATTTTATTTTATTTTATTTTAAAAGGAGACCAGGTGTTCATCATATACTTCTCTGAAAGACAGATCAGTGACTCTTTTTGAATTACAGCCTTACTCAAATTTAGTTCTACGTATCCATTGTCTCTTTTTTCCATAAAGACATGGAAAAGACATTTTTTCCATGGTTGCTGCAGGTTAAACTCTAAAAATTGTAAAAATCTCCAGAGATGAAAAGCCTAATTTGAAGGTTATTCACAAGTCTGCAACATAAGGACAATCACTAAATCACTAAAGAACCTGGGTACTCGATCAATCCGTAACTCCTGCATCTGGGAATAAGGGAAGGAAACAGGTGGGACTGGATAATACACTGGAAAATTTTAGAGGTACACACTCGTCTGGGATCCTGGTTTCAGGACACCAATTGTTTACATGAGGAGAATCTAGTCTGTGTTGGACCGGGAAACTACTAGGAAGGGTGGCTACAAGAACCCCTGAGTTTCAACATAAAACCCCAGTAAAAATTATAAATGGATGGGTGTATTGGGAGCATAGCACAGACTCCAAGTTGCCCAAAAACCTTGCAAATGAAGGTATAACTGGGACTGCCCGTATGCTATTGAACTGAAACTGACTCCAGTGTGACTTAGCCATTACTACAGACCTACCTATGGAGCACATCACTGAAAAAGATCACCAAAACCTGCAGGAGAGGGATCAGATCCAGACCCATCAGCTCACAGATCCGAATCCACAGGCAGCAGGAGCCCAGTGAGACAGTAACAGTCTGCCACCTACCTACCAACATCCCACAACCTTGCGCCTGGGGAGGTCATATGCGCTGTAAAGACTACGGAACCAGGCTTATCTACATTAACTGCTAGTCTTACTAGCATTATTGCTTTTGAGGGCTTTACTATGCACATGCTCTACTGCCTTCAATGGACAAGATGGTGCTGGCAATGGTGGGAAGTCAGAGTGCAGCCGCTTGCAGCTCTCACAGGTAACATCACCCTGTAGAATATCAAGTTTGGGTATGAATGTAGCAAAACTATGACCAACGGGAAAAATCAACCATGGGCAAGGTTTTATTTAGGAAGAGACTGAGGCAGAGAAAGGGAGGTACAAGGGCAGCAAAAAGGAGGGTCAAGAAACAGAAAGGGATAAAGAGATATGCAAGTTGTGAGTGGGGTTGTTCAAGGGTGTCTGACAGTCAGTCCCTGTGCTTGGTCACCACAGCCAGAACAGGACAATAAATCAAATCTGTTGTTTCCACATGAGTCCAAACTGCTTCCGCAGTCAGGAGGGTGGGAGAGATGGGGAGGTACTTTTTCTGAATGCTAAAGAAAAACCCAGACAGATGGATTAAGCCTCCTAGTATCCCTGTATTAGTGCTCATTCAAGGCCTGACAGTGTTGGCACTTCCACCTCCTAATTTCAGGCATTATTTCATTTGCGCCAAGGCAGTAAACCAATATGACTAAGTCAGTGTTAGAACAAGAGTATCATCTATCCACTTGTTTACACTGACAACAACAACAACAAAAAAACAGTCAGTAGTGACATCTGCTGCTTCCATTATACCAACTATCACGATACCAACTTTAACAATAGCCTCTCTGGCTAATCTGCTTTTCACTTGCCACCAGCCAAATACAGATTGGCTGTGAGAAGCCAACTTGGAGCTTTAGTCTTTTTCCCTGCAAGCAAGAGAGATAGATACCTTGTCTTGTAAAGCATGACTTTCTGAGGAAAAACAGAAAAGAAATAAAATTATTGTAACCTTTGTGGGATGTTGAAGGGACACTGTTTTGATTTTATGAAAAAAGCTCTAGCCTTTCAAAGACAGCTTAATCTAATGTCAGCCTCAGATTTTTATACATGAACATTTCAGTCTTTGCTCTCTAAGATTTCTGCATATTGTTTTTGCAACTGACTTACAAACTGCATAATGAAACCTAGCTTTGTTCTTTCCAAAACAATTCAGGTAATTATGTTTGTAATTCTCTTGAAGAGAAATTATCTGCAAGCATGAAAACTGTCGATCTTTGCCTCAGAAAGGCTCACTCTAATATCCGTTTTGCTAACCATCTGTAAACTAAGTGTTGATATTATTGCAGCTATAAACAACCACATGAGTAACAAATTGTCCTTAACTAAGAGAAGAGATTAAGTATGGAGGCTGATCAACTTTCTGCCACTGAATACTTCAAGAAGAAACAAATGCAGTCCCTACCAGGGAGCACCCATACGCCATAAGATGGGTGCACTCACAAAATGGGAGTAGAGAAACAACAGTTTGCGGAAGATTGAGTTTTTAAAACAAAGGTACTCCCGTGTGGCTCGTTCTATGCACCTGAAGAAGCACAAATGATGCCACCCTTTAAACTGACTTGCACATCTAACCCAAAAGTTTAGCAGTTTTTGTCACGCATTCAGGGTAAAGGAGAATCCAATTTGAAATTGAAACGTGCACTGAGACATTTAAGAAATCCATCTTTAAAAGACCTAACATCAGATACAGAGATGCCCCCTCCAAAACCTTCATCCTTACCTATGAGAGAACAGAGTATCAGCAACATAATTTACTACAATTAAACAAGACACCTGATTCTCAAATCTGTGCAATAATCACATCACTCTGCTTCTTTTAGTCATCTCTTTTAGATACCCAAAATAATTCCTAACATGATCATAATGATAATATTTTATCCTCAATACATCCACGAAATAGAGAAGTACTGTCGTTTCACAGATAAGAAAACTATTTAAGACACTGAGACTACATAGATAAACTAACTCATGAAGCAGGCCCGGGACTGCTCCCTGATACTGTGGCCAAATCATATGAAACAGCTTGTACATACTGTTAAATACTCTTCCCATTAAAAAAAAAAAAGAAATGCAGAATTTACTTTGGCCATACTGCCATTTGGAAACCATCCCTAGTACTTTCTGTGGCCCAAGCAGTAACTGGGAGAAGGCAGGTTGGTACGGGCTAAAATCATTCCAGAGTAGGTACTGACAAACTGTATGGACAAGTACAGAGTTGTGCTGACCACTCAAGCCAATGCTCTGACCTGTTTTAGTTCACTAGTACAAGTGTAGCCAAAAGGTAGCCCTTCATACCGCAGAATTAGTAGTCTATAAATCACTTGTGTAGCCAGCTCGTCACCTAGACTCTCACTAGAGATCAAGACAAGCTTCTCTATAAATGAGTGAAGACATATGAACATTTTCAGGAAAGTGATCCATGCCATCCCAAAACAGGGAATTCTAGAGAGCAGCTTATCTCAGTGTGTCATTCCATTGGCTATAAAGGGAACCTAGACAACTAATTTAGACAGCACGTACAACATCTATACAGACTGAATTCAGTGACATGAATAGCCTCCAAATACACAGAAGGTGTACAATGGAACAAAACCAAACTTTGCTGTTTACCCTACTGATCAGTCTAAACCTTAGTACTCTACTGCTTGTTACCCCAGTTAG
The DNA here is from genome assembly GCA_028565335.1 of Limnodromus scolopaceus. NCBI lineage: Eukaryota > Metazoa > Chordata > Aves > Charadriiformes > Scolopacidae > Limnodromus > Limnodromus scolopaceus. The sequence continues at coordinate 141,833,849 of JAOXNO010000001.1, forward strand.
ATGCAGGAAGCGCAGTACAAAAACATATACTTGCCTTTCAAAGCGCTCAGTCCCCAGCTGTCTTTTGGTGAAATCCAGTTCCAGCTCTAGCTGAGCTGCTCTATTTCTGAGCTGAGTTAAATCTTGACCCTGCATAGCACTGTAAAGTCCATACAGTTTAATTAGATATTAACTATAATCCTCCCAGTATCTTACCAAATACAATTATCCAAAATTAAAAGGGCATCTATACCATACATTTGAGATTAAGAACACTTTTTTGAGTGAAATATAACAGTACACAGAAAAGACTATTAGGATATAGCTGGGGAATCAGAAGCAGGTTTGTGGTATCTTCTGCTGGTGAAGTAACCAAGGTACATCAGCCATTTGAAAATGCATCTAGATATAAAATCATCTGTGTGTATATACACTTGGTAAGAATGAAAAAAACTGCAATATTCTCCTGGTCATTTACTCACAGTTTATTTTCTGCTAAAGCAAGCTGTTCCTTGAGAAACTGAATTTCAGAGTCTTTTTCTTGTTTTTCTATCTGTGACTGAAATTCTTTCTCACTATTTGATGCAAGCAAAGATTCCAGGTTTTTCATAGATGCTCTTTCATTTACCAGTTGTTTTCTCAGCAGCTCTATTTCAGAATAGGATGACACATACTTGCTCTGCAGCTAAACAAAGATTTTGAAAATTTTATCTATCTATCTATTATGGTAACCTTTAAAAAAAAAAGAAAGAGATAGAGAGAAAAAGAAAAAAGGAAGTCTGGGATGTATGACCAACTGACGATTCACGTTACATTTGCCTTCAGTCAAAATCTTGTGTCAGATTTATAAATTCACCCGATGTATGTATCAGAATATAAATGTTCTTGGTAGAAATGACAAAATGCTAGTTAATATATGGATCAATGGGGATATAGACTGTAGACAGAATCATTAAAAAGAGGAGGGAAGTTCTGTATTTTGTTGAGGCAAGAAACTACTGATTAACCATTTGCATGGATGAAATGGCATGTGGTATAACAAACCAGTATCTGGATCTCCAGCAGAGTGAGATTACACTTATTTTACTTAAAGAAGCACCAAGAATAAATTTGGGAGGAAAGGGAAAATGAATAAAATCCAAAATGAGATTAAGCATCTATGTATCTTGGGGCAACCTAAAACAGAATAATATCCATGAAACCTGGTATGTTCCACTGAAAAAGGAACAATGGATGTACCTGAGACATAACTACACAAAAAGAGAAAAGAAAAAAACCAAAACCAACAAATCAAAACAAACAAACACCACACACAAATGCAACAAACCCAGAGATCATGAGTCAGGAAAATCTGTATTGAGTCAGCTACAGAGACACAAAAAACTGTCTGTTTTAATCTCAGTGTAAACAAGCTAGATGCCATTTTTCTTCATCTTTTTATGTACGCATTTTGGTATGTCTGAGTCCATTTGGGATACTGCAAGCACTTTTATCTGTATTTTACTTAACCCTAGTTTACATTTAGCACAATAATGCTCACCCAAAGGTCATAGTAAATCTATGAATTGAGACATCTTACCAAATACCCCACCTCTACAGCACATTCATCAGAATTTTCAGAGGATAACCATTTGTGTGTTCAAATCAGATATTGAGAGAGCTAAGGTCACAGGCCAACAGGGAAAAAAAGAAGAAAACAAAAAAAAAAAGAAAAAAAAAGAAGAAAACAAAAGAAAAAAGCACACACATACACAAAAAAGCTTTTTTTTACTTTCCAAAGCAAAATTATTTGGTTTTACCAAACTAAACTAAAAGGTATCTTCAGTCTGAAAGATCCAATTTTCTACTGTCAATCAAAAATCTAGTTCCTTTGCCTATAAACAGTTTTGATATTCTACTTTTGTATTTCCGAACAAAAGAATACTGAAAACTGTAGACAGCATAAATTAATAAATTATAGGAAAATAAACACTACTAGAAACACTGAAAGAACGATATTATTCAGCATCAGATTCTATTTCCACTTCTGAATATATGTATGCTGCAATCTAGTAATGCAGATTTCTGCATTGGAATAAGAGCCCTATCTGAAGGTTATACATGGCTGATGAAAAACCACTGGTTGAAAGGCACGAAAAAAAAATGGTGACAATTTCCCAACCTCAGACTTTTCTCCAACTCAATCTCTGCATTTTTCTGTACTGAAAGTGTTGCTGCTCTCCACAGTCCCAGCAAGTCCTTTCACTGAGAATCTCACAGAAGGATCCAGGAAGGCTTAGTAATATAAAATCTCACAAAAGCTTCAGGCAAATATCTTATGCTGGAAATCTTCCCTATCAAAAGTATCCACAAGCATAAAAAAAGACATTGCACACATTTGGCTGGAGCAAACACACAACTGTAAAACAGCAGCTTTACCCATGGGATATGGAAAAGGCATAAAGGTCAAAAGAGAATGGTGGAAGCCTGTAAAGAACAAGAAGTTATCTCAGCTGGAGCAGAGAATGGACAGGACAGTGATAGAATCATACTGAAAATATCTGAATATTCTAAGTATGTATGAAAATTTTTTCAGAGCTTATCCAAGCTGAGCTTTTAAAGATTTGCCTACCAAACATTAATTTTGTAGGTTTTGTAAAAAATCAAGGTCAACAGAAATTCATTTTCAAGGGAAATTAAGGAGAGATTATTAAAGAGATATTGATACTTCCTAAAAGTCAAGCATTTTAAAGTCCATGTCAAGTTTCTTTACTAATAAAGTACTCCAGCTTCTCTGCTTACTTAGTGACTAGATGTAAAATCCAAGACATTTTTCAAGAAAATAACCAGTAATTTTGAGTTCTGACTTTTGAGTATTCATAGTAAAGCCTTGCAAAGCAGTGAGCTTTTCAAATAGTACCCACCCTCTGAGGAGTAAGCCCCTAAGGAAAACATTTAAATATTTCAGTGTAAAAAACTGAAGCACTAATCATCAACAGGGATTTCTTTGATCATTCTAGATCTCAAAATAGATTTAGATCCCTTAAGGATTATGTTAACATAAACTTACTTTTCTAATATATTTCATATACCCTTTCTACCTTCTCTGCTGTGTAAGTTAACTGCTGATTTATTTAATCATTCTTTGACTGCATCTAGTTTAATGCAAAGCTCTTGTGTAGATGTGAGATTTGCAAGTAGAGAGACTCCATGATGTATTGTTGAAGCTCTCCATTTTCACTAGAGACTTGCTTATGGCAGAAGTCTGAGACTTGTATGCTGCTTCTGTTGTTAAATAGTACAGTAAAGGAATATCACATAATCAAAACTCTACTGCAAAGAAAATTTAAAACTGCTTCCAAAATCATACAAAAGTACTTCTACGTAATTGTGGTGAATTTTAAGAAGCAGCAGTCATTTATTCTAGAATAAACTTTAAAGTTATTTCTTTAAATAACTCCCACATACAAAAACTAGAAGACAGCAAAATCAGCTACTGACATTTAAACTATTCCTAGAATTATACTCCTTCTGCAGAGCTAATAAGGTTCAAAATTCTGCCATGGGTGCCATTCCATTTTCAGATTAGACCCTCTTAACAATAAAATGTATTCTTGCATGTAGATGATCAATGAATGCTGAGATACTGTCAGAAATACTTATACTGCTGTCACCCATAAACTCAGGCATGACAGAATTCATGCTAAAGAGAAGTCCACAAGCCAGCAGCAGCAGTTCTGACTACTGGCATTCAGAATTTTGTATATTTTAAATTAACATAGCCTAGGTTTTTCAGTTTTGAAAAATGCCTGTACTTTTCCCTTTGACACCTGACTGGTATTTCTGGTCACTTTTAACTACTTAATTTTCAGTAGGTGGCAGAACGAGTCTGGGAGGTTGTTGACAAAAGCAAAGGGAGAGATAAAGCACTGCGGTTTCCTTGAAGGATTTCTTAGGAATGAGACCAAAAGAGATGATTGTAGGGGGAGTGTGTTACATTCATGCTAGCTCTTTCTTGCCCAAAAAAAAGCACAGGGAACACAGGGCACTGCTAAGCGTGCTAGGACTTTTTAAATTAGAACTTCTGAGTTTTAGATATGTGCCTTACATGTAACTGCTGTGAACCTGAACATGATATCCAACTGGAATTCTGACTCAATTTGATGACACGTTTTTCAAGAAGAGGCCTGTTTATTGCGATATTTAATAGCAGGCATGTGGGAAGGAATGAGCAGGATGATATCTCTACCCGTTTGAGGCTGGCTGGACAAACTAGGACCATGTACCAGTTTTACTGTACTCAAAAAATGTCAAAATCTGCCACACAATCTTCCTGTGCTGTTTTGCTACTGTTATGTTTTCACCCATTTCCTGAACAGCAGCAGCTCAGTGCCTCCTGAGTATCTAACATGCACGGGTGATCCTCAGTAGCCTATGTTGATATTCAGGAAGCAGAGATGATCTGCAACAAAAATGGTAACAAACCAAGACCAGAAGATAGTTTATATGTTCATAATGTATTTTCAAAGGCATGCTGTGCATGTCCCCTTAAGTTCTTCAGATTTTCAAGGGGGAAGAGGATCTCTGGGACACCTAAAGCAGTGGAAAGAAGGCTGAAAAGCTGGAAGCAAGAAAAGCAGATACAGGAACATAACAGGTGACAAAGCACAAGGTATGCTGTGGAGTTGTGTGTGACATTATGCCTTTGGTCATTTCAAATACGAGAGCCTTTTAGCACTTTTTTCCCTTAAAATATGCTATTATATTTAAAGATCTTTTTCCAAGAGTGACTAATGGAAATCTAGTCATAGTATTAAATAAACTCAAACTCCATACAGTTCATTGTAGCAAGTATCTCTAAAATATAAGATGTGGCATTAAGTATAATTTTAAACAGCTGCAGGCTTAAAATCCTACCAGACTATTTCAAGGGTGAACTATGAAAAGAAGAATTTCAACTTACTAGCTCCACCTCTGTTTCAAGGGATTCCATTTTCTCTTTCAACCTGCGGTTCTCGGACTCCACACCAATCAGTGCCCATCTAACAGAGCTACAATCTGCTTCTGCTTGATGGCATTTTGCTTCCCAGCTTTCTCCTTGTTCACGGGCTTTGTGGTAATTCTCCAAAAGCTCACAGTTCTCCATTTCCTAACACATAAAGCTTGTTAGTTTAACATTTCACAGCAAGCTTCACAAAATAGGGATACCTATAGGTCTATAGATATGACATGGTATTGGAAGTTCTCTTTCCAGTGAAAACTTTGCCATTTAGCCAAAACGTCAAGAGATTTCTCAGGAACCAGTGTCTTTTTCAAGATGGCTGTATTTTAACGCTCAATAGACAAGTGTTAAAAATGGCTAAATTAACATGACAAAATACATTGCATTGCAATATGTTGCAAAATTATTATTTTTTTTTTTATATTAATCCCATATGGTAAGAAAGACAAAAGAGTTTCAAGTCTCTGTGTAATTCACTCTCTGAATTCTTAAGTTTAGTAAACACACACATGCATATATATAAAAACACACTGAAATAGACTTCCTTACTTGTGTACTGCAAAAACAACTAAGAAAATGTGTTCAAGCTGTGAAAAACCTGTTAGGAGAGTGCAAATAAGTTTCAGCAAGGAAGCAAATTCTTCCATGCAAGCATGGTTAAAATTTCATTTTTAGTTAAAACAATAGGTTTAATCCATATACCTACTTTAGACTCAAGTATGCTCTTCAGCCTGACAATATCTGTGTTTGAATCCTGGGCTTTCAACTTCATGTCATCAAGCTCATTCTGGTACTTTGCTAGTTTTTTATATAGCACCTACGAAGAAAAATTTGTTTCATAAGGTTAAAGTATACTGTTTGTATCTTTTAAAAAGATAGAATTAGTGTGTATCTAGTGCCTATGGCTTTATTAACAAGTTATTTAAAGGCTATATAAAATTTAAATAATGTATAAATCTATAAATAATATTTTGCATGTATGAAAAATATTTACCTTCTTTGACTTAAAAATAATGATAAATCTTGAAGAAAAGTGTTTATAAAAGAATGTAGCAGTTAAGGAGAAAAAGACAGATGGTTTATTTAGCAGCTAGGTGGTCATTACAAAATAGCCTGCCCCATTCAAGGAACAGGGCTCAGAGTCTGTTCCCTCTTTGTTACACGTTACAGTCTCTTAAAAGCCCACATTTGAAAAAGCAGAAGACAGCTAAAAATTTAATTAACTAATTAAGTGGCTACCTCCTAATCAGGGGGAATAAAGCCACACATATTAGGAAAACGCACCCAGTTCTGGCAACTATTGCTTAAGAAACAGAACAGAGTGAATTAAAAAATGCTGCAGAAGGGCTGTCTCGAACTGTCCTGTTCAGAAACTCCTCCTTCCTTACAAAATTACTGTGAGAACACTTAGCTATATGAACCAGTATGTGTGTGGTGGGGAGAACGTTGGCTATGGAGAAACTCCTGTTCCTATGCCCCAGAAAAGGGCAATGAAGCTGGTGAGGGGTCTGGAGCACAAGTCTTATGAGGAGAGGCTGAGGGAGCTGAGGTTGTTCAGCCTGGAGAAAAGGAGGCTGAGGGGAGACCTTATCGATCTCTACAACTACTTGAAAGGAGGTTGTAGAGAGGTGGGGGTTGGTCTCTTCTCCCAGGTCACGGGTGACAGGACGAGAGGAAATGGCCTCAAGTTGCACCAGGGGAGGTTCAGATTGGATATTAGGAACAATTTTTACACTGAAAGGGTTATTAAGCATTGGAACGGGCTGCCCAGGGAAGTGGTTGAGGCACTCTCCCTGGAGGTATTTAAAAGACCAGTAGACATAGTGCTTAGTTACATGGTTTAGTGATGGTTGTTATCAGAGTTAGGCTGATGATTGGACTAGATGATCTTAAGGGTCCCTTCCAACCTAGAAAATTCTATGATTCTATGATTCTATTGTGAAAAGGCTGTGAATTGCTGAGAAAGGTTCTGTGAACTTTTTCAGTAAGTCCAACTAAAGAAAAAGGAATGCTACTTTAAGTACTTTGAACATCTCTTAAATTAATGGAAGAACCTAGAGGAACCACTACATGTTATAGATGCAAGCCCATTAAAAAGTAGTTGATTCTGTGGGGCTAAAACTTTTTGTTTCTAACTGCTTCTACGGGTATCCAGGCACTGCAAAGAAAACCATGTAGCCTTTGAAGGTATAAAAGCAACAGGAAGATTTGTACCAGCTGCCACATCAGCATCAACTGCAATTCTGAGAGACAGTAAAGAATAGCAATTCCCTGCGGTAATCTCTTTCAGCAATCCACATTTCTAGTGGCACTCACTACCTACCTTTGGTGGTTAAAACTACTAGGACCTCAGTTTTTCTAGCACAGTCACAAAGGGTGCTAAAGAGAAGAGATTAATGTGTTTGATAGAAGAGTTATTTAGCATGGGTGCTGTCTCACCTAATTTTCACAGCACAGAATCAGGCACTTGCTCTAAACTAGCTAGCTATGCTTCTTCTATAACGAAGGGAGAGAGACAGGTAAAATGAGTCACTTTAAAAACTGGGATGGGATGAACCTCCTTCTGGAATACTTTTCTCCACTTAAAAGGGAGACTTAATAACTTGAAACTTTTATATAGCTAAAATTACATGAAGTTAACCTGCTCCTTCAAAACTGGGTAGCACTTCTAGAGGAAGAGAAAGCCAGGTGAGCAGAAAGACAAAGACATCCTAAGCAGTAAAATAAGTGCAGAGAAGAAAGAGCAAGTATCAGAAAACCTAAATGAAGGCTACAGGTTGAACAAAAAGAAGAAAAACCAGAACATTACACAGTGATGAACTGCTGCAGGTATTAATCTTAATTTCTAGCTGCTTGAAAGACACATTGATGCATGAACACTGTGTATGCGTGAGACAACACTTTAGTTTTAAGTATTTTAACTACTTTCATTAGTAACTGCACACAGATTAGTAACACAGTAGATAATGTAATGCTGTATTATGACCAAGTATTTCCAGCATCTTCTACGCAAAAGCCACTTTAAAGGAATGTAAATAAATATAATACTATTCATAGTTTTGAACCTTACTAAAATGTGTTCTGTGTTAAATTATTAGCAAGTCAAGTTCATAAGGTTGTAAGTGCTCTGGGCCAGGCACAGCACAGTGTAAGAAATACTCTCTGCGTCCTTTATAGTATTTTTCCATATAAGCAATAGTTATAACTGCCACAGTGTTTTTACATTAAGATAAAAAAAACACATTAATTAACTGTTCCTCAAGATAAACATCCAAACCATTACATAAGAATAGCTGGTCCTCTTCATACAAGAGAGCTGAGCAATAAGGGATAAATCAGAGTTTGAAAATGAGCTTAAAGACTAGTTTACAGATTTACTTCAGATGAGGGCCCAACAATTCTATGCACTACTTGAAAAATACACAATTTTCCTTTTTATTCCAGGGTTCTCTGTACAAATATACCTGATTTTCTTGCATAATATTAGAAAGATGCTCTTGTAACCTGTCATTCTCCTGAACTAATGATTCTCTGTTCTTGTTAGTCTGTGCAAGTTCTTCACTGGTTTCTTGTAGCTGTTGACGCAAACTGGTGATATCTTTCTTACAGACACAGAGTGCTTCAGAAGACTTTCTATGCAGCAAATGAAAAAAACTTCAGGTGTGACAACAGCGCCCAACCTAATAAAAATGACAGCTTTTGCAGTGGTTAAGTTTACAAGTCATGAAACAAAGCTGTGACATTTTAATATTTAATAGGGTAAAAAAACATTTATCCACTAGCACATCCTATGATTCCATTTTTGAAGTAATGCTATAAATTAATAAATTTAATAACATTCTTGACATTTTATCCTTACTTTGTGGAATGCTCCATCTCAGAAATCAGAATCTTGAAATCTGAAATTACTTTCTCCTTGAAAAGAAATACAAAATTAAAATAAAGTCTCACCACCCCTCAGTGTAAATGGAAAAAAAATTAAGTAATATTATCTATATTTTTCTTTTATTCAGCTAGCTGATAATTTAACTATTTAATGCAAAATGGATTGTGGTTTTCCAAGTTTCATCCTGTAGTGTTTAGAGCTGAAAATTCTGATACTCTATGATTCTATAATCTAATTTGGCAAATAAACAAATATTATTGTCTTCTGCAGAATATAAAACTTTAATTAAAATTTTTACTTCTTTGTCGTTCTAAAGGTAGCATTGGCTCACACTCCCAAAACTAAATGATGTCTTCTGTCTATTAGGTAAGTTTTCACAGCTTTTCTACAATGAATAAACTACCAGAGTCTGGTAGTTTGCAATTAATAAAACAAGAATTCTGTCACTATATTTCCATAAAGAAGGTAGGACAAAGTGTATCATTTCGCTCCCTTCTCTTTGGATACAGATACTAAAAAACGCATGGATGGCCTAAGGAAATGTCTTCCACGGGAGACACAAGAAGTGAGACACGGCCACCTCTTCTCCAAAATGGACACTGTTTTACAATTTACAGTTTTTAAAATGCAAAGTCAGTGCTTGCGGCAAGATGATTATAGCCTGTCCTGCTATAAATTTTCCTTAAAATTGTCTTAAAAATCACTGCAAATTCTGGAGTCAACAATCACAGCAGTTAAAAAGTACCTTCTTTAGTTTATTCTAAATCAATATCCAGATGGCTGAAGTTGAGGTGAAAAACAAAGTTTCAGAGCTGAGAACTACGCAGCTTCATTATAAAGTTTGAAATCACACTGGGCAATGAACTGATGCTATTTTCTTTGGTAAACTAGTAACTTAAGGTGAAAAGGATATAATTCATATGCTTCTTCAATGACAACAAAGGCAATACTACTTGGCGCCCTGCATCTCTAACATCAGTGGACCCCAAGGAAAAATTTAGGCTAAATATTATAATAAAATATTTTATTGCCTAATTTACTCTTCTCAACTTCTGGAAAGTACTTAAAGTCTCCTCTCTTGGTAAGTATAAACCATACAAAATGCCAAACATGAGATGTTCAACACTGCTCAAACCTACTGCAGTTGAAGTCAACAAGAGTTTTATTGTTGCATTGAAACTGGAGCAGAACTAGTTCAGCACTGAGCACTGTTGGGGATACCAATATAAGATAGGTGTGATGACCCAACAGATTCTTTCCCTATTTATCTTTTGTGACTATTTACATGTTAAAACATACTTTAATTGCCAGGCTTTCCTCAAAAGTATCAATCTTCTCTCTTCCTTCTTCCACACAGTTTTGCAAAGTTGCCTTCTCTTGATCAAGTTGTGCAATCATTTCTTTCAGAGCACAGATCTCCTCTTGTTGCACAAGACTTTGTCTTGAAAAGTTATCTGGACACAATCAAAAAGGTCTCATTTTTATTAATTCATTGCATTTGAAGTAAAAATTCTTTTATACACTTCTAAAGCATAAAAGAACATGGCAAAAGCTCCCCTTCAAGAAAACACTGAAGCATGTACCTTTCTGAAACATAAATAATCCAACTAATACTTATAGCACTGCATTTTTCCTTAGATCAAGGCTTCAAATTATCTGGCTCAAATCAAATCTATCTTTAAATAGCAAATGTTTAGATAATTAAAAATAACTCTCTCAGGTATTATAACAATAAAGGCTTAAGCAGAATTACAATAGACTACAGCAATATGTAGACTACAGTGTGTAATGACTGATGAAATAAAAGAGATTATATCTTGATATTAGCCATTTTTCCTGAAATAATTTTTTATTTATTTACATGAACTTTATGTAAAAATGAATAGGAGTAACACATTTGTAAAATTCAACACCACTTAAAAATTGCAAAGATGATAATGAAAAAAGCAATCCACGCACTACAAAATCAAATTCTAAAAGATGCCTCTCCCTACCTTCATTCAGGTAATAAGGTGTTACACACTACATTTACCTTTAAATGGTCAGAGAATCAATCCTTATATGATCTACATACACTGGATTCGCAGAGGAGAAACACAGCAACCCTTCTTACAGTGAACCTTACATCTCATTAAAACCATGCAGGCTGCAAATTGCTCTTTAAATATCAGTGTAATGGTGCTTATTGAATGAGACTTATGAATCACTTCCAGGAGACAAAACATTCAAAGTAAAATGATCTGTAGCTCAGTCTTTCAGGGACATCATAGCATATATTCACTTTCCATTTTTCCACAGAATTTCTCCCTATTTCAAAACACAAGATGAAAGACACTCGAATTTCCACACCATATTTTTGCATGTACAGCTCTGGAACCTGCTAAGACAGCATTCAAACCTGGCTCTAAAGAAAATCCTGATAGAGCAACTAATCCTGGAAACCGTTTCCAGGGAGGGAGTCCAATGAAAGGCCATGAAAATGACCGAGGGCCTCTCTCCTATGAGAAAAAGCTGAGAGCTGGGACTGTATGGCCTGGAGAAGAGAAGGCTCGGGGGGAGAAGTTATAAGTGTATATAAACACCTGAAGGGAGGGTGCAAAGAGGACAGAGCCAGGCTCTTTTCAGTGGTTCCCAGTGACAGGACCAGAGGCAATGGGCATAACCTGTAATACAGGAGGTTCCCTCTGTAGATCAGGAAACACGTGGGGTTTTTTTACCGAGTGACTGAGGACTGGAACAGGTTGCCCAGGGAGGTTATGAAGTCTCCTTCCTTGGAGATATTCAAAAGCCATCCAGACACAGTCCTGGGCAACTGGCTTTAGATGTCCCTGCTTGAGAAGGGAGGTTGGACAAGATGACCTTCAGAAGTGCTTTCTAACCACAGTCCTTCTGTGATTCTAAGCAAGGGTGTGTTATCACCATTTTACAGAGAAGGAGTGGAGGCACGAAGATCAATTGAAAACACTACCTGATTATTTTGAATGCCCAAACTGTGACCTAAAATACACTTTGCCAAGTTTACATTATTTTGCAGACAAGAGAAGGTAACACAAAACTTGGAAATCTCAAGTTCCATTCCAGACTCCAAAAGGTTCTCTAGTGGGCACACACACTTTCTTTCCATCTTCTCCAATTCTGTCTCTCCAAGAACAAATCATTAGCTGTTCATCCTTTCTCTTCACTTTGGTCAGCCCCAAGTGTTAAGGTTTCTCATCCTAGGCTCCTTCCCTATCAATCCTAAATCCACATTTTCTATCTCAATCTCCTTTTGCTTCCAATCTTGCCCCTGCTTTCAGCTTTATCGTCCAAGCCGTAAATATTCCGTGTGTATAGCAGCTCACAGTTTCTAGTCATGGTGCATGTCCAATAGCTCCAAGTTCTACCCACAATCTTTGAACTAGTCACCCAATTTTAAGATCTTTCCAGTCTCATTAACCACTTTATACTAGCTCTCCTCTCTGGATGTCTCTGATCCTTCTTTACTCCCTCCTCTCACTTCATTAATTTTCAGTCTCTGATTTCTTGCATTGCCCCAGCTTTCCATGGTGTCGCGTCCGCACTCTGTTTTTCAGTTCACTGACTCCCAATCTTGCTGTTTCCTACTTAGAGTCTCCCTTGATAACCAATCTGCCTTGTTGCAAATTCTTGTCCAGCTAATATCCTTATTCTTCAATTGTCTTCTGGCTCTGTATTACCTTTACTTCTCCTGCCTATTGATCCTGCAGTTAAAACCTCTCAACTTTCTTCTCTCAGCACTTTCTCTCCCCACACCTACACTATAGTTCCCCTCCTTTGGTATATTCTTCTGTTATCCCCATGGTGACAGGATAATAGCACAATACAGACAGTCTCCATTGATTTCAGGATTCTTTGCCTGGACTTGCCCCACAGTAATGAAAAATCCTAATGAATCTAGACTGGAACATGCTTCAATCAGATAATATGACACCTCAGATGCCAAATTCTGAAAAGTCGCTATTTGGCTGTAATGAACTGATTATTTTTTTTTTAGGGTTAAAATAAGCTTAACTTAGACACATTTCCTAGGAACGATCAAAAGCATACAACAACAAACATGCCTATCAAACATTAAGTCCCTACTTTACGGTACCAGGGGTATTGGACTTTTAAAACAAATTATGTGGATTTTAATGTGGACAAAACATCGTTTTCTCTAGCCTTCTCAGGAGTGGCTTAAACACCCTAGCAGGTGAAGCATTAAGCATTAAGAAAGATTAAGTTCACTTTCAATGAAATGGTTGTTCATTTGAATGAAATGTTCATCTTGAGTGAAATGTTTAAACCCAAATAATCAGAGTGTGAAATTTGGAAGTAACAGAAAACAAGATATTTTAATAGCATAAGGCAGATTGAACATTAAATCTCATTAGCTATAGGTTAGCTTTATTTTCCCTTCAAAAATTCAGCACTGCATTTGAGAACAGATTATGCATTTGATGCATCTATAGAAAATAATAAAAGACTTCTAACACAACACAGTTTTAATTTTGGATGTCAGAACATATTCCTTGGCACTACAGGCATAATAATTCCTGTATCCACCTCATTTACTCCCCTAATACAAAAAAGCTGCAACATACAATAAGAGGATATCTACTGCAAAGGATGTCGACGATAATTACATCATCATCACATGATGCTGAGAGGTGCTACTACTGCCTTATAGGATCATAAATATAACTGACATGCTCAGGCAACTGCACACTGGTACCAACACACATTATTCAGCCAATGGCATTTACTGTCACCAGAACTTACTTGCAGGGGCTTTATTACATAATTTTAAAATGCAAAAACCTTCCATTAACGAAAGAAAACAGATGTTTTGCACTAGGAATTTTTAAACTGTCAAAAATTACATTTATTTGCATTCAACACTTTTTCTTTCAACTCATAAGAAAGAAAAAAGAAAAAAGCAGTAATATAACAATTAGCCTATTGAATTTTATTACAAAAACTCTATCTGTCACTCACCGATTTTTTCATCCAAAAGCATAATTTTCTTCTGGGTAAGTTGCATTTCATATGTTTTCTTAGCAAGGCTTCGCTGAGTCTCTGAAAGAGTCTGTTCTGTTTTTTGATTCAATAAACTGGAAAAGGGAACATTAAACAGGAGAATTCAGAAGTTCATAAATTCTTTTTTTCCTTTTTGAAATCTCACTAAAATTGCAAAAGTTAAGAAAAAGCATGTTTCATCTGTATATTTTAGACTATTTGGGCTATTTTATTAATGTTAACTTTAATCTCTGGATATTAAAGTATTAAAGTCTGAGTGCTCCTGTAAAGAATCACAGAAAAGTAAGAATTCTTTACAACAGGTGGATGTAAAAACTTCTCAAAAATTGTTAAAATAAAAATTAGCACTTGGGACATACACTGGAATGCATGACCTGTTTCAAGTTATACCCAAGTCATACATTCAAATCATGTAGTAATATTAATGATTCTCAAAATGTGGAAGAAACTGAAGAGAACTATCAGCTTGGTTTGAAGGAAAAATAAAAAGATACTTTAGTAGCAGCAACTAATCTTCAACAACTCAATTTTTACAGTATTCCTAAATCTGACAACAAAGCAGCAATAACTCAGGACTGGCTTTGGAAAGGAGTTCATGTTATTTTAGAAATCACAGTATCCTTAGAAAGGTATTGTGGGCCAGCATAATATTGCATGCTAGCACCCAATATTCTCAACAATCAAAACCCAATAAAAAAACTACAACATCCCTGTGCCGACTACACCAGTCACTTGTAAGGTTTAGGAGAGTGTTTGCCTAACTGAATTATATTTAAGAAAATACAAGAGGACAGTGTCACATTATCTTCTCTTGCACTCTATTCACCCTGTAGCCTAGCTCAGTCTGTGGTCTAGTCCTCGTTATCTCACTTCACATGTGCTCGATCTTTCCCTCCAGTCAGTAAATTATCCTTTTTTATCTTGCACTCACTGACCTATGCTTTCTTCCCTAAAGGCTTCAATTGAGTCTAGTCTCACTTACAAGCTTCTGAACATGGTTAGGAACTCCAGTTGAGCAGCAGACCATAAACCCTATGCAAGGCTTCAGTTTTATTTCCTCTCATGAAAAAGCTCCAAGCCTATGAAAAGGATGTCTGAAACTAACTACACACACTCATTAATTTGTATGTGTTTGCTTGCCTCTATAAAACCAATAAAAAATGAAAATAATATTAATTAATATGCATTTTACCAAAAAATATCAATCCCTGCATCTTCTTATAGAAAACTCCTACCTCAGAGTGAATTTTACTTTTTCATTGAACATGATTTTCAGCATATCATAATATCAACAAGCCAAGAACCTTTACATATAAATAAGCAATGAGGAAAAAAATTTCATTCCGAAAAGAAGGATCACTCGTAAGAACAACTATCATAAATTCCTTTCCCTTTGAGCTATATAACAGTTATGACTGATAACCAACAAACATAGGCTGATGTTACTCGTCAAACTAATGCAATTATAATCTCTTACTTACCTAAGTGAAGCATATTCAGCTTCCTGTCGTCTCAGCTCAGTTTCAGAGTCCAGTGCTCTTCGTGCCAATCTTTTCATCTCAGTTTCCACAGAATCAATGGCGTCTTTCATTAGCGCCACTTTGGACATCTGTTCTAACCGTTCACTATCTAACTATAAATATAAACATTAAAAGATGAAAAAAGCTGATTTATACATAGAATTTCTCCTATTAATTCAAATTCTGCTCTGTTTTTAGCACAAATCTTTTACTGAAGGAGAAATGCCCAAGTATCTCATTTGCTCAGGGCCTGACTCCAGGTCTATTGAAGGTACTTGGCAAAGAGTTGAAATGTGATTTTCACTTCCTTTAAAGTACAATCAATTTCCTGCGTTTCAGATCTCTGGGAATATTTTCATTTATTAATGTAAATTTTAGGTTGGTAATTATGCCCAAGGGCAAAAAATGTTTGGCATTTGATCAACATTAAAAGTTTTCAGTGCAAAATAATGTAACAAAAAACATTATTATGAGCGTATGAAGGGAGAAATCCCAGTTCAGGATACAACACTACCAATGATGGCTTTAGGCCTCTACAAAGTTATATAGCTATGCTGATAACTGGATAGAGAAATCACTGTAAAACACTTGCATAAAGCACTGTATGACCAAGTTACAACCATGAGGGGCCTTAGGTCTGTACCTAGAACAAAGAACAGGTCCAAAACCTCTTGCATAGACTCCAGCTAGTTTGAAATCTCCAATTTAAAGAAAGATGTGTTTCTTTATTACAAATGCTTACACTTAACATTCAAAGAACTGTCCTTTCTAAATTATTTGAAACAGCTCTTTTAAGGTAAAAAATTCTCACCTCATTTACTGATTCTTTCAGAACTAATTTCTGTGTAACTCTAATCAAAGATCAGGCCTCTAAAGATCAAGTCAGTAAGCCTCTGGTACGCAGTAACTTTTTCAATACTAGTGCCATAAATTTCATATTGATGTATTGCCCTCAAAGGATACCAAATGAACTGAAATAAGATGATGTACCCACAACAAGACTATACCAAATATTCACTACACATCATATGTCAAGCATGTGATTAAAGCTAATTTACTACTTGGAGTACTCAGAGCTATTTAAGCCTACAGTGTTTTCTTCATCACAAATGCACTCAGTTTAATATTATAATCCTTGGAACTATACTTACAAGCTCGGTAGGATTTAAAAGGCTGAAGAAGAAAATGAACCAGAATTTATAGCCATAAGGTCTAGAAGAAAGATACACTACAGAAATCAGTGTAAATATATTTAAAAATCAAGTTGTACTGAAACTGTAAATTTATTTAAGATTTATATTCATTTTGTTAATGTTTTAATTTTCTGTTTTAGCACCACATGTTAGCAAACAATTGCACACACACATAACTTAAGCCATATTAAATAGGACTTGCCAGAACAGAACGATTACATTTGGTTTTGGAGCATAAGGTCTTAATAATATACAACCATAAAATAATTCATATTGGAATGGACTCCAGCAGGTCTCTAGTCTAAATTCCTGCTCAAAGCAGGCCCAGCTCTGAGGTCAGGTTGCTCAGGGCTTTGTCCAGTCCAGCCTTGAAAAGTCTCCCAGGTTGGAGACTGCTTGACTGTCCTCATGGGAAATAAGTATTTCTTTATATTCACCCTGAACCCTTGTTTAAACTGATGCCCATTGCTGCTCATCCTTCCACCATGCACTGCTGTGAAAAGCCTGTTTCTGACTTCTTGATGAGTACTGGCGGGTAGGACTTAGGTCCCTCTTAAGCCACCTCTACTTCAGATGGAACAAGCCCAGTTCCACCAGCCTCCTCTCATAGAGAAAGTGTTCCAGACCCAAGTATCACGGGAGCTCTCCATTAAACTCACTCCAGTTTGGCAACATCTTTCTTGTACCATGGTGGCAAAACTGGATGTGGATTCCAGATGTGGTCTAATGACTGTTCAGTAAAGGAGGACGATCGCTTCCCTTGAGCTACTGGCTGTGTCCTGTTCACACAGCCCAAGTCCATTCTCAGCCGCCTTTGCCACTGTGGCACACTGGTGGCTTATGTACAGCTTGCTATACCCCAGGATCTACAGGGCCTTTTCAGAAGAGCTGCTCCCACACCCATTGGTCCACAACTTGCATTGGTGCCAGTGGCTCTTCCTTCCAAATTTAGAACTTGGCATTCATCCTTGTTGGACTTTATAAGGTTTCTGTTGTCCATTCTTCCTATCTGTCTTGGTCCCTGTGGATGACAGCTCTGCTCTTGAATAGATCACAGTTTTCCCTAGTTTGATGTCATCTGCAAACTTTATGAGCATATGTTGTGACCTCTGTCAGGGCACTGATAAAGATGTTAAACAGGACAAGCCTCAGAACAAACACCTGTGGTGCTCCATGTTAACACTCTCCAGGACAAGCAGTATTAACCGCTACCTGACAAGATTGACCATCCAATCAAATTTTCCCCCATCCAGCTACCCACTCATCCAGACCATAACATCCAAACCTGCACACTGTGGGTGACAGTGTCAAAAGCCTTGCTACAGTCTTGGTAAATAACATCTACTACTCTCAGCCTCTTGTTTCCTGATAGAAAGCAGTCAGGTTAGTCCTGAAGGATTAAACATGAACATGAACTGTATTACATACAATTCCATAAACACTTATTTCCCCTTACATTTTGAATAGTAGTTTGTAGCTCTTCAATTCTCTGTTCCAAACGAGCCTTTTCACCAAATGCAGTCTCTTGGGAAATCTGTATGAAACAACAACAGCAAAACCACATATAGAACAAGTCTGAACTCACCACATACATGTAATGCAATTAAGACTCAGGATTAGAACAGAATTTTTTAGCAACTTTTAATTTACTCTACTAAGTAGTTTTTGTGTTAAAATAACCTGGGAGGGTGTGTGGAATCAAACCTTTAACTGCTCCCTGAGGCTATCACGTTCTGTAGTCATCCTTCGGAAATCTGACAGTGCTGTCTCTCTTTCTATCTCCACACGTCTTAACATAGCTTGAGCTGCCACAATACTTTTAGGATTCCTGGGGCATTTGATAACTTCCTGACGAAGTTGCGAAATCTCTTCCTGTGCCTGTTTTAAAAAACAAAAGCAGCATAATAGAAATATGGAATAGATAATGTAATATATTACTGTGGCATATGGCTGGTAATGCAAAGCATCCCAGAAACTCTGCAATATTAAAGATGAAGTAAGGATTTGGGCATATATCCTTTGATTCAGGAAAGCATTCTTAATTCAGGACAGCACTTACAAACTTGTATTTAACTGGCAGATTCAAATCGTTGAATTTCCATAACTTTTTTTCTGCTTTTTTAAACAAATGCTTTGCACGTTTTTCTTTTTTTACACAAAACCAGGATTTTTTTCTTGCACATCACCTGAAGTTATTTTAATTAATCATATAAACAGAAATAAAATTACCCGTTCATAAAGAATGACAACTTTGTCTCTCTCAGCTGTTAAAACTTTGAAGTTACCCTGAATTTCTGCCACACGTCGCTCAAGTTTTTTCAGCGTTGACTTAAGTTCTTCACGTTCTCTTAATACTTTCAAAACTTCTGGGTCAGAACTCACTCCCTTAAAGAATAAGGTGATATAAGGTTAAAGTAGAGAAACAGAACTTCATATACTTTCTTATTACATATGGTTTGGAAATTTCTAGAAAAGATTTAATAAGTCTCCAACCTAGTAACCTCTGGACAGTCAAGACTGTAGATATATGTATTTCTTAGTATCAGAGACCAGCTATACTATATACCAGCTATACATACCAAAATACAGATTTATTTGAGTAGCAAATGTCTCTCATAAATAGTACTGACAATCATGTTAATAGTTACTTAAATTACTTAAAGTGATATACGTGTATGCAGTGTAAAGCAGCAGTTAAGCTCACTTTAATTGCCCATTCCCACCTGTTTATAATCAATTAGTTTTTCTTCCTGGTAATTATGGCTTTGGTAATTCAGCATATGATAAACCAGTATTTTTAAAAATGCATTCCTCCTTTCCAAAGTGTTTTCCAAGCTCACCTGGATGGATGAAATTTTTTTGGACATGCTGCCACAAGTAGAGGTTCACTTAGGACTTGAAAATGTGTTCCTCAATACCTTCAGCAAATTTTCAGCCTCACTTTTATAGTATTCTCTGTCCTCTTCCAATGTCTTAATAAAGGTATCAAGCCTTGAAGGTGACTTCCCTTGCTTTATTTCAGCTTCTGTTTGTAAAATAACCTGCATGCGCAAAAATGATAGCATTCATCCACTGAAATAGAACTTTTGTAATGAATGATACTTCAGTGTAAAATAAACATACTCTTCAAAATGAAGATGAAGCAGGTATCTAATTAAAATTAAAATCCATTTCATACTTCAAAGTAACTTCTGAATGTCTGTATTTTCTCATTTTTGTTTTATTGCAGAATATGTCTGAATGTCCATTTAAAAAGGATCTAACAGGACAAAAAAAGGACATAAAAGCTAAATGTTAATTAACTTGGAATACATCTGTTCAAAACTAAGAAGGAAAATAAAGTAGATGTGTCTTGGAATACCTAATGAATTTTTAAATATGAAAGAAATTAGGCCACTATATTTGCTTAAGAGCCATGAAAGGTGAATTTTTGAAATGAAAATAAAGTAATGTGCAAATGAGTATAGTTGAAATCCAGAAAGCCATGTAGGGTCCTAAAACAGATTTTGGAGATGAATTGTAATTACAAAGTTCAAAACTGCACACCAAATCCCTCTCCGTTACAATCTACCTGTTGGATGTACCCAGACTCATGAAAGTTTAAGCACCTAGGGAATATTAAATTTTGCACATTTATTATTTTTGTTAAGACACATGCAGGAGTAGGTCTTTAAATCCCTGAAAAGTTATAAATTAATCACCTATATCTATCAGTGAATCTAGGTCTCAAATCTCAAACTTTCTGGCTGAAGGATCAAAATCTTTCCAGAGTAAATAAGCACTAAACTCTACATGGTCAGAGCAGCTTGTTTTTTTTTCCAGAGGGGGTTCTTCACAGGCTTGTGGCATAAACTCAAATATTTTATACAGAAAAAAAAACCACCAACACATCTCCCCTCCTTGAAATTTGAGACAAATCTTTAAATTACAGTAAGAAATTATTATCTTAAACACATTTAAAAATTCCCTATCAATTTATACTGGAAGCAAGTGAATGAGTCCACTTAATAAATTCAAATGTTGATTTAAGTTAGATTTACCACTGGCAAATATTTCTACAATTACAACATTCCAAAATATTCCAACAGTGTCATAACATCTTAAGGAAGACAGAAAATGAATCTAAAAATTCTAAAGAAGAACTGTTACTTCTTTCTGTTTTGCAAGTGATTCACAAGATATACAAAACAGTTATATGCAATATTGTAAATAAAAAAATTAAGATTCTCAAAAGCAAAATCATTACAGGCTAGTTGCAAAACAGAAACAGATTCCCATCCATCTAAAGACAGAGAGCTGCAAATTAAAACAGACATGTTCATCCATTCTATAACTTGTCTGTTATCAGTGAAAACAAAGCAAGTGAAATTCACGTACAAGTATTAATTTCATGTGGAAATTACTTCATTTCATAGCTACAGATATATATTAAGGATACATGTTTAACTCACGGATTTTAGTGTTTTCACCGTGTGTTCTAGCTTCTTTATCTTGTTCCACCGGTGTCAAATTTGAATCTACCATAAAACATTGAGAGCAGGAGATGCATTAATTTTTCATAATCACTGGTACAAATCCAGCATTTTAGCTCAACTGTTCTAGTCCAAAAGAGCATTTTGTACGTGTTTTCTAGTTTGACTAGACTGAAAACATACTATTTAGTAACAATAAACTTTATCTAGAAGGGATTCAGTTAAAAACTTTACTTCATATGCAGTCCAGGATTAAGAAAAACAGTAACAGTTGAGTTTCTCTCAGGTGAGTGAATGAAAAAGGAAGCATGAGATCACAGAATCATAGAATGGTTAGAGTTGGAAGGGACCTTAAAGATCATCGAGTTCCAACCCCCCTGCCATGGG
>JAOXNO010000001.1:141876159-141888659 GCA_028565335.1 Limnodromus scolopaceus
CGCCCGGGTACCTTTCACCACCTGCAGCAGGAGGTCGATGCCCTCCTGGTAACACACCAGCGACTCCTGGAACCGAGACGCCAGGTCCAGCTCCACCGCCCGCTTCACCGTGTCCGCCCCGGCCCGCTCCAGCGCGGCGGTGCCATCGCCCCCCGCCCGCGACATGGGCGCCGCGAAGGGGGACGGCCACCGGCACCGGGGAGGGGGGCGGAACGGGGACGGGGATAGAAACAGAAGCTGAGGAGGACGACGAGGAGGAGGGAAAGGGGCTGTGCCTCACCTTTGTCCTTCCCCCGGCGCGGAACTGAAGTGCCGTGGTGTTGGTGCCCGGCCGGCAGGCTGCGCACCGAGATGGCGGCCGCGGTGGGCCCAGCTGCTGCTTGGAAGGTAGTGGCTGCGGCGGCGGGGCCTCCCGGGGTGAAGCGGTGAGGGAGGGCGGAGAACGGCCCTGCCAGCACCCCGTAGCCGCCGCTGAGAGGGGGAAGGAGAGAGCGGGGCCGTTATTGGGGGTAGCGAGGGGCCGAGCTTCGCCCCGCTTCGGGCGCCATCGCCGCGGAGCCCGGCCGGTGCCTCCCCTGAGAGGAGAGCGCGGCCGCTGGAAGGGCCGAGCAGCCTGTGGCGCCCCGTGTCATAGAATGATTGAACGGTTAGAGTTGGAAGGGACTTCAAATAGCATTTATTCCACCCCCCCTGCCATGGGCAGGGACACCTCCCACTAGAGCAGGTTGCTCAAAGCCCCATCCAGCCTGGTCTTGAACACCTCCAGGGATGGGGCATCCACAACTTTTCTGGGCAACCTGTTCCAGTGTCTCACCACCCTCACAGTAAAGGATTTCTTCCTGATATCTAATCTAAATCTACCCTCTTCCATTTTCAAGCATGTGCATTACCACTGTCTGCTCTTCAGCTGCCAAGAGGTGTAGTAAACACGGGATGTGTGCTCACCTGGTCTGAGTTTGGGTGGCTGTGTAATCTGTTTTCAAGTCTGAAGAGCTGTAAGAAAAATCCTGACAAGTGATGGTGTCCTGCTCTCTTTGCAGATGCTGGGGAAGAGGATGGAGGGGATGGCGTCCGCAGCATGGGTTCGTTGTCTCTTTACCAGGTCAAGAATTCCAGACTCGGTATGTGCTTCAGTAGTTGAGAAGCTGTAAAATAGGTATTAGCCTGCTTAATTCTGTGCTTTCTGTGGTATGACAGATTTCTAGAGACTGTGAGATGAGAATGGTGTGTGCTGGGTGCGGAACTGGCTGAAAGGCAGGGCCCAAAGGGTTGTAGTGAATGGGGCTATGTCTGGCTGGTGACTGGTCACTAGCAGTGTTCCTCAGGGCTCAGTTTGTTCAATATCTTTATCAGTGATCTGGAGATCTGGATGCAGGAGTTGAGTGCACCATTAGCAAGTTTGCTGATGATACCAAACTGGGAGGTGCTGCTGACTCTCAAGGAACAAGAGGCTTTGCAGAGGGATCTAGACAGATTGGTGCATTGGGCAATCATCAATGGCATGAAATTTAACAAGAACAAGTGCCAGATTCTGCACCTAGGACAGAGTAACACTGGTCACACATATAAACTGGGAGAGGAGTGGCTGGAGAGCAGCCCTGCAGAAAGGGATCTGGGGGTGTTGGTCGCGAGCAGGCTCAACGGGAGTCAGCAGTGTGCCCTGGCAGCCGAGAGGGCAAACCACATCCTGGGGTGCATCAAACCCAGCATAACCAGCCACTCAAAAGAGGTGATTATCCCTCTGTATTCAGCATTGGTGTGGCCTCACCTTGAGTGCTGTGTGCTGTTCTGGGTGCATCCACAGGAGGGCACCAAAGCTGGTGAAAGGGCTGGAAGAAATGACCTTCGAGGGGCAACTAAGGACTCTGGACTTGTCTGTTTTGGAGAGAAGGAGGCTGTGGGGGAACCTCATTGCTCTCTGTGGCTTCCTGAGGAGGGGAAGAGGAGAGGAAAGTGCAGAGCTCTTCACCCTGGTACCCAGCGTGAGAGTCGTTCAAGGGTGCACTATGGGAGGTTTAGACCAGACATTAGGAGCATCTCTTTACTGAGGGGGTAGTGAAGCACTGGGACAGGCCTCCTAGAGAGGTGGTCGATGCTCCAAGCCTGTCAGTGTTTAAGAGGCATTTGCACAATGCCCTTAACAACATGCTTTAACTTTTGGTCAGCCGTGAATTGGTCAGGCAGTTGGACTAGGTCACCATTGTAGGTCCCTTCTGCTGAAATATTCTATTGAATAAATAACTAAAATGAAAGAGATGGGAAGTTTGACTTAGACTGTACATTTTTACATTTACATCTTTAGTTTTCTCTTTTGCAAGATACTGCCTAGTTTGACTGTTGTTTGGCTCTTTTCCGTAAAAATCATTCTTAAAGCCCGTGGAAAAACTTACCATTCAGAGGCTAAGTAGAGGTTCTTCAATGAGATGCATGTGAATTAAGTGCTGTGCTGGTATAGTATTGTCCGTGCATTTCTATGCAGTTGTATGGCCAAACTCAAGAGTGAAAACTACTATAAAAATAAGTTTGATTTAATGTTATGAAAGCTAAATTTGAGGTCACTTGTTGGTGCTTTGACCTTCTGAAAATAAAAATAGTTAAACATATAAGAATTTTTAGCAAAGTTGAAGTATGTGTTAGAGAGTCCTTTTGTTAGCTATAGTAACAATTCAGCTATATAGGAAAAACCCCACTGATTTTGTGAACTTCTTATTCTAGGTATTTCAGCCACGGCCTGGAGATCATGAAAAGTACGGAGGTGACCCTGAGCAGCCCCACAAAATCCATGTTGTTACTAGAATAAAAAGTGTAGTTGGTCGCCCATATTGGGAAAAGAAGATAATACATGATCTTGGACTGGTTAAAGTATGATTGTTGTTCTTTATATTTATTATGTACATCAGAAATGTAAAAACATGGGGTAGAATTAAGGTGGTGGCTTTTTTTTAAGGACCTTGATTTTGCAATCACAAAATTTGGGTTGCTTTACAGCTGCTATAAATGTAATTGAGAAATCGATGATGTGTTTAAGAGCAGAGAGGAATATTAATGGCAAATGCTCATTTAGTGGGAATTCAAAATATCACTGTATGGTATTGCTATGCGTGCCTGAGGAGAACTTTACCTTGAGAATTCTGCTAAAATAATGAAAATAGATTTGTAAGTTCATTGAATTCAGTATTCTCTGTAGGTTATATTATTCAGATATTGCAGGTAGGCAAGTAAGACTCATTAATGAAAAGGCTTCCAAATCCAAAAGGGATGATACATTTTCAAAGAGACTTTTAAGAGTTTGTGTCAAAGATGTGTTTTTCCAAATTTTTTAGGCCAACTGCACATTTTGCAAGAATTTGTCTAGTAAGTGATACATTACAGAGAAGCAATGTTTGCTTGATAAATTTAAGATCTTACTGAAGCAAGCAGTCTTACCCCTAAACATCTATACATGTACATATATTTACATCTATACTTTTTTTAACAGTTGAAAGTTATTCAAATATATTGATAATGTAATGGGAATAAAGCTGAAATTGTTATTTTACTGGAATCAATAGTTTGATCAAGTTTTGATTTTTGTATTTTTATGCATATTCTTGGTGCAAAACTTACTTCTCTAAATCTTATATTTGCAAATCCGGCTTAGATTTTTACTGATAGTATGAAAAATTCAGTGAACAGAGATACAGGGTTTGGCAATGCATTTGTAAAACCTATTCTATCCTTTATATAGGCACATCAGCCAAGACTGCACAAAAATATCCCTTCTGTGAATTCCAAACTGAAAGTTGTTAAACATCTGATAAGGTTTGTTAACTATTTGTTTCATTTGGAACACTTAACTCTCTTCTAGTCATAGGACTTGACTAAGCAAACTCTTTTGCCTGTAGAATACAGCCACTGAAGCTACCTTATGGGTTGCCAACAGAAGAAGAAATGTCGGACACCTTTCTTACGAGCAAAGGAGAGCTTGTCATTAAACGGCATCTGAAACCTGTGGAGCAGAAAGAAATTGGATCGTAAGGTGTGCTGGTTGGATTTATATTTTATAAAATAAATAATTTGACTCCTGAGTTAAGAGTTTGTATATGAAATGTAAGCTTCATTCTTTCCCTGTGTGGTAGGAGTGGCGGACATGACGCTGGTGCTTAAAGAAGGATTACACGTGTACAGATGGAAAATTCAGTGTTGGTAATGCTTGCCTGAAATATTAAATGATTGATGGGCTTTCTGTCATTGTGTTTTAATTTTGTAGCTAGATTACTGCAGTTCATGGTGAGCTATTAGAGAACTTTAAGACAAAGTCAAATAAGCAGAGAAGTAAGTAGAATAGATCTAACTTATGATGGTGAGGACATTTCCCAGCTAACAGTAAAGGCTTACAGTGGTGGTGCATGACTTCACCTTTACCGCATAAAGGAAGGAACTGGAAGAGCCCTCTCTTTACCACTTATGCGAGAATCAACTGTCCACCGAGGGTGTCATTTGATTCAGGCAGGCATTTGGGGGTGGCTTACCTTGGTCATCCAGAATCTCACCCTTGTTCCTTAGGAAACACTGTCATCTCGCCTCCTCTGTAGCTTAAAAAGTACTTGAACTCCCCAGTTGGGAGTTACAGAAAGAGTGATGCACACCTTGGTAGGTTGTATAATTAGTCTTCCAGGAAACACGTTATCTCACATACATCTTTCTTGATCCTAAATGTTTAACAGTAATAGCCTAAGAGCTGCAGTCTGTGTGAAAGTTGCTACTTTTCCTGTTCTAAAATTGCAAACTTCAGAAATCAGGAGACCCTGAGCCATACCTCCTTGATGCAAGCTAGTAATTATGGGCTGCAAGCTTATAAAATAACACCTTTTACTGAAAGATCTTGAATGGTACTGGGTGCATATTTTTATTTATGGTTTTAAGAATTGTGGCCGCTGTTAGGAAGTTAGGAAGCTGCTGCTTTATCAAATGATAAAGTAGTTTTCATTCCAGCGAGCGTAATTCGATAGTTTACTGCACTGTGAGCCTCTCCCACACTAGACACGCTGTAGGGGAGTTCATCTTAATGACTGCGTGTTGTGAGGAGATCAGAGGGATGCAGTCGCTGAAAATGAATGTTTACCCTTTCTGCATGCGTCCAGAGAAAACACCAGTAGGAGTTCAAAGGAATAAGCATATCAGTAGAGGGACACAAAAGCTGGAGGCACAACGTGCAGAAGAAAAGGAAGGACAGGCTGTGGTAGTGGCATTGAAGAGTGTAATGGCTCCGACGGGCAGGCTGAAGGCAGAAGCGTAAAACGGAGCTGAAGACCTTCAATTTCTCAACAAGCTGCAGGCTATAGTTGGAAGGACGTAAAAAATACTGATGTCAGTCTGGAGTAGACAGAATGACGAGGAGAAAGAAGCTGGTAAATTAATGTTGCTTTTCTTCCCTCCCATCTTCCTTCCCGCATCTGGACACCATCTTGCACTGCGGTGGATTATAACTGTGTTGACCACGTTCCCTCAGGGAGGTACTTCGTAAAGCTGAAATTTCAGCCCTTTTGAAGGATGTGCAGTGCATCCGAGGTACAGGGCGTGCCTAAAAGAGAAGGCACAAGTAGTAGTAGGGCCCAGGAAATTCTGCAAAGGGGTCTGGTTGCTGAGGGATAGTGAATGTAAGCCTTGTACTGGGATTCGTGGCCCAGAGCACCAAAGCCAGGGTCGCTCAGCCTTACCAAGGGTGTTTGGGATTTGTGTCCACGGCGCTGCAGCCTGGTGAATCTCCAACAGAGGGAGCGCTGCCAGTCCTGGCATACGCAGCATGTGTATGAATATGAAGCTTCTGTTCATTACGCTGTACAGATGCTACAACCTTCAAAAGTACTGCGGTGTAAACCGGAAAGAACGTGTTAATGAATGAGCTTGTTTGGTGTTGGGTACAACTTAAAAAAATGTGATAAACTACCTCAGTTAGGGTAGAGCTGATAATTGCTTCCCCAAGTACAGAGAAGGGAGAATGCTTTGGATAGTACCTGTTATTTCTGGGCAAGGTTTAGCTACGAGACATGTTTACAGCTGCCTTTAATTGGCAAGCTGGCAGTTTTAATAAAAAGTAAAATTGTATTTTCTTAGAATTTTTTAATATTATGTGTTGGCTTGGGTGTTTCTGAAATGGTATTTCCTCCAAGGTCTCAGCTGTCCTACAGTCAATCTGCTATCCCAAACCTTCTCTGTGTAAGCATACGTTCTCTAAAGATTTATTCTCAGGTGTAAAACCTGAACCAACAGGGTGCACAAGCAGCGTGTGTTCACATCCCTTTATTAATGGAGCATTGTAAATACTTCATGTAAATCTTTGTGAAGCACAGGTAAGAGATGCTACCTTTTTGTGCAGGGAGCAAACAGGCTCACGTAAGACGATAGCAAAATTCTGGTTGGGAGGTGCCTGTGGGTTTCCAGTCCAGTCTCCTCCTCAATGCAGGGCCAGCACTGAGGTCATCAGGCCAGGTTGCACAGGACTCTGTTTGGTCGGGTCTTGAAAACCTCTGAGGACAGGGACAGCTCGGCCTTTCTGGGCAGCTTGCTCTGCTGCCTGGCGGTCCTCATGGGGAAAAGGTTATATGCGGAATACAGTCTTGTAAACAGTCTGAACCTCTTTTTTTTTTCCAGCGTATACCTCTTGTCACTTCTCTTCCCACCTTGTGCTACTGTGAGGAGCCATTCCTGGCTCTATCTCCTCAATTATCCCTCACAGATAGGTAGGTGCTGTGGGGCTGCTGTTAGGTCCACCTGAAACTGCAAATGCCCCAGTCCCAACCACCTTGGTGGCTCTCCGCTGACTTCTCTCTACTAAATCGGGTCTTTCCTGTGTCAGGGTGCCCAAAACTGGACACTGCTCTAGAAGCGGCCTAACAAGTGCATGTAATCCCTTCCCTTGGTCAACCCGTGCTTCTGTTTGTACAGCCCAGGGTGACCCTAGCTGCCTTTGCTGCTTGGGCACGCAGCTGACTCACGTTGAGCTTGTTTCTTGGGTAGGAGCCTTTTGCCACGTCTACCTGCTGTAGCATTTAAAGTCTATTCAAACACGTCTTTGGTGCAAGATGCGGTAGCAATATGGAAACGTACTGTTTTAAGAATGTATTTCTAGTTCTGCCCTATTGCTCTGTTGCAGGTTCACTTACTGTTTCAGATTCGGTAATGAATACTGTAGTGTGAGTAGATCAATACAATTCTAATAATAGCATCAGGATATTTTTAATCATAGGTACAAAATACTCGCTATTAAAAATGCACCATGGTTAAAACAAACAAACAAATAAATAACGCCCCTTGCTCCATGCTAGTGATAACGCTTGAGGGTTTTATTAAACCACTCTAAAACACTTACTTTTCCCGCTTGTGTATTGAAATGGCTGGATGAACCCAATAACTCTGAAGCTAAGGCTCCCCAGAAAGCTTTATTATATGATCAATTAAAGAGGTCTGCTTATTGTGCATGAACTTGCATCAGATTTTATAAAATGCCTGCCGTTTTAAAAACACAATGTAATGTGCATATTCTTACTCCAGACCCTGCACTGAAGCTAATATGTAGCTTCAATAGAAGTATTAATTACAGCAGCTTGAGTTTTACAGATAGTTCACAACTGTAAAGGCTAAAATGAAGTAGTATCACAGGCAAAAAAAGTGAAGGATAGCTTAATATTTTCCCTCCTGTCACAAGAAACAGCCACTTTGGGGTCACATCACCAAAGTTAAGAGCAATTATTCTGAAAGCATGTGATACACTGTGATACACTCTTCTGGTAGATTAAACACATACAGTATTTATTGCAAATATTCAGTTCCAAAATTACAAGTTGTTAACAACCAATTTTGTACTGCTGATAGAGACATGTATTGACAGATGAAATCTAAGGCAGATAAATTCTTATTAGGCAGTGATACAACTTTCTTGCAGCATCAATCTGCTGCCTGAGAAACTGCAAGCACAGGTGGAAACTCTGCTTGAATCTTCTCATGAAGTGAGATAAATAAATGGCAAAAGATAGGTTACAGTTTGGATTATTAGCAGTGTCGTTGTTTAAAGTGACTTTTTTAGCCTAGGTGAAAGAAAAAAGTAATTGAAAGCTTGCACTTGTTTCTGGCTTCATTTCCCTCCCCCATTCTTACTGTTTCTGGGGGAGAAATTGATGATTTTTTTAATTAGAAGCAAAGCATGCAATCAGTGACTCAAATCTAAAAATTACTGGAATGTCTCAGTATCCATTTCTCTGATAAAACTTGGCTCTTGCAACCACATCATTGGCGTAGTCATTGTGTGTTGTGCCAATATCCATTCTGTCGTAGGTCTGGACATTCTTAAGGCCTGCATTATAGGCTGAGATCCCACCTGAAATGAGAGTGAAAGAAACACACAAACAGAGATGGCACTTTGTCAGTAAATAAGAAAACAAACGAAAATCACAACCTAAATGCATTGTTTTAGTTTGTAGCTCTCTTTTAACGAGTATTGTTGACCATAGTATTACCATTTCCAGCTATTTTTGTCCCTGAGGCGCTCCTTTTTGTGTTTTAACTTTGTGAAGAAATCATAACTTCCTCCTTTACATCCAGACTTGGTGATCATTGTCCCTTTGCTGTATTTTACTAATGTTAACATCTGCAGTTGTATGACTCTTTCCTTTTGTGCATATTCTTTCATGCCTGCCTTCATTAATAACCTCAGACATATTTGTATTGCAGTTGGAATAAGGGGACCCAACCATAATGACTGCTTCTGTTGTAATCAGTGCTCAAGAATATAACCATGTTTCCTCCGGAGAGGACCATACATTTTCAAAATTAATGTGTTCCTTCTTCAGCGTTCCCAGGATAGTAGTTTTTTGTAGGTGGGTATAGAAACACAAAACAAATGAAATGGGGAGAGCAGGGGAAAAAACACCCTTCCTCCTTGCAACTGAAAAATGTCATGATATTTGCCAAATTTTCCAAAAGCGTGCTAGAAAGCTAACCAAATCTTATTCCTCTATTCCTTTTCGTGAGTATTAAGGAATATTATTCCACACCTCAATTAAATGAACAGAGGAACTGGGATGTGTTTGGTTTTCTGAAGGGCTTGGTTTTACAGCATTATTGCACTTGACTTTTATGCATGTCAAGTGTTTTAAAGCCAACAAAACTCTACCTTTGAGCTGCTGTTCCTTTGTCCAAGTTGGGAATTTCTTCTGGATTTCCTTTATCATGTCGCATAAAATATCTGTGCCTTGTGCTAAGTGCTCTTCGCTGTCCCACGAACCGACAATGTTATGGTACCGTTTGTCAACCTGAAAGCGAGACAGCAGTATCAGCACACCAGAAACACCACTATTTATCCAGAGCTCTTCATTTCGTACAGGCTGCTTGCATTCATTTTGATCTTTAATCTCATGGTTTACCTCTTTTGTGATTGTATAGAGAGGAAGCAAGCTCAGCTCAAGGCGCAGGCAGCACCAGCAGATGCGTGAACAGAATTATGGAGGCACTGAAGGGGAATGCCTGCCCCACCTCCTTGGCTGTCGGAGCCTTAAACTGCTGTAAAGGTGACAGGGTGCAGCAAGCAGGCTCACTGTTGCTTGAGTTTTTCCAGCTGCAAGGTGACTGTTCCTCTCCTTCCCAGCTGCACCAAGGGTGGGCAATCCCCAGTTTCCTCTTCAGATCTCCCCTGTTTCTCTGCCCCAGTTCTCCTTCTTTCTTCATCTCTTAACCACGGGGTGCTAAAGCTCTGGTTTCCTCTATGGATCTCCCCTATTTCTCTGCCCCAGTTCCCCTTCTCCTTCCTCCTTCTTCATTCTCCTTCTCCTTCCTCCTTCTTCATTCTCCTTCTCCTTCCTCCTTCTTCATTCTCCTTCTCCTTTCTCTACCTCTTAACCATGGCGTAGTAAAGCACAAGTCTGAGGGGACTGGAGCTGTTACAAAAGCGGATCCTAATGCGTGCAGGCAACCTTTAGGGATTGTACGGACAAGCATACAACTTGGCAAACAAATGAGGCATGAATGTAGGCATGAATAATGAAGCAAGATTCCCTACTAGCCAGGCCCCTGTGGTACATGTAGGGTAATTAACCTGACTATGTAGCTGCAGCCTACAGGCTTCCATGCTTAGTTAAAAAAAATAATAAAAAAAAAAAAGCTTTTTTAAAACAAGATTTATGATCTAAAGTATGAAGTAGGAATAATTAACATCTCAATTCCCAAGAGACTGTTGGGAAGCAAGCAGCAGTTTCACGGTGCAAAGCAGCCTGCTTGTGCCCTGACACTCAGCAGGGTCCTTCCCCAGTGCTGGGAGCTGACAGCCGGGTCAGCCTCGGCTTTGTTCTGGCCTAAGACTTTGTGGAAAAGTTTTAAGGGATTGCCTTTCAATGGGTCCCCTGCTGCTCTTCTGACTTCCTGCTTCAAAAGAAGGGTGAGGTTTGTGTTTTTAAGATGGTTGACCATACCTGCATTAATCCGAATCCATTTCCATGGTCACCCCAGCCGCCCTGCAATGCTGTCCCAGCATGTGACTCTCGAGAGATGATACCAGCAATCACTGCTGGATCAACACACTTGGCGTTGCCAGCTTTTTTAATCTTGGCTTTGTATTTCTCCATGTTCTTCAAATCTCTTTCTGCTATCTTCTCAGAGGCAGGAACTCCTACAACACCACATGCGTGACTTTTCCTTTCATTTTTAAAATCAGAAACAAGTTGTTCTAATAGTCCTTATGACTGAGCTGACATTTTGAATCCTTCATAATCTATTTTGGGAGAAGAAATGTTAGAATTGACTAGTTTTGATGAAGGGTAAGTGCCCTAGAAATCAATAAAATCAATATACAGATGATATAAAAGACTTTTTTTTTTTCCAAATACTGAGGGCATTTCTCTAGTGTGCAGACTAAAAGGCAGGTCTTCTTGTTTTAAATCTAAGCCTTTGGGTGGAATAGATTTGGTTTAATTTAGGAGTATAATTGGGAAATGTTCAGAAACTTAGGTCATGAGGGAAACCCTCTTAAGGGAGAGATAACAGCAGACTCAATGGCAGGAGCTGGATGGACCCAGCTAGACCTTGCATTTTCTCTGTGATGGTCTTAAATGTTCCTTAGAGCATCTCAAAGGCAACTCCTTTCCTAACATAAATTTACATACCCAAGTAGGATCTTTGTTGGTTGTGGAAAAATCTGCTTGTTTGGCAATGGCTGACAGCCAGAGACCGGGATCCCTAACAGGGATGAGCTTGTGCATGGATGTAAGGGGAGATGAACAACTGAATTCGTGCCTACCTGCATAGCTTAGACCTTCCGGTTTCGCAGTTGCTTCCGAAGCTCCAGTCGTATCAACATTCATTATATTCCCGTACCAGCCTAAAGAGCAATATTTACAATGAAATGTGCGTGACGCAATGTTAAGGTGTTTTTGTACCCATGAGTGAAACCCTTGGTGTCATTTGGATGCTAGTGCAGGCATTCGTGCGAGCAGGTGCCGTCATGGTATCGGACATTCTGGAAGGGATCACCCCTCAGTCACGCTAGCATAAAGCCACAGTGCAGCTTGTGAGGTGAACCGGTGCTTTGTGCACAATTCACCCCCTCCCTGTAATTTTAGCTTGCCTAAAACTAAGCTGTCTAGTTTAAGCTTGTGACTTGGGCTGCCCGCATAACCAATGGGGAAAGGCACCTCCAAAAAGTGGGTTTTCTATTTAAAAAAAAAGTAAACCCATGACAGTCAAAAGAAATCCTACGTTACTCGCTGGCTCGAGCTTGCTTTTCCGAACCTACCATCAACAGGAAAAATCGAAGAGAAACATCCTTTGATTACACCCATTACAATTTATCCGACTTACAATTTTTGTCTGTATTTTTTTTGTTGCCTAAACACACAGTTGCAGAAGGGAAAACACACAAACAGCAACCCAGAGGAGCGACGCTAACCCAAGCCCAGCAGCTAATGGAAAACAGGTTTTGGTACAGTGAATTGTTTAGAGGAATATTAGACAGACATCACAGACCTGACATGTTTGCTGCAGGATGTCTCCCCACCTTCTCGCTGCACTTCCTAAAGAGACAAACGGGCTTTTTATCTTCTGGCAGCCGTTGGGAGCGGGTGACTCAATGCCCTCCCTACACGGGGCTGGTATTACGGTAAACGGAATCGCCTGACAGCTCCTTCTGCATCCACCCAAACACAGCAGGGTTTCCGCTCAACTGCACGAACCCAATTATTATTTTAAAAATTAAATACCGTTTAATTTAATTTAAAACCCTGTTGCTAACAGTCTAGATCTAGGAGGAGCCTCGTCTAAAAACGACCGCCCCTCCCCTCCCCCCCCATCAGTTGCTGGAAACAGCGACGTTGCTGGCAATGGGGAAACGGGAGGTTGCACTTTCGGTTGTAATAAAGTTTTTGCAGGCACAGGCCCAGCAACAATAACACGACACAGAGCTGCAGCTGCTGAGAATTTGGATAAGCAGAGAATATGCCAGGTCCCTGTTGCTCTCCCTTCTTGTGCAGTGACAA
>JAOXNO010000001.1:141893514-141909062 GCA_028565335.1 Limnodromus scolopaceus
GGAGGCTTTCTTTCTGAATAAGAAACAAAAAGGCAGAACATTTTTACATGTATTTATTATATAACTACCAGAAAACTCTGCTACATCAACTGCCAGGAGGTAGAAAATACCAAGGTGCTCATGTTTAACTGTATTTAAATGCACAATGGCCCTTACCTCACCTGACATGGGGTATATGGGCTCGGTGGGAGTTAGTATGGAGATTGCCAGTGCTAAGATCATGGCTTCAGATGTACTACTGAGCAATTTGGTACAAGGTAAGACAAGAGAAAGTAGCTTTAAAACATGTATGTTGAACACAAGTAATTTCATAGCAGCTCTAGCAGAAGTGTCAGCAAGGTGCTTTCCAGATAATGGAGCCTGTGGGTTGGTGAGCCCTGGGAGCAGGGACTTGGCTCTGTGCTGGTCCTGGGAACTAGTAGCATGAGGCATCTGCAGAAGTGATTTATCAATCTGCAGGACTAATGGGGTCAATCTGAAAGTTGAATAGTGATCGGCATTTGTCACCTTTGGGTGGTTTGTGTAGCCAGCGCTTGAAAAAATCAAGCAAATTGCCTGTGTTTCCAGGCACATGCTGTCAGGCAGCCACTTCTCCAGGGTGGCAACGAGGCAGACACCTCCCAGCCTACCTTCCCGTGCAAGCTGCTCACAGCACCACGCGGGCTGTGGTGATGGCAAACAAGGTCTTTTCAGGTCGAGGTGACCTGCTAGGACAAGTCCATGGTTACAAGACAGGTTCAAGTGCGAGCCAGGAAGGAAAAGTCAGCAAGGCCAAATCAGGACCAGTAGGTTACAAAGCCAGGCGCAGGCTGACTTCCAGTGCAGCTGAGGTGAGGACCCAGGGCGAGGTTGTGAGCTTAAATCCAGCTCCTGAGCCAGCAGGTAGAAGGTGCATGGGAGTGGAGAACAGGTGAGGCTCATCATAGTGCAGTATCAGAACTGACCTCTAATGCATGAAGCCAGACCCTTGGGAGATAGGGGGAAGGGGCTGCAGAGGCTGTCAGTGCAGTCAGAGTCCAGGCAGCATGGTCACCCCAAAGGTGACTCTTCTCTAGGCTGTGGCGACCCAGCTCCCTCAGCCTCTCCTTGTGTGTCCTGTGCTCCAGCCCTTGAATAGCTTGGTGACTTTTCTGGACTCACCCCAGCGTGTCAGTGTCCCTCCTGTATCAGGGAGCCCCAAACTGGATACAGTGCTCCATGTGTGGTCTTACAAGCATGAAAGAGAGTGAAATGATCGCTCCCCTCCCTGCTGCTGGATAGAATTTTGCTAATGCAGCTCAGGGTGCTTTTAGTCTACATCTCCATGAGGGCTCATGGTGTCCACCAGGACCCCCAGCTCTCCTTTTTGCACATCTTACTTTCTAGACAGTTGCCTCCCAGCCCATACTAGCGCATGGGGTTTTTCTGTCCCAGGTGTAGGACTTTGTCTTTGTCTTAATTGGTCATTCTAGTGTTACCATCAGCCCATTTCTTCATCCTCTCCAGGACCCACCATTTGGTATCATCTGTGAGCTTTCTGGGAGCACTCTCTGTTCCTAGTACTGGCTTGCTGCTGAAGACACAAAGCAGTATTGACTGCAGGATCCATCCCTGGGGGATGCCACTAGCAACTGGCCACCAGCTGGACCCTATGACACTGACTACCATGCTTTGAGCCTGGCAACTTTCTAGCCAATCCAGTCCGTGTCTTACCAGTTTGGCTATAAGGATACTATGGCAGGCTGGGGCAAAGACCTTGCTAGGTCAAGGTATACCATATCTGCTGCTCTCTCCGTTTCTATAAAGCTGGTCATCTCATCACAGGAGGCAAACAGGTTGGCCTGGGCACTGTTTACCCTGTTTAAATTCATGCTGGCTGTTTTCAGCATGGTCTTCTCTTGGGAGGACGTGTATCATAATTCTGTGCACTGTTAATGGCTTTGGATTGCATTTTCCTAGCCATTTAAGGTGCTCGCAGCCAGTGTTTTTCCTAATTATTTTAACATACAGTTATTCCCAGTCCCAGAAGGTGTGCTCATCATGGAAGAATAAAGGAAGTCCCCTCAGCATGCAAGCAGATGTTGGTGGGACAGGCATGGCTTGCACTGCTTGCTGCCAGACCAAAAGCAACTCTTCCTTTTTCTCTGGAGAATGAGTGTCACCCAGTTCTGCAGGCATCTACCCCTCTCCTTTCCTTGCCTTTCCACTCTCCCACCCCAAAACAGTTCAATTCCAGGTCTAGAAGGAATAGGAGCACAAAAATATGCCAAACCCAGACGCTGTTTTCCCCGGGTGTCACTCTTCTACAGACAGCAGGGAGGGAAAAGAATTTTTTGAAGCACAAACGTGTTTCATCCTGTTCCCTTCTCAGTTTCTCTATCTGCCTAAAATTAACATTGTACTTATCCAAATTTTGCTAACACACATAACAATATGAGTACATTGGAGACATGCTTCATTTGCTAATAACATTTTTATTTAATTTCTCGTTGCTTATTTCTATATGACCAAAAACATCCATCAAATATCAAGCAGCTTTGAAAAAAAAAAATAATCATGATGTAATACCCAAGGAAGAATTTTGGCTTTTGATTTCTTAAGAGAATGACAGATTTTGGCAGAAATGTGTTTTAAGATCTGGAAGGCAGCAAATTATCAACAGCAAAACAAGATAGTCCTTGTAACTCGGAGAAATATGTAGATAGGAGAAAAAAATATTAAGCATTTGGCAATATTACCTTTGTAAAATCCAAACCATATTGCTTGTAAAGAAACGGCATAACCTCTGTCTTACTGAATATTGTTTTAAAATTTTGGGGCTTTAGCCTGGTATTTGTGTAAATCATTCCTGTACATTTGTATCTGTGTGGGTTTGCAGAGTACAGCTGCTCTGTGGCTTGGCTCCCTCAGAGGAGTCATGCAGGTGATGGTAAGGAAGTTACTCAGTAGAGGTTCCTGAGCCTAGTATCCGTGTTTCTTGTAATACTGGGCTCGTGCCACCACATCGTTGGAGTAGTCATTGTGGGTGGTGCCGACGTCCATTCTGTCATAGCTTCGGACATTCCCAGCACCAGCGTTGTAGGCAGAAATCCCACCTGAAATAAAACACCAAAAGAAGTCATACAGACTTAAAAAAAAAAAAAAAAATAGGGAAAATTCCAGGCTTATGTGTTCTGCTTTTACTGGTTTTGAAAGCTTTCACTCATGGGAACTTTGGAAGGGGAGTAGGCAGCATTGCTGGAGCTTCTCTGACTGAAGTGGGGCTCTGCAAGCAGCTTACAGTTATTCCTGAATCCACCAAAACATTGGCAAGATACCTCAGGTTTTGTCTTCACAGATATTTGCAGCTTGATGGACGTGTACCCTTTACCTGGCCCAGCACACGCCCTTCATTTACACTCATGAAATACAATAGAATAGACAAGAATAATATCATAGCGTACACCTCAACTAGGTGTATGATATCATAGCAAACACCTCGACTCCTTCGTGAAAAGAGAGAGAGAGTGAACTGCTGGCCCCATTCAAGTACACCACGGAGCTGTGTGTTAACCCATACGGCTGTAGGAGGTTCCTCATGGTCAGATAAGGAAAGCTCAGCTCTTATACAGAATAGATTTCAAGTGTATAAATATTTGCCACATGGTGGTAGAAGTTCAGCGAGGCTGCCAGGCCGAGGAAAGGCAGAAACAACACAGAATTGACAAAGGTTGCCTTTTGCTGGT
Organism: Limnodromus scolopaceus; assembly: GCA_028565335.1. NCBI lineage: Eukaryota > Metazoa > Chordata > Aves > Charadriiformes > Scolopacidae > Limnodromus > Limnodromus scolopaceus. Next base: position 141,897,219 of record JAOXNO010000001.1, read on the forward strand.
GAAATAAAAGAGGGGTGACAAGCTAAGTGACAGCCTGTTAGAAACGTGTTTTTTGAGGAACACGGGAACTAATTCAGTATGTTCTCGTCCTAAAGTTTTCCTTCTCTCCTGGACAAAACCTGTGGCCTGTACCTTACCTTTCAGCTGTTGGTCCTTTGTCCAGCGTGGGAAATTCTTCTGTATTTGCTTTATCATCGAGACAAGTATCTCTGTGCCCTGCATAACATGAGCTTCGCTGTTCCATTTTCCCACAGGTGTGTGTGATCTTTTGTCAACCTAGGAATACCAAAACAACAAAAAGAAGTCATTTCTCTGCTGTAATGGATGATATGTTTAGGGGGCTTACTTTTATTTATATGCTATTTGTTTATCAGGTTTTAGTGGAGTGTCAGCAAATACCTGCATTAAACCAAATCCATTTCCATTGTCGCCCCAGCCGCCCTTCAATATTTTGCCAGCATGAGATTCCCGGGAGATGATGGCAGCAATCACGGCTGGTTCAACACACCATTTTTCGCCAGCTTTCTTAATGAGTGTTTTGTACTGATCCATAGCTTTTAGGTCCAGTTCAGCAATCTTTTGTGAAGCCTGAACTCCTGTAATTAAAATCAAAAGTAACGATATTTGCTTAATAACTTTTAAAACTCAGAATTGTCTCTCACCTCTCTCCTAATACAGACAGAATTACATCAGCATTTTGTTTGCCTCGCCTCTGGGAGGAGGTAGAGGATCGCCTGTAAGGATGTTGTGCCGGCTCAGCAGCTAACGTGTTCAGCACTTTGGAAATGTGAAAGATTTGGGATTACTGTGCCATGGAAAAACAGATCCGACTGGCAGAAGCAGGATACTCACCACAGTAGGGTAATTTCTCTGGCTTGGCGGTTTTGCATGAAGCCCCAGGGGTTTTAATCCTGACTACACTGCCGTAGCAATCCGTGCGGCCCTGGGAGGCACCTGCAGAGGCGACACAGAAAGGTTCAAGCTGTAAAAACCTTTTTTGTGACTGTCAAGGAAAACGCAAGGGGAGGCTGCACTCCAGAGGGGACGGGCTGCAGGGCACGGGAGCTGCATGAGGCTGCCTCTGTCACTCCTTCTGATGGAGAGGAGGTGAGGTCCTGCCCTGCGCCCTGTACCCTGAACCCACCTGTCCCTCAGAGGCCACCCATCCTTCTGCAAGACTTGAAAGGGGACACGAGCACTCCCTCCTCCAATAGAATCTAGTGGCAACCAAGATTTTGTGTGGGGGATGAGGTGGTGTTGAGGAGGTGCATCAAGGTCTCCTGCTTTCCGCTGGTTGGGGCGAGGCAGCGAGGGATGCCAGACTTACCCAGGAGGGCAGCAAAGCCCAGCAGCACCAACATCGGGTACATGGGGTGGTTCTTTCTGAGCACACGGAACAGCCTGAAAAATCAATCAGTCAGCATTGGCACACATGAAGACATCAACATATCTCACTGCTTAAGAAATAAACACGAAGAAACTCTTCCTGAGCTGGTGGGGTATTTCTCTTGGTTGGGTAGGCAAAGCAACACACAAATGGAGTCGCATCTGTTTTTTATAAGAGACCCCAATGGCAGCTCTCCTCCTCCAGCACAAATCTGGCTGCAGATATTCATAAGAGGTTTGTAATCTCTCATTTCTGTTAATGTTTCAAACCCACATCTTCTATGACATCTTGGTAACTTCCTCCAAATCTCAAATATTTTTTTTCTCTTTCCTCCAAATCCCCAACATTTAAATCAGAAAAACCAAAATTAGTAATGTTCAGTGCTCTGTGCTGCTGCCCTCCCACCATGAAAGCCTTTATTCCCTGTCCATATTCTGTATACAAACTGCCTTCACCACCCCTGGACAGCTTTGCCTGAATCTCCTGAGACTCTATACTCAGAAATTGGCATTTCAAGATGCAAGCTGTCTAAATCACTGTGGCCATCTACTTCAGGGTGAGTTGTGCTCCGGGAGCACCCATTTTCCCTCACTGGCGGTGAGGGGAGCTTAGGGAGATAGGTTCACGTACAGATGAGAGCCATCTAAATTTTGGTGACCTAAATCCAAAACTACAGGGCAAATCTTGGTATCCTTATTCAAGCAGAAATCTCAGCAGGAAAAAGCTGCAGCCCCTGGGCTGCCAAGGAGATGGTATTGCTGAAGGGGAAGAGAAGAGCTCCCACCCTGAGCGATGGTATCTTACCTAGTTGTCTGCAGCTCAGCTTCTGGCACAGTTCTGAGGTCTGGGGAAGTTTAATATATAGGGGAACTAGCTTCCGTTGTGTGGTAATCTGACACTGGGATGAATGTATTGGGCTGTGGTGTTGTGAGACTTAACAGTACTTTTTTTCTCATGTAAACAGAACCTGTTGTACTATAGACATTGGTGTGGGGCAAGTATATTCTCGGGAGTGGCATTTCCCAGATCTCCAAGGGGAAAAAAAAAGCACCCTATTTTTCTCTGGGCGTCTCTCCACCTACAGCTGATACTTCACACCCTATTCCTGAAAGGAGCCATTGTGAGGGTTGAGCTAAAGGCCCAGCATCCAGCTGTTCTGGAGGTGTTTTCCCAGTCCCGTCCTGGCATCTTGGGCTATGTCCCTGCTGCTCAAGAAAAGAGGGCAGGGACTGGCCCTCAGGCATGTGGCGTGGAGGGGCTTGCAGCCCTACTGCCTGGGGTAGCGCTCTTCTGAGTGTCCAGGATGGTGGCCCATCTTCCCCTGCCTGGGGAAATTCTCCCACAACAGCATGTTCTGCTGACATCGCTTGTCAGCAGAAAAAAAAGTAATGATGCCTTGTTGGTTCAGCTTTTTTTTCTTCTTTCATAATAGGTTTTAACGAGCCCAACACATCTCTGAAGTGATTCACGCAACCCTCTGTCTCAACATTTCTCTCTGCTGTGAAGGGGAGAGGTTTCTGGCACACGTCTGCTTGTGAGTAGAGAGACTGTAATGAGCCAGGTGTTTCCAATCACCAAAAATGTGTTTGCCACCTGGGGACAGATATCAGTGCTAAGGATACCAGTGTCACGTTAGCCAGGGGTTATTTTCCTGCAGTTGCCCAAGCCAGAGGGTCTTGGAGCCCCTTGCCTCCTTCCCTCGAGAGACCTCTCCCTCCCTTCACTCACCAGCCACGTTTCTGCACACTCACAACCCTTTCCCTGCCACCTCACATGCCAAAAAGAATACCACAGGGGAAGGTAGTATTGCCCGCTGTGGGTGGTGGAGTCTGGTTCGTGTCTTTGAAGGCTGAGGTCAGTCTCCGAAGGGTGCGTAGCGGGCAGAAAGCAAAGCACAGGAGGGCTTGCTGGGCACAGCTTTATTAGTGGTGGGACTGACTTGTTCTGCCAATGCTCTTCTTTGCAAGCTCCCGTTTCCTTCGATGCTGTGTATGCACGGGGTCTTGTCCCACCTCTTACAGTGTCTTCACAAGATGGATTCGCTGCATAAGGCTGGCTGTGAAGAAAGGAGTGGCACGCTGCTCCTCCGGGTTTACCTTTGTTATTTAATACCTGTTATTTAATACCCGAGTGCCTTGTAAACCTGGCATATTTGCTTGAGAAGATTGATATTTTAACATTCTTGGAAATATCACGGAAGGAGAAGCTGATAACAGTGAGTGGCGATTTCCACCCACTTTTAGTTGGAGCAAGGCAAATAACACTGAACTAGTTATTAACCAGTTGCTGTGGTCACTGGACTAGTTGAACTTGTCTCTGTGCCCTTTCTCAGTCTCCTCCAGGAACCCCCTGGGACCCCATGATTTCACCTCTCCCATGGAGCTCATATTCCCATGGTGGGACCACAGTGCTGGCTTTCCCAGCCACTTTGCTCTCCTCTGACCCTGTAGTTTATTCTCCCCGGTAGTCCGCAGTCGGAGGAATGAGGTGACCCAAAACAACCTTCTTAAAAAGTTGCTTTACCTCTAAAAGCAAAGCCTAGCTTTGCAGGAAGGAGGGCTGCAGATGCCAAAGCGCCACTTAATATGCTAGGTGAGCTGTTTCAGTCCAGGCCCATTTTACTTAGGGTGTTGGTATCATTGTTTTGCTGATTCTCCTTTGCCCAGCCCTTGAATGACTGAATCCTAAACCATGTTGGGGCTCCCAGAGCCAATGCGAAAAGCTCCTCTGTGCAGCAACCTCTGCAGCATCCACGCAAGGAGCTGCTTCATGTCGTGGATGGAGTGATGCACTTCACTTGTAAAGAGAAGCAGCGATATATTTATTGATATAAAACAGGGATTTAACAATGTTTGATAGTATATGTGACAGTGTTTTAACAAGATTCAATGGCAAGGCATGCTTGATTATTTACAGCATAGAGAACAGGGTCAGACAGAGCTGTCAGGGAGACCCTCGTGTTGAGTCAAAGTTCAGAAAGAACCTCCTTGTTTTCTAAACTCCTTCTCAAAGAGGAGTCTAGATGCAGCAGGATCCAAGCCTAGTCTCAGACTTGGTTAACGTTTTATGTCTAAAGGATTATATATGCACAATCAATCCTTTATATTACTTAGCTAAGATTTTAAAGTTTAGCAAACTATTAGTCACTTACCAAGGATCTGTTGTGGCAAGGAATCTCTGAGTCTTGAGAAGTAACCTGGAGAGGCATTCCTGCTCAAGGGGAGATCCTGGTGTACAGCCCACTGCTGTGCAGGACAGCTCAAAAGGCTCTTGGGCTGTTCACTATTTATGGGGGTAAGATGATTGACCTATAGTCAGATTTGCATCTTGACCACAGTACCAGGATTGTGGTTAGGTGGGTGCATTGCTCAAGTTAGACCTTGACTATTGTGTTGTTACCTGTCTCCCCGAAACCACACTGAGCTGAGTGCGGCCATCACAACTAGACGCATCCATTATGACCACCGCCAGTGGTTATCACTTGGACAGGGTTATGGGAGATAAAGGTCAGGTTGGTGGTGGAGCACACGGTCACACTCTGCTCTGTGACTATAGTCAATTCATCTTATTCTCACAGAGTGGTGGTACAGTCACCTCTTGCCTCTGTGTCATAAATAGCGTATTGGTAACTTATGTGTTTACTGGTCCACGGTAAGTAGATAGTGAAGTATTACTATTTGCTATGTATTAGCTTGTACGTTTTGGATGGTTGGAGTTGGGTTATTAGTTTTATCATGTGCCAAACCTGTATATACAATATGATCAAAAGCAATAGACACCTTAATCACAACTGGTGAATCACGAGATTAAAAACGCCCGTTGCCATCAGTGACCATCTGTTGTGGTTTGGGCCAGGCTGGCCACTGAGACGAATGACAGATGCTCTCCCCCACCTCGCTCTCCAAGGAGAGGAAAGGGAGAGATAAAGAGGTTTAGGAGAAAACTAAAGTACTATAATGAAAATATTAATAAGTTAATAAAAAAGAAAATAATGAAATATGTACAATATATACAAAACCATGATGATCACATCAACAGCAGGCACAGGGAAAGTCCCAGACTGGACTCAGCGATGGATGGGAGCTGGATTCCAGATCTGGATTGCTCAGATCGCAATAAAGGGCAGACAGAGTCCTCCTTGGACATTGGCCATTGAAGAAAGAGACTGACCCTTTGATCCCTTAGCTTTTATACTGAGCACCATGCAGATGGGATGGAATACCCTGTTAGTCAATTTTGGGTCACCTGTCCTGTCTGCTCCTCCCCACAGGTCTGACCTCTCTACACTTTTCCACTTCTGACCCTCCAACAGAGCAAATAGCAAAGTTAGCTGACCTTGACTGTTATAGCAATAAGTATAGGCAAGAGCTCTCTGCATACCATTCCTTGGCATAATCAGGTCTTATCACTCCAAGAGCAGACAGTTTCTGCACAGTAGACCCTTAATTTCAGAGAGTTTAGTTAGTTAGAAGAATCTTAGCTAAAAAGTAAAATTACTGAACAGAAAATTGGTTCTGTTTAACCTCAAACCAGAACATCATCCAAGAAGTTTCCTACCACTGGTGTTCTCCATCTTTCTTCACTCTTTCCAAGACACAGTGTATCTCTTTTGTATCACGCTGAAGGGTGAAGAAAGTTTTGTGTCCATTGTTTTGGACTCATTCTAGCAGCTGACACAGGTCATCGGGTTGCAGGAGTTTCTTTACCAATATAACATTCATTCTGATGGCGGTAGGCAATAAATCTTGACTCAGTATATAATTAGATTGTAACAATGAATTAAGATGTTACAGAAACTGAATAACTGAAGTCACATTCCGTAACTTTATTGCAGTTGCAAACACAAATATTTGGGTGATTGCTTATATCTACACCTCTGAGAATGGAGATTCTGCAGCCTCCCTGTGCAACCTGGTACAGTGTTTAACCACCTGCCATTTTTTGTGAAAAACTCTTTTTCTTGTATCAAATCCAAATTTGCCTTGTTGCAACACGTGACTCCTCTTGCTTCTGACCCTCTTGCTATGCACCTCTGAGAAAAATATGGCTCCATCTTCTCTATAAGCTCCACAGAGGTATCTGGAAATGTCCCAAAAGCCTTGTCTTCTCCAGGCTGAGCAGATCTAGTTCCCTCAGCCTCTGCTTGTATAAATTGTTCTCCATCTTGGTGGCCGGCACTGGCCTACAGCATGTCAGGGTCTGTTTCATACTGGGGAGCCCAAAACTCAGCACAAGTCCCAGGAAGATGGGAGGGATCACTTCACTGGAACTGCTGGTCTTGCTTTTCCTAATGCAGCCCAGGAGGCTGTTAGCCACCTTTGCTGCAAGGATGCATTACCCACTTGTCACCTTGGTGAACCTGTTGTCCACCAGGGCCCTCCAGGCTTTCTCTGCAGAGCTGCTTTCAAACTGGCTGGTCTCCAGCATGTACTGGTGCCTGGGGCTTTTCTGTCCCACGTGAGGGACTTGGCAGCACCTGTAGTTGAATTTAGTGAGATTTCTGTCCAGCCTGTCCACATTCCTCTGACCGGCAGTCCTGTCCCACCAAGCACCTGTGAACTTGCAAGCAGTGCTCTCTGTCCCGCGTTGGTACTGAGGACACTAAACAGTATTAGCTGCAGGATCAGTCCCCTAGTCCCTTGTAGCTGGCCACTAGTGAGAGTTTGAAGCGTTAGCCACCAGCCTTTGGCCACAGCAGCCCAGCTAGCTCTTCAGCCTCTGTATAGAGCAACCTGACAGTCCTGCTTCTGAAATAGCTTTGGTGTGTGGTAGGTGCATGACACCTACCTATAGCACATATAGCAAGTGCCACAATGATCCAATCAATAAACAGTATTCAGACTGCAGGGTACTGGATCAAATCGGAACCAGCTACTCTTTACTCTTCTCTCTTGTGTCTGGCAGGAGGGAAGGACAGCCTCTGGCAATTAAATGCTGCAGGGAAGACATCTGTGGGATAACATGGTCTACTCTGTGGACCATGTTGTGGCTCAAGCATGCAGCCGTGTCTTGTTAGAGATTGCCTCTGTTCCTAAGGAAAAAGTACCAAAAAATATGCTGCCAGGATTTTTATTATTGTGACAGGAATTTATATGCCTGATTTCTGTCTGATTTTATAACCATAATTATATTCAAGCGCCCCCTTGAACTTTTGTCGGTTCCTTGATCTGAATCAACTGAGGTGTGATTGAATAGGTAGGGGATTCATAAAATAAAACCTGATTTAAAGGACATAAATAGGAGTAATTTTCTCCTTGTCTGCCTTCCAGCAAAAAACATTTCCAGTTCTTGGAAATTAAGAATCTTTGGAAGCCTGAGAGCAGCTCACGGGATGAAGGCACAAGAGAGTCTCAGGTCAGCTGCGTCCGCACTATGTGGGTTTTTTCATGCTCTTGAACATTTCTTCTCTATTGCTAATCAGCTTAATAAGGATAGGCTAAGAAATGAGTGATCCTAGTTACGCCTTCAGGGGGGAAACTAGGCTAATATGTAAGCTTCCCGAAACAATTTAGCCCATTTAAGCTGTGGGAGGTTACCCAGCCAGTGGCAGGGAAGTGGGATGCTCTGGATGCTGGGAGTTCCTGCACTGGGGGCAAATCCCTTCTCCAGAGGCTGCACCATGGGAAAAAGGACAGGCTTGTACATGGCTGAGGCATGTAAGGAACTGGTGAAACTTCATGGACAAGAGGAACAGCCTAAAAGGGGTAGGATGCACCTGAGCTGTAATGCAGCCAGGCTGTGGCACTGGAAATTAAAGAGCGTGTAGAGATTCATTTCCACTAGAAGCAAGGGAAGGCTGAAAGATGCAGAGGACTACCTGATCTGAACTGATGTAATCTACATGTTGGACATGGCTGACATTCAGTTTACCTCTGAAAAAATCAGGAGGGAAATAAACAGCACAGTCACAATAAATGGAAAGACAAAATAGACGGAATACAGTGGCAAGAGTTTGGCACACGCAGTATTAAGGACTGAAGTGAGGGCAAATTTTAAAACGCTTCTGTGTGGTTTGCTAGAGGCTTCGAAAACAAGCCTGAAGAACCCAAATGCCTGCTGCCAAATGACAACCCGAGGTAGCAAGCAGTTTAAAGACTTCGTGGAGGCTAGGAAACCAATGAGATACAGCACTGCCAGCCTTATAGGAATGACAGAGTAGGGTGTGAGGTGCAGGAGTGATGCCGTATGTGAAAGATAAAAGTGTAACAGCATAAAAATATGACAGGAAAAGAGAAGCACTCTAAAAACCTGTGGGTGGAAATCACAGTTGTTATTAATAAAAATGCCAAAGTAGAACTGTACAATTGATCCTTCATGAGGACAGTGATAGTGGTCAGTGAGACCAGAGGAGAATGAAACACAGGACAGTGGTATGAGTGGGAGCCTGCCTATAGGCTGGGTCAGCACCTCATCAGGATGAGATGCAGAAGCAGAAGTTTTGGTGGCAATAAATCACTACTTCCAGGAAGAGCTGGTCTGGGAACCCACAAAAGCAAGTACTGGGGATTGGTACAAGGGCTTCATCTGAGGAATTTTAGTGGGACACTGCTCTGAGGTTGCAGTTCCACAACATGATCCTTTTTAACACTGAAATGTGGAAAAGCATTCCATGTGCATCCGATATGGAGTATGTGGTTTCAAGGAAGACAACAGTTTCCAGCAGAAAGGAGCAGCCCCAAGCCAAAGAAGACTGCAAACATCCTGGAGGCTGTTCAAGAATACCGTGTTAGAAGCCCACATTAAAAGGATGCCACAACGTTGTAGTAAAATTGATATTAACTAGAAAAAGTAAATGGACCTGTAATTGAAGCAACCAAGTGAATCTGCCACTGCTGCTAAAAGTCCTGTCTTTTTTTTATATCTATCCGATTTAATCTAGGATTAAATTAAGGAACTAACTACTAGACAATGTAGCTTTGTTAATAAGCAGGATATTTCTGTCAAGAGAATGATGAACTGTAGGCCTGGTCAGCAAACCAAGAAAACTACCTAGAACTGCCAAGATTAGAGGACAAGTAGGTAAAAGGCAATTTCAGCAGGGGAAGATTGTGCCCACCGATTCATTGACCACCTACCGGAATGATACCACCTACTCAAAAGAGGACAATGGAAGAAGAAGAGTCTGCGCACTAATTTACAAAGGAAGCAAAGAAATCTCGACCAATCATGAAGGAGAATAACAATTACTATGTATTAATTGTTAGAATATGTAATAATCACTGTACAAAAAGGGACATTTTTGAAATTAAGATGTGCTCTCTTGGGACGAGCATCCCTTATCTGCACATTAATGGAATAAACTTGGAAATACCTCTGCTCTGTGTGCTATTGGCTTGCACACCAGATAAAGAACTCAGATTTGGGACAACAATAACGCAAGAAACAAACAAAATGTTGCCCCGTCAAAGGAAGAGTTAGGTGACTGCCAAAAGGATAAGGCTGCTGTGCAGAAAATGGAAAACTTGTCCATATGAGAATTGATTGTAAATTGATATAAAACACAGGAGGTCACATGTAAACAAGGAAAAGGACTGAAAAAACATTATGGAGAGTGTCCTGCAAGAGACTCAAACTGTTAGCAAAAGTCTTCAAATACATCAAAAGCAGCTAGGAGAAGGTTAGGGCTTCTTGGTGCAAAAGGTGTGAAAGAGGCACTCAGGGGTGACAAAGCCTTAGTAGTCCTTTGTAGCCTTTGTGTTAGTCTTACTGGGGAGGCTGCGGGGAGGTTCCCACCCTGGGACAGTTGGTAGGAGCCAGATTAATTCAGTATAAATAGTACGTTAAGTACTGGGGCAAACAGAAAGCCTCCTTGACAGTGAGCCTGCCCCAGATGGGACAGCTGGGGGCATTGAGCTGTGCCACAGCAGAGCAGGCAGCCTGGACAAGCAGAGCTGGGTGGCATCATGGTGCAGGCATGCTGGTGGGTGGCCAATGTCATCCCCAACTACAGCACCAGCGCTGGAGGGGTCAGGACCACAGGCTGGTGCCTGTCCTGTGCAAAATAGGAGAGTGTGCATTAAAGACAAGGTCACTGAGGTGATGGATGAACCTTATCAGCTGAGAGATGGTCAACCCAGCTCCCGTAAGGGGCCATTCCGCCTTGGTTTGAGTACATGGATAAAGGCCAGTGGGTGAAGTATAGCTGGGTCTCCAAATAGAATTTTATAAATATTCAAACCAGCATTATCAAGGAACCTATGGCCATGGCTTTGCTGCTGTGGAGGCACCAGAAAATTCCCAAAGCGATGGATTCATGGACAGCAGTGCTGTGCAAAGGGTGGATGTGTCTCCTGCCACTCCTATTAAACAGCTGAGGGTGCTGGGGGCATAGGAGGAAAATGGACTGCAGAAAGCATCCAAGCTCACGTGTCCTCCCCAGGCAGTATCTCCTCCTGCTGCTGCTGGTGACAGACTTCAAGGGTGGCCGACCACCAGTATTACCCACATGGCATTTCTCATATTCATCTGACACCTCCAGATTAAAGGGAAGCCAGTGTTGCCCTTTCTGGCCTGGATGAAACAGGAGGTGAGGTTGTTTTTATCAAGAAGAAAACCCCATAAGATGAGCCTAGTGTTTTGGGGTGTGGTGCTGAGTGTGCCCAAGGCAACCACCAGAGAAGCACTGTTCTGGGAACAGGTCGCTGGCTAGGAAATCCCAGCCCACTTTTTCGGTGAGTAACGAAGCAGAACAAACACAGTTATTCAGCATTGTATTGCTGTGGTGGAATTTCCCTTTGTTTTCTGCACGTCTCGGAGAGAGAGACACGAACGTGTGGTTCAGACTGACCCAACTCCAGTGTTCAGAGTCAGCATCAGAGCAACCCGTTCACCCACGTGGCTTACGGCTCTGGCCCATGGGAACTTGTTTTTGGCAGGGGTTTTCCTACTGCTTCAGTTACTGCTAAAGCAGGTTGCTTAATTGCTCCCTCTGCCTGGTGTCTATGAAAGCAGATCCCTGCCTGAGCCGTGAAGGGATCGGCACATACGGCCGGCTGGCAGTTTCACAAGTCGAAGAGGGAGAAAGTCTGCCACCTCACATTTGATGTGTATTGTAAGAGGCCGATTTAAATACATTTCCCAATACTGACTTGGTTGTAAAACCAAAGCATAGGACCCCAATAAGAGAAGATTTTTCTTCCCTGTCTGTAATCTGTTGTCTTTCCTATTTGCTGATTCTGATGCAGTGATGTTAGCCTGGGAAGGTCCTTAAACAACACCTGTTGAATTACCCCTCTCTACAGTAGCATATCAGCTACTTTAACATGTTGGTCTTGTTTGTTCTTTAAAATGCCCAGTGAATGTTGCATTGCTTCATTACCCTGAAAATTTTTTGAAGTCTCCAACACAAACCTGCTGTGAAACTCAGTGCTACTTGCCTTACCCTCAAGGGGAAGGGAAGGGAAGGATGTGGGCATTGCTCTCATTTCTTTTGCATATTAGCAAATCATAACTGTGTC
>JAOXNO010000001.1:141909162-141955328 GCA_028565335.1 Limnodromus scolopaceus
TCTCATTTATTTTGAATATTAGCAAATCATAACTGTGTCCTCTTTCTCTTTTCTTGAAAAAAAAAAAAAAAAAAGAAAATCTAATTCCATGCTTCCTATAGCTTGATAGCTTGTACCTTCCTTTTGAGTTGCAATCCTCCTGAGCATGTTTTTGTTGATGCGACAGACTGTAGCTGAGCCTCACTCATATGGACAGCTGGACGGCTGAGAGGAGAATTAGACCAGGTGCTTAATACACAGTGCTATAATAAAAATAAATCCCTAAATGGGATTTTCCCTCCTCTGTTTTCCTCTTCCTCCCCCCTGCCCTGGCATTGACCCTTTCAGGTCCCACTGTCCCCCCCCAGCCCATTCTGCAGGGTGGTCACCCACCCACTCCTCCCCTGTTTATGTTCCTGCTTGAGCTCCTAGAGTGTTTTGCACCCGCCTTTATTTTATTTCAGTACTTTTATTCCTAACAGGTTTTTGTAGTCTCTGACTATGAATGGAAGTGCTCGTGTTCCCTCTCAGTACGGCCATCACCCACGGTCTGATAGTTCTTGCTTGATAGTTCACCATTCATTTTCTGACCAGAAGTTTGAGAGGGACTGGTGTAGGACAGACTTGTGAGGCTCCACTTGAAATGTCTCACCAGTTTGACCACAAGCTGCTGATAACCATTGCTTTTTGTACTTATCTTAAGGCCCTTCACATACAAGGGCACTTTCGATTGCTGCCTTATTGAGCTCATGGTACGGCACAACCACAGATTCTATCTTGACCCAGTGAGATAAGGATTTGGTTGGTCTGAGGTGGTTTTTCCCTGCCAAACCAGGCTGCCAGAGACCTCCTCACTGTTTCTTGCAGCTTCCTGGTCCCCAAGGTGCTCACAAATCAATCATTTAATCTTTTACTCTAGCATCTTCCTTGGTGTTGCAGCTAGTCTGTGATTCCCCGGACCTTTTTTTCCACTCCGATTTGGCTTTTCTCTTTCCTTACCTGTTGTGGTGAGTTGACCTTGGCTGGACTCCAGGAACCTGCCAAGGTGGTCTGTCACTCCCCTCCTCAGCAGGGCAATGGAGGGAGAAAATAAGACAGAAAAGATCCTTGTGGGTCAAGATAAAGGCAGTTTAATAAAGCAAAAGCAAAGGCTGTGCTTAGAAGCAAAGGAAAACAAAAGATTTATTGTCTACTTCCCATCAGCAGATGATGTCCAGCCAATTCCTGGGAGATAGGGCTTCTGGACACATACCAGTTGCTTTGGAAGACAAATGTTGTAATAATGAATGCTCCTCCCTCTCCTCCTGTCTCTTAGCTTTTATTGCTATGCAGACGTCATAAGGTATGGAATATCCCTTTGGTCAGTTTGGGTCAGCTGTCCTGACTATGTCCCCTCCCAAGATCTTGCCCACCCCTAGCCTACTGGTGAGGTGGGAATGTCAGAGAGACAGCTTTGATGCTGTGCCAGCGTTGCTCAGTGGTTGCCAAACCACTGGTGTGTTATCAACACCTTTCTAGTTACCGATACAAAGCACAGCACTATGAGGGCTGCTTCTGGGGAAAAAATAACTCAATCTCAGCCAGACCCGATACACTGTGCTTCTGCTTTTTCTGATATGTTACTTCACAGAATCGTAGAATTGTCTAGGTTGGAGGGGACCTTTCAGATCATCGCATCCAACTATTAATACTACCAAAACCTCCACTAACCCATGTCCCTCAGCACCACATCTGTAAGTATTTTAAATACCTCCAGGGATGGCGATTCCACCACTTCCCTGGGCAACATGTTCCAATCTTTGATAACAGCTTAACTGAAGAAATTTTTCCTAATATCCAATCTAAACCTCTTCTGGCATAACTTGAAGCCATTTCCTCTCATCCTATTTCTTGTTACTTGGGAGAAGAGACCAACACCCACCTTGCTACAACCTCCTTTCAGGTAGTTGTAGAGAGTGATAAGGTCTCCCCTCAACCTCCCTTTCTCCAGAGTAAACAACCCCTTGGTGTTAGATCATTTGCTTTGCAAGCTGCCTGTTTTTTTTAATAGGCCACTTATCAAAGGGGTGTCCAATAGTGCGACCAGAGTGAATAGAGCAGTGTACACCAGCCAGACAAGTAACTTCCAGTAACATGGACATGGTGTGACCAGAAAAAGAACGAATAGAGCAGTGTACACCAGCCAGACAAGTAACTTCCAGTAACATGGACACGGGTGACCAGAAAAAGACTGGAGGGGAAAAGCTATCTGAACTCACTGTTTGCCAGGAAAGCTTTTGCTCAAATCTTAAGGCAGTGTGCCAGATTTTTAAAGTTAAACTTTCCTTAATTATTTGCTCCTTCCTGCCAATTTATCAGGCAATTATATTTCAACTCATTTTCTGCAGAGATTTTCCTTACCCGCTACAAAGTGCTGATACTCTAAAACAGTATTTGCAACAAAATATGGAGTTCCCATAATTGGGAATTTTAAATTGACTTAAAAAATGAATAATTGTTTGTGATGCTGCTGCACAAGCCAGCAGGTGGGTCTACAGGCCCTTGGATGTTGCTACCATAATGTGAAGCAGCAGCTTCACAGCTAATGCATGGAGAAATTGGACTCCTGAGAAGCTCACAGATCCACAAGGATGGCAACACCCAGTAGTGGTGACAGGGAACCTGCTGGCAGCAATTAAGAGTGATGTGAAGGGAATGAAAGCAAGCTCTGCTCTTGTTCACCCTCCAAACTCAAAACCCAACGTTATTCATGTAGGCACGAATGAGATTCCCTGCCCCATTTGAAGTTTATACTGATCTACCAAAAATGCATTTATAAGTTTTACATAAGAGGTTTGTATAACATAGAGGTTTATATAACGTAATGCACCAAAGGCTTTAACCTATGAATTTTACATAAGCTGTTTCAAGTAGAGGGGACCATAGGATATGTTTCACAAGTTTGCATTGTAAAGTAATGATTTTACTAAAACTATCTTATTATAGTGCAGAATTCACTGAAGACTAAATAGTATATAGTTTAATACCTCCAGTTGGTCTACACTGACCTGTTTTCTGTAGTCTTAAAAAAAAGAAAAAATCAGTAACATTAGAGATGTCCTAGAGCTCCCCCTGGTCTCCAGAGATGATAAAATGAGTTTGCTTGCAAATATGTTAATCACGCACAGTCCTTGACACAACACTGAGCGGATGAGTGACCGGCAAGACGAGGAGCACAGCATTAGAATTGCTCCACTTGCCAAAGCCATCTCCAAATAAGCTCTTACGCTGCCTGCGTCGACCCTGCCCAGCACCCCCAGCACGCCACACTGCAGCCCCGTGCTGCCGGGCAGGGACCACCGGGCACATCGCTTCTGCATCGACAATGGTGACAGCTGGCAGAAAGGTGCCATGATGCCTCCGAAATAGGTATTCAAAGGGCTAAACATGAACGTCCTTCTTCCCTTGCTCGCAGGTATGGGGTGAGAGACTGGGCTCGAGCTCCCTCACGCCCTGCCTCCCAGCCCAGATCTCCTCACCCACCTCAGTCTGCAGCACCATTTTCCTCTCCATGTTCTCAAACTGAGTTTTAGACCCATTCCAAGAGTATTGAGTTGGGTAATTTACTCAAGTTGCAGTTTTCTTCCCAATGGGTCCCGCGGGGAAAAAAAAAAAGAAAAAAGATTGGGATTCAACAATTATCTTTATTTTCTCTCTTATTCTCAGTAAACCTAAACTTGCACCCAGACCCATCCACGTTGAAGAACACTTTCAAACAGAGCTTATAAACCCAGAGCTAATTCACTCCTAATTAGAAGTTGGAATTCCTGGCAGAGGGACAGATCCTGAAATGCTTTTAAACTTGGAGGAAACCCAGCATAAAGGTGCCAAAGCTAAAACAGGAAAGGTTGTGGTTGGTTTTTTTTTTTTTTTTTTACCAATGCTATTGTTATGATGCAAGTCCTGGGGTGGGTACGTATGGGGCTGGCTTCTGCAGGGAGGGCTGCTCTCTAGCGGAAAGGTGTTTCGCATGCCTGCTGTGGCACTTGCACTACTTCTCATATAGATGGTTTCCCCGCTGTGAGGCCGCTTTTCACCCTGAAAAGAGGTCTCCAGCCCCACCACGGCTGTGGGCTCCAGGGCTCGGGAGACTAGCAGAAGTGTGTTTAGTGTTGCCCCCCTCCAGGGCTGGCCACAGGAATACACAGCTAGTGAGGAAACATGCAGAGAGCAGAGGCTCATCAAGAAGCCTCTTTGTTGCCCACTAGGTAGCACAATCAAGGGGGAGGATGATTTCAATTTGGGGGCCTCTCCCCCTTGTTGGCCGGGGAGAGGCAAGGAGGTGGATGGAAGAGATGGAAAGAGCACAGCCAGTGCCCACGGAGAGCTGCTTGCATGCCCGCACCTGGGGGACGCACAAACAGCCCCGTCTTCTGCTCTGAGTGAGAGGAGGCACCTTCCTCACCCAGCATTTAAACATCACTGGTCTGTCCCTGCCTGCCTTTCAAAGGCTCATGGTTTCTTGTCCCTGCAGGTCCCCTGGAAGGCAGTGCTGAGCTTGCACATCGGTGAGTGTGGAGCTGGGGCTTGCCAGAGTGAGCAAGGGTGCCTTTGCCGTTGCCACCAGCATCGGTCCTGCCAGGAGACGTGAGGAAACTGCTCTGGGTACTACGATCACTACTGGGCTAGTCTAAGTAGAGGAGAGGCTCGGTGGTGGGGTGGGTTTGTGACCTAGAACCCATGTGTCTTAAAGTACTGGGCTCGCCCAATCACGCTGTTGGCGTAGTAGTTGTCTCTGTCGCATGGGTCTTCCTCATAGACCTGGAAGTTGCCCATTTTTGCACGGTAGGTGCAGATTCCCCCTGGAAAGAGTTAAAAGGAGTTGTTACAGGCTTATAAGTAAGAAATAGATATGTAAAAGCAAAAATTCCTAGCCAGCAGGGCCATGCATCTCACCAAACCCACGCAACTGCTTGGGAAATTGCTAATTGTGCTTTATTATCAAAAAGTGACTGATTTTACAAAAGCCTTATTTCTACAGTGAAGGAACACATGACTCCCCAAATGCAGGTGGGAATGGCATGCTGGTCCCAGAAAAGAGTGTAATCTAAAAAGGCAAGGATGGGAGAGCAAGCAATAACATAGGGTGAACAAACCAGCAGGCAGACAACCGGGACTAGAAGCAAGCCTGGATCCCACGCTTCCTTGGCACAATCAACAGCCTGCCATGATAAGCCTCTTGTGTTGCGGTGCCTCACTTTCTGCCTTCCCCAGTGTCTTTTGTTTGGTTGGTTTCTACCTTATTTATCCACCTGACAGCCATTGCACTTGTAGGATGAACAGAAAAGAGGGTAACTGGAGTCCTGTTCACTTTCACTGAGCGCAATGCCTTTGCAAGGAATTTAAGGTGGTCATGGAACCAGCCATTCACTAGTGGTGGCCCAGCTGCTCGAGGTAGTGGCCCTCTGTGGGCATTTGTCACTGAAGTCAAGGGGCAACCTGCTGAGGCTGTGCCCGATAACCTTCACCCAAAGCTACAGGGGGTGCCTCCATGCCGCTGTGGCAGTTCCCAGGCTGGGCTGGTTTCCCACTGCTTCCTACTGCAGAAAAGCTGCCAAGGAACTTGGCGTCCCACCACAGCCTCTGTTCTGCAGGCAGAAACATGGGGGGCCTGTGTTTTGACCTGGAGACATAACTTCTGTATTCAGACCTCTTGCTGGTCTGCTGTTTTGGGTTCCCCCTATTAACTAGAAAATTCTGAGGGGTTTGGTTTTGGTTTTTTTTTTGGTAAGAGATGCTGTAAAATCTGCCAGACTGACACTCTTTTTCCCTTAAAAGTGACACCAACAAAAGCACAGCACTCCCATCACTCAGGAGCTTCTGCGTTATTGTAATACAATCAACAAATCATCATCTGGTATTAATTAAATGTTGCTAGAAATCTTAACGTGGTATTTAAATGCCAACAAAAAAGATGCAGTAACAGACCAGCATGCAGGACACCCCACCGAACCCACGCCAATAGAAAGTCCTTCAGTGTGCGTACTGAGATGCAAATTGCAAACCAAAGTGCTAACAGGGAGCAAAAAGCAAAAGAGGGCTGTTAATCTCAGCTATTCAAGCCTTGCCAGGTGCATGTAATGCAGCTTTCCCTCTTTGCTTCTAGATGTAACCTTGAGCATGTCCCTTTCTGGTACATAGCCCATCACATACCTCTCAGCTGCTGGTCCCAGGTCCAGGTAGGATGTCTTGCCCGTACTTCATTAATTGCAAGAACCAGGATAGTCGAGCACTGGTTTATGTGTTCTTCGCTATCCCACATTCCAAAAGGTTGGTGTTGCTGTCTGCCAATCTAGAAAAGTCAAGGAAGAAAACGGGGTACCCTCTGAGCACAACCACCACTGTAGCTTCCCCCTCTTCTTTGTACTCCTGGGATGTGACTCATGGAAGCAACCTATTCAGGATAACACTTAAGCACAACCTCTGATGTAGTAGGAATGCATTTAAGTGCTGTCTCGAACACAGAACAGACATTGTCTAAGGTGAAGCCCTAGGATATTCACTAGATGACTGTTCTGTTACTCATACTTATTGTCCTGATGTACCTGCATCAAGCCGTACTTCTGCCGGCTTTGGTCCCAGCCGTTTTCCAGGAGCAGGCCAGCGCGACTCTCCTGTGAGATGATGGCAGCGATGAGCGCTGGGTCCAAGCAGAGGTTTCTGGCTACTCTCTTAATCGGCACCTCATATTTCCTCAGGCGTACGATGTCTGCCTCAGCAGTCCTCCGTACCATGGCAAGCCCTGCGAGGTAGGAAAAGGTGGACTTATACACCCTCCCATCCAAAACCCTTGCTTTCCCCTTGAGCAGATGTCTCAAAGGAGTAACTCCAGTTTTGAAGAAAAAGCAACTACACCCAGTCAGGCAGTGGTGCTTGAGAAGCAAGCACAGCCCTGTTGGCTCTGACCGTAGCCAGGGAGCTGCTGTACCAGTACCCAAGGATGATGAGAGGAAGAGGGTGGCTTCTCAGGAGGTGAGACCACATGTTTGTGGTCCTCTTCTGCTGCCACTCCGCTGGAAATGCGGCTCTGGAGTCGGAAAAGTGATGTTTCAAAATGCATTTGGAAAAAGCAAGTGATGCATCACTACTGACCAGCCAAACTGCAGTTAACAGCTACATTGTTAGTCTATGGATAGAAAGGTGGGGGTTTTTTTAAGTAATTTTGGGACAGCTTGAAAACAAGCAAGTGAATTCAGATCCACACTTGGACACACCCCCTGGAGGTCTGGGAGGCCTGAACCTAACGTGTTCAGCTGTGCGGTGACATGGGGCAATAACACAAGGCAAGAAAGAGGGAGATGGAAAGGAATTACCAAAAACGGGTTACCCAGAGGTAGGATGGCTACACACCTGGGACCTTCCCCCTGCAAAATGTGTTTCTGGCAGGTCTTTGCTGGCCAGCTCAGCCAACACACCAGCACCCAGGACCTGGCTCTGCGCATCTTCCCATTTGAGCAGACAGGCCTCAGGGCTCTGTGAGGATGCTGATGCTAAAGGCCTGGCTGATGAAGAAGCCGTTTCAGTAGAAAAGGGTTTGAGCTATTTCCCTTTGCTTAGAGGCTGAGGATCCCGACTGTGGGACGTGACGTCTGTCTGCCTGCTTCCCGACAGATCTGGAGGTTTCACAGCACCTGCCATTCGGGGAGGGGAAGTGTTGTTTTTCCCCTTTTGGCTAATTGAATAGTTCCACCACATTTAATGGAAGGCAAAGCATCTCTCTGTCAGGTACAAACAGTTTGACAAATCAAGCAATGAACGATACCTACCACAGTCTGGGGCTCGTACGGCTGTACAGGAGATCGTGGGGGCCTGAAGAGCCCTTACATCACCATAGCAACTGTAACTCATGGAGGGAGCTGAAAAATTAAACGGAGGTGTTTGAACACACAAGATCTCAGAGCAATATCGTCCAGCATGCTGCAAGTGACTACAAGTCAAGCATGAGGGATTCATCCAGACCTGTAATCCACGTCACCTTGTGTTGGCCATGCTTGTATCTTTCTCCATCAGTAATGTTATCAACGAAAGCTAGAGAAATTTGTTCTTTTCTAACTAAGTTGAAACAAATGAAGCTAATGACAATTTAGATGAATAGGTGTCTGCCCTGTTAGGTCTAAAGGCCAGTGTGGGAGAGGGCAACCACAGCCTCTGCATTTATTTCAGAGGGTGTTTTTCCATTCGATGCGGTCCAATGTCCCTCAGATGCTAGCTGGCAGTACCTGAGCATCCTGGCTGGAATCGTCTCCTGTATCCCTCTGTAACTTGGTGAGGAATTAATTCAGGAGAGTGCTTGCCTCAGCCTGGGCCAATTACCCTGCTTCCTCAGTAACTGAGAGATGAATAGCCTCCATCAAAGTCTGCAGCATTTGTGACACTATTTCCAAGTAGGCAGAGAGATCAGATAAGGTTAGCCGGGAAAATCAAGAGGAGGTATGTCCGTGACTCCCTTTTGGTGTCAGTCCCATACTCCAGATGTGCTTATTTAAAGGACGCAGGTGGGTGGCAAGCAGCCTCATACAGCAGCTGAGGAGCTTCAGCCACACAGAGTCCTAGAGAACCCTGCAGAAAGGGGACCTCAGGCCTGACCACACGCCTCCTCTCTGCAGTCGTTCTGCAAATAGTTCCCAGGGGGCTTTCGACAGCAAACCAAACCCAAACCTCAGCTCACCAACAAGGGCCATAAGGCCCAGCAAGAGCAGTGCAGGGATCATGGTGATGGCTCTCCTCAGCTGTCCCAGAAGACCTGGAAATACAGCAGTTTGCAAAACATGAAGAAATCAGTGCTGATTTTCAACAGCCCTGTAGCAAAACTTGTGTGCCAAAAGCTCCCACCCCGAGGCACCGGATGGGGATGGCATTAGCTGAAGATGGGTTGGGGAGCAGAGTCACCCTCACTGCAGTACTGTCTCCCCCTCACCCCTAGCACTGGATGCAGCTGCCAGCTTCAGAAAGTGGTGGTGGGAGAAGCAGCAAGTGATGGGAGCCCCATCTGCTCTTTATTTCCTCCTTGTTTGGGGGATACAGGCTTCTTTGGAAGCTGAATGTC
This sequence comes from Limnodromus scolopaceus, assembly GCA_028565335.1. Lineage (NCBI taxonomy): Eukaryota > Metazoa > Chordata > Aves > Charadriiformes > Scolopacidae > Limnodromus > Limnodromus scolopaceus. Next base: position 141,918,227 of record JAOXNO010000001.1, read on the forward strand.
TCCTCCATCTTGTGTGCCACTACACCATCACACTGAGAGGGAAGGATCAAGCCTGGGGAGCAGGGAGGTCCCCTTTGGCAGCCTGGGACCTTCTTCAGCCCCTGTCACTTTATATCTCTTGATCACAGGACCCCTCCTGAGCACCCTTATCATGTCTTTACAATGTGAAGGTACTGTACATTTGCTTCAAATAGGTATGTGTTTGAAGTCTAATGTGCATCCATTCCTTTGCCTCTCTGTTCAAAAGGCAATGGGATTTTTGCTTGGCTTTTGGAAAAATGAGTTTTCAAAAATCAAGCAATATGACCCTCAATCCTCTGATAAGAGCATGCAGGGCAAAGATTTTGCTGGTAAAATAATATTTCTGCATTAATTCCTGTGTGTGGTAATGGCAGATAATCAGTTTTATAATAAATGCGTCTGTTCTGCTTATTAATAAAATCCCAAAATGTCATCAGATAGTAGCTATCAGCTAGAAAAAACATTGACTGTACTTGCCTTGCTGGTGAATGCATTTAAACTGAGCAGTTTTTATGGCTTACAAATGTTGTAGTTTGGGTTTTTTTTTCCCCCAACAGGGTTTCAAATACAAAACACACCCCGAGTCTTGCAGGCAATCATCATGCAATGCTATTAACACTCGAAAATGCCTTATTGATTTTAATGATGTGTGACCTTTTCTCTAGCCTGTATTTCTATTACAACCCAGACTGCATGGATGCACAAACACAAGGATCCCACTGGTGTCATTGGAAAGGCTCCCTTGTCCTGAGTGAACTTATTCAGGCCAGCAAATGCCCACGGCCGGGGCTAGGTACACGCAGTAGCACAGTCTGAGCTGTTAACACTGAGCATTCGCAAGCCCAGATCCATATAACCTATGAATTCAATGACAAATCCATATGGGGTCCTATTTAAAGCTACAGGCTGCAGCTGTTTCCACATGCAGAAAATTGCTAGATTATAAAGTTTTAAGTTATTATCAGTCTTATTTTTTTCCCCTTCCGTCACAAACATCATCACAGGCCTTAGACAGAAACAGTGTAGCAATCACAATATTCACAAAATGCTAAATCAAAACAAAATCAAGGCTCCTGGCTCTAAATAAATATTCTACAGGTTAATTCAGACTCACCTGTCTTCAGCTGGCCTTCCTCTGAGGCAGGTCACTTGATGACTTTTATATATATGTGGATGAAAAGGTACCCACCCTATGGGCTTTGGAATGTTAATTCCTACCTAGCGTGATTACATTTGTTTTAAGATACAATAAGTAATATATATTAAGAGCTTAGAACTCTTACAATTCCTTTCATCCAAAGATTTGCACAAGCAGTGGTTAGTAACACTCAGGACAACTCTGTGAAAGGAAATAAATACTGTTTTTCCTCAACCAATGAACACATCGATGCACAACAAATGACTTGCAGAAAGCATTGCAGTGAATCAGTGGCAGAGGCCAGGCAAAAATCAGATCCCTGTCTAGAGCTCTTCTTGCTTTGCATCTTAGATCCGTCTGGACACGTTTCTGGAAGGGTTTTTGTCTTCTTTCCTCAACAATTCCAGGTTGACAAGCTTTTAACTGAGTACCATGCTTTCATATGGGTTCCAAAAAGGACAATTAAAGAAAAGCATCTCACAGCTTCATGGCTTGCATCGAGCCTAATTCAGGAGGGTGACTTGAATACTTTGAGAGCAGAGGCAGGGTTTGACTTTCAGGCTTGGAGAGGCAGGATGCTACAGCTGAAATGAGGAGGAAGGGAACTGGTCCCTCAGCAGCTGAAGCCAGTGGGGGGACACAGAGGGTCTCTGAAAGACTTGCACCATGCAGCCAAGACACTTTTCATGCATGCAGAACATGTGAGTGGCTTGGAGATTGGAAGAGGCTGATGCCCCTCTAAGCCTGTCCCCTTCCCCGTATTTTTCTCTTGGCCACATTCTGTCCAGCATGGGTGGAGGCTAGGAAAGCATGATTTTCTTCCAGTAGCTTTCTCTTTGCTATTTTATACTTCACAAATTCATCAATTCTCTCTCTTTTGGGCTTGAGACACAGTGGGTAAGAAACACTGTTTTGGCCAGATACTAATTACTGGGTTCAAAACCAAGCGATGCTTTATTAGCCTGTAAAGCACAGGAGATTATTTGACAGCCGATGACCCGACAGAAGGGAAGCACACACAGCTGTGATATGATGCTACCTCTGACAGGCTGAAGAAGGGATGAGTTAGAAGGCATCTTTCTGTATATGACTAAAGCAACTCCTTCTAAATGGCAGGACTTCATAAAGAGATATCAAGAAACATGCTGGACTGATGTCCCTGAAAGACGTTACCTTCTTTCATAACACCACTGAACGTCTTATTATATTTTTCTTTATTATTCTTGGTATTTTGTTTAGAAGCACAAGGTTCTGGATTCATATGAGACTCTAGAAGGACAGCAAAATGCTAGCCCTCGTGGCTGATAGTAGGGAAAATACATGAAAGCTATGGAAATATGACATAATTATTAAATTAATATTAAAGAAAAAGGACATAAAGGTTATAATTAAAAAACAAAAAAACCAACCCACCTGTAGTTTTAAGCCCGTTTTGCCTTTGTCTAATTTTTAAACGTAAAGGATGCCAGTACATATTCCCCTTCTGCTGGATTTTGGTCAGCACAGTGTGTGGTTGGGAGGGAGGGGATGGAAGGTCAAGGAAAGAGAAGTTCACTTATCAAATGATATCTGCGTTTTCTTAAGCGTAAGAAGCAGGAAAGCTTCCTGGTGTTCACAGGGGCATCCTGGCAATAAGCTGCATCCGGTGACCACAGACATGGCTTCCCCACAGTCTTCTGCTGACACCGTTGGTTACACTGAGCTGTGGACATAAAATGCTACCGGACAGAATGGCATTTTCCACCCATTTTACGTAAGCTTGAAAGGAGTGCACTAGAGACCTAAAGCACACCAAGGTCCAATACTACCAGTTATTTCCTACTCAGAGATTTTCACTTCTTCCGTGCCCCCCTCATGCCAAGTGATCTATCACAGGGAATTTTTTTTTTTCATTCCACTTAATAGAGATGTGATCAAAATGGAGCATCATTTTGAAAAGCATTATGTCTTGCACATAATGTTCTCCTTCAGGTCGAGGGTGATATCATCACATTTCACTGGGCGGTGAGAATGCTATCTAAAATTACCTGGAACAATACCCATACTAATTACTGTCTCTGTTGTGAGTTTCAACTCTGGTTTCATAACATCGTCAGGGAGATGCAATTCTCAGGTTGTTTCTTTTGTCTGGGACATAATTATACATAACACCAGGTATTCAGAGACTTTATAACTGCTTTATAGGGCACAACAGCTGACGCATGTCACAGATGCCTACCACTAACTGGGCAGTTAAAGATGCATCTGTAGCATCACCTCAGACAAGCCCTCTAGAGTTGTTTTTCCCAACTTTTAAAGGGATATGGCCAGCTTAATAATTACATTTCCATTGATTTTCTTTTCTATATGTAGTCCGCCTATAAGTAATGATAGCAAAGGTCTTCAGGCTTGTGAGGCGCTCAGCTTTCACTGAAATGAACAGGTGCTGAGACCCCCAATATCTTCCTTTATCTTGCCCTTCTGAAAAATGCAGGTGGGCCTTGAAATGACATCCTGCTCTGCACAAAGCACCTCTCTAGTCGTCACGTAAGATAACTAAGACCAGAGGTATTTATGAGGGGGGAAAAAAAAAGTATTTTTCTTTCTGTTCTCTAAAACAAGACTTTGAATTTTACTGTAGGAAAGGGGTTCTAGCAAAGAGGTCACTGGACTAGATCTCATGAGACCTCAGTTCACTTCCCAGCTTAAAGACAGACCTATCACCTAAAGTGAGTCATGTGAAATTTGAGCCAGGAGAGGGTTTATGCTCGTAAAACACGAACCAAGACACTGTCATGCTCCAAAGCTGTCTCCCAGGTACTCGGATGAGACATAATTTTGCTTCTGTCTGAGTCTAAAATGGCTGAGCCAGAGGAGCTTGGTCCTTACGTCCCAAAGTCTGGGCACTAGACTTGGCATCCCAATGCCAAAATCTCTGTGAGTGGGAGTTTACAGCGCACACTCATGCATTTACTCACCAAAAGTGGCTGCGATGCCCACTTTGTTTAAACCAGCCACGGCAGAAGAAAAACCAATCTTGGAAGATAACCTCAGAAAGGCAGAAACCTACACCAACCTCCCTTTTGTGTAAAGCACGTACGCCCCTCACTGAGACTGGATGCACGTGTGTTCATTCCTCAGCCTGTTGAGGTTGTGTTACTGTGCAGCGGAGCACACCAGAGCCACAGGGGAAGTTGGTGGGAAGACAAGAGAACAGGCCTATAGACCCTTGTAGGGACACAGTTGCCTCAGCTTCACGTTTCTGAGACTGCCTTGGTGCTTCATATTGAACAGGGAGAGGTGGGGGGGGATAAAATCAATGTAGTATTTTGTAAGTGTGGAAAATACACAAAGTATTGAGAATGGGAAGGAAAATCTTATCACCTTCTTTCAAATCCCTAAGTCAGAAAGTCACATTTTCTCTTGCTCCCTGTTTCCAGTCCCACAATCCTGACACCGTGCTGTACAAAGCTTCAGAGGGGAGAAGGGAGAGGAATGTCACGTTTGGGTAAAACATTTTTTTAGTCACTCACTCAACAGGCTCCTGGATGCCTTGGATCCTGCCCCAGGGCACCACCCGCTGGAGAGGAAACCAACACATCTAATCCCAAATTCTGGGTTCCAGGAAGAGACTGAAATTAGATACATGAGCACCTAATTCTTGATGTTCCTAGGTCCTTCAGTAGAGCTACTCTTGTTTTGGTTTTCCATGTACTAAATGGGGATAGTACATTCATGACTCACGGGGATGTCAAACTAACACCCATTAATAATTTATTAACTTTACCTATTAATCATGATAACTATTAAGAGCATTTCTTTGTGCATGGGATTCACGATACAAAGCACTGAAGTCTGTCAACATTTTAGAAACCAAACAGGAAACAGTTTCAGACTTTTTTTCTAGGGCAGCTCACTAACTACAGAAGCAATTAGCGAGGAGGAAGAGGATCAGGAAGGGAGTAAGTGTGGTTTTGTGTATTATAATCACCTGATTTTCATATAATGACATCTTGGGAAAACCCAGTGGTTACTGAAGATTGCATGGTTAAGCAGATGCAGTTAATGCATCTGTTAAGATGTTAAATTAATGCATCTGCAGTTAAGATGCAGTTAAGTGGATAAGTTAATTTTTAAACCTTTTTTGTAAGAGTCACATGTTGAAATCATACCAGGCAGATGATGTCTGGGCAGGCTGTGTTCAAGAAGGCAAAGTATATTAACACAGATTGAACACTAAGCTGACACAGCTACAAGGCTCCTGCGCGAGTGGTGGTTTACTTTAAGCAGCTCCAGCCATGGCTCTAATAGCTAATCCAAAAAATGAAGCCTTAGAATGTGCACCTCATCAGATCTCTAAATGCAAATTTTCTTAACTACCCCCTTTTATCAGCAAGCATCAAATATCTCTCAGTGTGTGTGCACTTAAAACTAACCCACAAAATTTGAACAACACTTTTTTTGGTGATGCTCTGATCTCTTATGTACTACTATTGCCAGTTCACTGTGCAAGCTTAAATTGATGAAAAAGGGATGGGTGTATGTTCCCTTTTGCAGCACCCAATACAAAACAGTGCCCTCCAGGGGGACAGATAACAAGGAGCATCTGGGACACTGGATTGTCTTGAATCACTGCAACCATATTTGACAGGCTTAACACTACAGGCTCCAAAACATGATCCAAGAACAAAAGATCAAAGTAGCAATTTGAGCAGTTACTTCACAGCAGTAATTTGCTCAAATGTGGTGGAACCCATCTATCTATTTATCCTTTAAAGGGGGCTTGGGGGCAACATCCCCCTCAGAAGAGTTCCAAAATATTCTATGGTAACATCGAGTACCCTCCACTTCCGATTCCTAGAGAGGCCTTCCTTAAATTCTGGAGTGAAACCTCCCTCTCAAACTGTTGCATAGAGCTGTTCTAAAGAGACAGGCAAATAAACCCACTACCGGAAGAATTTTCCCTTAAAAAAAGTGGAATACACAGATACTGAATATGCAATTCATACATCGAGTACAAAAACTGCACTATTTCTGCATCAGTTTGTGCTTGTATGTCTGTGCACACACGTGCACGTGTACATTACAGACAAAATAACAGCATCCCTCACGCCAGCTTGAGGACTCTTACATGGCAGACCAAGGGCTCGGTTTAGAACTGTACTGTTCAAAGCCCAACCTCCTACAGAAACTTCCGTAGAAAAGCATTCCTCATCGAATTTCTAAGCAGGAAATAGCACAATGTGGACTGCTTGGAACAGAGGTCTAGAAGGCATCAATTCACCTTTCGAGTTGTCCTTCTTCAATGACTCCTACAGCACTTGCAGGCAATCCAACCGGCTAACAGGGTCTGAGAGCAGCTGCTCAGTTGTTGCCCTCTCCAGAGTTTGTTGCTCAACCCAGCTCTTTCAGGGTCCAGACTTATTCACCTCCCAAATCCCGAAGCTTAACTCAGCATTTAACTTCTAGGTAGATTTCTTGAGCAAACCATGACATGCATAACATGGGATCAATCAGCTATCACAGAGTGCCCAGTCAGGTCCAAATAATCCAGTGTTAAGAGCTGAGTGATACAGATCTTGTTCGGTTATTATTGTCTCTGTGCATTTCTTTAATGATTACTTCATGCAAGCATCAAGCACAGACTTAAGCACTAATCATTACTAAAGTTACATGCTGAGATCATGCATAAGCCCCATTAACTTCAAAAGCTATGTGCGACTGTTTCTCATCTATTGTATAATACCCTTTCACGGCTAACACATCCCAGACCAGGTACCATTTTGTGATCAGTTTAGGCTCAGGAACTTTATTCCAGACCAGGTACCATTTTGTGATCAGTTTAGGCTCAGGAACTTTATTCAGTCATGTCCTTACATACATGATCTATCTGCTGTAAGGAATTAATCACATGCAACCTGTGTCCTTACTAGATATCGTGTATCATCATCTCATTTATCAGCCATATTGCCATTAAATCACTGTTGACAAAGCTAAGCTTTGTGCTTTTCAAGCCTCTACAGCTGATATTTCTTTCCGTTGGTGTTCTCTGTACTGTTTACACTTCTACCTTGCTGACCCACGTCGCACTATTATGGACACTTCATTATTTAATCTGCACTGCAAAATCACTGAACTTCACCATGGAAGAATAAGTTGTGCCTCACTACTCAAATTAGAAGAATTTTCCAGTTCTTAAAGAATTTTTCAGTTTCAGTGAAAATAAAATTCTCGGATTTGGATTGTTCATCTCAAAGTAATATGCAGATCAAGAATGGAGATCCTACCAAGAGGACCGTTCAATGAGTTTTAATCTTCATTCAAGACAGAAAAGGCAGAAAGCAGACACAAAAGACTTGCAGTAGACAGATCTATGAAACTGCTGCTTCAAAACAAATTTAAACTTATTAGTATAAACAGGTCTCAACTTCCCCTTTTACCCAAACCAAGCATTACTACAAACTCCTTGTATCAGCACTGGAGTGCATGTGGCATATTACAAGCCAGATGAAGGAAAAGGTGCAATTGAAGATTAACCTAGAAAAAACCCCAGCAGTTTTGAAGTGACATGAAACCACAGACTCTGACTAGGATTTGCACTGAGTTTGTAATGAGTTCACATGTGGAACTCAGTAACCCCTGACAACGCACCATGCTGGAATCCTGACAAGCCCACATGCGTTTCCGCACAGCACGCAACTACGTTAGATGTGATTTTATATTTCCACAGCCTATTCAACATAATTAGCACTCAGAGATGAGTCCTTCTAAGGCACTCTTAAAAATGCTATTGGAACACTGCTTTCCCAATTTCATCCAACCGGATGAAAAACAAGCAAAAAAAGCACTTTCTAGCGCATTTAGAGAGTCTGTCCATTAAAAAGGAGACAAACTTGAAGTAAGTTTACTTTATGCTTCTAGTAGATTGATGTAAACAGGCAGCTGTGTACATCTTAAGCTGATTGCCATCTCCAAGTGAGTGCCTTAATGTTAGACAGAACCATAAGCCAGAAGTCTAGAAAGAGCATGTGCAACTTTCTGATGGACTTCTGATTCCAATTTCTTTTTCTTTTCTAATGGAAAAAAACCCCAAACCCATAGCACCTAGACCACCTTATTTGAAAGGATGCAAAAGTCAACATTAGAATTAAAATAATTTTATTTCAATGTACACGAACAGAAATAAAATATAATTTTTTTTTAAACTTAGAGATATATTGCTGTGCTGGCCCAATCACAAGTGTTCTCCAATACAAGGCAGCAGGACTGACTAGACTCACTTCATTGCTTTTCTGGATCAACTGGATTCAAAATACCACCTCAAAAGGGTCCTTCAGCACACAGCAAACTTTTTTGGTGGCTTTTTTTTTTTGTTTTTTTTTTTTTTTTTTTTTTTTTGTTTTTTTTTTTTTTTTTTTTTTTTTTTTTTTAAACAAAAAGAAAACTCATCAACTCTCCACCTAGCCAGAAATTCTACATTGTGTTCCAAGGAAGATGTCCCTTGAAAATTCTGTCCTTTGCTTAAGAACAGTACACAGTATGCGGTGCTATATCTAAACTTAACAGATCAAGGTTTCTCCCAAATACTTTTCTCTATTCTACTCTCTTGTACAAAGCATCTGCTATAAAATCCACACATTCAAAACCACAGAATTATACAAACCTGTCAACAAGTAGGCTGTCTTCAGTATGCTTGTTGCTATGTGCTATTACCCGCTGTATCAGCTTTAACATGCAGCGTACATAGATAGTAAAGGGCATTTCTCTTGGCCACCTATTTCATAATTCACATAAGTTAACGACTGTTTTTACAACTTATAGTGCAACGTAGTTAAGTTATTCAATATTATGATATGGCACCATAAGGTAAGCAATCATTCGTTAAAATGCACAATTCCTTTACTAATAATTTTGTAGTGCTTTACTGATAAAATAAGTAATAATAAATTTGAAAAGACTACTGGAAGAGGAACTGACAGGGAAGAATATTTTTGAAAAGTGTCCATCATCGCCTTAAATAAAGAAAATCAGGAAAAAAAATGGAACTGTCAGATTCAAGGAAAACAACAGGAAGCTGTTCTTCACAAAACACAGTTAAACTGCAGAATCCTTGTCATATGATGTGGATGTTAGGATACTATGAGGATTTAAAGAGATTTTTTTCCCCCTACTACTTTAACCAGCAAATGCTCTCAGATAGAGAGTTCTCCAAGCCCGAGATTTCTTAAAGTATATTCTAGGGAAGCATTGCTGTCTGCTCACCCTTTTTTTAGTCTTCCTTGTGCATCTGCTTTTGGCCACTGAGACTGGATGCTGAGCCAGAGGGACCTTTGGTCTGACTTGGTACAGTTGTTTCTAACAGTTACTTCAAAACACTTCATAAACTTATACTTAAGACAAAGTTCCTAATCTGCCCCGTTATTTAGTTAGAAGGACTCAGATTTTTAAATTACAAATGACTTCCAAAAGAGGAAAAAAAAAATATTTAAGCTTTTTTTCTGCTATGACTCAGTTGTATAAAACTGTATAGAAAAATGAGCATTATGTGCAGATGTAATGAAAAGCAGTAAGCTTTATAAAAAACATTCTTAGAAATGTACCAAGCATAAACAAAAGATGATTTACAAATACATTTAGTTGTTCTTCTAGTCATCATCAGAATCTGAATCATATTTCTTTCCTCTGATGGTCTTCTTCTCCAACTTTGTAAAGCTTGTTCCGTATTTCTTTTGACTTTGAAAAGGTGGATCCATCAAGTTTCCACTAGAGAAAAAGAGTAAGACATGTTGACTAAAGCCGTATTCATGCAGACAGTAAGTAGCACCTCTAATTCCATGTTTCTCCAGAAAAAAATTGTAAGAGAGCACAACCCCTACTCCCTAAAGCCACCCTAAGTAGCATTGTGGTGTTGCTAGCATAGCACATCCTGGACGAAATCGCCTGAATAAGTGTAGTTAAGACAGGAGCATGAGTGGATCATGCTAAAAAAAAAACAGTCTGCCAGATTAAACAGTAACCTGGGAATTACAGAGACAATTTTCAAAACAAATGAGGAACCAGAAGTATAATAGAATCTAAAATTTTTTAACAGGGACTTTGGAGTCCAAACTGGGTTTTTTACTGCCAGAAGTCACCTTGTATTATCTCTGTGTAGGCCAGACAGAGTAGCTTTCCCATCAGACACTGCACTCCTGCTAGTAGACTATGAGGGACTCACACCTCAGTGTGATGTATGACCCTGTGGGAGCTTTCTCACCAGTGTGTGGGTCCATGGGTTGTTGGGAAGACCACGTGTTCACATGAAGCCAGAGCACCCACATCTCCTACAGCACAGGTGAGCTGTAGGAGAACCTCCCCTTGCTCAAAAAATGCTGTGTGTGCTTTCACTCACATGACCTGTGAGGGGTTTGCATCTGTCAGTGAGTGAGCAAGCAACGAGAACCTTCTGGAATTAGCTACAGCAGGGTGTTTAGAAATTTTTAGGATTTACAAAATGTTAATACCTACATGTACAGTTCACCGACTGCTAGTTAATTACACATCAGTAATAAGTCAATACACGACTTGAATCCTGATTTTCGTCAATGTGGCCTGAAGAGTTTTTCCCCTAAATACAGTATATCCTTTCACCATCTGCTGTCATGGAATCACGGAATTGTCAGAGTTGGAAGGGACCTCTAGAGATCATCTAGTACAACTCCCCTGCTAAAGGAGGATTGCCTAGAGCACATTACTCAGTACTGCATCCAGGTGGGTCTTGAAGATCTCCAGAGAAGGGGACTCCACGACCTCCCTGGGCAGCCTGTTCCAGGACTCTGTCACCCTCACCATGAAGTTTTTCCTCATATTTGAGTGGAACTTCCTATGTTCCAGCTTGTGCCTGTTGCCCCTCGTCCTGTCACTGGGAACCACTACAAAGAGTCTGGCGCCATCCTACTTCAACCTTTAGATATCTATAAGCATTAATAAGGTCTCCCCTCAGCCTTCTCTTCTCCAGGCTCGAGTCCCATCTCTCTCAGCCTTTCCTCATAAGGAAGATGCTCCAATCCCTTAATCATCTTTGTTGCCCTATGCTGGACCCTTTCCAGTAGTTCCCTGTCTCTCTTGAACTGGGGAACCCAGAACTGGACGCCGTATTCCAGTCATGGCCTCACCAGTGCAGAGTGGAGGGCAAAAATGACCACCCTCGACCTACTGGCCACACTCTTCCCTATGCAGCCCAGGATTCCATTGGCCCTCTTGGTGACAAGGGCACATTGCTGGCTCATGGATAGTTGACTATCCACCAGGACCCCCAGATCCTTTTCCTCCAAAGTGCTTTCCAGCAGGTCCACCCCTAACCTATATTGGTGTCTGGCATTCTTCCTCCCCAGGTGCAGGACCCTACACTTGCCCTTGTTGATTCCTATCCCACAGGTTGAAGGAAAAGAACTGTTTCTACGCTCCGAAGAGGACTATCCCTTTTCAGGAACTCCAGAGAGCGAGACATTACATTCAGAGCAGGGTGGAAATACAACACTTATACATAAATGGATGTCTCCTGGAATGGATCTCCTGGGCTTTGCAAAGCCCAGGTACCAAACTCAGGATCTGGCAAAACGAACAGAGAATGAAACAACACCCCCAACTCCACAAGGAGCTAAGAGCAGAATTCACAGTACTAGTAGAGTCAAGTAGGAAGTAAAATTATGCTGTAAGCCAAGGGAGGAAACTCAACACAGCTTGGTACAACTCCACTGAAAGATTCCTCCCATAAGAGGCAGCTGATGTCTAGAATATATACACAAGCTGCCTTTGACTCCTCTGCATATTTGCTTGTTACTGAGTTGGGAAATGACTATTACCACTTGTTTTGAATTACAAATTTTCATTTCACCTGAACTTCAACAGCTACTAAGCTAAATTGAGCAGCAGGTTTTTTGCCTTTAAGATACAACAATACTTCTTGCCAAAATTTGGAAATTAGACATTGAAATAAATTCAGATAATGAAGTTTAAAATAAAAAAAGCGCCAAAGACATTCAAAACAAAAGAGCAAAATTAACCTAAAAAGATAAAGATGATGTTTTAGCCACACTGGAAAGAAAAGCAGAAAGTTCTGGCAAATGATTCTCCTGTGAAGTTAGGCTGTCGTGGTGACAGTTATCTTCTACTGCCTTCTATCCTGCAGTCTCTAACATGGGATTTATGATGATTATATTGCATTGCTACAGCAATAATTTATTTGCATTTCTGCAACTTCTTTTCACTTTCTGTACTGCTCATTGGAAAAAAACCACCACAAACATATTCATGCACGTAATATGATGCAGTTTAAGGATGACTTGCTGAGTTTTCTCTGAAGTGGACTAGAAATGCTCAAACTGTACTGCATTACAACTGTGACATATAAGCATCTATAGCTGATTTAGAAAGGATTACATGAGATGCATGACTCCCAGAGGCTGTATCAGAGCAGTGTAGCTACTCTATACATCCCACCACAAGAACTCATGTTTATTTTTATTACTGTACAAAAAGGACAACCTAACACTTGTTATAATGTCTCAATACTTTGCCGGAGACACTCTCTTTCTTCCCATGCCAAAATACACAGATTAAATAAATGGATTAAACTCTGGTGTGTCTTAAGCATACAACATAGCAGTCAAAGTTACAAACTTTTACAGATTTTCCTGTTTGCAAGCATGTTCTCCTTGCACTGTATCTGAAAATAAAACAATCACAAAATGATTAATTACCTGTAATTAATTACATCTGCACAGCCTAGCCTCCATTCTAAGGTCTCTGTAGTGAAGTCATCAGTGTTACCAAGATCAGTAAAGCCCACAACATAGTCTTGTGTTTTTCCATCTTTTACTAGTGCTAGAGTGGGGATTACTTTGATGCGCAGTCTCTCGCACAAGAAAGGAGATTTTTCAGCATTTAATTTCAAGAATTTTGTCTCAACATGTTTTTTTGCCAATACAGTCAAATGTTTGTCCATTATTTGGCACCTGTGAAAAAAAAAAACAACAAAATATATAAAGTATTAGAATCAATAAACTGAAGAATATGTATTTTAGAGAAAGTTTAAAAGGAACAGTAAAGAGCTATTTCTATCATATTAATTCCTCAGATGTGACCTTTGTAATTCAGAATTTAGTTTCAGGAGAAGCCATGTTTCAAAGATAGTTGGACTTAATGACTAGGAAAATAATGGCTTGAAGCACCTTTATTGTATAATGACACCATCTATTTCTCTAATTTCTTCCTAATTACTCCCACATACACCTGAAAGCCTCTCTCTTCAAGCCTGCATTTATTGATGAAATTTCCCTCTGACTTCTACTCTTCCTGCTCTAACTTCACTGCCTGTCAGCTGGAAAAAATTCTCTATAACTAACATTGACATCTCAAGTACTCTCAACATACTACAGTGTTTTGCTTTTTGGCTTTTTTTTTTTCAGTCACCACCTCCAAAACCAAGACGCAGTAACTCACTGAACAGAAAAAACCCCAGTTATTTGTACAGATTGCTTCATTAGGGCTAGAGGCAGAAATATTTCACTTTTCTGTTGCAATGGAATAGGAGTGAGCGTACAATTATCGTTTCTCAGCTAAGGGACAGTACCATAAACTGCTCAAAACATTTGTCAGATGACAGATTTGTGGACCTGTCACCTGCAATCTCAGCTTCCCGGACTGTCTTCTTTAAACGGTTTAGAGTAGCTGCATGAGCTCTGTGATGTGACTGTCCTTTAACTCAAAAGGAGAGCTGAGGAGATCAAAAAGCTGCAGTGGGCAAGGATGAAAGCAACTTGATATTGCAGTTGGTAAACCTGACACACTAGCTTCAAGCTGGTTGTCAGCCTGACACATTTTACAAAGAACTTTAAAGAAAGTTCTTTTTCCTGTCTGAGTCTACAGACTTTGTTGGTTCAATAAACAAGAACCAAACAACTCAAACCTGTTCTAAGCTACTTTATTTGCAGAGACAGTCTTTCAACTTGAGTAAAAGCTAGCCAAATACAACTGCTTCAGATATTTATGAAATTTAATCATTTAACTTTGAAAATGTAGGACGCAGATACCTCACTGCATAATCCGTCTTTGACCTCTTTCCATTTCTCACATTAAGGCTGTTTCAGTTTATATTCTATAGCTAGAGGGAACATAACGCCTTGGCAGCAAAAACCAACCAAAAACAGGACAACTGGGCTCCTCCTTTAACGAACTACTCTACTTTGCAACTTCATTTTAACAGAAGACCTTGAGACAGACACACTGAGGAATAGCCTCAACAACCCAGAACTTCTAAAATTCTTCCAAGGAAGTGGGAGATCTTATTTTAGGTTCCTATTCTGAGGCAGGACAAGTTCTCAGATGTAGGTTTCTCACACCCTAAAAAAGTGGCATGATCACAAAGGCACAGGCACAAAGGGAAAGCAGCTGCAATTGGTATCCACATATCTTTTCAAAATAAAAGGTTAAATTCTGAAGATGCCTAAACAAATTTTTTATATTTTTCTTTTTGTTTGCCAGAATTGTCCAGAATATCTCTGTCTGGAATAACCAAAGTCATCTTTTTGAAATGCTTCTCTTGTATGGTCGCTACTTTTACAGACCTGGCTTCCTCAAACGAAATCAATAATGAAACACAGCACTCTCAAATATTGTCAAAGATATACATTTGTATTCTAATCAACTACATAAGAGAGTATCAATTGTTGTCAAATCATGTTCAGATTAACCGCAATGGAAAAAATATTTTTTTAAAATCAAATCTTGAGGAGGGAGTGAGATTTGGAAAATGAAGGAAATGGAATACTTCTAAAGATGCCTATTTATTTCTGGGATTTGAAAGAACAAAAGAACATGTCTGTTTTTGTTGACATCTATAAACAAAAGGTTTCTTGAGCATAGCTTATTTACTATACCTGAACGTTGTATCTCTATAGAAATGGCAAACCACATTTTTACTTTCTTTGACTTCTTGGAAAAAGTCTCTCTCACTTGGGATTTCTCTGTATTCTCCATGTCCTTTCGAAAGCCACTCCTTTTGGAAAAAATAAAAGGAAATAATTAGTATGGATTTTGTTAGTCCTGCACCTGTCACGCAAGCTCTACAGCTTTTAAGAAAAATAAAAGAGGGGGCCTGCAGTGGAAGCCCATTTCATACAGTAATAAAAGGAGAAACAAATTACTTCCCCCCTTTAGTTCCGTTTTGAAAATACGCAAATGCCACTAGGCTAGACAATACTTTTGGGTTGCCTCTTTCTCAACAAGCGATAAGTGGTTGAGCAGTAAGGCTACCTTACTTATTTGGAAATACAAATCTTATAAAGAACTGCATAAATTTCTGCAGTGCAGCCTCTCAGTAAGACTAGACTAGTTCAAAGGGAACACACCAAGGACAGAAAATTCTCAGCATCTGAAAACTGCTAATCAATAGTCTGGGCTACTCTCTCTCAAATGTTTTTGTACACTCAAAGAACTTTTGTCTAAAACTGATTCAAGTCATTACATGTAATAAAATAGCTTTCTTCTAACTTTTTCTCTATGAAAAAATCAGGGAGAAAAAAGCCTACTAACTCACCTGCAACAGATGATGTTTATCTATTAAATGTACACTGAAGGTAACTTAAAATGAGCCAGGCTTCCAGAAAACCATTCAGAAAACACATGCATACCATTAGTCACAAGATGTACGGAGAAACAGAATTTCACAATCTAAAATTCATAGGCAACTTCAAAAACTGCCCGATTAAGTGTGCAAATGTGGTTTAGAAAAAAAGCTGATCTAGATTTTCAAAGGCATTTAAGTGCAGCTTTACAATTAACTTTGAGTATTGTAGGTGTATTAAAACAAGTACAGACTAAGCAACATGGAAGTAGTGCAGTATGACAGAACCTGACAAAAACCCTTTAATTTCCAGTGAGGGAATAAGAATTTAGATAAATCACTGTTCTTGATCTTGCAGTCTTAGCAGAGGGGGGTGGGTGGGAGCGGGGGGAGGAAGATGTCCAAGCAAACCAGAAATATCCTGTAAGCTAAATTCGGATAGAACTAAGAATTTCCTGAACATTGTACACATTAAAAATGCATAGAAGTATGAGGACATGGAGAAGTCATCATGATGCAAATGAAGAACTGACTTATCCCTCAACAGTGGGTATGCGTTAATTCCCCTCTGTGCAATCCAATTCCAGAATAGTGTGGCAGCTTACTCCTTTTACTGAATACTATCCTACTTCAAATTTACATTTAAAAATGCACGAGAACAATGACTTAAGATCAACTGACACGAACAAATTTTTGCATGAGAACTATCACGTCACATCTGAGAACATCCAAGTGTTATGATCTCTGAAAAAGGAAAACACTAGAATCAAATACAAACTGAACTTCTGAACACAAATGGTATGCCACTTTCTGTTTCCATGTTTCGAGAGTCAAAGCTGCTAACACTGCCAGTCCTCCAGCACCCCAACCATGCCATGATATTTTACTGCATTCCTGTTTCAAAGCACGGCATTAGCTTTGCCAGAGCATCTCCTTTCAGCTCAGTCACCTCTTCCCCAACCCAGTCTATTTCTCTGTTCAGGTTTGCTTAGATGGAGTAAGCTAAGAAACCTATAGCTTCCCTCCTTACAATTCAGGTCTCACACTGTATATTACCAAAATTTTGGTAAGAACTTTGTTCAAAGAGTCTTTTTGGGGAACACAAAGACCACAATTTAGCATTAGGTATCAGGGACCAAAGCAGAACTTCTTTCCTGCAAGAAGAAATGAGCAGTCATACAAAGACACTTCATTTGGTTAGAAGGAGCAGGACAAACAATCCCACCCTAGTAACAAGGAAAGACTCTATATCCTTCTTCTACAAAATACCTTAAGATGTTACATGCCATAAGTAATGATCGTCAGAATTCAGAAGCTTAAGGAGCCTAGAGACTTATGATTAGGTTGCCTACAAGGCTTATGCTTCCAAATGGCAATGTTCAGTGAATATGGACACACTCAAATCTTTGTATGAGACTATCCTATCCTAATCATAGAGGTCCTTTTCTCCTCCTGTTGAAAAACACAAAGCATGCACACATGGACAGAAACTCGCTTTCCTGGATAGTTTAAAATTAGTAAGTATAGAAAGGTGAGGAAGACGAAAAAAACCAAAACCAAACAACCCCAAAACATGCGGTTCACATACACAGTTTCCCTAGGATTTCCAAAAATTCTGTTACACTATACACATCAAGAAGTCTATATAACTACAGGAATTACTTGTTTCTGCTGCTGGGCCTTTTTTAGTGCCTCAAGCCTCCTTTGTTTAAGGCGTTCCAATTCATCTTCATCCATTTGGTCCAGCTTCTGTATTTCAGCATCCAGGTGTTCTTCCACAATCTTGGTAGTCTGAAGCATTTCATTCTCCAGAACTTTTTGAAGTATTTCAACAGAAGTATCAGCTGCCATCTTTAACTAGAAAGTGATCTCTTCAAAGCTGTAGAAATAGTAATACATGGAATTGATATTTATACAAACACTTAACTAAAAGCCTGACCTCTCTTACTTGCTATTCACACTGTAGAGAAACAAAATGCTCTTTGAAGACAGCAGTAGACAGTTCTTTTCTATATTGCAATGCCCTTTGGAGAATACTTTCACAACAAACACAGATGGCAACAAAGATACCAGTGAAGTCCTATTCTCTCAATCCCAAAGGCAGCTGTTGAAAATGTTCAGACATCTGAAATTACTTGTCGATATGAAGAGGTAAAATTCACCAGGCTCAAAGGAACACTCATCCCAAGCCAGACCCATGTACCTTTAATAAATATTCTGAAACTAGAAGATGCAATCAGAAAGCTCCAAGCTATTGGGAGGAGGTGTAAGATGTCTCAGAGTAAGTCAAAGCAATGTTTGCTACATAACTTTCCAACAGTAGTTTAAATGCAATTACTTTAAGCACCTGATGCATATTAACATATTTAAATCTGAACTGACACTCCTCTCCTCAGCTAAAAGGCACTAAACAGCAAACGCTTTAGGCTAATACACTGCTTCAATTAGTACAAGAAAACTGCTATTGCAAACATCACTCTATGGCAACTAGCGAAAGGATTTAAAAAACCCCAACAACCACTACCTAATTGCTGTGTGAAAAAAAACACAACTAAAATAATTTTCTGTAAAGTTTCCCCTGCCCTAGCACTTCAAAAAGCACAAACTACTAAGAACGAGGTTCATGAAGAGCTGGGGCAACATAATTGATTGTTCTCCCCAATAAACTTTCACTACAAAAAACTATCTCTATAACAAGCGACAGTTTTAAAACGGGGACAGCGCACAGTCACCCTAACCAGATTCTCAACCTGCAGGACACATATTTCATGTGCTGAATTTGGGCTCTGGAGTACTCTTGGCTGCACTGCCAAACAGCCAAACTACAAGCCCCATGGCACTAGTAAACAGCTCGCACAGAGAGGCAAGTAAGTGTTTTAAGTAGCGATGGGCAAAGTACCAACGTCACGGCAGCACTCCAAGCGCACTGCAACATCAGCAGCGCTAAGCCTGCCGCCACTCTCCCTCCACACGTGTCACAGCCACGCTTGCTCTGACCTGCAGCACCTCCTCTTGAGTCTCTCTCCCCGAAGCTGCCAACTGAAAAATCTCTCCGTTAGCGTTTTCTATCCCCCTTCCTTGTATTTCCAGAGGAAATAACAACTTTGCTAGCGCAGGTCAGAGGCCACGACGTCTTCAGGAGCGGGAGGGAAACCTGCTCAGCTGGGGCAAAGGGAGGCTCGTCCTCCAAGCAAACAGGAAGGAAAATGGAAAGTCAGTCAGTCCCAGCCAGCCCACTAAAGCCTGAGGTCCCAGAGGGCTCCCGGCTTCCCAAGCCACGGAAGACGGGGTAGCAACAAGCGTTTCCTAGGCAGCGGGGGCCCTACGCCCACGGCCCACTCCCGGCGGGCTCCGCACCGCTGACGGGGGCCGCGGTATCCTGCCCGCCCCGCTACTAAGGAAGGGCAACGGGGGCCCGGCCGGCACCGCCCGCCCGCCGCGGGGCCGGGGGGCTACCGGGCCCCCTCCCGGCCCCCCGCCGCCGTGCCCCCCCGCCGCTGCTGCCCCTGGGTGTACAGCCCCACTGCACCACGGAGCGAGTGGTATTTTGGGTGCTTCCAGCCCCCAGGGCAGCTCTGAGCCTCTGCACGCTCCCCAGGGACGCTCTCAGGATGGGGAGCGCCTTGGGGCTGCGGCAGGGCTGGGTACCCCCCGACTAGTGGGGTGGAGGGTGGGGTAGGTACCCCTTGGCCAGCAGCTTGCTGGGTAGGCTGGGTGTCCCCCCAGCTTGTGGGGTAGGGGTATCCCCGTGTCTAGCAGGTTGGAGGGCAGGGGCATCCCCACAATTTGCAGGGTGGAGGGCAGGCCTGGGGTTTCCCCATAGCTCACAGGTTGGAAGGCAGGGGTATCCCCATAGTTTGCAGGTTGGAAGGCAGGGGTACGCCTACAGTTTGTGGGTTGGAGGGCAGGCCTGGGGTATTCCCACAGCTAGTAGGGTGTAGGGCAGGTTTTGGGGAGGCCAGACGCTGGGCTCCTTGCTGGGCGCTGGGGGATGCTCACAGCCTGACCACGCTTCCCCCCCCGCCCCCGCCTCCACGGCAGGATCCCTCCCTGCTTGCCGGGAGCACGTCAGCTGCTTTGGTTCAGACAGAGCCTTGTAGGGTAAAGGAAGCCGGTTTCTTCCCAGTGACAGCAGCGGCCGAGCTGGCAGCCAGCCTGCCGCCGCGCCGGCCCTCCCACCGCCGGCCACGCTCCCGCCGCCCGGCCGCCGGCACTCACCGGGCCGCACGCTGAGGATGGCACTGCAGCAGGTCGCCCCCACCTCGTTGGCCGCGGTGACGGTGTAGAGGCCAGCGTCGGCTACCCGGGCACTCCTGACCAGCAGGGTATGACGCTCGCCCTCTGCCTTGATGGGCCGCGTCGTGCTGCTCCGCAGCGGGACCCCGTCCTTCCTCCAGGACACTGCCGGCAGAGGCAAGGGTCACCCGTGGGCAGGAGAGCCCAAGTTCCCCCAGGGGGTCTGTGCGCGGTCGAGGTGAGGCCATGCACTCCCCTGCCTGGCCTGGGGATCCCTTTGCCATGGGGTTCCCACGGCCCCTGACTGAGCGCAGAGCTGGCCCCTGTCTGATTCCTGGCATCCTCCTGCCCTCCAGTGGACGATGGAGGTGGGAATCAAAGCCACTTCTGCTTGGCTCTGTCAGCTGGTACCAGCTCTGACTGTCCAGCCACCCCTACCCACATCCTGGCTACAGCATGCCCGGAACCAATCAGCCCTGAGCCAGGCACCGGGGCTCTGCCCCCCAGGAAGCCATGCCCAGGGCTGTCCCATGCCCAGAGCATCCCCTGTCCCAGCCTGTCCTTCTCTTGCTCTCCCAACAGCCCAGCCCAGTGTGGGGGAACAGCAGACACCCTGCCCACATCCTGCTCAAGCTCTTCTCTCCTGCCTGGGGCAAGGCAGGGCGAAAGGGATGCTCCCGAGGTGGCACCCATCTGTGTGTCCCACTCCGTGCAGTTGGGTGGCCCCAAGGGACAGCTCAATGGGTGGGACGTGGACATGCAGAGATCCCCTCCGCCATGCTAGGTTCCCCAGGCCCCCTATTCCCACAGTTGCTCACCTTCTGGCTGTGGGTTGGCTGTGACAATGCACTTGAGCAGCACCTCTGCCCCCACAGCCACTGCCATGTCCTGGATAGGGATCTCAAAGATGGGGGCTTCCAGGGGGTCTTCACCCGCTGAGACATAGGAGTCATCGGAGGACTCTGGACAAGAAGAGACGGGCCCCATGGCTGTCAGTGGAGCGGAGCGAGCAGGTCCCATGACATGCTGGGCTGCCTGCAGGCAGAGCAGGGGTCCCACAACCCTCTGCCCATCCCTGCCAACACAAGCCCCGCACCCTCGCTGGGGCATTAGCAGGTCCCTGGGCCGTGCAGTAGAGGAAAGAGCCACATGAGAAGTCACCATGGCACAGTGCCTGCAATGGGACGAAGCGGGGGACCACGGGGCAGGGAGCATAAAGCCTGCTGTTCATCCCTGTACAGCATAAGGGATGAGGGGACAGTAGGAGATGGAAGAAGGAGGGTTGCACAGCCCACTGTAGCCCCTGCTCCAAGCTCTCTCCAGCTCCCCATGGGGTGCTGGCTGCTTTGCCCCACCACATCAGCATCAGCCTCCTGGCTTCCTCCCCTTCCATGGCCCCAGCACATGGACAAAGGTCCTGGGGCTGCGCCAGGAGCCTTGGGCATGTGAGCCTGCCACTGCTCCGGTCAGAGCAGAGCCTGGAAGGACCTCCCAGCCTGGGTGCAGTCTGGTCTCACCCTGGTGTGCTGGGATGGGCAGGGGACCTCTTCCCTAGCCAAGCGACCACAGCATCCCCTGGGGACACTTGGGCTGCACACCCTGCCCGGAGCACTGGGCACGGTCTAGCTGGGACAAGCTGCAACGGGTGCCCTGTGCCCCGGGCAGCCAGACCAGCCCGGGGCTGGGTGCCAGAGGTCAGCACCCTGCATCCTTCCCATGCCAGGCAGGAGGGACAGAGATGTCAGCAAGAGTCATGACCTCAAGGCCCAGCAAACTGGTACCCAAGGCTGGTCTGTCTTATAGCACTGGTTGGTGCCAACATCCCCAGCCTGCAGAGCCGTGTCCCCCCACCCCACCCCTGTGCTCTCTGGCACAGCCTGGGCTCCCCACGTCTCCCAGGGCCTGGCTGGGGGTCCCTCATCCTGTTCAGAGGCTGGCCAGGCCAGCTCCGTGCCCACGGGAGGGCAGAAAGCCATGCTCCTACCTAGCTCCGGTGAGGTGGGTCTGGCTCGGCGTCCCTTCCCCTTGCTCCTTGTGCTTCTGCCTTCTTGAGCCGTCCGGCCACTCTCTTTCTTCTCCAACACTTTCGTCTGCCTTCTCTCCACCTCCCTGCCCGTGCTGTGCTGCCCTGCCCAGCTCCTCTCCAGGCGAGCCTCCTGCTCCATCCCCGGCTTCGCCCAGGGCAGGAACCGCACCTCTGTGGGAGCCTCCGGTCGCCGGTACAGCCCGTGGGGCACGGCCAGCCGGGCGGCCAGGGCTTCGTTCACCGTCCCGGGGGCACGGGCTCCACCAGCAGGTCCCCCGTCCGGGCACGGGCTGCCTTCGGCGGGACCTGCCTGCGAAAGGGCCGCCCGTCCCTGAGGGGTGGCTTGTGCTAGCGGCCACTGCTCCTTCTTCTTCACTTCCCCAGTGCCTTCTTGCTGCAGGCCCTTCCTGGCACCTGTGTCCTCTGCCTCGGCGGGCTGACTGGCCACCGCGCCACCCCGCACCGGGGCTTTCCTCCCTCGCTGCCCCCCCGGCTCTGGCTCCCCGTCGGGTCCCACCAGCGCCACGCTGGAAAGTGCCAGGTGCTGGATGACGTGCGTGCCCTCGGCCGGTGGCAAGGTCTTCGGCAGCGGTGCCTTGCGCCCGCCAGTGCCCTGCGAGGAGGGGGCGCGGGGGGGGCGGGGGGTGGTGGGCTCTCCAGCTGCCGGGGGTGAGGGTGCCGGGGGCAGCCCGGTTTTGCAGAGCTCCTGGGAGCGCCGCAGCTGCTGCTTGGAGACCGTCCGCTTGATGCGGGTCAGCTCCTCCGCAAACTTGTGCTCGATGGCGTAGACGCGGCCGGCGAACTTGCCCCGCTCGTCGAAGGAGGCGGCTTTCTGCCGGAAGGCCAAGCGCCGGGACGCCGCCGTGCTGCCCGGCTCCCAGTGGCCACCTTCCCTTACGTCCTCCCGGGAGCCGCCCGGCGTGCCGGCACGGCGTGAGCCAGAGCCGGGCTGGTCGAAGGAACGTGTCTTGCGCAGGGGCAGGCAGGGGTGTGCAGGGAAGGGGCTGTCCGCCTGCTCCAGGCTCCTCCGCCGTTCCTCGAAGTACTGCAGCCTCTCCAAGATCCTGGAGCCGGCACGCACCAGCTTGGGGGATGCCCGGACGGAGATGCGGCCGGAGGCGTCGCTCATGGGCGTCTGGGGACGGGACTCTTGCGTGCTGCCCTGGGAATACCCCGAGGACTTGGGCTTCTTGATCTTCTCCTCGTACTCCTCAGGGACGGTGTCCTGGTACTCAGCTGGCACCGAGGACTTCTTGCGGGGGGTAACGGGCGTGAAGGAGGGGACGCCAGGACCACGGGTGGCAGGCTGGGATGTGGTGCCAGCGGGCGTCAGGAGGCACTGGCCGGCACGGGGAGATGGTGAGCGGACAATGGGTGGCTTGGCAGTCAGTGGCAGGGCAGCAGGCGACCTTGGGGGCTCGGCGCCGGGCTTCGGAGAGACAGGGCCGCTGTGAGGTTCATCTCTCCGGTAGCCTCCCTGGGGGATGCTGCTGCAAGGGGAGAGACAGAGGAGTGCAGTTCAGAGCCTGCCCTCACCTCCTGGCAGTACTCCTGCTCCCAGCCCACACCACAGTGCCCAGTGGGCCATGACAAGGGGGGCAGGTGGCCAGGACATTCCGGGGACCAGGGAGTCTCGAGGGGCCCCGACGAGTGAAACCAGCCACCCTGAGACCATCAGGAGCTGGCTGGGTTGGGTGAGAGTCCTGGCCTCCTGTGACACAGCGGTGTCCCCTTGTCCAGGACTACCCATGTGTGACAGTGGGGTGATGCTGCGACACCCAGCAAGTCCCCTTCACAGGGCCACCATGCAGACAGGACTGGGGCCCGGGGGTTGCCCCAGTTTGCCAGGCTGTCCTGGCGTGCTGGGGCAGCCTGGCACAGGCCAGCTTTGCTGCACGGTGGAGGGGGTCCCCGAGGCTAGAAGCCATCCCACTGTGCACATGCTGCTATGGGCACATCCCCCCACCCCCCTGCCCCCGGGGGAATCGGCGATTGTGGTGCAGAAATCATAAGGTGGAGATGAGGTTCTGGTGGAACAAGCAGCCTCGAAAAAAAAAAAGGGGCGGATGGAGGTCGAAGGAGCAGGCCTGTGGGGATGGGCACTGAATGCGGCGGGGAGGGACAGGGGCTCTGAGCGCATCAGTAGGTCCTGGAGAGGCAGCACATCCCTGGCCCCTGCTGCCACCCCTGTGTGGTGGGGACTGCAGGCGGTGGAGCCTTGCCAGAGAGTGTCCCAGGCTGCATGCAGCTGCAGGTCCCCACACCCTGGGGACACACACACGACACAGCCTGTGGGTGGGTTGCTGCAGCTCATGAAGCAACGCAGGGGTTACCCCCAGCCCCAACCTGGACACAGCACCACTCCACGTCCTCCCACTTCACCCAAGGACCTGTACCCGCCCTGGCCTAGGATGCTCCCACCTCCTCACCAGGAACAGGCTGCCTACTGCTCAGAGCCCCCGTTCCTCATCCAGGCATGGTGAAGGCAAAGAAAGCCCAGGCGGAGGGGAGGAGATGGCTGCGGGGGTTGGAAGGAGATGGCCCCAGCGCGATGTCCCCTCCGCGTGCTTCCCCCGGCTACTTACACGTGGAGTGAGAGCGCCCGTCCTCGGTACAGGCTGAAGGCGCTGCCGTAGGGGTCGCTGGCCACCGAAAGGCTATCCTCCGACCCCCAGCTCGTGCCCACCAGATTAGCCCGTGATGCCCGCACCAGCGGCTCCACGCCCAGGTGCCGGACCTCGGCGCCGCGCGGGGCCGGCGCGTTTGCTTGCCTTGGGGTTCCCTGCGGCTGCTGCCAGGCAGTGGGGCGGAGGTAGGGTCCCCGTGCGGAGAGGCTGGCATCCGTCTCCTTCTCCACCACGGTCTGCTGGCTGCCCGACCAGCTGGAGCGCTCCTCCGCCTGCGACAGGGCCAACACCGAGGTCGGCGTCGTGTTCATGGAGGCGTCCACGAGAGTGTCAGACCCACCTGGAAAGAGAGGGGTGAGCCAACACCAGGTGCCCACACGGACAAGCCCAGCACCCTGCTCAGAGAGGGCTGAGCCACCATGGATGTCCCACGGTATCCCGCATGGACACGGGTGGACCACAGCTCCCCCGCCCCCTGGAGACCCCCAAAGCTGGGCCAGCCTAGCCCCTTGTAGGGTGGCCGTGCCCAGCAGCCGGTGCTGGGGGCCAGTGCCAGCCGGGTGCCCCCTGCTCACCCGTGGGGGTGCTGAAGGCCGTCTCATCCTGAAGCTCGCTGCGCTGTGTCACCTGGGGGTCGCTGGGCTCATCCTCGCCTGTCTCCGAGTCTGGGGAGGGGGGGGTAGAGGGGGAAGGGAAGAGCAGGGGGTGAGGGGACATGGGGACAGCAGACCAGGCTGGCGCTGCCCCTTGCAGATCCGCCGGCTCCAGGGGCAGGAGAGTAGTGCCTGGGCAGCTCCAGGAGGAGGCAGCGCCAGGACAGGGGATGTGACTGCAACCTGCAGGGACAAGCTGTCAGCAGGGAAAGGCAGGACCACGGGTGGGAAAGGCCAGCAAGGCAAGGGTGGGCAGGGAAGGGCAGGCAAAGCAGGCAGGAGCAGCGCTAGATGAAGGGAAGAAGGAAGACTGTGCCAGTGGTGGGAATGCAGCTGGCAGAGGCGGCATGATGAGGAGGAGGAAGGGCAGGGGGACAGCAGTGGCAATGGGACAGGGCGGAAGGCTGGGGCACAGGACCCACTCTGGGAGTGGGACTGGCATCGGGCAGGGGTCTTCCTACCGTAGCTTTGTTTCCTGCAGGAGCGGAAAACTTCGCTTCCATAGGGGCAGCAAGAGAGAGAGAGACATCAACACCCGGTTATCGGCCCGGCCTGCAGAGACGCGGGGGGCAGCAGGGAGGGAGCTTGTCCCCAGCATCTCCCCATTCTGCCATGGGGCAGGGACCTACAGGGGCCAGCGCCTGGGTGTGCCATGCTGGCTCAGAGAGCCTGGCACCCTGTACAAGGCTTCGGGTCCAGGTTTGGGGTCAGGACTGGGTGTTTACCCATCTCAGGACCCCACAAGGAGCAGCCCGTGCCCTGCCCGGCCCCATGGCAGGAGCCAGGTGCCCACAAGGTGTGGAAACAGGTCTGGTTCCCCAAGACTTCCCCATCACATCTCCACTCTTCGCCCACGTTCACTGCACGCTGCTTTGCACCCATGTTCACTGCACAGACCCTCCTCGCACACAGACTGTCCCACCTGCACCATGCTCGGCACCATCCCCTCCCTGTGCCACAGCCACAACCTGCCCAGCAGGACAGCTGCCTCCTGTCCCCATATGGAGCTGCCCCATCACTGCAGCATCTGCACATCCCTGTGCTCCACAGGGCATCGCAGCTTGGGGCTGGACCCCCACAGCCAGTGCCCCACTCACGGGGGTGCTGGGGCACAAGACACATGTGTCCACGTGCACACACTCTCCCTCTGTTCATCCCCCTACGCCACCAGCGGCAACCACTGCAGGATACAGCCGTGCCCCACAGCATGGCCCTGTTTTTCAAAGCAGGGGATGCTCAGGGTAGGGCATCGGTGAGAGCCTCCCCACAGGCAGGATGCGGCCAGGCCAGATCAGTGCCACCCTGACGTCCTGTCCCAGTAAAGACGACCCTGTGCAGCCAGGGAGAGCCAGCCTTTCCCAGACCGTTGTGGCAAGGAACGTGTCCCCTGCCTCACCACCACTCCCCTCTTCTGCATGCCACGGCACAGGGCAGGGGGGCCATACTGCTGTCCCCCAACCCCAGGCACTGCCCCTCCACAGCCCGGCACACCACCAGCTGCCCCACGCACTATCACCCCACTGGGCTCCCCAGCTCAGCCACAACATCCTCTGAAGAACTGCAGCTGTGGGGCCAGGAGTAGCCTGGGCTTGCAGGGGACACCGGGAGCCCCCAGCTGATCAGGACCCTGTTTTGGGGCTAGCAAGCTGCTGCCCAGCCCTGCCTGGCCTCTGCTCGCTGCCCCCCCACCCCACCCCAGCATGGCAGTGATGCCGGACCCCATCCCGGCACGCTCGGGGGGGGCAGGGGGAGCCATGTCCTGGTAACTCAACGCACCATGCGTGAAGCGCCCGAAGCGCCGTGAGTGGCCGGTCTTCTGCAAAGGAAAAGAGAAGAGAGTGTTACCCACGGCGGGGTGCCACCCGCCTGCTCGCACACACACGCACACAGAGTGCTGGCACGGCACACCCGCACGCACGCACCCCACAGTGGCACACGCGGCTCACACCCACAGCCACTCGCACACACACACACACACACACTGACACAGCACACGTGGTGCCACTCACACCCTCCCGCTGGCAGGGCACACCCGGCACCGCTTGCACGCACAGGCAGACACACGCCCCCGGCTGCACGCCCACGGGATACCCACAGGCACACACCCACCCGGTACCCACAGGCACACGCCCCCGCACTCACAGCTGTGGGTGGGTGGGCACGTGCAGCACATGCCCAGCCGTGCACACACACGATCCTGTGTGCACACGCGTGCATACACACACACACGCACTCCCCTTGGTGATGGCACCCCTGCGCCACTGCCCATGCCTGGGGGGCGTGACACTATGAGCCCCAGCCCTGTGCTTCTGCCCATGCCTGGGGGGTGACACTGTGAATGAACCCCAGTCCTGTGCCGTTGCCCATACCCAGGGGGTGACACTGTGCACCCCAGACCTGCACCACTGCCCTTGCCTGGGGGGTGACAGCCCTGGGCATCATGGCTACCCCAGCACCACTGCCTGCAGCCAGCACCGCCTGCAGCAAGGTCTTTGCCCAGGCGGGTGCCCAAATGCTCCGCAGCCCCTTCAAAGCCACCACCCACGCCAGCATTGGGGACTGGGCCAGCAAAGCGTCTTCCAGGCACTGGCCCAGACTTGGCCATGGGCACGGGCCCAGCGCGGGGACAGCATCCCCCATCCCCGACGGAGGCCGTGCCAGCTGCGAGGGAGGCTGCCTGGCACAAGCAGCATGGGACCGGCCCGTCTGCGCGGGGCTGGCGGCATGGGGGCCATGCTCGCCCGCACCGTCTGGGCAGGCGGGCAGGAGCCGAGCATGGGGTGGAGGCGCCGGGAGCTCCCTGCCAGCTCGGCTGCCCTCTGCGCCGCAGCCCAGAGCCCGGCACCCGCTTGCCAAGGGATGGACCGGCCCAGGGGGGACCCGGCTGCCAGGTCCGGTGAGCAGTGACGGCCTCTCCCAGAGAAGCAGAGAGATGGGGTGATCTCCCGGGCGGGCAGGAGCGGGGATGCGGCGTGCAGACAGGCAGGGTCAGGCTGCCAGGGCTGAGCATCCGTCCCAGCCAGTCTGGGTGATGGGGTCTCCCCAGGACACTGATGTCCTGTGCCCTGCCTCCCAGGCATGGAGCCCAGGGATGGCCACCCATCTTTCTTGAAACCCTTAGTTCCACCAGCCCTTCCTGCCTCCCCACAGCTCCCAAGCAGGGTCAGGGACAGCCAGCCCCCCAGGGATGGGATGGGCAGCCCCTGGAGAGAGCCAGCCCCGGGGCGACAGCCAGCCAAGCATGGCCAGCAGTTAGTTGCCCTTGGAAGGGCAACAGGCTCGTTTCACATGCTCCAAAGCTGCTGCCACTGCAGCGGCAGCAACTGCTCGTGTGGCAGTGGCTGGGGTCTCCCCATGCGGTGAGGGCCTGCATGCGGTGCTGGCCTGAGGGCAGCGGCTGCACGAGACACATTTGTATTCAGGCTGAGCCAGGCTTCACCTCCCCTCCTCGGCTGACTCTGCTGGTTCTGGCTGGCAGCCCGTCTTCCAGGCCAGGGAAAGATAGATGAGTGATTAACTGCACCATCGGCGGATAATTCCCCCATTAAAAAATGAAAATGCAATTGAGTGCCATTATCGGGTGCTCTTGTGGCTTCCCCAGGGACTGGCGCCATCAGCTCCCCATCAAACATGGTGACTGCACCCAGCAGGCCTGGGTTGGGCCCCACTGCCCAGAGATGTGGGGTGGCTGAACACCCTCCCCTCTGCCCCTCAACAGGTCCCTGTGGGATTAGGGCACCCTGCAGCCCAGACCCCCCTAGGGTGCAGCACCCACCCACGGCTTGGCAGGGAGCGAGTGCTGGGTGATATGGGGTCACCCCCAAGCAGGGATGCGGAAAGGGGGCAGGAGCAGCTCAGGGCTCACTGTGGGGCTGGGCTCTGGGCAAAGGGGCCAGCTGGAGAGTGGGAGGCGTGCTGCCTGCCTGGATTTCATTTGCACCCTGGGAAAAGGGGTGGGGGAGCCCCATGAGCCCGCTCTTTGCACACCCAGCCCGGGGTGGGGAGAAGGGCTGGCTGGGATCAGCACCCAGCTTCAGCCCTACCCCATGGGGCAGCTGGGTGAGACCTGGTGCTGCCTCCTACCCCCATGTCAGGCACAGACCTCCCCTGCCCAGGCTGGGGTCCTGCCCTGGCCCTAGCACACGGCTTCCCTAGCCGTGGCCATGGGGCCAAAGGGAGTCAGGGGGAAAAAAGGGGTCCTGGGGGCCATGGAGCACAACCCATGCAGCCTGCCACCACCTGGCATGTGGAGCCCAGCACCTCATGGCACTGGTGCAAGGAAAACAGGGAGCAGGGATGGGGTGAGGTAGGGAGGCAGTGGGTGGCTTGCCTGGTGTGCAGGGACAGCCGCTGTGGGTGTGCCAAGAGCCCCCATGCTCAGCCAGCACAGCAGGACCCTGCCCCACCACACAGGCTTGTTGCCCTCAAGGACAGGTGGGGCAGCCAGGCAGTGCCATCCACCCTGCCCCCGGAGGGACCCCCCCACCTGGCTCCCAGCATTCCTGGGGACCTGTGTCCCCCTGGCACATCCTGCACCCCTAGGAAGAAGCTGCAGGCAACAGCCTCTCCCCAGCCCCTGCTGGGCCACCAGGCAGGGTGACAGTGGGGAGCCTACGTGCCTGCACTGGGTGGAGCAGCAGGGAGGCCTTGTGCACCCCGGGGGAGCCGGGGGCGGGGGGCTTCCTGGAAGGATGCCCCCCATCCTTCACCCCCCCCCGCCGAGGCCAAGTGACGTCCTTGTTCCTTGCTGGGCGGCGGAGCGTGCGGCGGGGCCCGCGGAGGAGCCTTGCCTGTGCCAGGCATGCTCCTGACGCGGAGGGGATGACGCATGCAAAGCCTCGTCTCCAGCTCCGTGACCACCGGCAGCGGGGCCGGGGGGAGCCATGAAGCAGCATCCATTTGCCGCCCCAGCTCCGGAGAGCAGAGAGGGGACAGGGTGGTGCAGGGGGAAGCCCCCAGGCGGGGGTCCCAGCCCCGCTGATGGCACAGGCGGTGTCCAGCACCTGCCCTCTGCCCATCCTGCCCGGGCTGGCGAGGACAGGCAGGCGGCTGGCGGCTCTGCAAGCAGGGCTGGAGCTGTCGATGGGCGAAGCCCTGGGGAGCCCCGGCTGGCAGCAGCAGGGCCGGAGGGACGTCCCCATCCCCATCCTCATCCCCAGCCCCATCCTGCTGCCCTCCCGCTCCCCATCACTGCCCCCTCCTCCCGGCACCCGCCGGCGCGGCAGCGCGGAGCCCTTACCTGGAAACGCTTCTTCACCCAGATCTTCTTCATGCTTCTGCAGAGCCCCGCTGGCCCGGTCACACCGGCTCAGGCCCGGCAGGACGCCAGCCCGCTCCCGGCGGGGTCCCCGCTGTCAGCACGCCGGGGGGGCAAGCGATGCTCCGAGCATCCTCCACCGCCGGCAGCCGGGGACGGCGGAGGGAGAGGAAGGGGCTCGCCAGGTTGGGCTCTCGGGAGGGCTGGAGCTGTGAGCATGAAGCATCACTGGAGTGCTCCTCCCTCCATCCTTCCCCCGCCTGCCTCCGCCTCCGCCTCCCCGCCAGCCCTGGCACACAGTGACAGCGGCGGGGGACAGGCAGGGCACAGGTGGCGGGGGGCGACGGCAGCCACGGGGCGGGGGCACACGTCCTCCCCCCACGCTGGCTTCGGCTCCGCAGGACCCAGGGATCCTAGCCCTCCGCCCAGCGATGTGGCTGTTCCACTGTCCCCTGCCATGGGTCCGTCCTGCCCCACTGCCTGGGGCAGGGGCTCTTCTCTCCCATGCTCAGCACCGTGGGGCACAACCCACCGCTGTGGCTCCCACACGCACCCCGACGGGGACAAGAATGACACGACACGACACACCATGCCAGTGCTGCACATAGCTGCCCTCCACGCGCTGCCCCCAAAGTTGCCCCCAAACAGGGCAGCTCCACTGCCACAACCCTGCACACTGCAGCACGCTGTGCCGTGGCACTGCCCAGCCAAGATGCGGGCTCAGTCCCCCGCACCCTCCAGCCATCAGCAATGCAGAAAGGTCCCCTCACCAAGGCGTGGGTGTGGGTCCCGGTACTGCTGACCCGCCTCCACATGAACATGGGCTAATATGGGCACAGTCCTTCACAGCAACACCCCTGGCACTGCCCACGCCACGGCACAAGACCCCTTACAAACCACACAGCCTCCAGCCCCAGGCCCCCAGGCCCCTAAAACAGACCTTGCACCCTGCCCCCCAGGTGCATCAGGACCCTGGCAGGATGGCAGGGCTGGACTGCTCAAACCTGGGCTAGCATCACTGCTTTGTGGCTGATGGGGACACAAGCATGACCCAGGGGAGGTGGGCTGTTGTCCCTGTCCGTGTTGCAGGACACACACAAGATCTCCCCTCATCCTGGGGTGAAGACCCACAGCACAGCTCAGGTTAGGACTGGGTGCCTGGGTGTCTGAGCTGCGATGGGGCTCCTGGGGTGTGGGCAGAAGCTGTGAGTGGGGGTCCCTGGTGAGGCTGGCCAGGGCCATTAAGACCCATCAGTGCTCTGGGGATGCTGGCACAACCTCGGCACACCTGCACCAGCCAAGTGTCCCCAGCCCTGCCAGCCTGTCCCTGTTCTCTGGGTCACACTGCATAGAATCCAGAGGAGCAGACCCAACTCCACAGCCTCAGTGGGGCCTTTCCTGCTGCTGTGCCCGCCCCCCTGCCCCACCTCACCCTCAAGCCATTGAGCCCCACAACACCCACCAGCCCCCTTTCCAGGCTTCCGGAGAAGCTTCCCAGGTCCCAGCCCCACCGGCTGCCAGTGCTGCCCTCTCCCACTGCAGAGCATCCGTGGGGACGCTGCTGGAGGCCTCCCCACCCAGCGATTGTCCCCATGCTGCTCACCTGTCCCCTGGGGAGCTGGTTGCCCCACGCAGGGCTGCACACAGGCATCACGAACCCCATGACGCTTTGGCAGCTCCAGGAGCTTTTCTCCGCTTCCCCTCCCAGCCCATGACTCCCAACGTGAGGCTTTTCATGGCTCCATAATAACTTGCAAATTACCCAGCACAAAAGGAGCTGTTTATACAACATTTCTGACAGTCCCACAATTCGAGTGATGCTGCGGGGTTTCCGTGGAGACCCTGCACGTCAGGCGAGTCCCACGAATGCCAGAGCTGGCATTAAGGGAATCTCCTGTCAGAGGCAGAGGACTCTGCTGGGCCCCCCAGCCCTGGGTGGGGACAGAGACGGGCACCCCCAAGCCAGGGCTGGGCAAAGGGGTGGGCTGTGGGGCTCATGTCTACCAGGGTCCACGCATCCAGTGTCTCCCTGACAGGTGTTCTCACCTGGATGAGAACCCTGGATGAGGGTCTCCCTGCCAGGCGTTCTCACCTCATCTGTGGTCCTGCCACAGACCAGCACAGCCTGTGCCTTTTTTTTTTTACTCTCAAGTGGGATAAAAGCCCGGTCAGGGAGGCCAGGGAGGTGCATCAAGGCTTGGGCTTGGCACACAGTGGTGCTGGGGCAAGGATGCTACCACCACAGCACCTGCAGGGACAGCCCCAGGGCTGGCCTCAGGGAGGGACCACATGTGCCCAGCCCAAACACAGTCATTCGGGTACTCTCTGACTGCCATGTCTGCTGCCCCATTGGCCATGGCTATCAGCTGGCCGGGCGCACAGCCTTTCCCTGCCACTGCACCTCTGCGCTTGGCCACCCCTCAGCAAGAGCCCCAGGGGTGACTCTGGGCTGCCCCAGAGATGCTGCACCCTGGGGAGCAGCTGGGTCACCTCTGAGGGGCTGCGCCTGCTGTGGGACCCAAAAGCCCTTTCCAGAGGCAGCAACACCAGCAAATCCCCCCACAAGGGCAATGAAGGTGTCTGGTGGGAGGTGACAGCAACCTGCAGCCAGGGTGGTCCCTCTGCCCTGCCCTAGCCCCAGGGGCAACCCCGGCACTGCTCTGCTCCTCTGCAGGACAGGGGACAGTGTGGCCATGGCATGGTCAAGGGGCAGAGCTGGAGCAGGTGGCCCTATTGCCACCTGTCTCCAGCTTACCCCGCTGGACACACACTGGCCCCCAGCAAAGCAGATAGCAAACCCTTGCCTGAAATACAGGATTAATCACGCTCTGCAGAGAGAACCGCAGCTCCCCAGGCCTTGCTGGGCCTCCCCAACAGCTCTGCATGGATCCTGCCCCTGTGCCACAGCACTGGCTGAGCACTGGCCACCCGGCCCTGGCCATCAGCCCCCTTGACTCGGTGCTGGAATAACTGAGAGTGGCGTGTGCGTGCAGCCGTCTCGGGTAGGAGAAGGCCTGGGTATGAACCTTTCATGTGTTTGCACCTCCCAAAGCTGCTGGGGATGGTCTGCTGTGAGCCTGGGGAGGTGGGGGACCATCCCCAGCCCTGTCCCCAGGGGGAAATAAATGCAGTGGGATGGCCCTTGTCATGGGACAGGGCAGCACTGCAGCAGCTTTCTGTCCCTGGGGAAGAGCAATGCTCTGCTGTGACCCCTCTCCCGAGTGCTAGAGACACCCCAGGTGTCCCCCCAGCATTGCCTCCACTCGCTGCGCCACCAGAAGGATACCTGAACGCACGGTGCCCATTGCAGGCAGAGGACTCGGGGATGCAGGACAGCCATGTGACCTTGGCTTGGGGTGCCTGGACATGGAGCAGGACGGCAGGAGGCATTTTGTCCCTGCCCTGCCAGCCCCACTCCTGGCATCCCCCCTCTCTGGGGCTTAGGGGCTGCATGCAGAGGGCGGGGGGGCGGAGGGGGGTGAAGCAGGCAGGGATGCAGGCAGCAGGGTAAGAAGCAGCTAGTATCCCAGTGTCACCATGCCAGGGGACAACCTGGTGTCGGGAGGCAGGAGGGGAACGTGGAGCACTGGGCAGCCCAGGAGGAGGAAGAGGCTGTCGCCCCATCAAGCAGCCCCGAGTGGCGGTGCTATATTTACCCACCCACGGGTCCGGGTCTCGGCCTCTCGGCTGTAACACAAGCCCTGCAGCCCGCCAGAATCCGAGGGGACGGCACATTCCTCAGCAAAAATAACCCCCCGGCAGCGGGCGAGAGGGCAGGGGTGGAGGTGACTGACTGGACAGCTGCACCCACCGCTCTGCTCACCGGCAAGCAGCCCTCCCGGTCCGCAGCGCCCCAGGACGGGGAGCCCAGCACACGTGGCCACTGCGCCAGCCCCCTGCCCAGGTGGCTGGGGACAGAGCTGGGAGCCCGAGTGGCCAGCAGCTGCCCGCAGGGTGGCCCCGGTGCCACCCCCAGGGCCAGGGAATGGGCACAGCTCCATGGTGCGTGGCTGTGCTTGGGGACCGGTGGCTGCACTGCCAGTCCACCCACCAGCCCTGCTGGCTGCAGGCATCCCGAGGGGCAGGTCCTGCCCAGGGGGCCTGTCCTTGCACCACCTGGGACCAACACCTGGGTGGCACTGGCCAAGCAGCTCTGCAGAGCCTGCACTGGCATGGTGCTGACCCCACTGTGGGGCATGGCAACCTGGGCTTGAGTCTTGCTCCATCCCAGGCTCCTCCAAGATGCTGCTGTGCCCTGGGGCTCAGGGGACAGGCAGGGAGGGGAGGCATGACAGCTGGGGACTGCAAGGGGAAACTGAGGGAGCCCCAAGAGTAGCACAGGAGAGGGGAAACGGCAAAAAGAGGCTTTAGGTCTGTTCAGTCCCTGAGCAGGGCTGGCAGGGGCTCCAGAGGGAAGGGGCAGTTGGCACTAAACATGGGCATGGCACTGCAAAGTAAGGGACTAAAATTAGGCACCGAGATAAATGGGCAGAGGTGCTGAGCCACCAGGGACACTGTCAGCGCAGCCGTCCCCACCGGGGTGCCATTGCCATCGCCGCACACCACCAGCCCCAAAAGCACACCTACACTGCCCCACCATAACTCCAGGCTGGATGGGAAGGGGCCATGCAGGGCCACCATGCACCTGCCCCCTTCCCTGCCCCCAAATCCAGGCGGGTGCAGGCTGTTCCCTGGGCAGAGGAAAGGTTCCAAGGAGGTTTGATTGCTGAGTGCAGGTGGAGGCGAGGGGAGCAAGACACTGCTCTGGGAGCCCAAGACGGACACATCCAACCTTGAAACTAGAGGCAGCCCCAGCGGGGAGGATCAGGCAGCGCTGGCACAGCGAGGAGGGCTGGGCTCTAAAAGGAGATTAGCTCAGGTTCTTAAGAGGTGATTTAATCCGGTTTATGGGGAAAAAATTCAGCAGATGCAACTGAGAGGTGATACAGGCTTTAGCGAGCCTGGGACGATGGAGCCACGGTAGGGACAAGGGGGGCTGGAAGGGTCTGGAGGGTCCCTGCATGGACCTGGGAAGCCCTGGACCGCCCTGGTGCCAATGCGAGGGGGACAACACACCCTACCTGCACCCATGGAGCTGGAGCACAAGGGAGAACCTGCACCAGGAGAGGGACAGAGCAGTGGGTCACAGTGGGGATGGTAGGACATGGTGAGGGTGGTGTGCCCCCAGGAGCCCCTGCATCCACCTGCCTGGCCAGCCCCACATGAGCACTCCCTCCTTCCCATACCGGGCGCTGACGCACTCGGGGGACCTGGGAGAAGAGCAGGAGAAAATCATTAGTGGGGTGGAGCGACAGATTCAGGGCAAGGGATTAGAGGAGCTAAATCGGGCTTGTGTGAGCAAGGGGGAATGCTGAGCTGGTGCAGGAGGAGCTGCCGGGACTGAGCGTGGAGCTCGGCACCACGGAGCCCCCCCCCACCCCACCAGCAGTGACCTGAGCCACCTTGGGGAGAGCCAGTGTCAGCCCCATGGAGAGCTGCAGCCTGGACTGTGTGCTGGGAAGTGAAGGTGGAGGACAGGGCCCTGTGCCCACCAGAGACCATGACCCGGCAGAGGGAAACAGAGCAAGGGCACATCAGTACCTCCAGAAATGGGGTGCCAGAACCCTGAGCCCAGAAAAAGAGCTTGTCCTGCCCAGGGACCTTGCAGACATCCCCCTTGCTCATTCAGCTGGCTGATGACCTGGATTACAGGGCTCCCCAGGGAACAAGGACGGGGTGCCCCTGCCTGTCATGGGGATGGCACAGCCACCAGCGGGACTTCCACAGTCCTCAGAGAGCAGGTTCTCAGCAGGGGTTGTGAGGAGCCCCCGAGCAGCTGGGGCCTCTATGCTGGAGGTTGGCGAGCCACGGCGCCTGGCCTGGCAGGGTGTCAGGGCAGGCGGGCGCAGAGCGGTGGCACGGCTCCTCCATTTCACACCATGACCCGTCTCACCACTTGGCTGCCAGCATGGAGAAAATGGCCTCAGGGGGAACAACGCACTGGGTGCCAGCACCCTGCAATGGGGCCAGGTGACAGGGCTGGACTACCCCACCACAACCCATCACCTCCACACCAGCACCCCGCTCCGCACCCGGTGGGCACACAGGGCTCCCTGGTTGCTGCCATGGCACACCGAAGAAACCATTCTGCCGTGGGGCAGAGGCAAAGCCACACCGGGGTTTGCTGTGGCTCCTCACCCAGCCCTGTGCCCCGGAGCCTACGTGGCTCCAGAGGCATCCCTGCCCCAGGGCTGGCTTTCTGGGTGGTTGTTTGCTCGATGGCAGCGCCTGCTGGGAGGAGCACCCGGGGCAGGGTGACATTCACCCCACGCCTTAGGCAATCCTGGCTGCTCCTGTCCCTCCCTCAGCTGCTCCAGAAAGGCGGCGGCGAGGGCCAGCGGCTGGGAATTGGGAGCAGGGATGCGTGCGTCAGCACAACGGGAACGGGCACCTGGGGAAATCAGGCATTGCCGCTGGGCAGAAGCAGGAGGGCTGTGGAGAGGTGCAGCGGCACACCGGAGTGTGAGAACAGGGTGAACCCCCTCCTGCCAATCCCGCCC
>JAOXNO010000001.1:141957045-141986258 GCA_028565335.1 Limnodromus scolopaceus
GGGGCGGGGCCGGGCGGGCGGCGGGGGTGGCTTTGCCATATGCGCGGGGCTGCGTGCGGGCAGCGCTGTAGCGGGGGACGAGCACCGGGGCCGCCGCCATGGGCAAGAAGCAGAAGAACAAGAGCGAGGACAGGTAAAGGCGGCGGTAAAAAGCCCGCTTCCTCCCGTCTCCTTGCCATCATCCCCGGGGCTGCTGACAGCAGCGGCGAGTGCCGGTGCGGCGGCGCTGAGTCAGGCCCTGCCGGGGCATCGCGGCCTCGTCGGAGGTGGCGGGCAGGCGGGGCTCGCTGGGCCCGGCCCGGCGGCCCTTGGCCAGGCGGCGGTGGTGGTGGGACGGAAGGGCCCGGTCGTGCTTCTCTCCAGGGACAACGGCACCGGCTGTGTGTGCGGGCCCGGCAGGCGGCGGAGGCCCAAGGAGACGGCGGCGGGAGGCTGCTGGGTGTCCCGAGGGTGGCGGTGTGGAGGGGGAGGCCGGAGGTCCCTGAGGCCGGCAGCGGCAGGGGAAACTTAGCCATTGGCCCTGGGGTGGCAGCGTTGCCGCCGCCGTCGTTGTGCTCCTTCTGAAAAGCGCTTCCCTTAGCCTGGCCCGGGCTCTCGGGGAGGTTGTCCGGGAACGGGCAGTGACAGGCGGCCGCTGGTTTGTGGGCGCGGATCTCGATTGTCAGCTGAAAATAGCTGCTTGGTTCAGTTGCAGCGCCCGAAGTGGTTCTGGGATATATATATTTTTATATTTATTTTTTTTAATGGGAGAGGGTGATATAGATCATGCTATAATTTCGTGATTTGTGGATGTTTAATAAATGCAGATGTTAGATATTCTAGTGATTGGAGGCTAAGAGGCTCACTTCTACGGCTAGGTGTGTATCGTCTTTTATACTGCCCCATCTGTGAACTTTTTTTCTGTATAAGAGATTCTTATAATGGTAGCTACGTTAACCATATGGAACACCGACTGAATAATGTCATCCCCACACTAGCAGGAGAGAGTATATTGTTACTTGTCACTAAAAAATAATAAAAACAAAGATAAAATCAATTTGGAGAGTTTCTAGTTGTTAATACTGATGAGGAGTTAAATGAAAACTGTTATCTTTAAATGTGCATGAACTAGAAGTGACAACTTTTTTCCTTACCTAGGCTGCTCATTTGCTACATCCTTTTTGAGTCATTAAGTGTTTCTCTTACTAAAGTAGTCCCTATGAAGGCTTTTTCACAAAATATTATTTCCTCTCTAAGCATTTCTTACTATCTAGATGTGTATTGCATTAAGATGCTTATATTAATGACTTAAGGTTATTGCTCTTTACCAGGTTAGGGCATAAACTGTTTTAGTTTCTCTGGCCGTTTCTGGGTAGTATTTTTGCTAGGGAGGCATTTTGCTCATCTGATGATTTCTCTTCTCACCTTTTGCCACACCATGTATGCTGCTTTGTAGTGTCTGTTGTTATCAGCTTCTTTCATGGGCTGTGTTTCACAGGTATATCTTTGGAGCAGCTCTGTTGAGGAGATGAGTCAAGTGTGACTTAAGAAAGAAGGGTTGGATCTTTGTGCTCTAAAGGAAAGAAGGCCTAATGTTCATCTCTGTATCTGGTATGGTAGATCCCAGAATCACACAGAAGCCTTTGGGTACTGAAGCCCTTCCAGTGACAGTGGCTGGTGTGCAGGGGACACTTTGAGAGTCGTGGTGCCTACTTGATACCTTGTTCTCTTTTCTTTTTTTTTTTTTTTATTGCTGCATGTATTTCTGTGGTCTGTAAATTCCTGAGCATGGGCCTCTGTTGAATGCTATGTGCAAAATCTCATTTATGGCTAAAAAATGAAAGCGCACCTTAAAAGAAAGGCCAATAATTTATTTTTAGAATAATTGAAATCTTAGGAGCCTAATGATTATTAATCCAGATCCAATTGTTAAAAAAAAAAAGCAATAATGTGGTTAAATTAGTTACTTTTACCCTCTCACTGCTGCTCTGAGTCCTAAGGTCAGTGGCTTCGTCCTGGTGGTGATGAGCTGTTCTGGTGAGTTATCAGCATCAGGTGTCCTTCACAAGGAGCGATATGATCATTCATGTTAATGGTTTCATCTTCCTCTCTCTAGGATCCACTTGAGAGTATTTTTATATGCTTGCTAATGTGCTTATATGCCTTTCCTCTTCACTGGTTTGCAGCTCCTTGTTACATCCAAATGTGTAGGAGGTGCTACATATTAGATAGTATTTCTTTTGTGTCTGTTTACCTAAAAAACCAGTTTTGTCCAGGTCTGCATTTCTCTTAGCTGACCCAACTGCTGATGGGTTGTGGGGCATCCAGCACTGAGTCCTGTAGAAGCCATCTCTGTTCATCCCATGTCTTCACTCCTCTGCTGAACCCTGTGTCTCCACTTCTCAGGGTCTCTGCTGTCGTACCAGGCCTGTATTTCTCTACACTGCATCGTTGTTGTAGAGTTGTGAATATCTCATTCTATACAGAGTAACTGCTTGTTACTGCTATCTGTATGAAGCTATGGTTGCAGCATGCCTGGGTAAACGAAAGTAGAACCGATTAGGCGTAGGCACCTGGTCAGTTGGAGAAATTGCTGTCACAGCTAAAGCAAGTAAAAGTTGCAGGCGGGTCAAGAAAAGTTCAGCCAAAGTGAGCCTGACGGGCTTCAGTCCTAAGGCCTTTCAAAAGCAGTACAGAGCTTACGGACTGCTACTAGCAGTCGCCGTACTGTGTTACTGTGCCATACACAGTTGTATGGCAATGGGAGGGATGATGTGGAAGAAAAATTTGAACAGGTATGTGTGTGAGAAGTAGGGCAGGTGTCAAGAGGATGGGGCCAGGCTCTTTTCAGTTGTGCCTGCTGACAGGACGAGGGGCAACGGGCACAGATTGAAACACAGGAAAATCCATCTGAACATGAGGGAAAAACTCCTTTACTTTGAGGGTGCTAGAGCACTGGAACAGGCTGCCCAGAGAGGTGGGGGAGTCTCCTTCACTGGAGATACTCAAAACCCACCTGGATGCATTCCTGTCCAGCCTGCTCTAGGTGAACCTGCTTTGGCAGGGTAGTTGGACTAGATGAATATCTGAAGGTCCCTTCCAATCCCTGCCATTCTGTGAGAGGACAGTTAGACTGGGTATATTGTATAGCAGGAATTTTGAAGGGATGGGAGCGAGGAGGGACCTGAAAGGCCAGTGATGTTTTGGAATAGGCTCTATCTGAGGAGGTACCCCTGTGGTGGTACCTACAGGAGGTACCTGTGGTGTTGGTTCCAGCTGACACCTCCGTGAATGTCAGATTCCCATGAGGGAGAGCCTGCATCACATATTTGAATCTGTAGCTTGAAGCTGGACTTCAGCATCCCCCATCAGTCCCCCTTCTGTTCCCAGTATGATGAGAGAGGAATGGCACTGTGGAATCAAAAGCTTCCAGTCAGTTTTGTCTCCTGCATCTTCAGTTCTGCGCTATGCAGTGTTATTCATTTCCTCCTTTTCCTCTCTTTTCTTCCTCAACAACCATGTTACAGACACAATCCCTTATGTCCCTTTTGGCTGCTGCTCCTGAAGTCTGCAGCAGCTCAAGGGCATACATAACTTGCAGTGCAGAGGAAGCATGTGGGAAGATGCAGGTGGTAAGTCTGTGTTGTGAATATTGGTTTGAGAACTGATGTGACGGGGGAGATTTTCTGCTTGTCTTCTGACATACTGAGACAAGCTATAGAAGATACAAGTCATCTTTACTCTGCTTTTCTCCCCTTACCCCCATAGCTTTGCCTTCTATTGTGTAGTTTCTCCCTCCCTTGTTTCTGCAGAGTGCAGTAGAGGTCACACTGACGAGTACTGATACATATGGCCGGGGAGTGTGCTGGAAAACGAGGGTGAGGATGAGTTTTGTCATGGGAGATGGGTATAAGTACTTAGGGAGAAGACAGTGAGTGAGACGGTAGCTAAGGTGAGCAGGGAAAGAATGGGAATGAAGGACTGTGACATGTTATGAGTACAGATTGCTACCTGAACAAATACACCTACAAATCTGTTTCTACTATACCAGCATCTCTGTTATGTTCCTCTGGAACTCTTACTGACTCCTGCCACTTGATCACTGTGCATCTGTCCATGGAGAACAGACTTACCTGGAGTGGTCAGATATATTGTCACCGTAGGAAAAACTCAGTCAGGTGTTAGAGAAGTGCTTTGTAAAGGTGGAGAGTGTGTTGGGTCATAAATAGCTCCTAAGCCATACAGAATTTGTTTTAATTGTTTCCTCTTTGGAATTTTTATGTTTGTGTTGATCGTTCATTTTCAAATTAAACTTCATAGCAAACATTTCAATACAAATATGAGGTATCTGAATTTTCAGGCTTTCGTAATGGAAGAGTGGGTGTTCTGATGTGTAGTCTAGCTCCTCCTGGGAGTGATGTGTTATGCTTTGGTTCTTGGATACAGCTGTAATGGCAGAAGGTATGTCAAGGTTCTCCCCTGCTGTCTTTGAGAATTTAGGACTTTTTGTTTTCTTTCAATGGGTGGGTGTAAAGGCTGGTGTAAACTACAAAACTGTGATTTGAATTCAAGCCTCAGACTGCTGCTGTAGATTTCCAAGTGTGCTATATGCTGTATATTGCAAAATTTTTCCTGCCTGGGATATGGATCTTTCCCCTGATAGTGTTAACTTTTCGTGTGTTTCTCCTCCCAGCTTTACGTCATCTTCTTTTCTTAGCAGTTTTCCTTAGCTTCCAATAGGTAGTCTTTAGGTGTGTTTATTCTTGTGCCCTTTAATATTTGTGAACTGTTGCCTTGGCATACCACTCTGGTAATTCATACATATTGCTTTAGAAGTTACAGGTACCAGCTGTGATTCTGGAGCCAAGAGTGAACACTGCTGCTAAAATAAGACTTACAGTGCTGTTGTTGATGCTATATATTGCTTTCTCTTCTGCAAATTAAATTGCTGGCATTGTCTACTAGTCATTCTCTTTGGCTCTTTTCTATTAGTGTGTTAAATAAAATCTTCTTAATGTTGTGTAAGAAAATTTTCTGAAGGCTAGAAAGCCTACTAACACCAGTAGTTCAGAAACATTCTGTACACCAGAAAATTTACAATAACCAACTCTATCTGCTTCTCAAAATATTTTTGCAAGCAAAGATTTCTGCAGCTCCATCAAGGACAACAGCTGGTAAACCCTTGAAATCCTTGTTTTGCAAATATCACCTGGAAGATGCTAGGATTTTGTACTGAAAGATGTAGTAAGATTATGCAAAATAATTTATTATGGAAATTTATTGGCCTATTCTGTGCAAATGTATATTTATGTTCCCCCCAAACCTAGATTTTTTTAACACAGGCATTTCATGTTTATAAGAAAACTATTTTTATACATTTTGTTGGATTTTTTTTTTAAGCAAAGCATCATTGAAAAGACTGTATGGATCTTCAGTTATTTGAGGTAATAGCAGCATAAACCAAAAAGCACTATAGTACACAGAGTACATTGTTAAAAGCAGCTTTTCTTGTTGAAATCTTGATTCTCTTCCTCTGTTACTTTCATGAAGACATCTAAAGCTTATGTATAACTACTGTTTATGAAAAGTATGAAAATAGCACATTGCAAGCCAACAGGAATTGTAGAAACTGTTTTTCCAGTTCTCTGAAGATCTCTGGAAAGACTTGTTCAAAATAGAGAGGTTTATGGTAAGTTAAACTTTCCTGTTGTTGTTGACGACACTTATAATATCAAGCCAGACAAACTGACGGCTCTACATACCTTTGCTGGCTTTAATTGCATTGGTACTGTCGTGTTTTTCTGACTGGACTCATGTGCGTCGCTGTACATTTGTTCTGTGCTGTTCATCACTTAAAAGCTGCCTAGGAGTCAAGGTTACAGTTCTGGACAAACCCCCTAGTTTAGTAACTTTTAATGCTTGCATAATATTCCTTTTCCTCCACCCTCTGGCTCGCTCCACAAAAATAGTCTCCTAGACTGGTAGAAGAAATTTTTCTGCACATAATTTTATGTGTGCACATAATTAATTCAGTCATTATTTTGGCTTGCTAAAAATGCGCAGTGCATTCTGGTAGGTGTTCTGGTCTGAAAGTGGTCTGAAATCCTAATGTTTGCAGCACTGATGACTTATTCTTCCCATATGTCATTTTTTTTTTTCTTTTACAATAGTAGAAATTTTCTTTTACAATGTAGTAGAGATTTTAAACATGAATCTGCTACCTTAACACTGAAGTATATTTCTTTAGATACCAGCTGTTAGATGAAGCATTGGTTTTAATTGCAGTTAATGTAGGTGGACATTGTGTCCTCTTCAGGACTATAGACAATCTAAAGTGTATTTCATGAAGTGTTCCAAATGGTATTTTTGTGGGGTCTTTTGATTTTATAGAAGGAGGGATATACATAGGATATGGAAGTTGTGAAACAGTGGGCTTGGAGCCAATTTCTGTCATCTTTGCACTTTTTCTAAACAAACAAAACCTTAAAAAGCCAGTTCAGGGAAGACTGAATGCTAGTTCTTACTTCGTGTTTCATATTCTATGCTGTTAGTCATCTTGTTCTCTTGGGATGTAAACGCTTAAACTGAACCTTGAAGAACTGTTTTTTTCAAGAGCTTTGTGTTGTCACCTACTAGCCACAACAGAAGCTTTTTTTTATCTTGAATTTTTGCTTTATCTTTGTTTAAATGGTAAGTTTAGGTTGTGGTGAGCTTTTTTTTTTTTATTTTTTTTTTTTTAATCTGTGATGCATAAGGGATGCTTTTTGGTTTTTGTAGAATCTGTTGGGTTAAAGTTATGTTTCCTTTGTCTTTTTCAGAAGGTTTTGCTTAGCTGATAGTTATTCCATTCTTCTTTTTCCCCAGCCAAACTTGAAAGAGAAGGCATGACTCTTTAACATTAAAAGTGGGGTCATTGTCTTGGGAGCCTGAATAAAAAGCAATTACTCTTTTAGTCAAACTTTACTTCCTTGCTGTCTCATGTAATTAGGTAGCTTCCCCAGCTTCCTTCATCTTACTAGGGAGAAATAGCTGAGGTGTACTTTGCGTCATACTTAAT
The DNA here is from genome assembly GCA_028565335.1 of Limnodromus scolopaceus. Lineage (NCBI taxonomy): Eukaryota > Metazoa > Chordata > Aves > Charadriiformes > Scolopacidae > Limnodromus > Limnodromus scolopaceus. The sequence goes on from JAOXNO010000001.1 coordinate 141,964,082, forward strand.
TCAGTTGAACTGTTGGATATTTCAAACCTTGTGGTCTTCCTCTTGATGTCCCCAGCCGCATGCTCTAACTGCGTTGGAGCCAATGCTTATGTGCACTCAGGTGTGTGATTTGATCTGCTGTCAAAAAAGTGTTTCCCACAAGGACTTGTGGCCGCAGGATTGCCTGGGCTGGTGAGAGGGGAAAGCTCGGCTGGGAATGGGGGGGGAAAAAAAAAAAAAATCACTTCTCCCCTCCCCAGCCCCATAGTTTGAGGGAAAGGCAAGGGGATGGATGGTGGCCGCCTTCTGGGACTGTGGTTTTATTTATTTGGTTTTTTTTAAGCACTGTCAGCTGCAGTGGTGGGTTGTATAGCTGGTGCTCATGTGGATACTCCTTCACTTCTGGGGCTGAGGAAGGAGTGCACTTCATTCTTTCCTGAATTTCAAACTGTCTTGGGTGTATGCAATTTAAATATTTTCAGCAGAAAAGCAAGGTGGTTGCTTCTACTGTAAAAACAGAACTTTATGGTGTTCACGTTCTTTGATAGGTAAGAATGAGAAAAAGGCCACAGCTTTCTTTTCATGTTTTGAATGGCTTTGCTGAGCCAGCAGATGCTTGCTTTTTCAGTTTCATAACCTGCTTAAAGAATAAGTTGGGGGTGCGTGGTTTTGAACAATTAAATAATTACTTCTAAAGTGGTTTACGTTCTGTAGCATTTTAAACCAGTTGCTCTAAAAGAAATTTTCTTGGAAGAGAGAATGCCAATTTATCTCAAAAGTTAAAACAACTACAAATACACCATTCAGCTTTGGGAACTTCCTAAGTTTGTATTTAGAAATTTATCCTTATTACTGGGCTTACGATGCATGTATACAGAGGATGGGTAAGGTGCTTTAGGGGAGTAATGGTAAAGACCTGTCTAGAAGTATTAGTTTACTTGGTCTAAAACTACTGCAGAACCAAATACATGGAAACAGATGGTTCAGCTGCTTTTCAGTCTTTTTGAAGTTCAAGGACTTTTTTTTTTTTTTTAAGCAGAAGAAAATGACTTAATGACAGTGATGTTCCTTTGAAGGTGGTTAGAAGAGCTGGTGTCATGTAAATGATGAAATATCTCCAAAGTTGCTTCAGCAAAAATGAGTCTTCTAATTATGCAGGAATGTGGGCAGTGAGTTCACAGCAGTGATGCAACTTTCTTGCTGTGTTGACTTACTGACTCCTCTGCCCTGTGACTTGAATGTGGGGGTTTTCTTAGTTTGTTTTTAATTGTACGGTGTTTCCTGACATTTGAACTTCATCTTTACAGAGACAGCTTAAACGAAATCCTAATTAAAGTATTTTTAGCTTAATTTGACTTAGCTTGTTATTTCAGTTAGCTGTAAGGTGAAGGTGAGCTTTGGTAATCATATTTGTGTCGGTCAGTGCTTGTAATCTTTGAGTCTGCGTGTACCCTTTAGTTTTAGTTTCAGCAGGGCAGTGTTATCCTGTTGACTTCGCTTGCAAAGCTGGTTGTTGGATTTCCAGTAGTTAAGGGCTTGCTCTCATCTTAAACTGAATTCTTCCATTTAACTTCTGCAGTTCTAACTGATTCTGGTAGAGTCAAATTGATATAAATGAGGGCAGCTCAGCTCCTTTGTATACTGCTAATTGATCCCATTGCTCCACTCTTTCAGTTCATGCATGGATTAATAGTTTCTTTTGCTCTTTATCTTACTGCTGCCTAGTCAGGATGCCTTCTCTGTCACACGCAGTGCCTATTTATAATGAAGTTTTGCCCTGTGTTGGGGGATATGTATTGCAGGCACTGTAATAATAAGTGTACTCAAAGTTGTAATTGTGTGTGGTCCTAGGAAAGAACATGAGGAAAACACGCATATCTGCTGCTGGTCTTGCTAATATAATATGTTTATCTGTTAGCAGAGAGTCTATGTGAAATGCTGTTGGTGTCAGTTGGCTTGCAATGCTGTCCTTCACTAGAACCTGCAGGGAAAGCTGGAGGAGCTTGTTTGGCAAGGAAGGGCAGTTATGTGTTTCAGCTGCAGAAGTTCAATGAGCAAAGAAAAATGCTGAAAGTCTGTTGACTCTTATTTCTATAGCTGTAGTCCTGTCTTCCCCACATTTGGCCTTGTTTTTGGGGGCAATGCCCAGGAAATGTTTCAAGTTTCTCTGCCTAGATTTATCTGTTACGGAGATTGTCGCGTTGCAGTAACTGTCTTTAGTATGGAAGCTTTATGCTATGAAAATCCCTAGTGATGTATATATTAACCAGGCTGGTACGTGGAGTAATTTTTTTAACCTTCTCTAGAAGAGAGAAGTGATAGATAATTTAAACGTACTTGTAACTGTTCTGCAATACTTTGCTAGGAAGATCTGATGGTTTTTGTCTTAGTTCAGAATTCTGAGTTTAAATCTTGATTTGGAGCGTGACAATTTCTGTTTTGGTGAGATGTGCACTCATTAACCCCTGTAATGTCAGACTGCAAAAGAAAAGGTAAAGCTTCGAACTTCAAAAATACATCTCTGTAATTGTGCACAAGTGTTAGAAACTATGAAACTTTACAATTTAAGTGTTTGTAAGCAAAATGGCAAAGCATGCCCTTAGAAAGACCAAAGCAAACCCTAGTATGTGGAAACTAGGATTAACATAAGTTTGAGTATCTGTAAATCAAAGCTTGTGTTAGGATGAACTCTGGCCCCGTGATGGCTTTCACGGGGAGTTTCTATGTTCTGGCTGTTGCAGGCCATTGCATCAGAAAAAAAAAAGTAGGTCCAAAACTGTGCTTGTTTCTCATGTTTTTTAAAAATACCTTCCCTCCTCCCCCCAAAAAAAACCCAAAGGTATGTGCTATTTTAGTATTTTTTCAGCAGATACTATGTAATAGCTGAGGGGTTTGTTTTTTGGTTTGTGTGTGGTTTTTTTTTTACTGGGGTTTTAGTCTTGTTTCCTTGCTGTACTGGCAAGAGAAGCACTGTGATTTTTTTTTTTTTCTACAGATCATGCAGCTATCAGGTCATGGGGTTTTTCCATTTTTCTGACTCAATAGCTTGCAACTGGGTAGGATCTTATAAGTAGGAGAGCTACTGGCCGTGGCTTTACATCTGACTGAGTGGCGGTAGGTGACAGCTCTTCATTTATTTCCTAACTCTGCTCTAATCTTCACAATGGAAAAGTTTCATACGTTTTTTTATAGGCAGGATTTGAGATTGTAGCGTTATTTGTCACAGATTTTGCTTAACATGTAGCACAAGTAGCTTAAGTTGGATTTTGGAGTGTCACTTTCTGTTACTGGCCTGATTTGATGCTTTGATTGCATGAGAGACGTTGTTGGATTTTCTTTGTTGCCCATGCCTGTCTTAAAAATCCCCAAACACTTACCTGGGGTGACCTGGATATATTTGATTCTGATTTGGCATAGAATGGTGTGCTAGCACAGCATTTAACTAGTGACTCAGTGGATATTCAAGAGCCTATTCAGAACTGGCTTTCCCTATCTAATGCAGGTTTTCAGTAGTCTATGCAGACAACTTGTACTTTGGGCAACAGATGACTTCTTAATGTCATTTCTAGGGCAATAAGGCCCATATTTTTCAGTATAAAGTCTGTGAATATATCTATGTGCTACTTTTAAAATGCTTTGGAAATTTAGGGAAATCGCACAGGGGAAATGTACACCACTTTTTTTTTTAAATCAGTGGTGTAATTCTAGAGAAAAGTAATTTTGCTTGGTATGTGAAATGCGGTGATCTCTGCATACTTGTTATGGATTACTGCCATCTCCTTTAATTACCCTGACTGCTGTGTCTTCTCCCACTGCATAGTTTTGCCCTCTGTTAGGCACAGACCTCCATGGAGGAATGTCTGCAGCCGTTTCATATTTTGAACGTTGCTTATTTAGGTTAGTGAGTGAAGTACACACACCTAGCTCTTGCTGTAATTCACTGCATTGACGTGCTCTGTTAGCAATACTAGAACACTTTTCATATCTGGCAACAAAAATAGAGGCTGGAATCAAAATTATGTGAATAAGAAAGGTGGCTCAGGCTTCGGTTGTGAAACAGACAAAAGAAAATTGGGGAAATTACCCCTTCTCAGCAGTGCAGTAGCACTTTACTTCCAAGCTTTCCAGACCTCCTTGAGCCTCTTCTGCTGGGGAAACATGGGGTTATCTCAGTGTGTGAATGGGATCAGCAGGTCCAAAGCATTATGGACTTGAATGGTTGAAGGCAGTGAGGCTGTGAGGTCTATATATCAAGTCTTCATGTGAAAGCAATTTGAGGTCAGGATTGAAAACTGAGCATACTGGTGTGCTTTAAAGTTCACTTACCCAGCACTCTTAGGGTTGGGGTTAGGACCCCTGTGTGAAGGGGCAAGAGAGGATGGGTGGAGACTTTCTGGAGGACTTTGAGGAGGAGGTTCCTGCAAGAGTGTTTGGGTTTCTGAAATGTGTTTGGGGACTGCTATAAAAAGTTTAGTGGAAAAAGTTTCCTAGGTGTGTCTTCTGATGCCAATAGGAAAGAATCTCTCCGTTATGTATCTAAATGCCGTGAGTTCCTTGTGACATAATCTCCCAGGAAGAGTGGAGGGCACCTTTTCAGTCTTCTTTTTAACTTTATTTTATTATGAAATCCTAGTGGAATATTATTAGAGTTTTAAAAGGTGAGGAAGTTCAAGGTCAGTGTGGGAATAAACTCTTAGTAATGGAAGCCAATATTTGAATTCCTTGGCTTTCCAATAAGATTCTTGCTTTACAGTTCTTAAGAAGAATTATAACTGTACGTACTGGTGTATATATAAATGCATGCAGACTTAATTTTACCTTTTTCTTCATCGAGGTTCACATGTTTGAAGCTTGCTGTGTCACTTCTTAGTAAATGGAAATGTAGTGAAATGTATAGATTTCTGGAAACCATTGACTGTTAAGCAGTGGAAACCAAGGTTGGGAAGGCTTTTGTACTATATTTATGCCACTATTGTGACAGCTGAACAGTCTTCATTATTATTCCTAAACTGTTCTTGCTGGTGGGTGTTAAAGCGTAATGTCTGTGAATTAAATTTTTCAGTGTTTGATTTGAGATTTTTTTTTTCCCCAAAGAAGTTTTCTTCTCCAAGGTTCAGTTCAAGTGAGTTGATTTAAAAACAAGTAACCTCCCACCTCCTTAAAGCCTGTATCCTGGAAAACATAAGGTACCATAAGTGTCCTCTTTGCTAGTAGCATAAAACACCCATGTGTTTTATGTTTGGACATAACTTTCTGCAAAGTCGCAATGTGAAAAGTCAGCCTTGAGGATACCCATGTAAAATATAAGCTGTTTAAAGGCTTGGCTCTTTAATATCTGTACAACCAACCATACGATTAAGATCCTGTAGTAGTGGGAGCAGTACAGCGATGGAAGAAGTAGTAGTGGAGCTTGTATTTTGGTCTCTTCGAACTATTTCATGCTTGGATTTGACTCAATCTCCTCCATTAACTCCTAGAGTAGAAGGAGGTAAGCAAGTGCGCTTAATCAACCAATATGCTGCACTTAATGCAAAAAGAAACAGGAGGGCCTATGTGTAGGGCTAGATGTAATATAGTTAGCCTGATATTAGGGCTTTAACTCTAGGTGTAGAGATGATTGTTGGCATTTCTATTTCAGCTGTCCATGCTACCCCTGGTGCACAGCCAGTTAAACTGCTTATAAAAACAGCTCTGGAGTTGCTGAAACATCAAGTAAGCTATTCCTAAGGTGAAAATGGCCAAAAAGTTTCTTCTTTCCTCTTGAGGGAGATGGGGATTGGTTTAGAAATCTTTCATTAACTATTTAAGAGGTCTTTTTTTAAAGTACATTTGAGAAATTTATTACTTATCATGTCAGCACGTAAGAAATACTACTAAGTATATTCAAGGTGTGGTAGTTGTTTTTTTCTTCTCTTGGCTAAAAGTATCTCTGGTAATAAAGATGCTGTACAGTGAGGTGATTAATTTTCCTGCTTTTTACTGGGTTCGTTCAGTCTATATAGAAATACATTTCAGATCTTAAAAATATAAATAATCTTGGCTTTTTTTTTTTTAAAAGAAGTGCATTCTTGCTTGTGCTATTGTTGCATATAGACAGTGTTTGGCGACTTGCTAATGACCAACATTTGGGATAAAATGGGTTTGTGAATGTTTCAGTTCATTTAAACTTGCAAAATATTCTCTTGGCCCTCTCCTTTGGCAAAGGGAAATACAACTTAAACATATTGAATTTCAGAATTTTTAAAAGAATAATTAAGTACTTGATTTTCTTTATTAATATTTAACTTGTGGGTTTGTAAATTGGCAAGGCTGAAGCTCTGGTAGTTTAGAATTGGCTGATATCTTGGAGGCTCTGAATTTGGAAGAAACTTATTTCCTGTATTTTTCTGGATATGGACTCTGGTATTTAGTGGGTCAGCCTTTGTCTGGCTGACTTGTACTCAGTGGGTGATAGTAATTGAGACAGTGAAATTGTGAAACAAAGAATGGTTTTCTGCCCACGTATCTAGGAGGGAGTTAGATGAGATATTAATAGCATGTTGATTAAATGGTTTTTGAAACTGCAAGCTGTGATAGAAGTAGCATCCTAATATATGCTACTTTGATAGACTGGTTTTGGACGGAGCATTGAAGTTTTAAGTGTGAAGCAGGAAACAAGTAAGTCTCCTTTCTTACAATTGCATTGTGAGTGTCATTAGGTGGAAAAACCTGTGGACACTACAATCTTTGCTCAATTCTCATGAGTCAAGAAAGAAGTGCATCTGAATTGCAACTATTGATAAAGGACAGGAAAAAAGCCAGTTCTGTGTAGTTGCAGGTGAGAGCTTATTTATAGCAAGAAAAGAAAATGCTTTTGAAAGAGGAACTTGATAGAATGAGATCTAATGAGGAAGGATTAGTGAAACTTCTTTTGGCTTTCTTTAGGCCTGCGAGAGGTAACACTAAGGCAAGTGGTGAAAATGAATGCTTGCCAACTGCAGTGATATTTTTTTATGATCTGCTTTAGAGTCTGGCAAGGGGCTGAACTGTGTTCCTCTTTGTGACTTCTTTTGAAAGATAAGAATAAAATTTTTCAGGCTGGTGGCAAAGCATAGCCAACTGTTATCTTAAGTTGGAAGCTGTGAAGAACTTCCACTTATTTGCTAAATAAAAGTACAGTAACTTTTTTAGTTTGCTAAAGGGTTTTTAAAGGAGCAGATAAGTACTTCTTAATAGAATATGCTGGTTACTAAATCTCAAAATTTCTTCTATTTGTGCTTCATTTTTACATTTTCATTGTGGGGGCTTCTTTTCTATCAGTGACACCTACTGTTATGTGAAGGCCTTATCTTTCAGAGGAACAAAGCGGAACAGTTTAGTTGCATTCTTCCAAGAAGTTTTATCAAATCTCACATCTAACTCTTAAAGTCAGTGTTGCGAAAACTGAACACGTTTTACTGTTCCACCTCCCTTCAAGGCAGATAACACGTGAAGGTTTTTCCTTTTTGTCCTTCTGGGTGGAATAATGTAATAGTGCATAGTGGTTTGTTATATGTGGTTTTTGCCCCAGCATTGCTTATGTTTTGTGATTAATTTTATACTTTGAAGCTTTTGTTTGTTTTATGCAGATGGCTTCTACTTATGTAAACTCAGTGGCTGAACTCTTGATAACCCTCCTTTCCTTTTGCATTTTAGTGCAAAAGATGATATTGATGCCCTTACTGCTGAGATAGAAGGTGCCGGAGCTACAAAGGAACAAGACGCTCAGAAATCCAAAGGCAAAAAGAAAAAAGATAAGAAGAAACAGGATTTTGAGTAAGGCTTTTTTTTTTTATTCTGTCTTATTTCATTCCATTATACAAAAACTCAGTTACTTAAGTGCTGTGACTTCTTTCTTATTTTAGTGAAGATGATATCCTGAAGGAGCTGGAAGAACTGTCAATAGAGGCGCAAGGAGGGAAGGTTGACAGGGAACCTTCTACAGGAAAGGTGAACGCTGAGAGGGAGGTGGGCTTTTTTATAGGAAATAGTGGAAATACGAAGCACCTCTGTCCCGGTAAAGATCTAGTGTTTCAGTGTAGTTGAAGATCCTGTATGAAACATGCAGCTAGCTTGTATTTTTTATTATATGTTATCATATTTTCATAATAAAGTCAATTTTGAAAGATTTTACCAGAAGCCGTGTCTTCATGCTGGTAATTATTCAAAGCCAATCAGAATAAATTGTAACTGTGGACTGAGGTGTAGTACACTCAGCAGGAATAGTTACTGCTTTCAGACTTTGTCTTCAATAAGAGAAGCTTTTCTTGACGTCTCTCAATGTCTTAGCTCACAGCAGCAAGTAATTTTTCATGGCTAATTATTGAATTGTTTAATTACCAGGTTGAAAATGACAACGAAGAAAGCTTATCAAAACAAGATAAAAAAAGGAAAGGAAAGAGTAAAAAAGCCAATCAGGAAAATGACTATGACAGTGAGGAAGTGGAAGATAAAGATAAAAAATCTAAAAAACCTCAGAAAGCAAAGCAAGACATGCTTTCTGGCAGTGATGATAATGATCATGAGACACAGCTTAAGAAAAGCAAAGGGAAAACTCAAAGGTCAAATAAAAAGCATGATCTGTCAGAAGAAGATGAAACTAACATTAAGAAAAGCAAAGAGCGTGCAGTGTCTACAGGTGGGAGTGGTGATGAATCCGATGAGGTCTCCCAATCTAGGAAAGGACAAAAGAAAAACCAAAAACCAAAGTCCACTCCCGCTGCTGAAAGTGGGGATGATGAAGACGACCCTTCATTCAAAGTAAAAACAATGGCTCAGAAGAAGGCAGAAAAAAAAGAACGTGAAAGGAAAAAGCGTGAGGAAGAAAAAGCCAAACTGAGGAAGCAGAAAGAGAAGGAAGAATTAGAAGGTGGTGGTAAAGAACTAGCAAAGCCAAAGGAAGCTCCAAAAAAAGCTGAAGAGAAGGCCTCTGCTGAAATCATGGCAACCCCTGGCCCTGGGGAAAAAGGAGAGCCTCCTGCGGGAACAGAGGGTTTGTAACATGATTTCTAAAACTGTAATTTTAACCTGTAGCTTTTGCAAGAAGACCAAATTTTTGACAGGCAGTGAGGATGATTTGTTGCTTTATTCTGAATTGAGAATACTAGACATTTGGCAGCCTTGTCTGCCTCTTTGTGTTGGCTCACATGTGGCTGCTTTTTCTGGCCTGTAGTTTGTTCAGGTACGTGGGAAAACGAAAGCCAGATGGTGAATTCTCATTACAGTATATGCTTATAGTTTGATATTGCAAACTTACTTTTTCACTTTCCAGTTACTCTGTTACTTTAAGACTTCAGGCCCTGACTTTGTAACTGAAGAGACAGTGAAGTGCTTATGTAGTAGCCAGTCAAAGTGTTCCTTGTTTGGTGTTATTTATTATGGTTGAAACATTAATTGCATTTAGAATATCTTTAAAATTTCTGTGGTCTTTGAATGTATATCATTTCTTCCTGTAGCTGATGACAATGAGGGGGACAAAAAGAAAAAAGACAAGAAAAAAAAGAAGGGTGAGAAAGAAGAAAAAGAGAAAGAGAAGAAGAAGGGTCCCAGTAAAGCCACAGTTAAAGCTATGCAAGAAGCCTTGGCTAAAATGAAAGAGGAGGAGGAAAGGGCAAAAAGAGAGGAGGAAGAACGGATAAGACGACTGGAGGAACTAGAAGCAAAGCGTAAAGAGGAGGTAACGTGCATCTTGCTCTGAAGACAGAGTAAGGGAGAGGGTTATCTTAACCTGTATCCTTGCTGGTGCAGTTGGTGGATTAGTCCTTAATATGTTTCTCATCAGTAGAACATGCACTTGGCCAGCTTTTGTGTAAAACATGTTTTCAGATTTCCGCATGTTTTTTAACCTTTTTCTAGGAACGATTAGAGCAAGAGAGGAAAGAAAGAAAGAAACAGAAGGAAAAAGAGAGGAAGGAGCGTTTGAAGAAGGAGGGAAAACTCTTAACAAAAGCTCAACGAGAAGCCAGAGCTAGAGCGGAGGCTACTCTTAAACTACTCCAAGCTCAGGGTAAGCAATAAAGTTTAAAATAATTAAAAAAAAGTTCATACCCCTTACTGCTTTGTTTGTTTTTTCTATGTGGAGCGGGGAGGGCGAATACTGAGTAATTCCATGTAAAGCTGCTCTTTTGTCAAGTAAGACAGTGTATGTGCTCCCCCCGCCTTTTTTTTTTTTAAGTAGGTGTAAATGCCTGTGTATTTTCATCTTACACTTTAGATGTCCAACTTTTAATAGATTATATTTGCAGTGTAAAGATGTCAGTTACAAAACTTAGGAAAAATCACTGCTTTCCATTGCTTAGTCCAAATGCCAGGAAAAGCAGATGGGCTGTGCTGCAGGTCTTCTCGGACCAGTGATCTGGATCCTCTTGAATTAATCCATGTGCTCACTTGAGGCAAAACAATGCACTTGCTTAAGTCAGTTAGTCCACGGGAACAGTATATTATCCTCTTGCGTTTGCTTCGGGAAAAGGGTATACAAGAGCTCTTCTGCTTTTCTGTCAAATATGATCTCTTCCCATTGCAATGAATTAAACATACCCAATGCATTGTAAGCCCATGTCCTGATTTGTTCCTGGTAACTTGTTTGTGGCTAAGGAAAGAAATAAATTCCTGGGTGCTGAGTATCCTTCTTTTTGTATTTGTACAGAACTCTATCTGAGACTCTGCTGGTAGGGTAAGATGCTTTGCTGTAAGGGTAAGAATCTCTATAGCTGGTAAAATGTTTGGAGCTCTTAAACATACACAAAGGCCATTTTTATTAATTTGTTTCTGTTGTTATTAAATTCTTCTAGTTGTGTGCTGCCACAGTTGCATTTTTGTCACGTCTACACTGTAAATCACACAGTACCTGAAGGAATTTTGAGTGTTTCAGAAGGTGCAGCTGTAATTAAATTATTAAACTGTATTTGCACCAAACTTCTGTTTTTAATTGAATCCCTTCCAACATTACAGTGCTGTCTTTCTGGTGAGGCAGAGATGAAGCTGATGAATTGAACCTGGCATTATTTTAATACCTAAAACTATCTATGTTGTTAAACCCAACAAACAAAAAAGCCCCAACACTGGGCAAAAAGCAAAATACTATCTACTGACCAACCTTCAGCTTTTAAGAAGAGCTGTGCCTCTTAGCTGCTCCACATTGTCTGAAACTAGGATAACTGGCAGGCCGGTTTTAAGTGAGTTTTAGCAGAACAGACTTTAGGTTGACATGCTTGTAAACTTGAGGTATGTGTGTTCATGAAATCCTATGTAAGGACTTCAGACCCGGACTACTAGGATCTGATTGATTTTTTTTTTTTGTTGTTGTGATATTTTTTTCCCCATTAGTAATCTGACTTCTGAGCGTGTAATCTGAGAGCATTTGGAGTATCTGAAGAACTATACTTTGTTCAAGTTTTGCAGCTTTGAAAATCAGACTTCTTAAAAAGAAAAAACATGCATTGAGCCTACTTTCTGTCTCTCCCTTCCTTCACCTTAGGGCAATTCTGGAAAACATGTTCTCATTTAAACCAAAGCTTATGGTTAGTAATTAATCACCTGGATTTTCTTTCTAACAAACCTTTTTTTTTTTTTTTCAGGTGTTGAAGTGCCATCCAAAGACTCTGTGCCAAAGAAGAGGCCAATATATGAAGACAAAAAGAAAAAGAAGCAGCAGCAGACAGAAAACAAAGAAGGTGTGGTTTGCATATAGGAATGCTTAGTATATTAGTCACATCTCTGGAAGTGTTTGTGTAATAAATCAGCTACTCCTAAAGTAATTGCTCTTCAGGGTGCCTCTGAGCTTCTTTTGACACCCCTACCCCCACATGCAAGTGCTGATGTGTTATGGTCCTAAAGCTGTTTTGAAAACTGCTCACTTAGTCCTTTGTTTTGCAGTCTACTTGACTGTTATTTTTTTGCCCCTAACCTGGGTATTTTCTTTAGAATTTCTTAATGTCGGAGATGTACAGGATGTAAAGGCCTTTTACAAATATGGGGTTGAATGCTTTGTGTGCATATGTAGGTTAAATACAAGGTAGTGTAAGTAATAAGGACTTGTAATTAAGTTGAAGTTGATGTCCCAGGATGAAAGGGGATTGGTCCTAGTTTTTTAAGTTGGAGACAATTTGTTTGTTTGTTTTCTTGTGTATAAAACCAGTTTTCAGGGCATGAGTAGTTCAGAGCACTTGCGTTTTTGAAAACGTAGAATTTATTGTATTAGTTAGACATAGTGTCAGAATTTTTTGTTTTTGTACTTCGTGGTTTGTCTGTGGGCGTGTTGCTGTGGCTCTTCTCAAGACTATTCCTTAATTTAAACAAAACAAAATCCTTTTGCATTGGTTTGTTTTTTTTTTTTTGTTATTTAGCTGGTTGGTTGGTTTTTTCCACGTTCAACATGAGTGTTATCTAGCTACTTACCACTTATGGAGTGTGTGTAAAGGATTGAGAACAGTGCTTATCCAAAGTGTATCAGAGATCTTTAAATATTTTTTTTTTTAATATGGAACAGTAGAGCAAGAATGGGTAGTTCATTAGTATTATTTCATTTTCTCTCATCTTTTAAAGAAAGTGACGGGTTTTTTTAATGTTCAAAAGCAATGGTAATCCTCTCAGTCAATAATTGACCTGTTACATAAATCTGTTTAACTGCTTAGAAAGCCAAATGTTTTTCAAATAAGCCACGTGCTCTAACTTTTGTTTTAGCTTAGTAAGTAGGAGTTCAGTTAGCTTGGTATTAAATAAACTCAGATTTCATATGAAAAGCTTTGCTTGTAAAAAAAGTTGTACATGTAACAACACAACTTAAAAATAGAACTTAAATGTGAAGCTGCATGTGTAGCTAAGCTGGTTTGCACTTTGGAATAATGTGACAACCAATTTGCTTTCTTGCAATTTCAGAAAGCGTGGAGGTAACTTCCCCAGCTGAAGATGCTGTAGAACTGGAAACACCAGTAAAAGAAGAGATTCTTCTTCCAGTAGAGCCAGGTTAGTAGTAATGCGAATAAACTTAAAACACATAATAAGGCTGTGTGACGGTACTGCATGGTAGGTATCATACCCTGTTGAATGGGGGCCAAGTGGCCATCCTTTCTTGAGGTAAGTTGTTTTTTTTTTTTTTTAATTTTCCTAAGGGAGGAACTGATGGAATTTTATGGAATAAAAAGGCATGAAGTGTCAGAATGAGACTGTAAAGGTCCCTTATTCTGAATGGACTCCAGTGTTCAATCGGCTTAGGCAACTATCTCAAGTACATTCAGTGTCTTGTGATTAGCTCCCTTGACTTTTCATTTGCTTTCTAAAAGGCTGTTTTGTGAGTGGTTAGGTGGGGACAGGGGTAAATATGCTGCTTTTAGCATTGATGCCACAATATTCGCAGTGATTGTATTCTTGATTCCAAATGTTTTGCTTTCAGAAGTGCTGGATGCAGTGGATGTGGGTTAGCTTGTCAAACGGAGTATTAGCATATCGAGTGATTGTTGCCCTCATTTTTGCCTACACACAGTATTACTTGTTTTGGAAAAATCACATTGTACTGGACTTCTTCCTCAGCATGAACTGTTTCAATCTGTACCCTTATTCTTAGGTCAGACAAACACTTATAAAATTTCCAGCTTTTTGAGACCAAAGCTGAATGTGTACTCTAATTCTAGTTTGACTTATCTCTTGAAGGAGCAATTCCATTGCCATAAAAGAGATGGGCTCACTGGTAGAACATTAGTTGCCAGTTAATATTCTATCAGTCTAGAATTTAAACTTAATTTCAAAGAGCTGAAATTTTGTGACACTCCATGTGCTGCAACATTTATATTATTTAATGCCTCTTTTGGAGAGGGTTAAGAGTTTGCATTTTTCCATTTGTCTGTTATTAAGAGCTGCAGTCTCTTAATAAATCTGACTGAATTCCTGCTGAAATTAATATATTTAATGCTTCTGGAATCCATGGTATAATTATGTTAAGTCACCTGGAGCCCTGAAAAAGTTCCTTTTATAGACAATTTGTTATTTTCCCACTAATTAAAAACAATACTGTAACTTGTTTTCTTTTCTGTCACTTTTTTTACACATGGCTAACTGTGAATTGGGCAGCTCCTTTCAAGGAAAGTGGTTGTTGTAGAGGTTTGTTTGGCATGCATTTTGCAGGCACTTGCATGATATGCGGACGGGAACTAAATGAGTAGTTTAGCTGTGTCTTCCAAAACTGTTTTGCTAGGCAGAGGTGCTAGCACTATAAGATTTTGTGGAAAGAACTGAAGATTATTTTTTCAGTGTACAGCATTTTCTGTTTAGGAAACACAGAGATAATTTGGTAGAACTATGGTGGCAGGAACCTTGTAAGTTGCGGTTGTCAGTATGTCAAAGGAAGGGGCATCTAAAAATGTTGTATGTTGCTGGGCTGTTTCTTTCTTTTCCTTTAATGTTGAATTTCTCCATTTCAGAAGAAAAGGAGGAAGAAGAAGAAACGGAAGACGGGGGTTTGGATGACTGGGAAGCTATGGTTAGTGATGAAGATGGAGAGAAAGGTGGGCATGTAAATACCAAAGGAGTGCTTTTTTCTGATTAAGAGGTTTCTTCGGGCTGAGTCTTTTGTTTCTGTACGTTGTTGTTTAACTCCAGCTGGCAACTAGGACCATGCACCTGCTCACTTCCCAATGCATCCCCCACCCAGTAAGGTAGAGAGAAAAGGAGGGGAAAGGGTAAAACCTCAAACTCGCGGGTTGAGAAAATAACAATCATCATAATGATAAAAGAACATACAAAATAAAGTAATGCAACACAAGTTGCCCTCGCCATCTGAGGATTGGTTGCCCAGCCAGTCCCCAGCTGGTCTGGAGCAGTGATCCTGGATCCCTGCCCACCCCTGGCCAACCCCCATTTATCTATAGCATGGAATATTCCTTTTTGGCCAGCTTGTCCTGTCTATGCTCCCTCTCAGCTTCTATAGGAAGCCAAAAAAACGTCCTTGACTAATGTAAATATCACTTAGCAACAACTAAAATAATGTGTTATCAACATTCCTTAACATTCTTCTCATACCAAATCCAAAACACAGCAGCTACTAGAAGGAAAATTAACTCTATTCTAGCTGAAACCTGGATGTTGTAGAAAACAATGTTGTATTTGGATTCTCTCTCTGCCCCATTAGATAAATTGTGAGGCAAGTGCGGTAAGAGATATAAGATCCTCCTCTCAAAGGCAGACCTTTCAGAACCTGCACGAATACTTCTCAAGAAGACCCTTTAGAAATACTTACATATGCAGTTATCGCCTCAAATAAGTCAGTTGGGGTTTTTTTTTGTCCATTTTTATGGGAGTAAAAATTCTCTCCATTTAGTATGTGCTTAAACCACCTGTGGGAGTTTAGGGAAGCTTTTTACCTGATACTGTATTTCTCTGGTAACCATTACAAAGCCCTAACAGTTTCACTACACAAATCTGGATCTAGGAGAGATCTCCCAGATCTACACACATCTAGGAGAGTACCTTTGAGACAAGTTCTCAAAGAAGTGGGGGACTAAGACGGTGTGAAGCTTTAGTGTGTGTGCATTATAGTAAGCTCTAGGTGCTTTCTTTATCTGCTTCTTTGAGAGGCAGATGTGGAATTTTTCACTGAATTTCACTGAATTTTTGGAGTTGGAAGGGACCATAGAGATCATCTAGTCCAACTCCCCTGCCAAAGCAGGATTGCCCAGAGCTAGAGCATGTTACTCAGGACTGCATCCAGGCGGGTCTTGAAAATCTCCGAAGAAGGGGACTCCACAACCTCTCTGGGCAGCCTGCTCCAGGGCCCTGTCACCCTCACTGTAAAGAAGCTTTTTCTCATATTTGAGTGGAACCTCCTATGTTCTAACTTAAGAAGAAAGGGAGGAATTGCCAGAAAATTCACATAGCTGCACGTATATTCCAAACCCCTTATTCTGTCTGCAGCCAACAGCAGTGTTTCTGGGGAAGCCAGAGCTGCACAAGACTGCAGGGGTAACTTCTCAGGTGTTTTTTTCCAGTGGTGGAGCAAGCCTTACTGCTGTGGAAGTGGTGGCAGTGGTGGAAGCCTTATTGCTGCGAGTCTTCCTGAACAGGATTTGATTCCTGTTCTCAGTGCTTCCGTGATCTGTCTTTATTGTTTCTTAAGATCAAAGACTATTCGTCAAGTATTTTTTGACTAGCTCAGCCATATTCTTCCAGCACATGTCCTTTGAAGTGTAATTCTTTATGTGCATGCATATATAGCAGTATGGATTCTGTTTCAGCACAGGTGTGTTCCTGTGGTGCTAGACTGTTCTACTTGGAGATTTAGGGGCTGCACACCTTCTCCGAAGCCTTATTTCAGTCTGTTGCCATTGTCCTGGGGAGAATGTCATATCCCATTTCCTGCAGCTTGTATTTGAAGGACTTGCCAATGTGATCCAGAAAAAGTGCGTTCCTGGGAATTAGATTTAGTGTATTACTAAGCTGAGGGACTTCCAGTGTATCAAAGAAAAGTAACAAATCTCTAAGAGCAGTGAGCCTCCTAGCAGCTCTGTAAGGAAGAGAATGCATGGCTTTAAAGTGTGTTTATTAGCTTGTCTTCTATGATTTCGCAAGTATGATAAATGGGAAGCTTTCAAAGAAAGAAAATTACTTTTTGGGAGTTGTTTTTGTTTGTTTACTGAAGAATTCCTCTGAACAATATTAATCTTCTCTGAACAGTCTACGAAAACCTTAAGGTGTAGAAGAGTTAAGATGTAGAGGAGACCATTTTTTCCGATTGTTACTTCTGCTTAAATGTACATTCCTGATCAGTAATACATCAAATCCATATTGTAGTGAATTTGGAGCATTTTGGCTTTCTGTTTAAAGGTGTTAGTACGTTTGTTCCTTTATGAAGCGCACACAGCTTTAAAGAATATCACTTTATCTGAATATGCACAAATGATGTCAAGTGTGTGCTGATAACATCATTCTTCCCAACACCCTAAACTCACTCTGCTTGTACAGATTCTAAATGCAAGTCAGCAGCTCTGAACATGAAACACTGTTTTTTGTATTGAAAGTTGAAAAATGATCTTGACTGGCACTTCTTGAATAGAACCTGCTCTCAGTCCTCACTCTTCTGTAGTAGTCTCTCTGCTTTTTTTCTTTGTTGCCCTCTCCCCGACAACTGAGAATTAAATAGAGAATTTTAACTTTAGATTTTGATTTTTTTTTTTTGACAGAGAGCAAACCTGTCCACATTGAAGTCAAAGAACAAAATGAAGTGGAGGAGGAAGAGGAAGATGAAGATGAGGACGAGGAAGAAGAAGAAGAAAGTGAAGAATCTGAAGATAGTGAAGGGAGTGAAGATGAGGATGAAAAGACTTCAGATGAGAGAGAGGCAGACTCCCAAGCTATTGGAAAACAATCTATGGAAAAAAAGCTCAGCAAGGAAATTAGCTCTGATTCTGAGTACGACTCTGATGATGACCGCACTAAGGAAGAGCGTGCTTATGACAAAGCTAAACGGAGAATTGAGGTACTAAGATACAGCTCTATTTGAACAGCTGGACTCTTGTGTTGTATAAGAAACAACTTCAGTTCATTGAAAGGCCTTTTAACCATATTTGTCAAAGCGATGGCTGTGTCGTGACTAATACTTAGGCAGGCCCAGAAATTGGGTTAATTAAGACCACTTGTTCACAAAGAATGTGTGCTTCAGTGTTGTTCCCCTTCACCTCTTCCCCTCCTGGAGAAAGAGACTATTATCCTTTACAGATAGATATTTCAGAGTTTTAAAAGATGTGCTTCCAAACTACTCAACATTTTTTGTGGCTGCTGATGTCCTTCTTCAGAATGCACCATCAGCAAACCTACATGTTAGCGGATATAATAACTTAGCATACTAGACTAACCAAAACCAAACAGAAACCCCCTTAGCTGTTGTAATGTTTTGATTTGCCAAAAGAGGGATTACAGACCTTAAATTGCCTTGAAAATTTAAGTCCCACAGTTAGCTATGTTTTGTGTATGTAATAAAGAGGTGAGCTGTGGTTTTTGGTTTGTACTTACCAATTTTTATGTGTCTTTGTCCATAGAAGCGACGAGCTGAAAACAGCAAAAATATGAACACTGAAAAGCTTAGAGCACCAGTTATCTGTGTCCTGGGGCATGTAGACACAGGCAAGACCAAAATTTTAGATAAGGTAAGATGTGGAATGTGAAGGCCCTGCCTGTACGCCTTGTTTATGCATGTGGGTTTTTTGGTTGAAAACACAAAGAATTAAAAGTGTACTCAAAGAGATGACCTTAGTCTCTTACATGTTAAGTGTTTCTTTTGTCTTTAGCTCCGCCATACTCATGTACAGGACAGTGAAGCTGGTGGTATCACTCAGCAGATTGGTGCAACTAACGTTCCCCTTGAAGCTATTAATGAGCAAACTAAGATGGTGAAAAACGTAAGTTATAGCACTTCAAAGACTGTTTTTAAAAAAAAATAATTAAATGTAAGCAAGTTAAGGTCTTGTGAGATTTTTTGATGAGCAGATGGTCTTTTTCCCCTCATCTCTAATATTGGGGTTGATTGTTCTTAAATTCCTCCCCTCCTCCCTGCCCCAAAGGGGAGGCTGTCTCACTTTTAAGTTGAGTTGGTATATTGGTTTCAGCTAATACATTGCCACTTCTTTAGAAAAATACACTAATACTCTGTTCTAGACAGTACACATGTGCACATAAACTGCTTATTTGTCAATGTTTTGATTGTAAATTGAGACTTTTGAAACTTACCTTTTTACTGTGTGTGTTGAAATTGGGCCAATTCCTTGGTGGTGAATTTTATTGAGTTGCAGAAATAGTAACTGTTCTGTGTTTCTTGTTTTGGATGCTATATCCTATTTTGCTTGCAGCAGCAGCTGATTGAAAAACCTTGGTAGTGGTGCCTTTTTTCAAGGTTTTACTAAATTTATTAAAAATTTGAAGTCAGTGGTGAGGAGGAAATGTTCAAGACAGGGATGATAAATCTCCCTAGCTTGAACTACTTTTTCCTTTTTTTTTCCTATTTTTTTCTGCCTTGTCTTACAAATTTTAGCAGAGCTTATGGCCACTTAATACCTAGGGGAATGTGCAGCATCTTCTTTTTTTCTAAATGTATATTGAAATGAGCTTTGACTGATCTGACTTACTGAAGTTGCTGGTGTTTCTTAAAATCCTTATCTGGGTTTTTGAAGTGAAGGCAGTCAGTAATGCTGCCAGCTCTTAGGTTTTTTTTTATTTTACTTGTGTAATATTTACAAGATGGCTAATAATTTGGAATGTTAGTTTGACAGAGAGAACATAAAAATTCCAGGCATGCTGATAATCGACACTCCAGGACACGAGTCTTTCAGGTAATGTTTTCTCACAATGCTGGACTTCCCAGAAGTGATGGCTAAAGCATCCGGATATATTTTTAACAAAGTCTTTTTAATATCTGGTTAATTGCTGACCTTTAATTTTCTGTCTTCTTGACAATTGAGCCATGAGTATCTGAAAAAGCATGTAAATAACTCTACTCAATAGTTAGTGTAAGTGCGAAGATGGAAGCAGGAACGTAGCTGGAGAAGAAAAGGTGAGGATTTTGGGTGACCTAAGTACTCCGCTGTGAGAAATTAAAACTTATATTTTAGCCTCCATTTCACAGTGTCCCAGTTAAGGTAACTGAGTTGCACAGGTCAGGTGATTCCTAGCAGAGCTCATATACAGTCTAGGAACATCAGTGTCATGCAGATAAGCCACTTAAATCAACTTTGAAGTATAAAACGTGGTCTGTGCGACTGTACTCGCTGTATTTCACTGTGCTCGGGGGAAATCCCTGAAGAGAAGGATTAAGACTCTGACATTCTTAAACATAAACCTCTGCAAGCACTGAAATGCCAGGTCTTAGGGCACTTGGTAATGTTCTGATCAGTTCCTTGGCATCATACCACTTACAGCTCTTCATCTTCTAGCCAGGTTTTGTTTGGCACCAAAGATGTCCGATGATCTTATTATACAATACTACGTACACACTAAAGCATCTTGTTCAGGTTTTGCACTCCTGTATTTCGCTGTAACCTTCTCAGTTCTCACTCAGAAAAAAATCAGAACATATCTTAACTTTTAAAAATATATGATAGGAAAACCCTTGGGATAATAGTAGTTTCTTATTTTTGCTTACACATGCTCTGTTTTGTTAAAGGGAATTTACATAGTGTGATTTGAATATTTTTTGATACAGTTTGTATTTGAGGGAAAAATAACAACTTAATCAGTTTTAGCTTTTTGTTGGTCAAATGTTGTTTGACATGGTATTTGGTGTTTTCATTGAAGTTCTGTTGCTACGTGACTGATTTTCATCTTTTTTTTCCTCTTTTAATGTCACAGCAATCTAAGAAATAGAGGAAGCTCGCTTTGTGATATTGCTATACTCGTAGTGGACATCATGCATGGTTTGGAGCCCCAGACAATTGAATCGATAAATCTGTTGAAATCTAAGAAATGCCCCTTTATAGTAGCTCTCAACAAGGTAAGATAGCTTTATACTCTAATAAGTGTGCTTTTCTGATCTGATAGTGTATTTGACATCTGCCAATTTTCTCTTTTCTTCCATGAACTTGAATTGTTTGTGTAAAATCTGAAGCGGTGGTTCTTAGATCCTCTACGTTGCATATTTCATGTCCTTGATACCCCAATGGCTTTACAGGAGTTTTGCAGAACAATCTGTTCGTTCTTCTTGGAGTCCTTACTGATAAGTTTCTTTACCTTATGCAGCTTCCGTATCTGGTTCACACGTTGGAAGTTGCACTTTGGCTGTGGGTCTTTCTTGTACCTACTCACATGGATTCGTGTGCAATTTCTGATAAAAAGGAAAGACAAGCTTCATGTTGAAAAGTCTTAACTTTATTTTAGCTACTGATACTTGTTAGTTGGACTTGAAGACAAGTGCTGGCTTTTAAGCCCACGGAACAGTAATATGTGGGTGGGAATCACTGGTGGGAAGTATTTCAGGCTCTGCATTATTAAATAGTAAGGCCAGTTATTTTCAGCCTTGTTTTTAGAAATCCTGTATGTGAGAAATTACACTGGCTGTTTGTGATGACTTACGTTTGTTCATTACTTATACGGACACAAGTGAATTCCTTATTATAATTCAATGACTTTGGATGCTGTCTGACATGCTGACAGAACTTACAGAAGGGTACACATGAGCAGTGTAGAAATTGCTGTATGCTGTAAAAAACAGAAAGAGGATTAAGATTTAAGGTGGTTGGAACTGAGGAGGCCATTATCTCATTGCTGAAAACAATTGTTTTTAAAAGACTATGGGATAGAGAGATGGTAAGCTCTACAGTGAGCCCAAGATTAAATAGCCAAAAGTTCTCAAATTCCAGGTTATAGCTCTGTCATTTCACCAGGTTATAATCCATTTTCTAAAGATGTAGTTTTGACTTGGACAGCAAATGTAATAGTTTCTTGGACTAAGTCTGTCTGGCTTTGAAAACTTACTTGGGGAACTATTCTGGAGTCTGCAGTTGTGTCTTTTGAACAACCTCCCTGCAATCCCTTCTCTGTAGCAACATGGGAAAAGGTCAAAATTCACCAATTTTAGAAGTTTATAAGTTCATTGTAAAACTAATACAGTCTCTTTTCAGAAAAGAACCCACAACCGTTCATTTGTTTTTTGGGTATGTGAAGCTATATGTGGGTCCCTTCTGAATGTTTTACCTTAAGCTTGGTGTAATTGATGTATATAAACTTTTCCCATATGAACCTAGATTATTATAGCTTGCATTTTTTAAACCTGAAGTAATATTGCTGTCATGAAATACTGTCCAACACTGGGTAAATACATAAACACAGATAAATATAGTAGCTACAGCAAATAAAAAGATTTAATTTGATTACTTGAGCAAATAAATGGCTAGCTATTTTGGCTGGTAAAGTATTTCTCTCAGACAATGTGGCATAAGTATAAAGATGCCCTTTATTAAACTGCATAAGATGACATATTACTGTATTTTCAAGATTGATAGGTTATATGACTGGAAAAAAAGTCCAGATACAGATGTAGCTGTCACCTTAAAGAAGCAGAAAAAGAATACAAAAGATGAATTTGAAGAACGTGCAAAAGCTATCATAGTGGAATTTGCAAAACAGGTAGGCTGGAATATTCAGGGTGTTATTTGGTTAACAAAAGTGATAGTAAAGATGGTGGGTGGGTGGTATGGTTTGGAGGGGT
>JAOXNO010000001.1:141986358-142018490 GCA_028565335.1 Limnodromus scolopaceus
CTGGTCGGCTGTATTTTTCTGGTTTTTTTTTGGTTACCAAATGTGTTTTTAATTTGGGTGGGGGGGGGTTTTGGTTTGGCGGGGTGGGTGGGGGTTTTTTTGGTGGGTTTTTTGTTTTTCTTTCCACAAAACAACTGGAAATATGAAGAAAAT
Source organism: Limnodromus scolopaceus (assembly GCA_028565335.1). NCBI lineage: Eukaryota > Metazoa > Chordata > Aves > Charadriiformes > Scolopacidae > Limnodromus > Limnodromus scolopaceus. Next base: position 141,986,512 of record JAOXNO010000001.1, read on the forward strand.
TGTCTCATCTCTTCTGACACATTGATGTTTACCTCTCGTAAACCAAACTTTGTTATTGTTAGATAATCTCTTTTAGCAGCTCTATCCTTAAGAGTGCTAGTTTGAAGAAAAGTAGCAGCTAATGGCTGTGTGTGGTCAATGGAGTGGTGAATAGCAGATTAAGTTTTCTGTCCCTATTCTTTCTCTCTTTGGGAATCGCCCGAGAGAATCCCGTCTGTCTCTTGTTCCCTTGGATGCTGGCAGGGCATGAATCACATCAGTTCTGGGAACTTCTGGTTGCGCCGTAGAATGCTGTCTAGAAGCTAGTTGTGGTAATTAGCTCTGTAGAGTTATCCCATACTGCTTCCAAGAGGGGCTTGAGGCTTTGTGTTCCATAGCTTAATGTCAGTAGCAACGTTTATTTAAAAAAATGGGATTTTAAAAACACAATAGTAATTGATTGAGGTTGAATGTTATTTTTAATACTGATGCATATGTATGTTTTCACCTGTATAACTATTGATCTGATTCCAGGGCTTGAACGCTGCCTTGTTTTACGAGAATAAGGATCCCCGCACTTTTGTTTCTCTTGTACCTACCTCTGCTCACACAGGGGATGGCATGGGAAGTCTGATAGCTCTTCTTGTTGAGCTAACACAAACTATGCTGACCAAGAGACTGGCTGAGTGTCAGGAGCTGAGAGCTCAAGTCATGGAGGTAATTCAGCAGCTGTTCTTTGAAATTCATCTAGAAATTACTCCCCTTCCTTCTAGTAAAAAAGGTGTGTTTGAAGTACTTAAATAAGGAGTAACTTCTTTCCCTGCTTTCATCCAGGTTAAAGCACTGCCAGGCATGGGCACTACCATAGATGTTATTTTGATTAATGGACGCCTAAAAGAAGGAGACACGATTATTGTTCCTGGAGTAGAAGGTCCTATAGTAACTCAGATTAGAGGTCTTCTGCTACCTCCTCCTATGAAGGAGCTACGAGTTAAGGTATGGAAACTGGCTAGTGTATTGATGCTTAAGAGAAGATTTAGAAGTAGAAAAAAAATTAAAGTTTTTATAAAGTGAGAACGTAGTAGAGTACAGTTACATTAGCAGTATCTGAGGATGACTTAAAGGAGAAGATGGTGCATGTCTAGTGTTCTAGTGAATGTACTTGTATATACCTATTGGTGTGTCTGTTCTAACAGCGGCAAAAAAAAGGATGAAGGAGTCGCCTTGCGGGGCGAGATGGGCATGCTTTAATGAGGGATTCAAACTGTGGCTGTGTGTGAGAGGGAGAGACCCATCTTCAATGCAAATTGCAGCCTACTAGTACAGTGACTTCTGAGTTAAAGTATATGTTATTAGTAAAAGTGGTTTTTTAATAGCAAAAATCTTACACACTTAGGAATTCACTTGTTTGCTTTTCTCAAATCCGAGTAGTTGGTGAGTGGTGATGACCAGAACCTGTGTAGAATCTGCAGCCTTTTGTCATTTTCAAGTGTTGTTGGAGCTTTTGGTGCCCTACTCTTGATAGACTGGGGAGAGACACTGAATTTGAGATCCTGCCTGTATTGCTTTCCATGAAAGGGAGAGGAGAGCTACAGAAATGAAAGGCTATAAATACATTAATATGTATATTAATACATATATTTCAAAGGTGATGAAAAGAGCTGCTTTGATTTTTCCTGTTTAAAAGGGAAGAAGTGCACATCTTTGCTTAAGGCAAAGAAGACCATACTAGGTAAATGTAATAGGACAGGCTTTAAATGTTTGGTTTAGTGTGGGGGGTCCTAATCTAAGGCCATAACAGCTGTGATGTGCTTCATTTCATTGGAGAACTGTCCCCCTGCAGGTCGCTGTAGTCCTTAGTGTTTAGTTACTTCCTGCAAACTTAGAAACCATGAAACCTTGTAAAGTAATACTAATAATTGCTGGGCCTGGGTTGATGTTGGCGTTTTGTCTCTGCTTTGGTCGATTCTCTGTTGTGAGACCGTTGTGGCCTCAGAGGTGCTGAAGGATGCAGTATTGATGTTGATGTGGAGTCTGAGGAAGGGCTTCCTGGTCTGCTTTAAATAGGAAGGCGAGAGCCACTCTTTGGCTTTGTGTGTATGGCAGTCTCTTCAGCTGTGGGGTCAGGCTTCCCACTCTGGAGGGCGGCTTTACAGTTAGAACTTGATAATGGCTACAGAGCAGCAGAAGGAAAATTGACGTTTGTGTTTAGGTTATGTTCTCTGCTTTGCTGGAAGCTGTTGAATGTGTTCTGGTTCCATGAGGAATGAATTGAAAGCATTTCTGTCTGTTTGCTTCCCTTAAAGCAGAAGATAAACTGGTGTATGACACTCTTATGAGACTGAAGGGTGGGGTTTTTTTGTGGGACTGAATAGCAACAGAACAGATCACAGGTTCCTCTCAACAAGATCTTCAGATGAGTTTCTGTACTTTGGTGGGACATGGGGTATGGGGCATCAGCACCACGATGGACACTGGGAATCTCTAGCTGAGAAAGGGGATCTAGGGGAGCTGTTTGGGGGTTTTTTTTTGATGTAGGCAATGAGGATATATTTCGATTCAGCCTGTCTGTAGGGAATTGTCACCCTTGAAGTAAGACCCAAATTTTGGGGTGGAGGGCTAAAGAATTGAGGCTTGCAGGAACAAAGTGCTTGCTGAGGAACGAAGCTGCCTTGCGGTTTCAAGAACAGGCTGAGACAACTCCTAAATAAAAGAAATGAAGAAACAAACCAGAAAATCCCTCCAACGTTGATTTAAAGGTCTTCAGAAATAACTGCTTCTGTGATGCGTTAGAGCCGTGCCCTGAGTGAGGAGAGATCTTTGAGGTTCCCCTGGGTGGGGAGGGGCACCTGGGAAATCAAGCATGGAACTGTGTACAGGAGAAGGCAGGTCTCCAGTGGGAGAATGAGACAGCTCTTCCTTCACAGAGCTTTGGGCTGTATCAACTAAGCTTTAGTTGAGCTGTCAGCATCTTCCCCTTCCTTCTCTATGGGCCTGGATTTTTGTTGGTTTTTTTTAGCGAGCAGCTGCCTGTCACTGCTTGGTCTCTTTCTTTTTGGCCACCTCTGTTTTCAGATGATTCCCTCTACCCTGTCCCCCTCGGGGAAGGTGGGTATCTGAAGGGAGAGGAGCAGACTGAAACGTGCAAACGCAAAGTAGAGAAAATCCCTGATGAAAGATGAGAGCTGCTGGATTTCACTGTCACACTCTGCTGTGCTGGCTGGTGGCCAGTTCTGTAGCTGCTCCACACTGCTTTGTGTTGCTGCGTAGAGTCTCCGTGCTATCGTGTCTTCTCCTTTTCAGAACCAGTATGAAAAGCACAAAGAGGTTGTCGCTGCTCAAGGTGTGAAGATTCTTGGGAAAGATTTGGAAAAAACACTGGCCGGTTTGCCGTTGCTTGTAGCTCATAAAGAGGATGAAGTCCCAGTCCTCAAGGTGAGATGGCTAACGCTGAAATAAGACACACAAACTGAGGGCAACCGAGTTCTCTCCTGATGAAGCTCATTCGGATATTGAGAGCTCAGTGTGCGAGTAACTTGCTTTGGTTGGTTGTGTTTTAAAATAATACACGTCATATAATATATGTAACATATGTTAGAGTAACATGCTGTAGCCGTGTGATGAAGCATTAGTGTGGTGATGTTTTCGGTATCTTGACCCTTAGCTTTTCCCTGGTATTTTGCTGGGGTGTCCCTGCTGGTGGAATAAGGTTTGAAAACAATTATCATAGCATAATTTGACTATATGCTAATTACAGATTTGGTACTTGCAGTAATTTATGCATATGTTTCGCTTAAATTATATTAGGCAAATACCTGCTAGTGGCGTTCCTTCAAACTATCATAATTGCAAAACTGATTCAAGACTCATGTAGTAAATTTCTGTTGTGACTTACACTTTAAAAATGGCAAAGGAAAGAGCGCAGCTCTCTTAAAACCAAAACTGAGATGAGATGTTCCCATTCTCCAACATCAGGAAGTGAGTTTAAAAAGGAAACTCACATGTTAATAGTTTATTTGTAACCATAGTTTTACTTTTGCCTTCTGTCTACTTATCTTTCCCTCTAAAGGGAGCTTAATCTTTTAGGTCCTCCAAACACAGACCTTTTTTTTCTGGGTACATATAAGTACGTATGTAAAGTGTATGAGTAGCAGATATGTGAGGTCTTGAAGTAAATGGCATCACCCATTCATCTGGCAAAGACTGAGTGGTTAAAACGGCCTCTTAAAATTTTTTTTTTTAACTTCTCTGAAACTTCTCTCTTGTATTCTTTGTTTTGTACCTAGGCCTAAAGAGCCTTCCGAGTCCAGCTCACGGTTTTAGGGGTGTCTGTTTCTATTGCTGATGCTCAGTTAGGCAGCCAGAGCTATTGCCACAGGCTGTGGGGTGTGTGTTCCACTCAGCCAGTCCCACCAGTAGAAACTTAGAGCACTGGGGAGGGCAATGTCTATTCTGCAGAAAAATATTACTAACTCCCAAGATGGGCATCTGCTTTCTGTTATACGATGGCTGCCTTGCAAAATCCCTGAGTCTAGTTCAGTTCAGAGTTTTCCAATGCCAGATGCAAGCAGCAGCGTGTCACAGGGCTGTGTGGGACCTGTGCTGCAAGTCTGTGAGTTGGTACCTACTGGTATGGCTGTCACCTGCTTTCAGCAGCTTACGAACAGAGAAACTTTGTACCTGAGGCATAAGTAACAATAGAACTAAAACTTGCTTTTTTTTCTCTCTAAAGGATGAACTAATACACGAACTGAAGCAAACACTGAATGCAATCAAGTTAGAAGAGAAAGGTGTTTACGTCCAGGCTTCTACTTTAGGCTCTTTAGAAGCATTACTTGAATTTCTTAAAACATCAGAAGTGCCAGTAAGTACTTCTGGGCTGTATCTGATGCTGTTGTTTCTACAGTTTAGTTCGTAACTGTTTCCTTTCGGCTGAGAAAGATTAGTGACTGATTTGTGTGGCTTTCCTCTTCAACAGTATTCAGGAATTAATATAGGTCCTGTCCATAAAAAAGATGTGATGAAGGCATCGGTGATGTTGGAGCACGACCCGCAGTAAGTAACTTCCTTGCTTTAGGATGTTGATAAATGGGTGGGGGGTGTTTCAGGGATGCCCCCTCCTTAGCTTGGGTTCTGTGGTCCGTCTAGTAAATTGTTTGACTTATTTTTACTTCCAGATACGCAGTCATTCTAGCGTTTGATGTGAGGATTGAACGTGATGCACAGGAAATGGCTGATAGTTTAGGAGTTCGAATTTTTAGTGCTGAAATAATTTATCACTTATTTGATGCCTTCACAAAGTATAGACAAGACTACAAAAAGCAGAAACAAGAGGAATTCAAGTAAGTAGGAGCAATCCCGTTCTGCATGTTTCCCAAATAACAGTGTCTCTTACTTGTCTTACTGTAAATGAAATTGCATTTAACTTCTTGTTTCCATGTTATTATTTAGCATGTAGTTCTGATGGGAAGGAAGGAAAGGAGGAAGAGGATAGGACAGTAACTCCAGTCTAAATTGTTTACATCTGGGATTAGGCTCAGCAGGGTGAGAGCTGTGAAACAGTTGTAAGATTTAGCTAAAACTATCACGTAATACAGAGTGTTCTTACTAGGGTTGGCTTTGTGCACTTGGCTTCTCTTCCTAGTCTGTGACAGATGGGTTAGTCTTGCAGAGTTAAGAAAACAAAAGGGATTTGGATTCTGTTGTTTCATATTTATGTGATTCCAACGTATAGAGCTTAATTCTGATGGCAGTAATGTGAATATGCAATCATTTAAGAATTTATAGGGAGCCAAAACTAATTTTTGGAATCTTGCATCATTGGCTGATCCTCAATGAAGTAAGGACAGACAAAATAAAAGAAAATGTATTTCATTTCATATTGATCCCAATTTGCCTCTGTATGCCTCAGCATTTGAACATATTTTTCACTTCACAAAGATCTTGAATTTTTGGAGTCCCTGTGATGGGTTGAGGCAATAATATTTCTATTCCTGTGCTCCTCTGAGACTATAATTATACTGTGAAATTACTGTTCCTTTGGTCTTAGCTGACTGCCCAAGCCAGTCAAAATACAATCCATGCTGGCTGTGCTTGACTATTGTTCCCTGTAGTTCTTGAAGATCAAGTATTGACTAGAAGAAGCAAGACTGGAAAAGAGTTTTTTCCTGCCTGATTTCTCCCCAAGTGACACTCCTGGAATAAACACCCAAGAAGTGTGGGAGAAGGCAGAGCTGTTAACGTGCACACTGTTCCGACACCTCTTATAAAATGCCTTTTCTTTGTCATCTTCCAGGCACATAGCAGTATTTCCTTGCAAAATGAAAATACTCCCTCAGTTCATTTTCAACTCTCGTGACCCAATAGTGATGGGAGTAGTGGTGGAGGCCGGCCAGGTGAAGCAGGGGACGCCCATGTGTGTACCCAGCAAAAACGTAAGTAAGCGTCTCTTCTCAGGGGGCGTTTGATCTGCCTCGGTAGTGCCTGGGCCGAGGCGGCAGGAGACGCTTGCACGCCTTCCCCTGGTGCACAGAGTGTTGGTAGGAGACAGGATTCAGACTTGTAGTCTCTTTCCTGGTGATCAGCCGTCGTGCTGTTCTCTGCTGGAGCAGGGCTGAGTCCCGTGGCAGGCCACAGCCTCCAGCCTGCCCCAGCACCCTGCCAGTCAACCGCCCTCCCTCTCCCGCTGCCATTTCTGGATTGTGGTATGAAGTAATGAGCAAAATCATCATTCCTGGTAGCTATTGAGGGGGGGGAGGTCAACTCCTGATGCCTGATATCCCAGATGAACTAGATGGATGGCTTTGATGTCGCTGCCCTCTTCAGTACTACGCGCTTGCAGTGCGGCGCTTTCTGAGGTGGCTGCTCCCGTAGCTCAGTGCTTCGTTACCAGCAAGTCTGTAGATACAAACGGGAATTCAGAGAAGAGCGCGTTTGTAGAGGTGTTCTGGGTGTGTACTACAGCTTCTTCATTGTGTTACAGTTTGTTGAAATCGGAATAGTTACAAGTATTGAAGTAAACCATAAGCCAGTGGAGGTTGCAAAAAAAGGCCAAGAAGTATGTGTTAAAATAGAACCTATTCCTGGTGAATCACCGAAAATGTACGGGCGACATTTTGAAGCAACAGATATCCTTGTCAGCAAGGTAAGAGCAGCCTGCCTTTTTGGAGGGGGCTTATGAGATGGGGAAATGTTGCATGAAGCCTGAGAGACATACACTAGGAACCTTCCGTTGGAGACCGGCAGACACCCGACATGGCTGGTGTGTGGGGCAGTTCAGCCGAGTTTCCCTGTCGCCTTGTTGTGAGGTTTGTTAGGGGCTGCCCCTCGGAGGACTGAAGGAATGATGTACCGCAGCTAAAATTACCTTGCGGCTTATTGCACCCGAGAGGGTAAAATGCTGAACGAGCTGTTTGCATACGGGTGTCTGTAGCTGGTGCTCAGAGCAGCTTAGCAGTCCCCCCGCGGCATTACAGCCTCATTGTGTTTGCCTAGTTTTGAAGCTGGGCAATGATAGCAATACTTCAGTTGCTCCCATTCTGGAACGCTGGGCTTGGAGGAGGAGATGAGCCCTTGCTCAGTTTTCTGCTGTCAGAAGCAAAGCCACGGCTCTCCACGTTTCCAACTGCTTTAGTCACCATGCTGGGAGATGCTACTTACATGCTCTGGGGGCTTGTCCCCATGAGCAGGGGGCAAGTAGCCACAGGGGCTTCCCAGGTGGAGATGCTGGGCCTGGGAGGTGATGCTGGTGCTGGGGGCCCTGGGGGAAGCAGGAGATCCTCTCTGGTCGCAGGCTTTTATCTCGCTGCGAGATGGTCTGTGCTTCTGCAGCCTCTGAAGACCAGGTAAGGGGCATGAGGAGAAAGGAAGGGAAAGGGATGGGATGGGTCATGCAGCAGATCAGAAGCAAAACTGGGATTGGAAGGAGCTTTCCTGCTGTGCAAACTGGTGCCCTTTCTTCAGCCGTTACTAATACGTGTTTGTCTTGTGTTACAGATCAGCCGTCAGTCCATCGATGCTCTGAAGGACTGGTTCAGGGACGAAATGCAGAAGTCTGACTGGCAGCTTATAGTAGAGCTGAAGAAAGTGTTTGAAATCATCTAGATAACTTTTTACAGCAATGGGGAGGCAGGAATAAACGCACTCTTCCTGTTCTAATAGTTACCAACAAAGTCCTATATTGAAGACAGTGTTGGATATATGTTTGGGAGGAAAATATGTGGATAAAATGTTTTCCATGAGAAACCAAGAAATTTACACTGGTTTGACAGTGGTCAATTTACACGTTCCCATGGTTCCAATGTGCCTGTTCACCTCTCCTACTGCCCTTCCTAATACTGGCTGCTGTTTTAAAGTTTGCCCTTCCTTCTCTTACACCTTCCTTCCACCCTCTTTCCCTCCCTTTCTCCAAAAGAAAATAAAATAAATTGAATTTTTATTACAGAACTAAAGCTCTTTCACTTTTATACTGATGAGATCAGTACTGCAGTATTTGATTAACCAAGCTTCTGCAGACTTTGTGATTCTTGGGACATTTTTGATGTAAGAAGTACTTCTTTATTTATGCATACCTCTTCCCTTGACTCTCTTTTCCAACATTCTTCTGCTTTGTGCCTATAGAAATTTTTTTAAATAGAAAATTAGGCAATTGGATATTTCTGTATTTGCTTTGTGTGAAAAAAAAATGATGTAAAGCATAGTTGGCCGCCTTTTACTGCTTGTACAGTTCATGAAAAGTCGACCTGTAATCATTATAACGCAGAGCCGCAAATAAAGGAGATGGACATAGTAGCCCATGTGTTTCACAGTTTGCTTCAATAATCAAAGTTTCACTTCATGGGCTGCGACAGGCGTGGAAGTGCCAGGCGGAGGTCTGCCTCTCCGGGCTTGGCAAAGTCACGGAGGCGTGTTCCAGCAAACCTGGCTTCGTGTCCCCTTGCGGAGCGCAGGCTCTGCGTGGTGGTGATCTCGGAGGCTCCTGTCTCTTACCATGTTCCCAAAGCAGCTGAGTTGCAGGCCAGGTGTTTAGTAAGTCCTGATTCCCAGAGGGGCTCTGCTGGGAGGAGGTTAGAGGTGTGGTATCTCCTTCTCCAGCTGCTGCTCAGAGTCCTGGTAAGCACCTGAATAACTGGTTGTCTGCAAGCAAGGGGTGACTTTGGACGCTGCATCAGAGCTGTCGAGTCATCTGACACCGTGGGACTGAACCAGTTGAAAAGGCGTTTGGTTGATGTTGTTGGTGATGACCAGGAACAAGTCTGTAATCCCAGTGTCCTCCTGCCCTTCCTTCCCCCGCTGCTCCCTGCTTAGGATGACAGCGTGACCCATCCCTCACCAGGTAGTCTCCTGGTAACTCACAGCTCATGTTGAGAGGAGCTCAACAACCACTTTTGAAAAGCACAAGCTGAAACAAAATTGATAATGATCTTTCATATAGCTGAGGTTTTTAGCATTTAAAATATTTACAAGAATTTACCTTGCAATAAGCAGTCTGATCAGATTTCTTCTGTTACTTATGTTACTTTTTTTGATGGAAAAATCTTGAATTTTATGATTTGATTTGTATGGACTCCATTACAAAGGAATATCTAACAACTTCCTTTGGCAATGGAATTTGAACTTACCGGATTTTTTTTGGTTTGTTAGACTTTAAGCTTGCCATCAGAAAGGACCTTTTCAGTCAGGTTGGTGTGTGGTGCAAATTCACCTCGCTGGGCGCGTCAGTGGTTTAGACTAGAACGGTCACAGTGGGGACACTGCATTTAATTGTTATAACTTTATTTTGCAAACTATGCAATCGTGAAAACTACACTAATAAAAGAAGTTCTTAACTTAAGAACCCAGATGTCGAACACTGTGGTTGTGATGTATTCTTCGTTGTTTCCTTGAGTGGAGAAGGGTGTTCTTCCCACAGGTAAAAAGTCTGGGAAAAGGATGATGCTATGTTTTGCGGGTTGCTGTTGTGGAATTTCCTGCTTCCTCAAAGCCTTTTAGGGAAGGTATTTTATAACTGTTGAATGTAACACTTAGGGATCCCTGCTTCAAGCCCTTAAGGGACGATGAAAATACAATTACAAATTGCTTCACTCAAAGCATTACTTAACCGAGTGTCCTTTTAAAAAAAAAAAAATAACTTGAAACTAGGATTTTATTTATGTCTTGGGCAGCACTCACAAACACAGAGCTGCACACCTGAAACCAAACTGGTAAAAGATTTGAATTTTCAGAAAATATCTTCCTCTATTTGAACAGTGAGGAGGAACCTCTTGCAGTCACCGAGTCCAAACCTCACCCTGTGCTCAGGGTAGGGGCAGTCAGAGCAGGGTGCCCAGGACTGTGTCTCATTGGGTCTTGAGCATCTCCACTTATTGAGGCTCCTGTGGACAACCTGTTCCGGGGGTGGGTGGAGGGTTAAGTGGAATGCTTTGTACCAGTTTGTGCCCATTGTCTCATACCCTTTCATTTGGTAACACAGAGGAGCGTCTGTCTCCATCTTCCTTGTGCCCCCACGAGGTATCACACATGTGGGTGAGCGGCCTTCCCTGTCACCTTCTCTCCAGGCTGAACAAGTCCCAGCCCTCTCAGTCTCTCCTTGTATTATGAGAGAACACCCACTCCCTTAAGCAACTTTGTGGCAACTGTTGGCCTTGCTCCGTGTTGCTGCCTCAAACAAGCCACAGAGCTTTACCTGCAGTGCTGCTTTCCAGCCACTTGGCCCTCAGTGCCTGGGGTGCAGAACTTTGCACTGCCCCTTGTTGAACTTCAGGCGGTTCCCACCAGCCCATTTCTCCAGTCTGATGGTCTCCAGATGCAGCACAGCCCTCTGCCACATCAGCCAATCTTGTGTCATCGGCAAACTTACCCAAGGCTTTGCTCTGCCCCATCATCCAGGTCACGAATGAAGATGTTGAACAGGACTGGCCCTGGTACTAAATCTGGGGTTCTACCACTTGGGACTGGTCTGTAACAGGACTCTGTGCTGCTGATCACCACGCTCAGGTAGTTTTCAATCCATGTCTCTCTAGCTTGTCTATCGACTGACAAGCTGACATCAGTGTGTCTATGAGGATGCTATAGGAGATACTATGAAAAGCCTTACTAAAGTCAAGGGAAACAACATCTACTGCCTTTCCATCACCCACCAGCTTGTTGTAGAAGGCTGCCAGCCAGAAAGGGTACCTCTCCAGGTGTGCGTTACAAGGGAAGCCTGGGGCAGAACCTGAAGCTAAAACATGCTGTCACTGCTGTAACCTGTGCTACAGCCACTGAAGTGACTGCAGAGTGCTCTCTGCTCTAGCTGTACTGTTAGCTGCAGCTAATCTGAATGCTAGTGGAGATGCCTCCAGCTAAACTGGTGGTGCAAATCCTGCTCCAGGGCTAGGTCCAGTTCGTGGTCCAGCTTTCCATTCTAGAGTCAGCTAGGCCCACGCCCATCGCTTTCCATTCTAGAGTCAGCTAGGCCCACACCCATCCAGGGTTATGTGGGGTACTTCTGATTTCCCTTCCCCTCCCCATCATTGTCTTCAGAAAATGAAAAGATTTTTCTTACCACCTTGGTTTTCTTCAAGTGGGCTTCCTTCTCTCCAGGCACCTGAACAGCCTTGCTTCAGCATACTGGGCCAAATATGACTATACGAGGCTGGTGTAGATCTGGAAAAAGCAAACTTGCCCAAAATACAAACTGTAGAGAAGCAAGCATAACCCTCCCTCCCAGGCTGTGTATTTCAGGTATACACTCTCATTGGAAAGACTTCTGCTACTCACTACAACCTCCTTTCTTGCCTTGCATAAAGGAAACACAAGTCACAGGCTGGGGAGAACTACGGTATTTTCAGAGAGAAAGGTGGCTCTGTCCTGACTAGGAGCAATGCAGAGGACTGATACAGGCTTCAACAGTGCTCCACCTCAGCATGTCCCTAGCTCCTCTACAGTCCTTCTTTTGGGTAACTGTTTAAAGATCTCCGGTTGTTTTCCTCCCCCAGCACACAGCTCCAGAGGTGACAGTACATCTGAATACACAGAGCTCAGAGAGCAACTGTGCTACAGCTTTGTGTGTGCTTTGGGAGTGGCTGTGCCACACCGGCTTCTGTATTTGAAGGATGAACCTGAAAATGAGCTGATGTTCTTCCCGTGGCTTAAAATCTGTAATAAATTCAGTGGAGAAGAAAGGGAAGGCAGCCAGGTGAATGCACAGCAGTCTCCTACTGGTGTTGAGGCAGTGTCACTGTGTAAAACTTTGTGAAATGAATCAAAGCTGCATCTTTAATAAAAGGGGTTAGCTATATTCAAACTGAAGCACTACAAAATAGAATCAGTACAAAAATATACATACAGTTCTTTATTAAACAACTGTAAACACTTCACTGTAAAAATCCATAAAACTTTATAAACAAACATTTTGTAAATAGATTCTATACTACAATAAAAGAATTTTAACACAATTATTTACATGCAATACTGACAAATTTGGCACTTTCTGAAAAGAAATGTACAAAACACTTTGTTGTTTAAAAAGAAATTTGAAATTATAAAAACTCAGGGCATTACTATCATGCACTTTGCAAATACCTCACAAGCACTTATGGCACAGCTAGCAGAGAGCTCCAGGCTCTCATCAAGCTCTTTACTACAAGTTCAGATAACTTTTAATGTGCTTCCATAAGTTTGTTGTAAAACTACCTGAACATTGTCAAGAATGAAGTCAAATGCCATATTCCAAACTGATTCCACAGATGACTGCATTAACCTGGAAGGGAAAAGGAAGAAGAGGGAGAAAATCACCATTACAGAACCAGTCCTTTTTACAGTAAGTTTTGGTCTTCATATTGGAAAACAAGATCAGAACGGTTAACTATGAATGGGATTTTGATTCAATCTTGGTAAAGCCCTACCTCTTCAAATATACCAAGTCTTCTGTAATGCCACAGATGCCCCTGCTGTTCAGTGGTGAAATTTCTGATTTGAACAGTGTGACACCAACTTGTAAATGTTAGTATTTTGCAGTGGTTGTAAAGCCTGCGATTAAAGTGGTGACTTTCTACCAACCTCACACTGAGCAATCAGGAATGGCAAGCCTTTGGATCCTGATCTTTCCTTCCTCATCCCAAAACTTTTTTTCTTCCTTTTGTGGCATCTAGCAGATGCTACTTTTTTTCTTCCAATGAATGCCAAGGGTGATTAAGACATTTAAATAATGTTTTGGGGATCTGGGGGGCACTATATTGTGTGTATTGCTAAAAATAAAACCAAATTGTGGAGCCCGACAGAGAGCTATGAGTTACCTTTATCATTCATCTGCTACTAGAAGCAACTTAAAGAAATGCCCAAGGAAAACAAAGCAGCTCTGTAATCTCAAAATCCCCTTCTAGATGACTGACTATTACAGGTGAGCCAGGGGGTTCCTACACATTCGGCTTTGGAAGAACTAACATCAGCACCACATGGACAACTCCAGCTCCTGATTCCTTCTTCTATGCTTGTTACCAGGCTTTGGAGACACACAGTGCCATTGGTGCAAATCTCACATACAGGGACCAGGAACAGGACATGATGCTTTCTGAAGAGTTTTATAAAGAATTTACTATACAACCTTCTACAAAACTGTTAAACCACACTGTGCATTTTGCATTTTCTGAGGCCTAATTTAAGACATCCCATGATGCAAAAGCACAGTGAAGATTTTACTCTGCTGTAGTCTTTTGGGTGTTGATTAATTTTGTGAGTATTTTCCAGATCTAAGACATGGAAAACCGAGCTCCATAGTTAAGTATCAGTTAGTAAGCAAGTCATACATGGAACTAGGGCCTCCTGAATCATGGGAAGACTAATAGAAGCATAACTAAGTAATAAAAAGGGATTTAATAGGTTGGAAGTGAGAGAGGATCTGGATACAGCAGAAGGATGAAATCAGATGAAACAAAGGAAAGATCTAAGATGCCACAAAAAATGACTGAAAACAGGATGTAGAAGAGGGACAATGCTGAAAAAATCAATATCCCTTGTCTAGAAACAGAAGACTGTAGCAAATACTATTAAGTGCTACTCTTAGTTTTTCACAAATCACCTATTTTAACAGCCCAACTTCTCCCCTCTCCGTTTTTGAAAAAAATTTAAGCTTAAAATATTTCCGTTCATTAACAGAATGTCTAATGGGCATGTGGCCCCACATTGACGCATCTAGTGCATAAATTCTAGCAAAAATAGTCTACATGTCACAAATACTAGTAATTAAGCTACCTTTTCATGTACTTAACAACCAGATCTAACTTTTCCAAATCCTTTTCTTCTATTAGATCAGTACAATACTTCACAACCTGTAGAATGTCTTCTTCCATAGGATCTGTAGTAAAAAAAAAAAAAAAAAAAGAGAACTTTTCTCTAAGTATACTCAGAATATAATCATGGAATAATTGGAAAATACTAGAAAGAAATTCTACAGTTCTTGTGCATCAGGGACTGAGCTGACAACTGCCGTATTCTTATACCTCCCCCCAACATCAGAAGTTGTGTACATAAAAGGACTGCAAGATCCTGAAATATCTGTCTCGCAGACCCTTTATTTTAATTTTTTTAAGAAAACATGACATCAAAGCTAATACTAACCAAAGGGAAAAGAATCATAGAATAGCTGGAGTTGGAAGTGAGCTTAAAAATCATCGAGTTCCAACCCCCTGCCATGGGCAGGGACACTTTCCACTAGACCAGGGTGCTTAAAGCCCCATCCAGCCTGGCCTGAACACTTCCAAGGATAGGGATTTAGAATGGAATGGCTGCTTTGAAACTCTGAGGAATATAGTAATGTCCAAAGCACAAAGGATTTCACAGGTCAGATTTTCCAAGATATTAAAGCATTGCTAATTGTTTGACATAATGTTAACATTCAAATCGCAATTCAGCAGTGGTGTAACACTTTTGCACTTTATTCTACAATTTTTTCCAGCAGTTATTTTGAAAAAAACCCTGCATTTCTTTGCCTTTAAAAAGATATCTTCACCAGAGAGGAATTCCCTTTCAATAGCTTTCATCCTAGAGGTTGAAACATGTTGGACAAAATAAGGACAACCTCCCATACAAGTAACATCAAGGTGTAAGACAAGGGCCTGACAAATGGGTTGAAGAGAGAGCAGGTACATTTTCATGATGTTAAGCAAGAAACAGGAGCAGGCAAAAACATGGAGTAACAAGGTACTCCAAGATTGCAAGGCAGTAAGACGTCAAGATTACTGTGAAAAATCACCAGTGAAAGGAAGAGTGAAGGAAGAAAGTACAAAAACCCTACTAAAAAAAGAGTTTTTCTTGTGACACATGCAAGTTCACCACCATCACGACATCTCGTACCTGAAATAGTTGTAATCCATTCTTTCAACAATGTCTTTACATCATTGAATTCAACAGCTCCAGCTAGGTTGGGTGCTTGCGGCCTAAATGAACCAGGCTGTTCAGCCTGCACAGCTGATGGGCCTGAAGAATCTGAAGTTGATGGAACCGCTTCCGGCTGTTCCAAAAATAAAAGTTGATAAAGCTCAGTCTGACAAATAGCGTAACACCACATATATTAACACATGTATACATAGCTAAATGTCTAGCAAAGAATCCAGTAAAGAAAAGAAGTTGCCTTTATGAACATGGGCTAAGTCTAAAGAAGCACATATAGCTTTACTGAAAGCTGTTAAAATTACCTGAGCAGCTGTTCCTTCTTGTTTCAAGAAACCATCTATTAGCTTCTGTGGGCTCCCAGATGTAGCCGGCATGTTTTTTGCAGGGCTACCAATGAGTTTGTTTTTCAAAGGACTCTGATTCTTTTTTACAGGACTGACTGGATATTTTTTTCTTATTTTTTTCTTATTTTTCATTGTTGCATGCTTCAGGTGTAGGAAAGGATTTTTTGACACTGGAAAATATAGAAATAGTCAGTGGTCAATACATTTAAAATTAATATTTTTCCATTGAAAGAGAGACTCTGTATTTTCCATAAAAATCTGTGGATCAATTGGGAGAATATAACCTAGATAAAGCTACTTTAACACTCATATGCCATTCCAGATATGGCCAACGTTTTACGTATTTGAAAAGCACTGCTAAAAATTAGTGTACTCAGAGGATACTCAACTATTCATAAGCCTTTTAATACCAAGCATTTCAGTGCTTGAATATGAACAGCTGGTGACATCTGAAGCCTACCAGACAAATTGCTTTGCCTCAGTCAAGAGCACCGTCCCACCTAGATACCCGCCAAGACTTCCCACCAGTGGTTATCAGAAAACCAGCAGTGAAAAGCCCCTCAAACTGCTTTTATCATGGTTTGCCAAGGAAATCGCTCTCATTCCATCATACTAACATATTTGCATTAGTTCACTGACTAGGAAAATCAAGGTTTGATTATAATAATGCAGTATTTAACTGGCAATGAACCCAATGATATTCCACACTTATTTTAAGAGAAAGCACGTTCACAGGGAATTAATCTTATTTCTCTCTACAAATTATAAAAAGGATACCTGGGTGATCAGCTCAGAATAAAACCCTCTTGACTATCAGACATATGGTGAGATTTATCGTATCTCTAGTTGCCTGAAATCCGTACCAGTGCTATGGGTTTCAGGGAACCACGATAATGCTAACTGAACATAGTTTAACTAACTTAGGTACTGAAGATGCAGTGCTTAAATCACAAGACATATCAAGTTTATATTCCATTCTGCAAACATATGGACATGGGTAAGTTTAGTGGCACAGTCCCCATGAATTGAATTAATTACCCATTTAACTAGAGCTAGGCATCTGTTTGCAAAATGATACCACAGCTGGTTGTCATTGACAGTCTGTCAAAAATAAATACAGAAATTTGATTTAACATGCATGCATCTTCACAGAAGCTCTAGTTATATTTTCCAGTTTGTTATTTAGGGTTGCATAAAACCAAATAGTAAATAACTCCTACTACAAACTACTGTACAACTATATATACTCACCAAAAGTGTTAGCAGGTTGCTGCTCTGATTGCTTTTGCCTTTGATCATATGCATCTTTCAGCTCTGCTTGCAACTCGGCAGGTAGTGCAGCAAAAACCTCAGGGTCCACCTGAACAGTAACAAAAGATTGATTTGATTATTTTACCAGTGAGCAACACTGTTTGCTTTCCTCTAGATCACTCACATGAGAAAGGTATTTACATTTTATGCCAAGCAAAAATAAATGGGATATAACTGAAACACTGTAAAATACATTGTATGTTTTGGTCATGTACTTCAGCTTGCAAAAACCGTAAAATTTTCCATTTAATATTACCCTACATTAATTAATTTATAAAATTACTATCTATGGGCCTCTAATACACTAATCATCCTTATTCACCTACTGATCCTTTATTCACCACTATGTTTATTCATGTACTGATATACAGTACAACTATATTAACAGCACAATTAAGCGTAACTCAGAGAACAGTCCCTTCAAATTTCCAAACTCAAACACTGTGACAATCAGATTTTTGTTCCTCCTTTTCTTTTGATACTTTTATTTCCTGGAAGCTGCTTCACTCCTTTAACAAAATAACCTTGGGAATAGCCTT
Organism: Limnodromus scolopaceus; assembly: GCA_028565335.1. Taxonomy (NCBI): domain Eukaryota; kingdom Metazoa; phylum Chordata; class Aves; order Charadriiformes; family Scolopacidae; genus Limnodromus; species Limnodromus scolopaceus. Next base: position 142,004,057 of record JAOXNO010000001.1, read on the forward strand.
GCTTCTTTAAGGACAGGAAATGCACATCCAGCTACCTCATATTTTGAACTAGCGCAAAAGGGTTTCATGTCTTTCTCCCACAGTTGTCCACCCCTTGTTTGACTGATAAAAACACAGTCCTTTCCAACTGTCCTAGGGGCTTGAAATCATTTGTTCCCAATTGCCGTACACACTCATATGGACAAAATAAAATTTCATGTATTATTGGTTATCTACCCTCACCGTGTGTCTGAAGTAACAATTTAGTGACAGGCTAGCCTTGTATTCTGTGTTTCCCATTATTATTGGACAGTGTTTTCACTCATAATCTGCAAAATCTAATTCAATGAAGCAAACCTATCATTTAGAGGATTAAATCTGCCCAGTGAGAGAGTGCCCTTCATTTTAGTGGTAAAATTCGGAGATGTGCACAAACAAAAAAAAATTATTCTAAGCTACTATTACTATTCTAAGGGCACAATACAATTTCTACCATTATCTGAGATACTGTATTTATTATATGTCAGTATGCATATATATTAAAAGTTACCTCTTATTTTCAGTAGAGATTTGATCTTTTTGTTTAAACCAAAATATGTATGTTATGTCAGGAAGGTAGGCTGTGCTATTCACACATATCATGTCTAAACTATATAGATAATAAACGTGAACATGGTCCCACAGGTAAAACTCATCAATTTAGCACAACATTTTTTCCTTTTTCAGGACTCCATGTGCCAACACATATTTTTCACTGCACAAATTAAAGGAGGAAATGGGAACAACTCTGACCTCAATTACTGCATACATTGCGCAGAACAAAGCATTGCAGTGGAATGTAGCCAATTAAGTCCAGCAGTTTAAGTTATTTTTAAAATACAAATTTTATGTAATAAAACTATTTTAAAAAGGTTAGTGTTCTCTGGTTAAGCATTCGAGAGTCAGGAATTTGGGAGGCCCTGAATTAACACTGTTTTTTGTATACACCACTTAGTAATTCATGCAGAAATAATGCAGTACAGGGAAATGGACATGGTTTTGTTATTCCCCCTATCATTTTCCTCTGAAACGTAACATGTGAAAATTCAGTTAGAAGAGCCATCAGTCAAGTTCTCATCAATTCTACGCTAATTAGTTGGGGTTTTGGGTAATTTATGGTCAGCCAGAGTGTCCTAACACAGCTTTCTTCTAGCTGTATCATACTGACATGGTAGAGAACCTTGATTTTATTAATTCAGGTATTATCTCAGCATACAGCTATCTATATTTTTGATGTGCTGTATAATTTCCTTAGGAGGAATCTATACCATGCTAAGACAATCTAAGGATGAGGTGCAAATTTGCCACCAGTAATTAATTCCACTACTACAAATGTCATTCGTTTCTAAGCATCTGAAACCTTTACTTCTTGCATCCTATACTTTTACAAGATTCAGCTGCTACAGAGATATACAACTCTTCCAAATTTTAAGATTACTTCAGCAGCAGATGGAAATGAATGCAACCTATCCGGATTCTTTTTATGGGAGAAACAAGGGACATTTTCCACATGTTTTCTAATGAATAACTCGCTATCAGCCAATTAACTTGGCACCTGATCATAAAAACACAGTTCAGACAAAAGCAATGAAGGGTTGAAAAACAAACCTTATTACACTATAAAAAGATGGCAGGGCATCATTTACATTTGCTGAGTTGATGTAGCTGAAGTACTCAATTTGGAGTGGCTTACAGTACTTCTGTATCTGAAATCTATTGCATCATTTGATGCAATGAATGGAATCTTAATGAATGTAATCTTAAATGTTTGTGTGCACTCATACAATACACACGTCAATAAAGGCTTTAACAATAAAAAAAATCATGTCAAACTGTATTTAGACAAAAATGATATTTTTGTATTAAGTTCATATTTGACTTTAACACAGAAAAAGATCCTCCTGTATTAATGAATTGGGTTTAGTACTTCTTTCTCCAAGCCTAAGGAAAATATTCAACCATGTTATTCTAGGTACTGAACCGGGACCTAACTCAGAGAGTGAAAATTTTAAATCTTAGTTCTCTTTTTGCCAATAAAGGAAGCTGAATGGTTTTCAGGAGAAAATTTGAAGTACAAGCATAAGCCATTCTAAAATAGATAGTATGGATATCCCTGACAAATAAATAGGAAGTAGTCAATTCTTCTTGAACTACATCTTCAAATAAACAGGCTGCTCTGCTAAGCTGACATTTTTGAATCAAGTAACAGAGGCACAAAATGCATTAGGAGGTAGAGCCAGGAAAACCAGTGCATTTGAGTGTGTAAAGCAGGTATTTCTGAGACAATTTCAAGAATGAATGCTGTTATAAAAAAAACCCAATCAATTCTCAACTACCCAATTAATAGACACATATAGCATAAACACAAACTAAATGTAATTTTTATAGAAAGCCATATGCAGTTAAATTTTACCCTGAAAAAAGAGTACTGAGTGGCAAAACAAGTGTGCAGGGCTGTACTTTAAAGTACAGCACAATTTAACACACAAGTCCAAAATAAACTCTTGCGTATGAATGAATTTAACTACCTAATTTAGAACAGCTGGGGTATGGAGAGTTCATATACTATTTGCACAATACTTCCATAGGAGAAACCCAACTTCGCAGTTCAGGAATAAAAACTGACACAACTGAACCAATGACTTGAATTAAGGTGAAGAAATTTTAGTAGTAGAATAGACTATACATTTTCTGAATAGTAATTATGCATTAACTATCATTTACTGAAAATGGGTCAGGAATTTCTATCTAATTTTCTCTGGATTCTTTGTCAGCTAAGCAACACTGTACTTTTGAACCAGTAACAGATACCTCTCTGTAAATCCGATTAAGTGATACCACTTAGTTTGAGAACAGCAATGGAGCAAGGGCACAGCAAATAGAAAAAAATACTGCTCTGTTTTAAATGATCCACATGCATCATTGGGTAACCCAAACTTTGATATAGTTTTTTTTGTGTTCAGCATTTGTTCAGCACCATCTTGGATTAAAGGGTGGAATATCATCAGAAGCATCATTACTGCTACCTGCTTCCCTTCAGGCCCCTATTTTGAGAAACAAGTTTGCCCTTTCCTCATCCTGGATATTCTGTATATGAGCTCATTTAAAAATTATGGAAATACGCACAATCTTTAGCCATGCCTGCCTTTCTCCCAGGAATGTCATATAAACAATCACATCTACAGAAGCTAGTAGAGGTTGGCTTTACACCATCAAAACATCCACTTAAACAGAGTGAGTCTCCTGTGACTAGCTAAACAGATTTTAGGACTGCTTCAGACTGATGGTGCAGTGTAACTCAGCTGCAATGCAGAAAAAAGGCTATTTACACACTGGATTGCAAAGCAAAGTGTAAATGAGGAGGTTTTACATTAAACAGCAAAAACATAGGCACTATAAATCTTTAATAAATACTATCATACTGTACTTGTGATAGATCAAGTAACATTTAAAAGCACAGATTTTTTAAGATATTAAAGGATAATAAATAATTTTGGTCACAGATTCGAGTAATGCGGTCTCAAGAAAAAGCTGTTAACTCTTCCTGTAAGTACAAAGTAGACATTTATTGATACCCTGCAAACATCCTACCTGTGAGAAAGCTGGCAAGGCTATCACATTAATTCCGGTATTGGTATTTGGTTCTTGGAGCTCTGGTATTTGTAAAAGCACTGTTCCAACTGGTTGTGACAGAAGTGCAGTGTTACATCCATTTATTGGCTCTTTTTTGCTATCTCCGTAATTCTCTCCTTGCTGAATGGCGTATATTTGCTCTACTTGTTCTCGGAGATCAGGCGGCAGAGCTTCTAGCACAGATTTATCTAGCTGCAATTATATAAAAGCTTTTAGATTTTTCTAAGGAATATAACAGAGTATTTTACTCAAAAATTAGTTCTACAGTTCTTGAATTTTAGAAAAAAATATACATTTTAATCTGTGTACGCAAACATGAACCTGACAATTATACTCTGCAGCTGTAAAATGTAAAAATATCATTTAAGACTAGGCAGTTCAATAAATATGAATGTTCGGTTTTACCTTTTCACAATGCTCTCATGTTCTTAACACAAATCATATATAAGGTTTCCTTTACAACTACCTAGTATAAGGAAACCCAAATTCTGAGTTCAAATTATATAGGCAACGTCTTGATACAAATACTAAATTGGTGTCTGGTACAAAGCAGTAAGTGATTAATTTCCTTCTTTATATAGTTCTAGAATACAGGTTATTGATTTACTTTAATGTTATCAGGTATGTTTGCATACTCTCTTGTAATAGATTTTGGTAATGAAATATGCTTTAGATTCAAATTTTTGCTTGCTGTAATTGGTACTTACCATCAATTATCAGCTTGAAAAACTGAAATGACCCCTCAGTACCTAGAAGTTGCTGTATACAATGACAGCTGCACAAGTGACAGAATGAATCTAATTGACAAGCAGATTTACAGCATCATTTTTCTTACAAGTAAAATTTGAGTAAAACTATGTAGACAAATGCCAATGCCTGTAAATTCTGCTAAATAAGACTCTGCAGGAGTGTCAGAAAACTTTATCTTAAACCTTTAAGAAGAAAATTTGGAATTTATGACCAGATTCAGAGAAGAACTACAAATTATCTATGAGAAGATAATTGGCTTAAGGTAACTGAGAGGTTCTGACAAAAGCTGTCAGTATTATTAATCTGTTTGTGCTCCCTCATTCCAAATTTGCTACATACATATCTCCATAAACATTTTCTGGCAATCCTGGGGGGAAAATTTCTTGCTGTTGCTGCCATAGCACACAGTACACAAACAGCAGTATGGGACTAACACTCACCACTCCGTCCCTGTACTGAATTCTGTATTATATCCCATATTATAATATGCTTATAAAGCAGAGGGAAAGACAAGCATATTGTGCCATAAGGCCACCAAAGCTTTAGTAATTCCACTGCACAGCTAGCGTATTTTTCGCTTGTTCATATATATTCCTCCTATAGGAGAATCTGAGTACATAGAGTTTCACATTGTTCAGTCAAGTTGCTTTTAGATTCTGAGCTACTTTGGGTATTGCATTATGGAAAGAAGTTTTCTGCCAAAAGCATAATTGGCTTCTAAAAATGTATAAATATTTGGTAAAGTTGTTAACAGAACATCAACAAATGCTTTTACAGATTGAAATTCCAGAAATGAAAATTACAGATTTTTACAGAAAAGCATGTAAATCTGCATATATCTAAGATACCTACAGAATTCAGTGCACCTTGCTCATAGCAGACCCTTATAACAGATGTCTGCTTGAGTAACATGTGGGATGGAAATAAGGAGGCTCCTTCTTTTTTATAACACACAAAACCCTCACCCAAACCCCACAGGAATATTTTACTTAAAGATTGTCCTCCTTTCGTCTAAAAGGTGATATTCTGTATAAACGTTAAGTGTGCATCTTAGCTTCAATATTATTTGAAGAAAATTTGAAAAAACACAGAAAGATGACTAAATCTAAATACAAGTTTGACATTCTTTTAGAAAGAAACTTGGAGCGCAGCCACTGTAAAAGTATATGATGTAGTATAAGACTAATTGCTGTTCAGTTCCTTCTCACTGGCTAAAGCTTGAAGACAGATTTATAGTGCAATTTAAATATTGTCTTTGAGCAGATGACTTTAAGAAATTATGTGGAGAAGACTACCTGATTATCATTTATTGGTACATGTGGTAAAAAGTATTGGTGCCATAAAGAGGAATGGAAAACACTTAGAAGTTCTGCCTTCATTAAAATGACACAAAATACCTGTCAAAATTCTTTTCGAGCCACACACCAGTGATTAAGCTAATCAGAAATAATTTTTAAGAGCCACTCTAAGAAAATGGAATTTACAAATCTGCATCATTTCATAATCATAGAAAGACTGAGCAATAACTATAGAGTACGTCTAATTTTTCTGATGGAAGTCTTACTAAAGTTTATTTCATGCTTTTTATAATTAGAGTCTGGGCTTTGGTTTTGAAAGGTGAAAGATAATGTTGTTTAATATTTCATACTCAACATCTCTTCCATTCCTGTTCCATTCCAATCCTTTTACAAGTCATAAGAAGGGGAAAAGACACTGGAAAAATAAATTTCTTTCCTTTGAAAAACTGTAAACTTTTTTGAGTCAGTCTAAAAATGACTGCTCTGTAAAAATCCTTTTATTAGGGCAAAATAGTTTTGCATCAATTAACAGTTTCTTACTGTGCATCGTACTCTATACTAAAGCTCTATTTCTTTAAAAAGAGTGTAAAGCATCTCTTTATTTTTCCTCTATCCAAATAAGACAAACAATCCCAAGTTATTATTATATATTGCAGATTTTTTATGTTCTCAGATTTTACCTGGGAAGCGGATGGAACCTCAATACTCAAATTAAGCCTGGATTTTACACTGATAGGAGAATGTACGCCATTCCATTTGACAGCAGACTCAGCGTTGTTAACATTAGAATTGACGCCAGATGTGAGATGGGTACCGCGAGATGGAAGAAAAGTGCAAGTTCTTGAATCAGAAGATATTTCAAGGTCCATAGCAGCAACAAATACTACACATATGAAAACAAAATACAGAATGATCATCTAATAGTTAAAAATACTCTGAAGATTCAGGATACAGTGAAGCTAATCTCAAGTTTTCTTTGCTTTTTTGTACAATATACAGCATAATCATAACACTTTCTACTTTAAAGTATCCTTTATTACTATTAACTTTTAAAAATTATCAGAATAATCCTATGCAAAGTTTTATTTGAAGCATTTTCACTTGCAACAGAAAAATCTGCTCTAAGAGAGTTCATCTTAAATAATTTCTACTGGTATAGATAACCTTATGGAATACTTATTCAATATTATGTTGGAGCCTTTCAGAACTCATCATTATCACACATGCAAAGTACAAAGCTTACTGACCTTCCTTATGTTCTTCTTCTGAGCACTTTTTTGCTTTCTGAACATGAAAAAGATCAATAACTGAATGTGATCCACCAGGTAAGTGTCCGGATTGTACTGTTGAGCAAGCCGAAGTGGTTTTACTGATGGGAACTAACTGCTGTACCTGAATTCCAACCTAAATCCAAAACATTAATACATTCATTTTATGAAGTTAAGAAAAAATAAATATAAAAATCTGTAATTCTCTTATAATAGCATTGCCTTCTCTGAAATTGGCTGCCTGTTGTGGGTGTGGAGAGAATGAATAAAATGATGTTGAAATACACACAAATAGCCACTAAAACCACCCCAAACAAATCCCTGGATTATCCACCACAATCCAACAACTAAAAATTTACAAAGATAATACCATCTAAACTTCTTTGATATAGAAAAGTGCTATCAGCTGTATCATAAAACAATAGAAATTTCTTAGACTCTTACAAATATAGAAGTACTAACCAGGAAGTGACTAGTATTAAATGTGGCTACCTGTACAAGAAAGGAATGTTTTCCCTGAGGAGAATCTATACTAAAACCATCACTTCAGTCTACAAACAAAAAATAATGTTGTTTCTCTTCTAGACCTGGCTCTTGCAAAGTGTCAATACATGAAAGTACGTTGGCGAAAGTAGTCTGTATCACATGAGGTGTTCCTCATTTTGAAAGACATCCTCAAACTTTCAAATACCAAATCAACAGGGGTTCAAAGACTGTGTCTAATTAAGAATGCACTGGTACATTGTGCAAGTTTATTGCTAATCCTCCATAATTACTAAGAAAACCCAACACTTAAAAAAATAATTGTATATAGGACTCAGAAAGCACGAAGGAGCTAGTGTATGTATTTCTATCAGGTTGTCTTCTATAATAGAAATTACATAGCAATTACATACAACATATGTATTTCTATCAGGTTGTCTTCTGTAATAGAAATTACATAGCAAGGATTTTGTTTGTTGTCAGTTTTTTAGTTGCAATTAATGGGATATTAAGACATTATTGTAAAAAGTTTTTCTTTGCACTTTGATCTTTTTGCTTTGAAATATTTCTAGATTTGAGTTCTAAAACTTACAAGAAGCCTTTGGAATACTGTGTTTGCTGTGCTGTACAACAACTTTGCCATGGTTGTTTTGGCCTTTTAGGACAAGCATTTAAGTGTTAAGTCTACGGGATAAGTGAGTGGATTCATCTGCCCACGCGTGGGCACAAACAGCTAAGGGTATCACTTTAGGACCTTTTCTAGGTATTATGAGAAAAATGACACTTTGAAGCATGACTCACCTCATGTACAAGCGAAGCTTAAGGGGACTAGCTCCAACATAGACATAGACATTGGGTATGTCTAAAGTCAGTTGGAAGGAATACTACCAAGGGACCCTGGATATACCTACACTTTATTACATAATCTAGAACTGAATGGCAACTCCAGAACTGAACAGAGCCTGGTCAGAAGCAGTACATTGTTTTGCAAAACAACATATGCAGCACCCATGGAATACTAACTTTAAAGAAGAATTCTCGAAAACAAGGGCTAAAGAAATCAAGTGAAATTAAACAATGTAAGAAGTCAGGAAAGACAGCAAAGTAGACAGACAGACAAGAAACCAGAAAAAGACAGGAAGAGGATGATACTTTCCCAACTTCAAGAAGAAACCTAAGCCATCGAGCTGACTTTGCAAGGCAACATTGTGAATCAAAACCCTACTTGTTTATCTAGATGACCAATAAATGCAGTTTTGTTTTAGAAAGCCTCTGCGCTCCATTGTAACAAATGGCTGATGTCAAAATAGTCTTATCGTGGGTTTGCATTGCTATGAGAGAACCACTGTGATGAACAAGAGTGTTCTAAAATAAACCATGATCAATAGAGCCAGCAATTTACCTTCAAACAAAGGCCAAACTATGGGCTGGCAACTTTTCTCGCTCTAAGACTCCCAGTCTAGAGCAAAAACTTCTCTGATCTGTATCTTTGATTGGCATTACAAACAGCATTTGTATTAGTTACTTAACTAATAACTGTGCAAAATTTTATAGAAAAATTCTAACACAAAATAAAATTTACATGTGCTAACAAAACTGTAAAAAACACAGTCTAACCTTGTTACCTCAGGCTGGGTTAAGTTGTGGATTAATCCAGAGTACACTAAAATTCTCTTTTTTTACATTTATGGCTTTGTAGCTGTGTTTTTCAAAGGTAAACATGCAAAACCTAATATGATTGCATAGCCTAATTTACATAAGCTCTGTATTATCTACAGTTTTGCTTAAGTTTGGTTATTGTCCACCCTGGAGAACTAAAAATTTATGAAAGACCACAAAGAAGATTGATAAAGAGAAAAAAATTCAGTTTTCTCATTAACTCACCCCTCGCATATCTGATATGTTCAGTTTCATTGTGTGAAACATGTTTAGGGTTTCTTTCCCGATTACTTTTGCGCTGTCTGTTGCATGGTCTAGAGTCACAGTCCTAACAAAGAATAAAAAAGTATGGTTAAAAAGGAAACTGTTCCACAAATCCGAAAGACAACAGCAATCCTGCATTTATTCCAGACTCAAAAAAAGACAGATCATAATTTCTTGGCATACAGAAATTGAACACGTTTTTTTTGTTCTGTGGTTTCTTTTTAAAGGTAATTAGAACTGCACATGTTCTACAGAAAAAGCTCAGATTACTTACTAATTGAACATTCTCAGTGTGTGGTCCACACATTAATTTGTCAAATATAGTATACATGCTATCTACTGAAGCAATACAAAAATTTTTCACTTTACAGTACTAATAGAAATGTACTCATGCACTATCCTTCACTCAAGCATGGTTCATAAGGAGTTTGCTCAGTATTATTTCAGTTATCAACTGTCAAATGTCTATAACAAGAGTTTCAGAAGGGACTTTGAGGGGGAAGCAGATACAGGCATGTGCATGCATATAAATAACTTGGCTTAATGGCAAGTAACTTTAACTAACAACATTCCAAACCCACATCTTACACTGTAGGCAATCTTCTGCAATAACTCTCTCACAAAATTACCTGGTTGTGAGTTTTACAAATTGCCACCTGAGAGCAGGGCACTAACAGTGCTTGGTAGATCTGGATTCTCTAATGGCACATTTGAGACAGATAAGGACAGAATTTCAGGTCGCTAATCATATGTACGTGAGTGATGTAAAGTCTTTTCACAGAGGTAACTGATGCCATTTTAACTCTGATGGACAAAAGGAAGTTCCACATTGGTGTTCTGACAGGGTGACATCCTAACAACTTACAAAACACTTTGATGGTGTCTCCTTAATTTTAACTCTTCTTTTTAATCTGTCAGAAACCAACATGAACATTGAAGTGGTCTCAGAAAGGTATGGTTCTGCCAAAATGAAAAGGAAAAACCTTCCTGCTGTGAGTTATTTGAAGACTCCCTGAGCCTTACAGGTTAACATTTTTAAGAAAAAGATCAGTATCACCATTAAGATGCAGCTATGCAAAATATTAGGGAGAAAGGAAGGATGGGCCTAAAAGTACACACCATTTCAGAAGAATATTTTACAAAGGTCTACGCTGTACTATCAGGACTTGATATCAATTATGCAGTAAAAATACCATTAACATCTCAGAAGTTGAATTTGATTTTAAGCTTGTCTGTTTAGAGTAAATCTTCAGCTCAAAGAATTCAGGATAGCCAGAAGACAAAAGCATAAACTGATGGATTTTCTTCTTGACACATCAATCCCGAAAGGTGATGAGCTTCTGATAGCAAAAGGTGAATTTTGTAGTTTCAGTTTTTAACGCTGCTGAATTGTATGTCACAAGCATGAGACAGACCCTATGCAAGCAAGTCCTATCATTGAACTCTAACTCACTGGAAGAACACCCCCACCTCTTCAGTTATCAGCCACCCCAAGCAAATAACCCTTCGGTTCAGGAGGGAGTCATCTGTTACAACTTGAGATAGAGGTAGAAGTAGAAAAGACCTAGCTCCGCAAATGCCAAACGCACCCTCACACAAAAGCCAGAATCATCCCTTTACCTAAGGAACAACTGCTTTGACACAGAAGTGTCTGCCTAAAGAATAAACATGTATTTAAAAGGTTCTGAGACCATCTTGTATGAAATACCATGTAACTACATGATGCTCTATAACTAGATTCCATTCTTGTGTTTTCAGTATGCAAGCATATAAATAAATTTGATTAAAGAAAAATCTTTAGTCAACATCATCAAGTTGAACAATAGGAAATGAAGAATCATAAATAAATAATGGGTAAGAGTAACAGGACTGCTTGTGGAAGCTGAAGGTCCTACTCCTTTGACAGTGACCTATCAACTGACTACCCAGGCAAAGTAAGACCAAGTAGAGACTTTATTACATTGAGAATGATCCACAAGAAAACAAAGGCACTTCTGACAAGGAGCTCACGACTATATGGGTCAAGAGACAAGAATAAGTTGTCTTCTTGAACAGCTGAAACAAGGGGCACAGTCTCTGATCTTGAGATTTTGAGATTCAACTTTCTTAGCTCCACTTCAGATCTTCATTGTCTTTTCTAGGACCAAAAAATATCTTTGCAGACTTACTGGTGAAACAGATTTGAAAGGAAAGACAGATTTGAGACAAAGAAACTTGTTTGTATTAAGACGGACAACTGCAGTCCAAGGTATCTGATGTCAGCTTCAATCTTCAGAATCCCGAGTGGCCTCTCACTCTTCTGTAGCAAGTAATTCCGCAACTACTGCTCTAGTCCCCATGCGCTCTAGACTTGCAGGAGAATGGTACTGATCATACATGCTTCTTGACAAGTACAAAGGCAATTTTCTTTGAGAACTGACTCCAACTGTCACAATCACCATGTGATCAACAACCCATCAAGGAACAGCAGAAAGCCCCTTGAGCAAAAATAAAGTACACAACACTACACAGCTCAGGAAGAGGAAACAGTTTGCAGCAGCAGAACATTTCAACTCACTGAAAGAATTGAAAATGCTGCTGCATGTGTATCATAATGCAGGATGTAAAAATGTGTTCTACAAGTACTGCAAAAACCAGTTCCAATATTGAGTAAGCTGGAGAGATGTATACCAACAATATATATATACATATGTATTATTGCTTGAAGACAAACCCTATAAAAGATCAAATGCTTTTATTATCTAGTATTTCATGACACTACTACCAAATTTAGTGCAACCTTACGCTACAGATTATTAAAGTCAAAAAAGAAGAGAAAAAAAATGTACATCCCTACCAAGAGAAATGGATAGTCACAGTAATTAATTGAAAATATTTCACTAAATCATTTTAATTTTTAAGGAGCATCAACAGACATGTGAGAGCACATTCTCTCAAGAAAGCAATTTCAAACCACAAAAAATGAACTTGTGGAGTCAGATTTCTTCTTTCCCATTCCTGCTTCCTCTAAAAACCATGAATTGTGTCTTCTATGCCCAAAAATTTTTCAACTTCTGATATATTTTCTTTTTCCCCTGATTTTTCTCTTTGAAGAAACTCAAAGGCAAAAAACGACTGTTAAAATTGTTCTCTCTCTCTTATTTGGACACCTCAGTCTCTTCCTTCTTTCTTCCCCCAATATGCTGTGTTTTTTACCATTGGAGGATTTACATTCCATGCTGATGAACAAAAGACCACATACAAACAACCCAAACACGGAGGACTTTTAATAAAAATATTCTACTTCTGATTTTGGTGCAGGTTTGATATGTAGACACAGAGGTACTATGCACTTTAAAATTTCTGTCCTGTCTTCCTATAAGTTTTGGTGCTCAACGTCGTGCAGACGTGTGCTCATGCCTACAACAGACCATTATTTTTTCCATGCATAGTTACCTGGCAATATTATCACAGATTCCATGACCTCCATATTTTGCAGGCTCCACTGGTGCCCCAGCCTTTCTGACCATAATTTTAAGGGTCAACCGTTTTCCCTTCATACCAGCAGCTTCAAGTCTACGTTGGATTTCTTCTGAAAGGCTCAGAAGGAAAGCTTCTGCTTCCTTAGGCTGAAGGGGAAAATCAACAACATGTTTAGATAATTACTAGTTTTCAAATATCTAAGGTAAATCATTAAGGGTTAATGCAATCCAGATTTTGTAAACTGAAAAGAGCAAGCTGACTCACGGGCAACTGTCTCATTTAACTTCAAGTGTTTTGTTTACATTGTAGGTTGCTGAAGTTAGGTGAGATGGTAGATTCCCATCCTAATACTGAAATAAGTAGGAAATACTAAGTCCTTTTGGAAATAATTCTTAAAAAACTCAAAGTATTTAGAAACATCAACACAGAATTGCAAGTCAAACTTTAAGCACACACTTAGAAGACGAAGAGTGTAGAGCTTGTAAGGAAGATCTTTTTCACCATGAGTGAACTCAAGCAGTGGAAGAGGTTGCTCAGAGAATTTGTGCAGTCTTTGTTCTTGAAGGTCTCCAACGCCCGACTGGATAAAGTCCTGAGAAACTGGTCTGATCTCATAGCTTCACCTGCTTTGACCAAAAGGCTGGACTATACATCATGTGGTGTCTCCCAACCTCATTTTTCAACAATTTCTATAAATGCTTAAGTTCTCAACAAAGAGCCGAGTTCTCTTTTAATACAATTTTATCAACAACACTCTACTCCTATAATATTGGAAATAAGTCTAATAAAAATGTTTTACTGGAGCACCTGTTGATGGTTTCAGGCACTGTCATCTTTGAATAATCAGCATTTAAATGAAAGAGAATACTAGGTGCTGACAAACCTATTGCAGTTCTCTTTTTCTGTACCAGTATAACAAATGCAGAATAGCCAGCTAATTTTATGCAAGCTTCTTTTCAGTCCAATACTTTTGCAGTCTCTCCTCGCATTTTATCATTTGGGCTCCTACTTCCTCATTTTCCTCATTTCTATTTGGTGGCTAAGATGATGCTCTAACAGATCAAAGTGTAAGTGAAAATAATCAGAATATGAGAAGATTCTTCTACAGCTGAAAGAAGTCACTGCAGAAAAGAAATTAAGTTTGAATTTACCTGTGTAAACCTTATTCCATAGTTGATTTCTGCTGAAACAGATTTTCTTTCTTTTTCTGTACGAACAGGTCGATCATCCAACCCACGACAAAATCTGTAGAGCATTTGTCCTGTTTTTGGACCAAATTCTTTTTGCAGTTTTGACATTGAAGCACACTGCAGATCTCCACAGGTTTTAATTCCCAAAGAAGCCAGCTTAGATTCCATTGTCCTGCCGACTCCTAACAACAGAGCAATTAATTCTGTTAACTCTACGTAACTCAGAGCCAGTCACATTTTGAACAAATGCAATTTCTCTTTTTAAACCTACACTAGGTCATATCAAATAAATAAATAAATATACATCATAAAAAATAAATTCCAATCAATGAGACACGGTTCAAATAGAAACTTTTGCTGTATTCAACTGTATTTCTTTAATTGGTATTATATATTTATTTTAAGATGT
>JAOXNO010000001.1:142018590-142047284 GCA_028565335.1 Limnodromus scolopaceus
CTTTAATTGGTATTATATATTTAGTTTAAGATGTTATACTGCAGAGTGTTTCTTTATTTCTGGGTACAATGTGAATGACATTGCAAATCTTCTTGACAAGGTACTACCTGTTACAGAGTATATAGCTCTGAACACCACAACACTCAGCCCAAGAAGAGTGCACAACATGTAATAAGTTTTGCCATTAGATACAAGTGATTTAATCTAAAAGGAAACCAACAAATATTTTGACTACTGTTCCACTGCTTCCTAGGTAGAAAAATATTTCAAGTAGAAGTGATAGCATACCTGTATCACTTGTGCTTTGAATTACCAAGCACTGGAAATTGTAGGTATCCATGGCAACAGCACATACCATAAGTGTGATAAACTTAAGTATATTTCTGGGTTTTGGAGAGGTGGCCTGTTACTTCTGAAAAATATTAGTCCTATGAGTTTACACTACACCAAAGTCAGTGAAAATTAGAAATCTCAGGTAATCAGCTATCTTTTATAATCTGCTTCTTTGTCTAGGTGGTATTATTGACACAAACACTAATGAGTTTTTTACTATAAACATGCAAGTGAAATCTGAAAACTTTAAAATACCCAAGTCAAAGCACAGTACTATATGAATAATTTTCTGGGGGAAAAATATCTCCCCTAAGTTATGCCAAAGAGAAATGGTGCTGTGCTGTAAATGACGTTTGGCCATGGAAGGGGATACATAAAGATAATTTCTGGTAAACCTGCACCTATCTATGTATGCTATTCCTCCCACTTTTCCATTCCAGTGTCTATTGCTGTCTATTTTTGTTTCCCTGCTTTTTTTTTTTTTCTTAAACAGAGAAATATTCTGTTTTTAACTTTTAACACTAAATATGCGTGTACACATGCAAGCTGAGCTCCACTGATCACTAACATACAAAGCATAAATGAGTGCTTACCCAGCACTTTTTGCACTATGTCGGTGTCACATTATACTACTAAGTATTGAATAACAATACAATACAGAATTAAAAGCCAGAAAACTCTTTAGTTTACAACTTTTAAGTATTTCCCTGGAATAATTTTAAAAAAGTAATAAAGCCTGTTTTCATAAATGTATATTCCACATGTCCTTCCTATCTGTCAATCTCCTGTTACAGTAACTCCTGTTCCGTGACATCTTTCTGTGAATTCCACTATTCCTTGAAGAATGTCCTTAAAACCTGCGGCCAGAAATGCTTCTTTCCTTGAGCTTTCTCTTAGCTCTTCTCTGCCCACAGGCATCCCACTCAATCGTTCCAGTTCTCCCTTACTGAAATACCCTTCTATCTCCTATCTGACTAAGGAATGCAGGACAAAACGCACGTGCTGTGGCTATACATATAATAACTGGGAACAACTGCCAAAATGCACAATAGTTAAATTTTGCCTGCCTGTCCCTTACAGGGTGTACTCTTTTGGATCACCCTCCTCTGTCAAGCTATCATTTTTCACAAAAACATGTGGAAATATTAAGCTATTAGAACTTCTATCTCTCAGATTTGATTGAAACTGCCAAACAGTTCATAAAATTATTAGTACTGTCTTACTTGAAAATTATAAATCATAATCATCACAATAATTTCCTCAGACAACTAGGCAAAAACCAGACAGAATTTGACAAAGCTGTTGTTATTCTTTAAAAGAATCAACACATTCTGTTACAGTTTGCAATATACCATTAATTAAAGATCCTTACACAAAAAATACTTCTAAGCAAACCCTGCCTCTCTCAGTGGAAAGTACCTAATGTTACTCATTTTATTACATTCATTATGATACAGCAAGTTAGCATTCACTTGAAATGACTCATCTAAATAATTTTATTAAAGAATATATGGTTGCCTAATATACTAAACTCTGAGCTTCTTCCATAGATCATGCTGTGTGAATCTGTAAAATTCTTTTACTAAAAAAGATGCTTCTCCATTATACAAAAAGGTCCCATAAATTATTTTCAGAAATTTTCAGAAATCAGTGTATCTTCTTTTTTCAGATCATAACGATGAATTATAATCTAATCTTGTTTGATCCAGAACACAGATTTGTAGCTGTAACTTTTAGTATCAGGAGCAAAATGTCCTCTAAAAAAAAGCAGTACCTGGAAGACTGGTAACAAGTTGCCCTCTGATAAAATCATCCACTTCTTCAGGTTTTAAGTGATACTGCCCATCTGGTTTTGCTTTACGAGTTGCCATTCTGGCCAGCAGAATATTGGAACCTGTAAAAACAATAAATTAAAGTTTGTCTGTGGTAACTTGGGTCTGTGTCTTCGCGAGTAGAATGCCACAGTTCAACAAAGAAAAAATGCAGAAAGTACAGTCAAAGTCTTTATCTTTTACAGCAGTGTAGCTGTAGTGGTAGCCAACCAAACAAAAACCCCACCAAAACCCCCAAAACAACCATCAAATAAGTCCAGGACACTTCACTAAGAACACTGAATTTATTTGTCTTGGTTATATTCTACAAATGCAGAGGTAGAGATAAACAGTTAAGGCAAATGGCTAAAAAATTTAGAAGTGTAGTATTTTAAGACTGCAGAACTTCAAAAAATCCACCTTGGTCAATGTGATTAATACATAAGTGACAATTCTATCAAGTATATTATATGTGAAACACTGGAATTAAGCTAATATTTCGGCCTGAGTAGTCATTAAAAAAACCCATTGACTATATTAAATTATTATATGCACTCATAAAGTGTGATGGGAACAAGACCTATTTCATCATTTTTTCTTCCCTGTTTATAGGCTTATTCATGTCCAGTCAATAAGATCTCTGAAAAGATACCCAAACACATTCATTATTGCCATTCAAACACCCTATTCTAAGATAAAGCAAACTAATAAAAGGTCAGAGGAATTTGCAACTCACAAGCTCTTCTCCTCCCACCTTTGTTCACATTCTTTTTGTCTATTCTAAAATTTTAGTCAAGAAGAACAGTGAGAGTTTTACGTGCACTCTTTCTCCTGAGAGGTAAAATTGATGAAACAATTACTGATAGATTCCTCATTCAATTTCCTGTTTAACTGTGGGGATCCATGTTTTGTCTATAGAGTACTGAATGGTTCTGATCCTCTTAGCTATCAAACATACCAACATAGCCTCTAATACCATGAAATGTCAGTGATTTACCCTGTGCAATGTATTATTACCACAACACTGATGTACAGTAGGAAAAAACTAATACCTCACTTAACAAATGAGAAACCAAGATACAGGATGTTTATAGATGAGTGTTTAATCTTTCACTAGCATTGTTTAAATCAGTTTAGTTTAGCCACTAAAATCTCTAGGGTAAAAATTAAATTTATTCAACTGGCATAAGCATGTCCTTCTTTAATTTATCTCTAATCAGACACAGTGTTGAGAGGAAATCTCAATAGTACAACAGTATCTATTCAAATTCACATTTTATTATACTAGTACAACTTTCCCATTGGGCAGCATATAAATCACTTACACAAGATTTATGTTTCTGGCAGACCATGTTTTTGAAATAAGGTCTCTACATTCATGTAATAGTACAATTGTTTCCTCTGATTTATTTACTTAATGATGAATTATGAGTGAAGAGACAAAGTCCTTGTCATGTACCTACCACAAGAATTTCTAAAAAGGATACCAAAAGTATTTTCCAATTATCTCACACAAACTGATTATTAGCGAAAAAAAATTGCTCATAGGTATTTGTCTCTTTCAATCAGTAACAGAGCTATGATATTAGATTAGAAAATAATGTTTTAAAAACTAATTCCAGTTTTTCTACAGAAAAAACAAACACACTAAATAAGCATATAAAAGAGATTACAAATGTGTTTCAAGTCAAAACAAGACACAAACAGGAATCCAGGGAATTACAGTCTCCGTACTATGATATCATAAGAAATAAAGGAAGAATTCTGCTTACAGTAATGGATTTCAGCTTGTCTCAAAAGTGGATTTCATACACTCAGTATATTTATTTATAAATACTCAACTCTAGTATTAATTAGGGACAAAAACAAAGGAGAAAGGAAGGGGATACATGAAAAGAAATCAAGGAAGTCTTTTCAGATGTGTGATTTCATATACAATACCCACTACAAATCACACAAATCTTTGCTTTCAATACCTTCTAATAATTATCCTAAAGCATGCTATCCTGTAAACTCTTACTGCTCTCTCCAATAAGGAACAGAATCTATGTTCATTTTTCAGTTCACTAGAAAAATATGGTAGCATTTCATAAAAATGTAAGAATATCATAGATGGAATTTTAGCATACTGTTCAGATAACAAAGGAGAAGCAATAGCAATTTTTGCTTAAAATTTTCCACTGATGAAGATTTTCTTGCATTTCTATTTACACTAATTTAATGTAAAAGGATTCCATATCGCACAAGCACTTAGATTTTTAGTATCTTACATAGTTTCAATACACCTAGCTATAGCAGGCACTGCTTGTAAACAGAAATGAAGTAAGATACTTACCCATCCCAACCGAAGCAGTGCATTTAGTTTGGGCTTTGATTTCGGTGCGAATAGCATTTGCAAGTTCATCAGGAGTCAATCTGGTCTCTGTAAGGATTTCAGTGATATCTACTAGTGCTTCATCACAACTGACTGCTTCGATGTTATGAGTATAGCTATCAACACAAAGTAAAGGAGGTGAAACACCAGCAACAGCTCACCATCTGTTAAAACAAATATGTAGCAAATAAAGTCTTCCTTTTGTGGTGGCATTTCCCCGCTTATTTGTATCACACAACACATATTAAAAATGCTAAACCAGCAAGTTACAGTAACATTACTAGTGTAGGACTAATTTCAACATGCATAATGATTACAAAAGAACTGGAGGAGTTGAATACTTATTTTTCATTGACAATAACAAATTTCCAGTTTTGTTCAAGTGCATTTTAAGCCAGAAAGTAGTTTCTAATAGATGTTACACAAATAACCCATTCTTAAGTTACTCAAAAAGACCTCTTTGAAGAATCTCACTACTAAGCAGGGATCTGCTTCTCATAGCGTAATCAGTAAAAAGTTTAAAAATTACTCCTTTAGAAGTCAAATATTTACTGTTCACAGGATTTGGCTTCAAGAGAACAGAATGCTCAGAAGCAGCAGAGTGCTCAAAATAACAACAATACTACAAAAGGAAGATCTCAGCTAGGAATGGCTTTATTGAAGCTGAACAGTAACATGGAAATGAAAATAATAAAACTGCATAGCGGCATTTAGCCGTGCCAAATAAATATGCTGGATAACCTTACAATGAAAGATCACACAAACAAACAGCACGTTACCTTGCTAGTATTTCATATACTGTCTGTGCAACTTCTTTGTATGCATCAAAATCATACGACACTGCTTGAAGATTTGGACACAACTTTTTTGCTTGGCCAAAAAACATTCCATTCTTTATGCCGATTTGTCTAAAATTAAATAACAAAAAAAAACACCAAATAAACACAGTATCAACTTTCCCACAAATTAATATGGGGTATTTCCAAATGAAGTGTCTTTTCCCACAAAAATGAATTATCAATAAAAAGGAATTCACTCCAACTGTTAGCAATGTAGTAGGTAAGAAACATACTGCAAAAACTGTTTGAATTAGCTTTCTAATATTGAGGCATGCAGCATGGATAGCCTGCCTTTGGGAACATGCTTAAGACAAAGTCTCCAGAAAGCACTACGTGCTATCTTCTGTTTCAAATTAAAATACACATATGTTACAGTGACCAAGGTCTTACATTCCACTGTGCAAGCTTACAGAACTATGTTCCTGTAATAAATAAACTCTAACTTTTTAAGATACAAATATAAGCCTGCCTACCCTAGCATGCTTGAGAAAGGTTCCAATGAAGATATAATTTCTGGAGTATTATTTCCATCAGGGAAGAGAATTGTATTTCCAACACTGTGTTTATATCTATAACAAGTTGTTTCATATTCTGAATATTTTTTAGCTATGTTATTGGGGATGGTCAACATAATCAGCGCAAGAAATGGTTCTAAGTTTAGTAATCACACTTACTGTCTGATTTTAACTAAAACCTTCAGTAATAAAGTGTTCTCAGTTCCATAAAAGCAGCATCTATAGGGAAGATCTTGTGTTAAATTCTAACAATTACAACTTTTGAAAACATAAAAAAAAGAACTGTCTAGATAAATTTAAAGAAACTGACTTAACTTTATAGTTAAGATTTTCAAGCAACATGTTAGGTAACTTTTACATACCTGGCTTCATAACTACAAGAAGCTATTTCAGCCATGGACAGAACAGTGAGATCGAAGTCAGCTCCATTCACACGTGTGGAATTTGGATGCTCCCAGACTGATGAGTCCATCTTATCAGGAACTCTGATTTCTGCTTGCAAAATAATTTTTGTTTTTATGTTATTTCACATAAGAGTTCAACAGAATAAATGCAAACATAATAAAAATTATGAATTTTATTTTGTACAATTTCTATACTGCTACCTGTTGATGAAGAGGTTCTTAATACTATATAGACTCATAACATGGTCCAGAAAAAAACACCAAACCAGACCACCCACATATAGCAATCTCTCTCTGCAGATAGGTCAGGTCTGTACATACTACTGAGAATATTAAGCTACAGAAAAATTCTATTTCCTCCCAAATTGACAACAGCTTGTTGGTGACTACATACACCATACTGTAAAATCAGACTGATCTCCGTTAGCTTTAACGACAATAAAAACGATCAAACACTTGAGGCTAACTGCTACAATCATAGCCTGCAAACAAATGCAAGACACTCAAAAATTTATCAACCGCTTGGCTGAACAAGACACTTAGCTACATTTCTTTTTATAAAAAGCACAGCTACCACCAGAACACAGAAATTAAATTCAGAATACAAACCCACTTTTTATCATTCTTAAAATCTCTGACTTAAAATTATTTTTCTAATAATCTAGATACCACAAAGAGATTTTCAAGAAGTCAAATAAACAGAATGCTAATTAGCTCAAATTAAAAAACACTAGCTAGAAACTTATATTTCCTTTAATGCTCTTATGGGGATATTAATTGACAAAACTTGCTGCTTTGTTACTTACTGTAACTTGCTGTTACTTCTGAATAATTCTTACTAGGACATGTCAACTTATTTCAAGTATCACCATAAATTTATCTTGGATCAAAAATGGTACAATTATAAATAATGCAGCCCCAAACTTAAAATGAGACAGACCTTCCCTAAGCCTACAGAACGTTATTACACATTCTTAGACAAATTTTAAAGAGTCCTCCAGGCCCAGTGCATACTAGGTACTAGAGCAGAATTTCATTACACTGAGTACTGGAATCATGTAAAGCATTTTCTATTCCTTTCTATTTGGGCTTTCACTGTATGTAAACCTTAAAAGGTACACATAGATCAGCCTGAAAAAAATGGTAGATGCAAAAACTACTATGCCCTCCCAAACTCCCCATCAGAATCAAACCAACAAGCTATCATAAAGACAAAAGGCTTCTATTTACTTAAAATGAAATCAAATATGTATGTTACAGTTCTTTTTCTTTACTGTAGCATATTTAATACCATACACCTCTGCAATATAATAAACAGGGAGTTTTCTTCAGAGTGCCACAACACCTAATAATATTTCATGGTGCTACCAACTTACACACTGACAATTTGACTGAAAGGAATCGTGGTGCTATGTGCACGTATCAGACCAGAGAAAGCATTGTAATGAGTGAGTGGAGACAGCAGGGGTAAAGCCTGACTCATGTGAAAACTGCTTTTTTTCAGAATTTCTGCTAAATTTGTGCACCTTTTTATGTCTTAAATATTTTAATGTATGATGAGCTCAGTAAGTTACCTAAGATGTCTGCAACTGAAAATTAGAGCAAAATTATGCCCCAAATAAAGATAAGAATGACAAGAACAATTTCTTTAGTCCATGCCTTCCTGTGCCCTGGCCTGAGATGATGCTGTCATCTTGTCTATCTTCATTGGACTCGTCGACTTTTTCCACATCGCAGCAGAGCAGATCCCCCCATGAGCTGATGGAGTCACTTCATGTGAAATTCAGGGCAATGCAGAACACATTGTCCTCAATGGAAGGCAAGGTAGAGAACCTCTCATCAAAAGCTGGGAAACTAGACAGGCACATGGTGAATGTGGAGCAACGGATGGAGAAATCAGAGGCCAGGACCCAAGTCTGTGAAAAAGAAATCGCTGAGAATAAATCTGTGACTAATATGATGGTTAAAATCTGCTGCTCTTTAGAATGAAAAAAGGGAGATACTAGGGTTGAGGGAAAGGAAGCCTAAAAAAACATTCACAACTTGGGCATCCTGGCCATGGAAAAGAGACCCCAAACTATGAATCCTGATTAACATATGTTAATCTTCTATCTTTAGAACATGAATGTTAAAGATGGCATGTATGTAGAGAAGTAATTTCTACTACCTGGAAAGGCTATCTCCAACTTGGAGATTTAGGGTGAGAATGATAGCAAGTTTTTAAATTTAAAAGTTACACATTTTTGGATGAATTCAAACAAGAAAAAGAAAGTGTTTCATAAAAGAGCCAAGATTCTATTGACGCTAGGTATTTGTCTAGCAACACAGATCAAAGGCAGGAACCAGTATCAGTAAAGAAGTAATTTGCAAAAAAAGAAGTACCTGAAGCAGCAGAATTCAGTATTTGGTCAAAAGCGTTTCATAAGGGTTTGGTTTTGTTTGTTTATTTTAATTTTTGTTTGGTTTTGGTTTTGTTTAATTTGGAACACTTTTTCTAATAAGCAAGACCTGGAGAAGGCAAAATCAGAGAACAGCCTGGAAAGCATGAAGCATCAAAAAATGAAGTGGGTTCCACATTGAAGCATGGATGTAAAAATCTGCTCATGTTCAAAGTTGGTCCCAACTACCTTTTACTTCATTTATATAACATGTCCCCAAACAGAACTGTATATGTTTAACAGCATAATTTAGCATTCTGTATTTTTGATATTTTAGAAAAAGTACTTTTCCATGTCATACATGTGCCTACTGGACCATATTTACCTCTGGCATGGCACAATTAAACACATGCTGTGAAGTGTTTCACATACACGTTCTAAGATATTGTGATATTAGAAAAGCCTAACCTGCAATTCCATCTTTTCATCTAAGACCATAACTAGCTGTAATTTCTTTTCCCCAAAAGGAAGACAAGCCATGTACTTATGAGAAGGAAAGGAGAAACAACAGGTTATATTTTGTGTTGATAAAAACATTGTACATGGAGATAAAAATTAATAAAGAGAGTAAAAAAAACCAAACAAATATTGAATTGCAGCTAATGAGATAGAGACTATAAAAAGAGTGTTAGGAAAAAATCCTTTCACCAAAACAATAGATTGCACAATCAGACTAAGTATCAAGAAAGAGCTAGCTGCCTGCCTGTGTGTGAGCCAGTGAGACTGGATGCTGAAGTTAAAGAAATGAATGTGAGGGTATCCAGAAAAAGTTGCTGCAGAAAGAAACTGAGTTTGTTATACAACAAGGCTGAAATCTGCTGTCCCCTTAAGCAATAAATATAGTAGAAGAGATACTACTGAATTTGTGAATCGCAAAGAACATGCTAGATATTAACTAAACTTCTGTAATTTAACTGCCTCACTCTCCAAACATCTCTTGATTCTATGAAGTCCCACCTTTATTCAGTGTGAGGTCCTAATAAAAGTTATGAAGTCACTGTGCAAAACCGAACTACCAATAATTAGTTCATACACACGCTATACTACAGAAAATCCAACTTCATGAAAGCCACAGCTATCCTTGTAACACACTTCTACATGACACTGCAAACAACACAGCAGAAGCTAAGTCTGGAGCATCCTGAAAAGTCCTTAAAACGCTAAAGGCCAGTTGGTTTCACAAACATATTCTACCTCGGTTTTGAAGTGCTCTTAAACTACAGCAAAATTAAAAATAAAACAGCATTTATTCCTGTAATACCTTGTCTCCAACTGCCTTTGAAAGATGGCAGAATTTATAAAAAAAACCAGGCAAGCCTCTAATAAAGTACTAATATTTCAGAAACCACAGAAGAACAACCTGTCTTTTTCTAGCTCTTGTACCTCACTGAGGTGAAAACTTTACAACCATAGTACTTGCTACCACAAGGCTGGTAAAAAGTGCATATGCAAGGGACAAAGAAGAAACTCCACTTGCAAAACTAAGCTGAAATGAAATAGCAGCTGCTCCTTGTATATCCATTTTTTACCAACCTTGTAAAAACCAAGTTTCAGGCTGATTAAACAGACTGTTGGAGAAAAAAAGAGAAATAAGTTGCCAATGTTAGCAATATAACTTCTCATACTAAATGCAGTTCAGGCAGTACAGTAATAATAAAACTTGGTAATAAAAGTAGGTTGGTAATAAAAGTAGGTTTTGTTTACATTAGTATACTACTACTTGAAGATACAGAAAGTAACAAATTTCTAAATTGCTGCAGGCAAGTAAGGAATTCTCAAACTATGGCAGATGTCCTTGTTTTGAAGAAATAAAGTATTGGAGAAACAGAACTCATGGAAGTTGCACAGACTTTCCAGAAACCTAAAATGCTCTAAAGGATCACCCACATTAACTCATTGTACACAGATACTGTACACATGCAATTCAAAAGCCAACTTTGAACAATCAGTTTCTCACTGGCCATGTGCTGTCATTTTATAGTAAAAAAAAAATTTAGTAGCATTTTAAAATTTATTTTGTACCTTCTTCTCTATAATAGACTTACTCAGAATGGATGCGATCCCGGACAAGCTGTATTTATTTCTTACTTTAAAAAAATTACTTAACATTATATCTTACACTCAACTTCAGTGAAAGTAAGTAAAACCTAAAATTACTCTAAATTAATTCACTCATACCGAGCAAATCTAATTAACAAGAAGTCAAAGTCATGTTATTACTGAGGCCATAGAGCACCGTGTTTTCCAAAGCTATTTTTTTTCTGAAATTGCCCGCATGAAAAAAACCAAATCTATCCGCCATGCACGTTATTAATAATTTAAAGGAACACGTCTTCAATAACAAAAGTTAAAAATGTATAGACAAACAAACAGACAGACTTATCTGTACCTGCTTTGCCATTCAATAGCTTATTCTGGTAATATTGCTGTTCAAGCTGGGGGTTTGCACCAGGGCGCAGTGGTGCCTTTCCTGCACCTCTGTTACTAGTAACAGCTACTGGTTTTCCTGTGAAGAAGAAATGCAGGTACTTATAAGTCAACACCTATAATAGCTTACATTTTAGTAATAGCACAACTATGGAAAGATCATAAAGATGCCTGTCTTATTTTTTTATAATTTCTTTCAAGCTTATACACTGTTACAGCACTAAGGAGGAAACAGCTATGAAAGTGACTTTGCGTTGTGACTATGAATTTGCTGTCTTCACTGCAGTCATGTGTAAATAAGAAAAGCTTTCTACAGCCATACTAATTTGTCTTTAATAACAAGTATAAATGGAAGCTGTGAAACTTCACAAATACCCTAATGATTCATCAGTTTAAAACATCGCAAACACTGTACTGAATTTAAATACTTTATCATGTTTATTAGCTTAAGTAAACTAGAAGAGTATGCATATACCAAGACACTTAGTTCCACTTGTTTAATTAACTGTACAAAATCAAATTTTTAGTAAACTTTGGACTTTTTAGTAATATCAACACCTCCATAGTTTTTCTACAGGAAGCTAATTTATGCACTGAAAGTTCTGGCAGACTTCTGTGGAACAGAAAAAATATTTGCAGAAAAGTCTTAGCTTCTTTATATTCCAGTGATGGAATCTGAAACTTGGCAGGAAATACATTTTTAAAGACCCAAACATACCAGGTGTATCTTTGATACAGTTGCTCCTGCCTTTGAACAGAAGAGAGCAAAAGAATTGTATATACAGCTTACTCTTCTTTCCCAAGGTCTACAATAGCTGGGTATTACATGGTCACCACTGCACCAAGTCTTCAGATTTATGTGTCACCAGACTTCAATATTTGCACAGAACAACTAATATCTCCATCTCTGAACGGTACTCTTGTAAAAAAAAAAAAACCACCTCCACTTAGTGGAGCTAAAGAGCTCTGCTAACTCTTGCTATGCCCTAAGGATGATCACACAACTCAGACTTCTAAATTCCAACTGAATTGTTCATCCTGCAGGTTTTATAACACTTTATGTGTAAGAGATTAGATAAAAAAATGGAAGGCGAAGCAAATGTCCCTTGAAAAAGGTGAATCGGGGAGAGAGACAATTAATTCTCAGACTCAACCTTTCCACTTTCCTAGTTAAACAAATCTCCTTACGTTACTTCAGGAATATTATTAGGATATCCCATTTTTTTTTTTTTTTTAACAAAGAGTGACCAAAACGCACTTTTGGTACAACCAGAATTTGATCTCCAATTTCTAATATCATAAGTCTCAATAAGACATGTGCAATGTTGTAGAGAATGGTTACTCCATATTTCACTTCTCTCTTCTTATTTTAGACACTGAAAGGAGACAGCAAGGAGAATTCCAGTTTTTTCTTCCACTTTCTTTTGGATGTTGAGAAAGTAAGCAGGAATATGAAAGTTGCATGGTCTATCAAAGATGCCAGAAAAAAAGATTAACATGCAAAGCTCATTTTTTAAGTATGCAAGTTTAGTTTAGTTGGGTTTTTTTGTTTTTTGTTTTTTTTTTCTTCCTGTTTTAAAGGCTGAACATGTAGAATTAAATACTGACCTTTGAGATCTGGTCTATTTCGGATAGCCACAGACACAAAGAAGCAATCCATATCCACGTGCATTATACAGCTCTGTGGCTTGGCTGAGCTCGCAACAGACACATTACCTAGTATGAAGATACACCAATAGAAAACTTGAACCCTAATTTATACACTTTGGTACTACTCACAGTAGTCATCAAGGACTATTATCAAGTTTTTACCACCTTAAATTATAAAGATTTTTGTTACTTCTCGCCAAGAAGATATTTACATTTACAAAATTCTTAGAGCAATGTGAATGTGAACAGTAGACAAACAGCTTAAACAATGCATCAACTTAAAATCTCTATTTTATTTTCTCATAATTGACACCTTCTACCTAACAAGTTCTATAAAACTCTAACAAAAATAAATTATTAGATTTTCTTTCACTTCCAAATGTTACTCATCTTTTAAATTTTCACACTGAACTATAAGCAGCAAGTTTTTTTCTTCTGTTTTTTCCCTTTAGATTTTCACACAGCAACTACAGACTTGTGTATTTAGATATATAGTATTATTCCCCTTGATCAATCCACATATCTTGGTAAAGTCAGAAATATTATTTCTGCAAGGAAGAATTGCATATAGACCAGAGTATCACATTAAGTCACATTTTAAGTTAAAAAACCCAAACAAACAAAACCGAGAGCAGCTGGATCCTTCAGTTTTCAGTGCATTGAAGTCACCAAGCTTTTCCAGACAGCCTGACTGTAATGTGAATACTGAATACTAACCTACTTAGTCTCAGTTAGACCTTTAACATACAAAGATATAAGGCACCTTCTCAACATAAACCTTCTTAAACAAGTATCTACCTGTGTCAGTTTTAAGTGCAGACCTGCCTGCTTTCCATTTTTTTAATTTTTCCCTTCCTGGAAAGACACCGCTGTTTTTTCTCTGCAGACTGTTGACAAACTCTGTCAATTCACACTTCCACGTTGATATATGATGCAGCCTTGAACGTGAATAAAAGTCAGAGATAAAACTACAGTCTGAAGGTTTGGACACAGGTAAGGAAGCTGTCTTGCAAGGAGGAGTAGGTACAGAAGTGCTTTTTGTGCTTGAAGGCCCCTGAACAGTGGAGTGGTGAGCACCATTTATTTTAGCATTACTGTGCAAAGATGAAGATGAGGATGAGTTACTCATAGTCCTATGTGGATTCCACGAAAAGTCTGTATTTTTGTTGCTCTTCTGCAACTGCTGCGTTGTGCAGTCTCTAAAGTCAACCATGCCTTTTTCAGTCTTCCCCTCCTCCTGCACAGGGCCTGGAAAGAACCTACTTGCAACACCGTTGCCAGAGGGCACCAAGCAATCCTGTGTCTTTAAGGCACTGGTAGAAGTGTGTGTGTGTCCATTAAAAATGGCAGTGCTGTCTTTGTGAGACTGAATCCCATTCTGTTTCCGTCCGGGAAGGATCTGCTCCAGCTCCGTAAATCCAAAATCATCGCTTTCCTCTTCCTCTTCTTCATTCCAGCTACTTATTCCATTGGGTGTGATCTCATTTTCCATCTCACGCTTTTTAATATGATTTCTGAAACAGATATGATTATGAATCTTTTACAAAAAAGGGCACATTTACAGGTCATTTCAAGAGCTAAGTATTTATCTTCCTAATTGTTATCAGTATACACTTGAGTAGTTTTTACATTCTCAAGACCATTATCTCAAACTCTGAGCCATGTCCTCTCAATGTCACAAAATACTGTATTGTTGTAGAAAAGATTTCAGATTTGGTGTATTACTAATGCAGCACTACCGGGAGTTTACATGGGAGAAACCAAAATCACACTCACATTAGAAAAGCTATTTCTAAGGGTTTTAATTTGACCAGCAGTCTCCAATAGAATTACAATAATTATTTATTTCTTAACAGAACTGTACTACCATGGCAACATGAATGGTGCAGGAATATGCAAACCATCAGAAGGAGTTATCTTTTTATCAAGAGATGCCATTTTCCTTATCTAGCTACAAACAAACAAAAACCGAAAAAACCTGAAAGTATACATAGAAAACTTCTATTTTTTAGACAATTATTTTAGATTAACGTGCTAGATTTATTTTATCTTCTCTCAAGAAAAATCTGTTCAAGATCTACAAATCAGACATATTCTTAGCTTTTGACAAAAACCCAAACTACTTTTCACCTTTTAATCATACAAAATAAAGTATTCCGCCAGAGGTGCACTTAGCAATTTACATTTACTCTGACAGCATAGAGGCAAAGCTTGTATTCAAAAAATTAACTCTGTAACAAACCCTAAGTGGAATTAAAACCAAAGCCTTGAAGAGTTGTGCATATTCGTGATCTGTTGAAAAAAACCAACCATCACTCCCAACTCACAAAGCTAGCAATTTAGGACACACACAAAAAAAAGGTGGGAAATAATTAGCTATCCAGTACACCAGTGAAAACAGAAAGCCAATTAACTGTGACAATGATTTGGTTATGATTATCACAATCATAAATTATATTAAGCATAATATTCTTGTGCAGTTGCATGGTTGAAAGTGATATATACAGTGATACATATTTAGCATCAGCGGATAGGGCACACTTTTAAATTAATGCTTTTCAGATTAAGTTGATATTTTTGGAAATCTGAATATTCTTCTCATTTAAAAAGCATTAACCATGCAATAATAAGAGGTGATGGTAATTATATCACTCTGTTTAAAATACAGGTAAGAAATACTGCTTAGGATTATCCATTTTGTGGCACTAGTTTTATTTTTCCTAAACATAGACAAATCCCGCTCACGTGGTAAAGTCTCCTCAGCATTACGCAGAACTGGATTTTAAATAAATCACTGGACTGTGGAAGAACACAGATCACCATTACAAATCAGAAAGTATAGTATCTTGTGCAGTGTCCTGGGCCCTGTTTGAGCAGTAGCGTTGGACCAGATGACCTCCAGAGGTCTCTTCCAACCTGAAATCTATGATTCTTGCCCCTAAACAACAAAAATGTGCTTCTGAAAAAGATGCAGGAGCCCTCCTAAAAAAAAAAATATACAGTTCAAGTGGAAGATTTCTTTCCAAATTTCAATTCCTCTGCCACTTAAAGTTTTGCTGGTTCTTTCTGCTCTATTCCCTTCTCAGATTCTTTTAGGAGAATTTTTTATATTGCAATTGGATTTTTTAATCTTCTCTCTCAAGCGTGACTTAAAGCTTGTTGTTAGCATACATAAAGTATGCTGTGACTTTTTTTATAAAAGCTAAAGAAAGAACCGAACAACTAGTATGCATTTACATTTGTTCTTGGGCACCTTTAGCAAAAGTAACCAAATCATATCAGCTTTTTGTTTTTGAAATAAAACCTACTTTTCGGTGTCACTAGTCAGAATCGTTTAATGTATGTCTATTGCTTCCGTACTAGGTCACGTTATCAAACTAAGTGTGGTTCAAAGACTAAAGACAAGGCTTGGAGTCAAGGTAACTGTAGTTCTGTCCTCAACTATTTATATAGCTATACCTTATTTCTAAGTTTCAGTGCCTCAGAGTTTCCCTCTTATAAGGCTGAAATGAATTTTAAAAATGCTATATAGTTATAAATGCAAACCCATTATGGGTGAATGATTAACACCTGCATTACAAGATCAGAAACACTTACACCCTGTTGAGATCTTTAGCTATATTGCTTGGACCTGGCATGGCATCTTCAGGTTTGCATATGCTATTAAAGTTGAGACCTTTTTGAACACTTGACTGCTTGGTGTATAGCTGATATGGAATGTGCGAGAGAAGACGTCCAGCTTTAATGCTGAAATAAAAAAAAAAGGAACAGGTTACCACTTAAGACATTTAAAAAAACCCCAACCTTCTATGCTAAAAAATACCTCATGTACAATAAACTATTACTTTGGTCATTACCTTTTGCTGTTCTGCTACATGGACTTGCAGTTGCTTTCCCACTACTAACCGGATTGAACTGAAAAGTAATTTGTGATGTGGTGACTGGTACTACAAATGATATTTGCACAGTTGTCCTGGTCAGTTGTCTACATCCATTACTCTTTTCCACACACAAAACCCAAAATAAACAATGCCCAGTCAACAACAAAAAAAAAAACAACGGATGAATGGTCCAGGTTATTCTAACTGAACAATGCTGACTGAGCTCTTTAACTTGGAACAATGCAAACGCATGTGGTTCCAAGCACATTTGGGCAGAATTTGAAGGAGGTTAGCTACGACGACAGTCACTCTTGCAAAGAAACTACTTTTTCCATTCCAAAAGGATAATTACCCCTTCTTGTGAGAAAATTCACTGAAGCAAGCTAGACAGAATAATTTCCAAATAAACCTTCCATAAATATCTACCACAATCATTCCAGTTCTGTCCTATGTGTTCCACTGTATCTCCCTCTTCTCTTTCTTCTTCCACTGAAACTGCAATTATACTTCAATAACTGCTAAATTCCTTAGGGAAGTCATGGACTTTGAAGTGGAATCCTCTCAAAAATACACCACAGCATGATTTCATCTCTCCACCCCAATGCTTGTTGCTGGCAGTAGAGATAACACCTTCCCAGCCAATACTTCACCACTTCTTCATATACAACTCTTCATATTGAGCACTGGATCAGAGAAGCTGAAACTTCTTACAGCAGAGGAACTTCTCTCATATCAAAGCAGCATAGTATTAGCATTCAGTTTTGAAGATACAATTGGATTCAAATTTTTAATGAGAATTTAGCTGAGTGACAGATAACTGTTTTTCTGTTCAACACCTGAGTGCTTTCTCTTGGAGATGTGCTTTTTAACTAGCTCAAATCCGTACTACTGCCAAGGGAGCAGGACAGCGGAATAAAAGCCCTTAGGAGCTTTCTTGCTGCAATTAGAGAAGAATATAGTGGGAGATCGCATTTCCCAATTAGATAAATTAAAACTAGTTAGGTATATACAAAGAGACCTGGTAAGGTTTCTATGAGAATGGAAAAGTAAAAGCAGCCCTAAAAATACATCAATTAAACATTGTTTGATACATGAATATATAGCATTCATAAAGGAACATCCTTTACATTAAACATTGCCAAAAAGAGTTAATAATACACATGGTAGAATTCCAAAGCTTTCTCGTACAGAAAGCAGTGATGCAGCAACTAAGTTTTTACAATGCCTAGTTAGACTGTTTCTCATATGACTGTGTGAACCTGGGTGTATAAACACCCAAGTAATATTTCAAAATAATTACTGCAATTTCAAGATGAAAAAAAATCACATTTATTTAAGAACTTGTCCATGCTAAGATTTTAGCTACCAGTGCATTACTGGATCAATACACAGATGGTTTGTTTTTTTCAAACTGTATTAAGATGCAGCAATATGAAGCCTATTTTAGATGCATCATTCAACATCTTTTCCCACTCCACACTCCCTGGATCACAGAATTCATAATCAGTAAAAAAATTAGGTTAGAAAGGACCTCTGGAGGTCCGTAGTCCAAACACTGCTCAAAGGGTTATCTTTAAAGTTGCCCAGGGCTCAGGTTGCCCTGGGCTGAGTCCACCCAAATTTTGAATATCTCCAAGGACTGAGACTTCACAACCTCTCTGGGCACCTGTTCCACTGCTTACTCTCTCTCACTGTGAAAAATCTTTTCCTTACACTCAGTCAATATTTTTTTTGCTGCAACTTGTGACTATTGCCTCTTGCAGTGCATCTTTAAGAAAAATCTGGCTCCACGCTCTCCACTGAGAAGCCCAAAATCAGACACAGAACTCCAGGTGTAGCTTCAGAAGTGCTGAATAGATGGGAAGAATCACTTCCCTTGACCTGCTGACTATGGCCTTGCTAATGCAACCCAGTATGCTGTTAGCCTTTATCTCCACAAGGGAACAACTGCTACTCCACGGTCAACTTGTAGTCCACCAGGACCCTCAAGTCCTTCCCTACAAAGTTGTGTCCTAGCCAGTGAGTCCCTAACCTGTCTGGTTGCATGGAATTAATTCCATCTCATGTACAAGACTCTGCATTTGACTGTTGCATTTCATGAAGTTTCTGTCATCCCATTCCTCTACTTTGTTGAGACTCTCCAAAGGACAGTCCTGCTCTCCAGTACATCAACTGTTCCCTTCTATTTGCTGTCACCCACAAGCTTGCTGAAGGTACTTTCCGTTGCGTCACCAATGTCACCATTGTTAACGAAGACATTAAACTGCATCTGCCCCAGTATCGACCCTTCAGAAATGCCACTTGTAACCACTAGCTAGTTTGACTCTGAACTATTGGCCACTACTGTCTGAGTCGGGCAGTTGAGCTAGTTCTGCACCGAGCTAGCAGAGCCCACTATCCAATACCTATCTCCCTAGTTTGATTAAAAGAATGCAATGGGGCACTGTGTCAAAAGCCCTACTGTAGTCAAAGCAAATGCTATATACTGCTCTCCCATTGTCCAGTCATCTCACCATGGAAGACAACCAGGCTGGTCAGGCACAATTTGCTAATCTAGATATAGCTTCCAGGAAGGTATCCTCTGTAGTCTTCAATGACTGTGGTGAAGCTGATCACAGTGCAGTTCCCTGGATCCTTCTTCTTTCCCTTTCTGAAGACAGGCATGACTTTTGCCTCTTATCTAGTCTTCTGGAAAATCTCGTCTGATTTCCACAAATTTTCAAAGATTACAGAGAGTGGTGCAGCACAGATATCAGCCAGCTTCTTCAGCTCCCTTGGATGCATTCTGTCTGGTATTGTAGAGTTGTATATGTTATGTTTCCTGAAGTGAACCATAATTTACACTTCCTATACCTTTGTTAGCATTTCTTTTTTCCGAACTCTGCCACTAGGCACACAGGCCTTCAAGACACAAAACTAGACCTTGCCACTAAACACTGAAGAAAAGGCAGTACTGAGTACCTCAACTTTCTCCATATCCTTTATCATGATGTTGCCTCACCATTCAACAACAGGCCTGATCCATTTGCTTCTCATACAGCTATAAAAGCCATCTCTTTCCCCTTCAATGCTTTGCTAGTTTCCAAAAAAACAGTTACCATGTTAAATTAATATGGCACCTCTTCTGAAAGCTGTACTGTTGAAAGACTGGCAGCTTTTATTTAGTCAAGTATTTTGCATTCTGAATCCTCATCAAAATAAGGAATCCACAGATTTTAGTGGTAGCTCATTTTAATGTTTAGTTATCCTCAACCTCTGAAAAGTGATTTTATTATAAATGTCAAAGAATGTTTCTTCAAAGAATATTCAAATTTGAAAGTCAGGCTCTCAGTTTATGTCAAAATTTAAACCTCCTATGTAACCTTAATTTGGCTTCTATTTGGACATAGCACAACAACCTTTCCAAGCTACGTAACTGTGTCATGTATTTTTCAAATAATGGAAAAGTTCTAGTTCTGCCTGTAAGTCTCTCCCTTCATTTTTTGCAGAAAGGGAAAGGTAGCAAAAACATGCAACAAGAGAAGTGCAGAAAGAATGATTTTGTCTCTAAAGCAACCACACATTACTCTGCAATACTGCATTTTGCAACTACTGTTACCCCAGGATCTCTATGTGATACTAATTAAACCAAAATTCTCGAGCTACTTGTGTTTAACAACAAGTTTATGAGCGTCTGACTTTAGACCATAGCTCAGAATGTTCACAGTTCGAAATATGCAAAGCTTTTAATGGAGCAATAAACTTCAACATATGCCTTACCTTTCTTGTATAAGTTACTGAAAAAAATCCTATCTTACATAGTTCACATGGCATATTCCAAGTTATTGACATTTTTGGTGTTTAATGTCTTTTTGGTGACTCTCAAACAAAAAAATTAAAATAATAGCCATTGTAATAAATGTCGTAAGTTCATTAATCTATGGAAAGCAGACAGACGCTACAGTGATAAGCACCAATAAAAGACAGGAATTAATTATTCCTTCTATTATCAGCAAAGAATTTGAGTCATATGCAGTAAAGAAGAACCGGGTTACAGAGACAAGAAGCAAAAAACACGGCACTGAATTAGCAATTTGCAACCTGAATTCAATCTCTTCGGTGAAGAGAATGTAGCAAGCACCATAGTGAAAAAAGCATATGATTGTGTATTTAAGGACTAGATCACAATATGTGCACGCAAAGAAATAAATCAAAGCTCCACAGACAAATGACCTTTTCATTTTGCAACCCTGAACGACAAACTGAAGATCTAACAGCAGTGCTTTACCAGCAATTCATGACAGTAACATTTTGGGATTGATTCTTAACCAAACTAAAAAAAACCTGAACCCATCATCCTGCACTAACATGATGTGCACATAAACATTCAACAAATTTGGAACCTCTACATCCACTGCACTGATTTTCACCATCAGATCTACTGAGGAGAACATAATTTGGTATTCCATACACAGAGTATTTAACCCGTGAGTTCTTCAATACTGTTGAGAGGAAGGGAAAAATGAGGGGCTGTCGTGAAATTAGCTTTTATTCCAGATTCTGACATGAGCCCTGTTCTACTGAGATAATGAGTTCCCTGTCTCCTTGTGCCCAACCCCACATTTCTGTCTATACTCAGTTCTTCTGACTTATTCTACAGTACAACCTTCCAGAACCAGGAGATGCAGAACCCAAACACAAGACATCATAAGGAAAATTTCAGGAGACTGTATACATTAGGTTCTAGCAAGTCTCTACCAAATGTAATAGGACTTTACAAGTATGTATGCAGAACAGTTCCTTGCCTGATTTTGCTGGCTATCTAGGAGAGTTAGTTAAGAATAGCATGACACTGACAGAATGATTCCCAGAACATATTCCTGCCTGTTCTATTTCCCATGGGTTCCTCAGATGGAAGAAAACAGAAGCAAGCCAGATTAACTGCTCTCAGTCTGGCTATCACCTTTTTCAAGGACCTGATGACAACTTTAGTTTATCCTATATATTCTAGGGCATGGAGGAACCAAAGAACATAAATTCTTTGTAAATAAAACTTGTGAGGTTTTTTTTTCATTTTGTTTTTGTTTTGTTACAAAGTCACAACGTGATAAATATTTAGATAGATTAATTTCAATTTTATGAAAATGCTTTTCAATTGATGTTCTTCTTTATTTACAGATGAAATGAAACTTAGGCAATGCACAAGGCAAGAGGTTAAAAGACAAGCACCTGGTACTTATTTAAACAAACTGAGATGAAGGCTGGTCAATTGATTGGATATTAAATGTAATCAACAGGACAATGTTCAGTTTCCACATATGCCTGAGACTTTCTGAATGTTCTTAGTGAAGTTTCTTAAGGAACAATCACTAAGAAGTATAACTTCAATGTAACAGTGGTATTTTTGCTTAGCTGTTGCAAGGGTAGATATATTTTAAACTAAGCCATAATCTCAAAATGCAATCTTCTATAATGCTTTTTTTCCAAATTTTTCTTCTTTTGTTTTCTGAAAGGACAAATCTGCAAAAGCAGTAGACCTAAACTTACCTTTCCATGATCCACTCTGGCCGAACTACTTTTTCTCCTTTCAATTCTTTTATTTTGGCATTTGGAAGATTTGTGGCAATGATGTGAGTTGTTTTTGATCTGGAATAATACACATGGTATTGGCCTCCA
Organism: Limnodromus scolopaceus; assembly: GCA_028565335.1. Taxonomy (NCBI): domain Eukaryota; kingdom Metazoa; phylum Chordata; class Aves; order Charadriiformes; family Scolopacidae; genus Limnodromus; species Limnodromus scolopaceus. Next base: position 142,040,918 of record JAOXNO010000001.1, read on the forward strand.
TGCAACATCATTAGCCGTCTTAATTCATCAGCTGAAGGATCTATAAAAGGAAAACCAGAAATATTCCTGTTTTGTGTCAGCAAATACATCAAGAAAAACAATTTAAATTGAGAAATATGATGCCATGATCAGAAAGAGTGCAAACCATTGTTTTTCTCCTGAAAAAACTTTCTAGTTCTTCAAGGAACAAATCAGAAAAACATTTCTGAAGAAATGTAGAAAACTGTAGATAAAAACCAAGTATTAAACTAACTCACGTATCTTTTCACTAGAGTTTGGGAGACTGGTTTATACGCAGAAGAAATAGAAAAGAATTAATATTGAAAGGGCTTAGCAACAGTGTAGAACTCCTGCTATACAATTCCTGATTTACTGAAGCAGTTAACTCTTTCTTTACCATATTGTTCTTCAGTTGTTACAGGAAACAGAGAATCTTAAAAACTAGTATCTCTTATCCCCTCAATCACATCAAAAAGAGTACTAATTTTGCAAACAGAGGTGGAAAATAAAAAAAAAGAAGAGCTCTATTTAGGAACTAGTAACTTGGAGAATATGCAAATGCTAGATAAAGAAACTGCCTGTATTAAATAACTGATTCAGATACATTAACAGTTTAACATGTCGACCTTAACCTTTTTCAGTCCGTTTGAGCCCTGTGCTCAAACCAGCACTGCTCCATATCACAGAAGCTGTACGCATCAGTTATGTAATAGTCACAACATTCCTGGCACACGTCCCCGAAAAAGGCTTCTGGGAAGTTTCAAAAAGGTTATTAAGCCGCTTTACAGAACCCAGGAGAAATATTAACATAAGTACGGTAGATTAAGAATCTTACTTCAGTTAACATGCACTACCAGTTCATTGCAGACAATGCATATGTACGCCTTACCTCTTCTCTTGTCCTTCCTTCCATTATTAATGGGTTCGCTGTCTCAAGCATTACGCCACTCTGAGCAACAAAACCCCAACATATCCACCCAAACATAAATTTAATGCATACACTCCAAGTCCCATGCAACCATCAACTCTTTGGAAAACTAAAAATTTATGTAGGCGTATGGAGAAAGTTAAAATGTTTCATTTCAAATAATGAGACCATGGAAAGATGGAAAAATTTGCAATTTGTATCAGTGACCACTCATATAAATGACTTAGTAAAGTAATACTTCTATTCAGAACCTAAATCTGATTTTACATTGAAAGCCTTAATCATGGAATACAAAGGAACATAATACACAAAACATATACAGTCATTGTTATGTATTTACTTAGCTGCAAACTCATGTGTTTTACAGTTCCTTACTCCACTTAGGACAGCAAATAGAACAGAATGGATCCTTCAAAAAATAAATGCTTCACCTGTAAAGCCGTTGACATAGATGGCAACTCCACTAAAGATACTTGATGAATTTCCATCCCTCTGGTGCTGTATGGCTGAATCTGACCGGAATTGATCCTCCAATTTCTTAACCTTTGCAGACATGTACCCCCCCTAATTTTTAAGTTAAAACAAAACAAAAAAAAAACCCCATGAAGTTAGTCTTATTTTCTAACATTTACAGACAGAAACTGGTCAATTATAAGAACGGAAAGGTAAGCAGCAATTCCTTCAAGTTGATTTTGGTTGACATACAAACGACACATTCTTTTTCCAAATTAAAAATAGCATATCGTCCACCCTAAATTCTTATGTACAAGACAACTGCATCTTGTTACCATCATGGCAGGATTTATTTCACACTTCTTTTATCTTATTCTATAAGAAAAAAAAATTCTATCTATATAAAAATTCTTACAGCATAAAAAGAAAGAAGAAAAAAGATATAACGGAATGGTGCCAGTTTGGATGCTAAATCGGAAGCTCATTGCCTAAAGAAACCATGTAGAGAATATTCATTTAGCCCCATGTATTTCCAGTTCTTAAATATACATGAGACAGTAGTATCGTAAGTATTTATGTAAATTAGGTGCCTCAGTTATTGTTTGTCCAACTACATAGAATGTACTGGAGACAACCATAAATAGTTCTAAAAATTATTTAGTTTAGTTTTTAAATGGTGATTTAAAGCTATTCAAGGGTCTGCACTTATTAATAATGCAACTTAATGGATTATTGTGAACAAAGACTTCAAAACCAGGTAATTTTAAAAATTTCTTTTGAACTTAATTATGTGTTTTCAAGTGAAGCAGAAGGGCTTAATTTATAGCATTCCTTTATCATATATAACAAAATTGTAAACCCTTTTTAACCAGTGCCATCTACCTCAAAAAGGCAAAAAAAAAAAAAGCCACTTGGTTTTCAACATACCCATATTCCCCAGCCATCGCCATCAGCAGCCCGTTTCCGCCATCCACCCCGCCTCATACTGAAGCTTCTGCATAGGAAGAAAAATGCTTGATCAATTAAATGTTTACTAATATCATCAGTGGCATTTCAATGATGCATTACAGGCCATCTCCAGATTACCACAAATATTACATTTTTCAAAGAGCTTCACTGAAGTATGTGAGTTTTACAGTTAACCTAGAAATGAAAAATAAAAAACCACTAAGTTTTGTAGTAACGCATACTGTAGCTCCTGCTATGTATCAAACACCACATATGCATATTTTTTTCTATTCACCCAGAACACAAAAAACTCATTACAATGTTCAGTTTCCATTATGATTTATTAAATTCTTCCTGTTCATCATACATCTCCTATGAAAAGGAGTAATAAAAGGTTCTTATTGCTACTGTTCATGCAAAATATTGCCTAAGTCAGGAACAATCTTTTATTTCCTATTTGATACTATCTATATGGTGGGATACAGGCAAACAACTACTGGTACTAGAGACTGGAATAATTTCATCAATGGATTTACAGCTAATCATAAAATGTCCAAACACTTGTTGCTCCATTGCAATACATCACATTAAAACAAAAAAAACAAAGGCCATCTTATGTTCAATGAAAAGCCAGTTATTTAAATGATTTAGTATGATCTATAGCTAAGTTTGTGATTTGAGTTTTTCTTTTTTTGTTTGTTAGTGTTGCTCACTAATAAATATACCCAACTAGCTAAACTGCAGTTTTCTTTTATGCAAGACACTTATCTTTGGACCATGAGCTGTACACAGCAGTGTCCCCAGATGAGCTATTATTTGGCTAGAACAGAACTGGTGGAGAGAATAAAGAAATGTTTTGAACTGTGGCCAGATATTCACTGCACCCAAGTGATTCACATTGACTATAGCTGTTGTAACACTGATTTTAAAATATTGATTAATGATGTAGTAAGATCATGAGGTCACTGCCTGCTATTACATCTCTCACTTTCTACTCTAACCAGTTCCCTAAAAAAACCCCACTGTTTTGTGTTTTAAGGCTATCAGCTCTTAGAGTGTGAGGACAGGACTCTGAAACAAAAAGGAAGATTTAAGCCAGTCACCTTTATTTTATTAAATATGTAATTTCTATTCCTTTATCCTCCATAAAAATGCACAAACTACAGTTAATACACAGAAATGAGCCAACTGGTTTTTTTTCATCCTTGTCTGCTTTTGAGAAGATACCTATTCTCTGGGCTTTCCATAGCATCATCCAATAATGGAACACAGAAGCTTCACTCAGTCTCCAGCCTACCGAAAAAACACATACAGCTGTGGATGGACTTAATGCATTTTGGTCATTTTCCTATCCTTCTACTGTACTGTTCTGGAGACTGCCTCATTTATCACATTAAAATTTTGTTTCCTGTGAACCTGGCTGAAAGCTGAATTCCAGCTTTTGACTCTTACATCCTTTTGTTCTAGAGCTACCAAGCAGGCATACTCTGAAATCTTAACAAACCACCTTGGATTGCAGGCCAGTTTGACTGCAGAACAAGATACAGTTGCAGAGAAGTTTTCATAAATATGATCATTTTCATGGAATACTGCAAATATGCCAAATTAGGCAACGGCAGAATTCTAGGCAAAACAGGTATAACTGCCTTGGAAAGACAAGCTTCAGTTGTACGTTTCAGGACATCTGCAAACACAAGAAGATCAAGATGTACCTGGTTTTATTCTTACATTTGCTGTAATATGATACATAGTCTACACACATATGAAGATTAATCACAAGTCAAGGAGATGAGCTCTACAACAATCAAAACACAGCAACCCCTCCTCAGGATGTTGCATTTTTTCTCTAGGTACCTGTATTTCTTACCCAGAGACCAATTTCCAAGACACTGAGCTTTCTGAAATGAATTTTTAGTGATTTGGATTATTATCTAATAGATACCACAGAACTCATAAGGAGAAGTGAGAAAAATGACAGGAGATGAGCTAGATGACCACATGAAATACAAAATTGACTTTTTCCCTATAGAGGACAGTACATACTGGAAATGGCTAGATTATTTCTTTCATATGGAAAATACATATTTTTCCATCAGCTGAAGTCAACTGTAATTCAAATCTATCACTTCTGGCTAACAAATTCTTGAAGAAAACAGCAAAGCATAAGTTCAAGGAAAAAGATATTCATTAAAACATCATCTAGTGGTTTTAGATATCATAGGTATCAAAGAAACAAAAGAATTTTAACTATTGATTACCCTTCTCCTTCTTAATAGAGGATGACAAAGCCTTAAAGGATGGCTGTAGAAAGGACAGAGGCTCTCTCTTCACAAGGAGCCACATGGAGGTTGGACTAAATAGACTTTTGAGATCCCTTCCAATCCAGGCTGTTCTATGATTCTAAGTCTATCAAAAAGAAAATCTAATATGAAAAGAAACTCTTACTCTGAAAAAACCCCACAAAGAACCTTCAAGACTGTATGAAACACACACTATGAGTCATGACAAAAACAGTCTATTAATAAAGATATTCTTTATTCCAATAACTAAGTTCTTGAGAAGGTAGGATTTGATAGGTAGCTACTCTGACCCCTACATAGATAAGCTCTTGCTTAAACTAAAATATCTAATGCCTGATAAACTGGAGAACTGCCTTTACGTGAGTAAGCTTTTCTAAAACTTTGGAACATGTTCAATTTTCATTCAGGACACTGGGATTTGAGGAAGAAAGATCTCTAGTCTAAAAGCCATTAGATCACAACACCACAAGCAGTAGGGCCAATCAAAATCAGAATCACAGGTACATGCATAGGTTGATAAAACTAGAAATCAGAAAAACAAAACTACTTTAGGTTAGTGTGTTAAAACTGCAACATAACAACTGTTCAGAAGTTGTCTTCCTAGAGCCTGCAAAACTAGAGAAGGTACGCTATAATGCCTACTTACAATATCTGATGATGATTTACCATTTCCTTGGCAGATGCGATTTTTGAATCAGCCAGTCCACTTAAATTCTAAACACACAAGGCAAGAATGTGGGACTTCAGTGACTACTATATGTCTCTGGCTCATGTCTTAAGAGTTGTGGATTATTTTCATAATGCTGATATGAAAACCTGGGAGACTAATTTCTCCCTTTGTAGTTCCAGGAACTGCACAATGAACTGAGGTTTCTGGACCAAGGAGAATCCTCACTTCTAAAGACTTCTGCTTACAGTGTGATTTTTTCCTTGAGAAGGAAGATAACCTCTACAGCTGCAGTGCTGAAACCTAAGGAACAAATGAGCATGAGAGACATCTTGCACAGGATATATTAAATAGAGAAGTTAAGCAAGATTTGAAACATGCTCACTGATTCATGAAATAAGAAATGTATGGATGACACAATGCTCCCTCTATAGGAATCATGATGAAGGGACGAGTAAAATAAATACTTTGTAAAGAAACCTTGAAGTGGGGATGGAGGGGGAGAGGAAATCTAGAGAGGGAACTTAAACACCCATCACAAGCATTCCAATTTCAGACAAGAGTTAATCTTTTTTACTATTATAGCACCTAACTTGTTTCAGAACAGTCTTCTCTTTTTTCACAAATTAAAGAGCACAAACAATGACTCAGTGAAAGTGAACCACCATAGTTACTAGCTTTTGGGGTACCTCTAGAGCTTGAAGGACAAGCTATAAAGTGACCCTTCGCCCAGAGAAAAGCTTTTGAAATGAAGTGAAATGCTCATATTCTGGACTTCTGAACACAAAGAAATTTGCAGCAATAATTAAAAAAAAAAAAATCCCAACAAACTCTGAAATTGCACGAAGGCCTGTAAAGTAGAAATAGTATTCTTAGGAATAGAATTCAAGTTTTCAGTGCAAGAGAAAAAAACCTTTCAGGAAAAAAAAAAATAATCAAGAACTCCTGTGACCAATATTAACATAATTTGGACTTGCATCTCTTTCTAGACCACATTCACTGAATTTCACTGAATTTTTAGAGTTGGAAGGGACCATAGAGATCATCTAGTCCAACTCCCCTGCCGAAGCA
>JAOXNO010000001.1:142065181-142076379 GCA_028565335.1 Limnodromus scolopaceus
TTTAGGTGGACCTGCTTTGGCAGGGGGGTTGGACTAGATGATCTCCAGAGGTCCCTTCCAACCCCATGTGATTCTGTAATTCTGTGTATTTGTGTTAAGACAGGAGAAGTTTTTTTCTGTTACAAGGTCAGTTACCCCCAGTTCTTTTTTTTCCCCTTTTTGTACTTGGAGTCACTGTCTTCCTTCTCCTTAAAATTGTCTGAGATCTCAGTTCTATGGAAATCCATACATTTTACTTCTGTTCGGTGCTGCCAAGGGTTTGGGTTTTTTTCATTGTGATCAGGGATTTAATGGGCACCATTGGCATCATTCAAACAGGCTTACATATTCTCTTCTGTCTGCACAGACGGCAAGGTGTTCTTGCTGGGGTTCTTTCTCTATAAAGACATAGAAAAGCTCAGCTTTTCACTGGTGGAAATTAGTCAATACATTTGTTCTGTCTCTGAGGTTTTGAGGTATCTGAATGATGGTGAGTTCCATATCTGGAAAAAGAAGTCAGAAAGATTGTGTTGCAACCTCCAGTTAACAGCTTGGAAGCATCTTGGGGTAATTCGGAAGACAGAGCTGCACTCTGGCATAATTTTGCATGGTATCTCCAATACTTTTGTGGTATCTCCAAGAATGCAAGTGTTGAAAAATGCCGTTGACATCAGTGAAGTGGATGCAGTGGGTTTAGTGAATGCTGACTCAGAAGATGCCATCGGAACGAGAAACAAAGAATTGAATTGATTTCTCCTAATTTAGATACCTACAGCTCAGCTAGCCTTGAGTGTACCTGTCTCTACTGACTATAAAGAGACCCTAGGGTGACTAGCTCATATGTAAAGGTCTGTGCTCTGGAATGTTTGATATTAACTAAGATGAATCTTACTCATAAAAGTCAGTCTCTTACATTCTTCTCACTTTTCTGCTATGCATCACTGTCTTCTTACATGAGGTCAGATTATGGGCTGCAGGATCAGAACCTGTCTCTGTTTTATTTGCAAAAGATACAGGAAAAGAAAGGGTTATGGAGAAAAGAAACAATTGGATAAAGCAAACCAAATGTCCTTCCTTGGATACAAATCCAAGTATCACATATAATGGCTACCTGGGAAATGTGCCGTGGGAGAAATTTATGAGTCTTAAATGAGAGAAACTTGGTAAGTAAGACAACATCTTCAGACTCAACTCTGGACATTCCTTTGAATCCTGCAAGTCCTGGTGCATCAAAGGCACATTAAAGGGCAATAATCCTTTGGGATTAAGGGCACTTTATCCTTTGGCTGTTTTGGGCTGCTGGGAAACCCACTGATAGCTCCTGAGAAAGCAGTCTTTTGAACTGGTCAGGCCTACTCTGGTTCTCAGCCCAGCGTGGGTTCCCAGAAAGAGACAGAATTGCCACAACACCTTAGGAAAGGATAAACAAGAATCAAGATGGTAACATGAGGAGAAAGGACAGCATGAAATGGCATGAACGTTACAATTGAGCTAGCAGCAGAAAGCAGTAGAAAAGAAAATGTTTGTGCTGAGGCTAGAGGTAGGAAAAGATCTGGAGGATGTTTGTGAGCCGGAGGAAGAGACTGATCAATACAGAGTTGTTTGTTTTATGTGGTTTTGGTTTTTTTTTTTTTTTTTTTTTTTTTTTTGGTTTGCATATAGGCAGAGGCCTCTGCAATGCTCTTGGAGAGAATTTCAATTGCTTCAGATATTGAGATAGGGAAGATCATACTTCCATTGAGGGAACACTGGCATCTTTCCCTTTTTGCAAGATTCCTGTCTTACTTTCACTGGATGCAAATTTGTCAGAAGGGAGAGCAAGATTGAGGGTCCAGGCTGTGTCTAAATGTTGTGGTAGAGGAGGTTTTCAAAAGTTCCAGTGAACCGAATAATATTACAGATGCATGCTCAAATCACACTCCTGAATTCCAGGCAGTTCTATGAGGCTGCATGCTGCACAAATCATACAGCTGCGATGTACAGGAGCAGGTTTCAACCAGATTGCAGGAGTTTTATTGTTCAAAAAGGCTGAATATTTGCTGTCACTATTATCGCAGAATGCAAACTCTTCAGATGTTCACAACTGAGTGAAATTTGGCTTGGAGCTTCATTTTCTTAGAAACCTGAGACTAAGCAGAGGACTATGAAAAATCTTTCCACTCATGCCTGTGATGAATTCCTCTGACTTACATATTAATAAAGAGTAATACAATGCTGCCGTGAATTAACAAAACTCTTTTTTTCCCTACTACTTTTTCCTAGCAGAACAAAAGATACGAGTGTAGTATGGAGCAAATGCTGATTTTTCCATGCTCAAATAGAGGTTAAAATTGTTTTTCAGAAATGCTGAGCACCTAGAACTCCAGCTGATTTTAAGTGTGTGGAAAGCTTGGGATAAAATGTACTATCTCCAATCAAAATTATAGCCAAAGGCAAGTTAGTGAGACTGAGAATGCTGGTTTCCTGCCTGAGAAAGGCATAACACAAATTATTTCCTCTGATGCTTGTAGCTTATTAAAGATTTATCCATGTTTGGCACTCCTAACTCAAATCACCATGTAAAAACACTATAAATGGGAGCAGCAAATGTTGTTTGAAGTCAAGCCCAGACTATCTGAACTTGGCATTCAGAAAAGTCAATGCACTTTAAAGAAAAAGGAGATCTTTTTACATGTGGACCATAAAACAGCTTCAAAACCGTTACTTTCTGAACTGACTACTCTGTGGTCATTTCCCACATAAATAAATTATTAGATAATTTGCAAGAAAATGTACACGTTGTCTAGTTCTTCTCTTACCTGCATGTATCTTGGATAGGCAACTGATAATGCCTCAAGTGGGTGCAGTGCTTCCAAGGGAAGACCGGAAAAGATCATCCAAAAGGTGGCTCACTCTGAGTAATCCAAGACAATTTTTGCCTTATGTGGCAGTCGAAATAAAGTGAAGGCAATAGACCAGCAAGTCAGGCTTGCTGTTGCTAAGACAGAAAAGAGTTTCCAAGAGAATGCCATGTGGCACATGCATCATCAGCACAGCAGAAGGCTTGCCCATAAACCCTGCTTTAAAAGCATCAGCGTTTAGCCCGCGCTATTCTGGTGCTCAGAGCTGGGAAAAGAGTGTGTGTCCCCAACTGACCCCTGCTTCTTCCCCACACCTCTGGCCTTCCATGCATGGGACATTTCCTGAGGGGATTCAGAACAAGTTCTTTGTGCTGGATTTTCAGAGGTTGCACTGTTGAGCTGACAGGAAATTTATATTTTTGCCTATGGGACTATGGTGATGTTGGTGTCTATATGAATGAAGTCTCATCTTGTTTCTGTATTCCTCTTTCCTTTTCCCCTCTCCTCATGTGCAGATACACACATAGACAAACAGGACACGGTGTGAGGAGAAGATGTGGTATGTGTGTCTCCTTCCAGTACCAGTAGTGAGAGCTGTGAGGTGGGGAGTGGAGTGTGCGCTATATCTTGGGGTGGACATACCAGATGGGGTCTCTGAAAGCTGCAGCAGCCCACCTGCAATCTTTGGGATCCCTGGTGTAAGACACTGCCTTTCCCTGTCCTCCAGCATGGGGCCTGGGCTTAAAGCCATCCTTTATCTCAAGCAACCTGAAGCATATGTGAGCTTAATTTTTGCCAAAATGGCAAATCCAGGCGGGATGCTCTGCCCAAGGTGTGAGAAGATCCCATAGATTCTTGTGTCTCTGCTCCTGTGCCTCAGCTGAGCTCTGTGTGTGTGAAATCTCTGCTGGTTGGATGGTAAAACTGGAGGCACAGAGAAGCGATAAGGAACAATGCAAGCGGATTCAAAAGGGATTTGGATCATTTAGTTGATGAGCCAGCAGATGGCAAATGCTGCTTGGTATAGAAAATGAAAAGTAATTAGTCTGGGAACAAAGAGCAAATGTAGGGAATGGGTGTTACATCCAGCACACTGATCGGAGAGAGAAAGGGGTTACCGTGGAAAAAAATCATAGAAACCGTTACTTCATTGCACAGCTGCAATAAAAAAGGCAAACAAGACACTAGACCGACGGAACAGTGAGCTACGATGCACCACGAAAGAGGCAATACAGTCCTCTGGAAGATGGTTATTAGGCCCCTCCAGAATACTGCACAGAGCATGGGTCACTGTCTCAGGAAGGTTATGTTTGGAGAAAGGTGCATTATAAAGCAACTAAACTCTAATGGTTTCAATGATTTCAGTTCTGAGGCAAAGTTAAGAGGTTCATTCTGAGGGGTCAAAGAGACCTTAAAGAGATTTAAAAATTATAGTAATGATCAGTACAGTTACCACAAGATGCTCATAGTCCTATGGGATTATAAAAATTAAGGAAGTGGTACTGAGCAGAGCACAGAAACTTCACAAACTGCTGCACAGAAAAAAGGTGGTTACCTTCTGGCTGCTCCAATGAGTTAGCTGAGGGTGAAGACAGCTTCAGGAACAGTCGAGTCATGCACAAATACAGTACACGGAACTGTCCCGTGGAACAAGTAGGAGGACAGCAAAGGCCCAGATAAAAATAGCAAAATGATTTAGGGGAAGAATCCCTCCCCGGCGTTTTAGGGTTTGGTTTTATTTGGATTTAGTTTGTGCAGGTTCCTAAGCTGTATGTGTCTGCTAATAGAAAGATCAACCCTTGCACACAAGCCATAAGGAAGCCCACATCCAAAGAGGAGAAAAGGGGAGGGGGAAGGTAAATGTTGCCCGCCCTCTTGATCCTGCTCAGGATCGTGCCATGTGAAAATAAGATAGCTTCAGGTTTAGTTAAGGCAGAGAAAAGTTATTGGGCAGCGGCTTATGAAGAGATGGGGAAGCAACAGGCTGAATTTGAGGTTCCCAGGTGGTTCAAAAGGCTGGGGAAGGAGGGGAGAACTGGAAGTCTGTGTACCTGCAAAATGGGATGTAAGCACTTAAAATGTAGGTTTCAGGCACCCAACCCTACCAGAACTGTGCGGAAAATCTGTGCTTGGTTGTGCCGGTATCAGAGAGGCATGTGAAGTAAATGTCCTGTCACGGGCTGGGGTGCAGATATGGAACTGCTGCCACTGCAGCTGGGCTGAACTGGATGGAGCCCCTATCTCCTGCCTAGCCCCCAGGTCCCGAAACCGGTAGATAAGGTTTTGAGCATATGGATTAGCTATATGAACCTTGACAGAAAACCGAGGCTCCTTTCATTTAGTGCCATGGTAGAAGATGGTCTATCACTTCTCTTAGAAAAGGTTGGTTGCTAGGGGTATACCATCGGGAAACGGGAGGTTCATAGGCACAGGCCCCCTAACGGAGAGCTACGTGCTGTGGATTAAGCTTAGGTCGTGATCGAGCTTTGCCCTGTCTGTAAAAGGGAGTCCAAGACAGTGAAAAGGAGCGGGCAAGACTGAGCTTGACTCTGGGGCGAGGTGAGGAAGGTAGCGAACTCGTGTCACTCCATGCCTACATGACTCCAGCTCCACGGTCGTAGCCACCCTGTGTTAAAGGAAATTGGGTTGTGACAAAAATGCCTTGTGTTGATTCGCTACAGGTGGTGCCATAGCTGTATCGCTGGTGGAAAAATGCAGGTTTGAATTTGCTGACATCGTTGGAGCGAGAGGAAGCTTTTCAGCGCCTCTGAGGCCGATGTGGAAGTGGGAAAATAGAAATTGTGTAGTTCATGTAGACTGATCATCTGGCCTTAAAAGGACCAGCATCAACTGCTTGCAAAGAAGACAGAAGGACCTCAGAGAAAGATGTGGGATAATCTACCACTGTAGAAACCTAATTTTAATTCTTCTGTAGTCAGGTACTGGCTTAAACTCTGAAAGCCTGTCTTTATACTTCTTCCAAAGTTTAGCATAATTGTTCTGACTGGGTATTCCTGTGATCCATACAGCCATCCAATCCTTCTTTGAATCCTGCACAGTTCTTGACCTCAGTGCTTCCTGTGGAGATATCTTCCACTGTCCAATTACACATTATGTGAAAGAGAATTTTCTTTGATCAGCTCTGAATACATGAGCTCTTCCTTTCGTTGAATGTTCTTTTATACTTCTGTTATGCAGCAAGGTAGAGAGAAGTGTCAGAAACTACTTCTCTAGAGCATTTGGTATTTTATCTTACCGTGTCCCTTCTTGTCTCTCGCCTTTCTGAGATAAACAAATCTCATTCTTTTCAATTGCTTCCTGTGATAGTCCCTGCCTCTGCCTCCACTCCCCACTCACTTATTCTCATTCTTACTCTCTGACCTCTACTTGTTTCTGCAGGATCTTCTAGAGCTTGGGGAGGGGCATGGAATATATGCCAGAGGAGAATTCAGCACTGATTGGTATAAAGGGAGAGTATTTTCTGCCCTATTCACCATCGCATTCGCTGAGGAGCCAAACATCTTGTTAGCTGTTCGGATCGCAGCTGTACCCTGAGCAGATGTCTTTGTTGAGCTGTCCATAATGTTTTTTAGGCAGTTGGTGCTGAGCTCATCACCTCACACCTTAATTACTGTAACCAGCTCCTCTCTAGCATCTCTAACATTCATGCTGTCTTACTTCATTTGGCAGATATCTTCCTACCCAGGAAGCCTGCATTATTCCAGTAACCTGACCTTATCTCACCTTCTTGAATCCCTTTTTTCTACCTTGTCAAGAAGAAAGGTCTTGCCCTTATTTTATAAAGCCTTTTTAATGCTTCTTTTTGCTATCTGTATACCTTTATGCCACCCTCAAGCTATTCATGGCTTCTTTTTCATGAAATAGTAGTTTTGCCCTGCTTTGCCCACACTGCCCATGCAGTCTCCATGGTAAAATCTTTTCCGTGATGATCCACAAGATTTCCTATTATTACCACTTTTGTAGTCATTCAGATCATCCTTAAAGTCTAATTTTCTGGTAATACCTCCAAGATGCCTTGAAGGATGGTAATGCAGGGTCACCTGGGATTCCATAGCAGGCCTGTAAGATGTGCCCAGATGTGAAAGCACACGCAGCACAGCGAAGGTGGAGCTCCCCTTGGTATTTAGCAGGAGGTGTATCCCCTCCAACCCACCCAGCTCAGGTCGATACATGGAGTTGTAACACAAGCAAAGGCAATTTGTGCCTTCCGTGTCAAAAGAGCCACAACTCGTTCACCGTGTAAGTGTTTGCCTGTATGTACTAAATGCTCTGACAGCATTTAGTACATACAGGCTAGAACATTTAGTACATACATTTAGCTGGAAAACGGCACTCGTTTTCTGGCTATGCTTCCTTGCTGATGTGGATTGCTCCTTGGAAAGTCACAACGGATTCATGTAGGATTAGACAGTGACCTCCAGGGCTGTCAGGAGACCCAGGCACTCAAACACATCTCGGTTACATAGATCATCCCACTCCTCATCCTGTTATGACTCAGTGTGGAAAGCTTTCTTGGAGTTTTGCAGCTGAAGGCGTCTCTCTCATGCAGCTTTTGTGGGCTGTGGTTTTTGTGTAGGAGCCTTGTTTGCAAAAACCTTTCTTCTAGACCTAGACCCTCAAACATTATTGAAGCAGAAAAAGGAATTGACTTTCAAGTGTTTTTTGGTTTTTGAGCCTACTTCATACTATAGTGCTGTTTTACTGTGTTGGCTAGATAAACCAGGGTGTCTTTCATGTTAGCAGGTAGTATTGGAAATGAGTAAATTCTCAAAGGTGGGAAGTTGGGAGTGAATTAGAAGTTGACTGAGTGACGTTCAAGAGGTACCTGAAGAATATTACCTGGGAAAGTGCCACTAGAGAGGATTTAGTGCTGAGGTTGTGATACATTGTGCTGAAATCCACAAAGCATTTGTTTCTGCAGGCTTGCTTGAAAAGGAGCAGTAGAGAGATTAGGATCTGTCCAGTTAATTTTAGAGAGGGTAACTAGGATGGTGAACAATTTTTAACACTACTTAAAATTAGGAAGACACTGGTTAGTGGAGGCCTTTCATTACTTTAATAAATGCAATGTAATCTGAATGTCATCTCTTCATTATGAACCAGTTGTGGCTGACCCACATGTTTTAAATTGGCACTTGCAAGGCAAATGGAAAGGTGGATAGAATAGCTGAGCTGAGGAAGCAAACCCAGTTGGGTCACTTCTGTTTCTTTAGTGTAGAATTTTCAGAACACGCGCACAATAAAGGTATAATCAAAAGTGAATTTTGGATTGCTTTCAAGGTTCCAACTGCCTTGCATCTTCTCAAAGCACCTATTCATGCTTTCACAGGAGCTCTATGAAAGCATGTGAAGTGGGGTATCAATTTACCCCTATCTTATGCTTGGAGGCAGACAATGCGGCTTTATCCTCTTCTTGTGGGTTTGGATGACAGTGAGGAGTTTTCTGACACTGTCCTAAGGCAGCAAGACAAGACAAAATAAATTTTTGGTGTACACCTTATTCACTGAATTTAAGCTTAAATCCTCCATCCTCGCAGTGTTTTAACTCAAACAACTTAATGCACAGCAGAGGATACCTTATCTTGTTTAGATTAGAAACTATTAGCTCAAGCTAGATAACAGAAACTAAGCCTTGATCCTTAAATCCCTCCCTAGTCAAAATTTATGTTCTGATGAAGCAAGAACAAATTATGTCTGCTCCATATAAACCTTTTTGAAGCTTTTACTCCATGCAGCATCATGAAGAGAGCTCTAAAAGCAATCCACTGAGTCCAGATTGGCCAGCTTGCAGCCACTTGCCAAAATATCATACCTTGTTTATTGTTTCGTGTCCTTGAAGTTTAAAGGACTTTTATCACTCTTAACTTCCTCTCTTTTCAGTTTATCAGTGAGTAATGCCAGTAAGAACGACTCTGTTGATCACATCAAAGGTCCATTTAGCCGAATGATTTTTTTTTTTTTTTCTGACTGCTGCCAGTATGGGATGTGCAGGTACGGACCTACGGATGGAGCCCACACGCTGCGGTGGTTCATGTCCCAGGCTCTCGGCAGAGGGTGCACTGTGGCTGGTGATGGGACCATGGAGGTTGTCTTGGGAGTGTGAGTTTCTACTGATTTGACTTTTCAAACACTGGTATTACACAGAAGTACTTGGTCTCAACGTGCAGCTTGGATTAGGGCCTCTTCCTGAGAGAGGGCCTATTTATGTTAAGAAAGGCTTGCTGCCAGGTTGTGACAAATAATCCGCTATGTTAACCTGAAAAAAATAACATGAAATACTGTAACTATTGCCACCTGGCTCACTCGTTTCCTAACAGGTTGGCTCAATACCCTGAAGAATGCCGCAGGAACATACTTTGCCTAGATCTACCTGGGTGGACGGGCTTCTCTGGGGTCCTGTCAGGTGCTGGGACTGGAGTTTGTTGCCCTGCTCAGGCACTGCTACTTGCCTGTATCCAGGAGCTCTTCCCTCAAGTGAAGGTTTTTAATGGTTCATCCAAGTTACCCAGAGGCCTCCACATAGTGCATAGGTTGGCCTGGGGCCTGACACAGGATTTTATGCTCTGTTTGGGGCCAGACACCTAAAATGATGTGTCTTGTTACAACGCCTAAACCCTTAACTAGCGATATCTGCAAAAGCTTGCTTTTAGTACTTTTTAAGAAGCTTGCTAGCAGTGAGAGGGCTGGGCATATCTCTCAAGGTGATCTTTCAAAGATGGGCACCCTTTCCCCAGCTGCTTTTCAAAATGGATATACTCCTTGTGCTTAGTGCCCACTCTCTCTGCTTTACCCAGAGGGATTTGTAAGTTGTAAGCTGTCCATAGCACTGAGAAACTGTCCATAGCACCGTGGGACCGAGAAGTTCTTTTCTGGGGAACAGGAGGAAAAAAAAAGAAAAAGAAACATCTGTGTCTTTAGGATTGGGTTCTCCGTTATTTTAAACTACATGTAGGCATACATGCTGTTAAGTAATAGTTCTTGACATATGTAACCTTAGCTTCTTACAGCTGATTTTTAATACTGGTGTTGGAAAAATGACGACAGAAAATCAAATCAGTAGAAAATCACACGGTCAGGAGTTGCATAAATGGTCCTAGGAGACACTTTCAGTACATCTCAGCTGATTTATAATTCCTTATAGTACAGGAGATTTCAAACTAATAATCCCCATCTAGACAGTTGTGTAGCCTGGGCTTCATTTTAAGAAACATCCACACATGTTGCTGGTTCCTATTCTTAAATTAAAGGAAATCTAAGAGTCACATTAGTGTGAATGAATGTGAGCTTGACACAAATGTGAAAGGACCACGACAGGGTCTGCAGTTCAGCAGTACTTGTTGCGATGTTTCCTTTGGTGTTTTGTCTGTGGGCTTGCATGTTTCATGAACAAGAGCACAGCCTATTCTATTTCAGAATAGCAAATACTACTGTTTATGCAGACTTTCCTCAAATTAAAAGCAGAAACTCCCCAAAAATATAAAGTTTCCCCATATTTTTTTCGCCCTTTCTTTCAGCGCACATATTCCATCTTCAGGTTTTGAGTTTCCTTTTTTTCTGTTTGGTTTTGCAGTTGGCTTTGATACCATTCAAAGTGAAGCCCTGGGGCAGAATATTTAGCAAATAGCAGTCCAAGAGCTGTGGTAAATTCTTCATGGCTCTGTATCTTTAAATCAAGAATGGGTGCCTTAATAAAAGGTTAGGCTTCTCTTCATTGAGTTATTAGCCTTTGATAAAGGAATCCCTTGATGAAACGTTATGGCCTGTGTTTTCCTGGGAAGTAAGACTAGATCATCGTAATGGGCCCTCCAGGTCTTCAGCTCGGTGATGCCTGACTTGTTTCCTGACCTTGAATTACACTGGGAAGAGGAGGCTTTCGAGGAACAAGCCGGGAAGTAAAATTCTGCATGAATATTTTGCAGGATTACCAGCAAACCAGTGAGGCGTTCAGGGGGAGAGGCAGCACTGAAGCAAGCAGGTCCAACCTAGCAGAAGTTAATGAAGACATGTCGGCTGTGTAGGACTGGACCATCACTGCTGTGGGAGATGGCAGGGGGCTCACTCTGAGCCTTGGTGGTCTCAGAAACACAGCTACACGTAACTGTCCCTCTGGTACATGGTACATCAGCTCCTCAGCTGCTGCAGGCAATGCCTGGGGAAGCTGTCTTCATCCTTTGATGCTGGACAAGAGGTAATAGGCACAAACTTCAACATAAGAAGTTGCATCTAAACATGAGGAGGAACTTCTTTACTTTGAGGGTGACAGAGCACTGGAACAGGCTGACCAGAGAGGTGGTGGAGTCTCCTTCTCTGGAGACATTCAAAACCTGCCTGGATATGTTCCTGTGCAACCTGCTCTAG
>JAOXNO010000001.1:142076479-142131281 GCA_028565335.1 Limnodromus scolopaceus
GTTGGACTAGATGATCTCCAGAGGTCCCTTCCAACCCCATATCATTCTGTGATTCTGTGATTCTGTGATTCTGTGATGGGAGTGCCATTTTCATTGCCTGTTCTCCTGTCTTGTGTCAGCCCATCATGAATCATGGCACGTCATAAACCAGAGCTGGTTCCTGAAGTACATTCCCTGCCCTCAGTAGCAAAAGCTCTCCATCTCTGTGTTTCGATATGGAATGGTTACAGTCCATTAAAAGCACGTGTTTGTGTACAGTGGTGAGTCACAAAAGCAAAAACATGTTTTGGGGAAGCTCATTCCTTCTGGCCTGCCCCTGAGATGTTCGGCCAGTACCTGCTCTGGCTGTCAGAGGCTGCTTGGGAAAACGTGTAAGAAAACTTCCAACTCCTCACTCACCCGTCCCCACTCCCCAGGTATTGATTGAGCAGAAAAAAAACACCAGAAGCTGCCACTTGCAAAATGGTCATGTTAAAACAGCAGCATTTAGGTTTTGGCCCAAAAAAGCATGCTGGAATAAATACTTCTGAGAGATGGCAACCCTATGTGGGAAGAAGCTGTAGGAATCAGGAAATAATTGGCAAAAAAATATGTCTCTGTGTGTGTGTGCGTGTACAGGGAAAAGCAAGATGGAGCATGGCTTGGTACTTGTATTTCTTGTGGTTTTATCATAATAGTGGCCTATAAATTGTGAACTGCTGCTCCGCAACTGCTGAGGTCATAGCTCTCTTGGTACCACTTAGAGACGTTGCTGGTCTTGAGGTGCAGCGGCTTGTCTTCAAAATATAAATAAAGAAAAGTTTGGATGGGTTATGTGCTCGCCCTGTGCCTCACTAAAAAGCAGCAGTGACTTTGTTCTCCTTTCCCCAGAGAGCTGCCTCTTTTCACGTCTTTGGTTCTGTCAGACACCACAGTTAAATCCTTGTTAATGAGATCCGCTTTGATGGAGAAGCCTTTCCTCCTTCCTTGTATGAAGGTTTCAAACGAGCTCACCTGTGAAAGAAGTGTGGAGAGGGGTAGGTAGCTTCAGCAGGAGCACAGGAGATTGTGATGGGACCTGAAAGCCGTAACACAAAACCAGGCAATTTTTTTCCTCAGAAAAAGGCTTAAGAAAGAGACAGATGAGGCATAATTGAGACAGAAGGATGTTGATTTCATGGTTTATTGTCACATTAAAAAAGTAATCTTACTGATGAATTAATATTTGCTTTTTAATATAAAAGTGCTTATTCTTACAAATCCTTAAGGCTCATTCTGTTACATTACAGTAGGATTTTTCACCATCCCAGAAACTGTGCTACATGAGTTTTATATGAACTGTGGACATAGCAAAATCTCCAAACAGTAAAACAAGTAATTTATAATTTCATTGCCTTTGTACGCATGAACCTGTTTAATTGTGTTACATAATTTAACATGAAAACAAACAAAAGCAAAATTTCCTTGTATTTTCTAGTTTGACTCGGAACTGATCCCCAGCAGATTTCTGTTTCGCTTGAGCGAATGGAACAAATACGATTGGTTTTGAATCTCAATTTTTTAGTCGTACAGCAAAAAGAACGGCGTGAGAGGGAGGAGCGTTACAGGTGCAGCGTTTCCCCTCTGCTTCTTACTAAGGAGAAAAGGAGTGACTGCCAAGCACAAGCACTCTTCGTACGTGATGTATTCGTTTTTGTAATGTCCCTGTCTTGTACTTTTGCTCAGGTAAAGCTCCTACTGAAGCCAATGTGAGTCTTGCCTGAGGGAGGGATAAGACCAGGGCTCTCACGGGGAACATTTCAGATTAAGTGGTTTATTATTTTTTTTTGTCGCACAATGGAAGAACGAAATAGGTGAAAGTTACTAAAGCTCTTGTTTTTTGTATTGATCACAAATGGGATATGATTTCTGGCATATACTATGATACACAGATAAGAGTATACCATGTTTATTTTTAATCAGAATCAGAGCTGTATTAGTTGGATGGGCAGTGAGTTTGCTATTTCTACTTACATTTTAGATACCTACTTACTGTAAAGACGAATTTTTTTTTTTTGGTCAATAATTGGGTCCAAATGCAGTAACTAAAAAGTACCTAATGCAAAGGATAAAAATAATTTAAAGTATTCTGGAGCAAGGGGGGAAGTGCTAACTGATCTAATAAATAAGGCAGTTTAAAGCATTTGTGACTGCTACCGTGATATATGTACATACTTTACAGCATAAATTACTGTACAGAATACTCCATTTATGAACCTGTGTAAACAATATTGCCTGCTGTACGGGGACACACTGTGGGGTTATGCTGACGGGAAAGATAAACCGCGATAGTTCTGGCTGGGTGGGGGAGGCCTCGGGGAGCACACCCTTCACAGAGAAACATGAGTGATATTCCATGAGCTGCAAATAAAGCCATCCCGACTTGAATAATTTTACCCCAAAAAACCTGCTGATGCTTGTTGTTACAAACGACATACGGAAATGACTCTTTGTGGTTTGTTACAAAAATAATATCTGGTCACCAGCTGACCTTTGCGTACCCGGCCTGGCCGGGGGAGCCTCGCTTAGAAGCTGGCTGCCTGAAAAGGGGCGGTGGGGAAGAGTCGCGAGGCGGCAGCATCCCGCCCCGCGCCGCCTGCACCGTCAGGAGGACGGTCGGTGGCTGGACCCCACCCCGGGACCACCGCCTCGCTTCTTCAGCCACTGGTGCTACGCGCAGCCTGGGAAACGGGGAGGCAATTGGGAGACTACTGCGATTATTGCGACTGGCTGGAGAAGTAATGACAAATCTAAGCATCCTCTTATTTTGGGCCGCCCTGTGTTGTCTTCCCCACTCACATTTGCTTCCCCCCCGACACACACACTTGCAGCGGTGCTTTGGTCTTGGATTCTGCATGGTGGAAACTCCATGGAAGAGAGTCTCTGTAGGACGCCCTGGTCAACAGATACCACCAAAGTGCAGGTTTCCATCAGTAATATGCCCAGGAAGGCAGGAAGCAGCTGCAAAATATGGATGTGTGTGTGTGCAGCCATGATTTGTTACACCAGTTACCATCTCCATCTACCATGGAGCGATGTCCCTGTGCAGGAAGACCAAGGGTTAGCCTCGGGCTGCCTGGAGAGCAGCTCTCATACTGCTTGGCTCCTCTGCCTCGGCTTCCACCCCTCTGGTTGCCCTCCATGGAAAGACAGAGCCTACCAATGGCACTGCGAGCACACCTTAACCCGGTTGCTCTGAAGCTCTCAACACAACACCGCTTTTTCTGCCCCCACCAACAGCAAGGGACACTGCCTGGCCAGCCCTAGGAGCTGCTACGGGGACTGCTGGTCTGCAGGGAGGCCACGAGCTTTAGGTGGTCGTGGGTGGCCTACAGGCTATTCATCATGGATAAAATTGCCATTTTCATGTAATGAATTGAAAAATGCCGCTGAATTTCCATAAAAAAGAGTAATACTGGCATCATGTGGGCTCACAGCCAACCTCATCTCTTTCACCATCTACAGAAAAAATGTTTCTTCTGTTTAAAGGAAGCCAGCTCTACTTCCAGACAATATATGGGAAAAGTGCCTGCAAGTGTTTAGTAAACTGTAAAATATATTTTCTTGATATTTCAGTAATCTTAATAGAAGAAAGGTGCACATTCAGTTCTTGAGAAACTACTTACTTCTTTGGATTTGGACCCGGTGAGTGGGCAAGAGAAGGTCCAAGTTTAAAACATATGCTTTAAACATCTCAGAAATAAATGCATTTACCGCATACCTATTTTGCTGCATATCTGATCTCTCCCAATGTGATCTCAGCCCCATCCTGCATCAGTACATCCTAAGATATTTACCAATTTCAGCAGGTGCTCTCATTAGCAATAGGCATGATTGTAAACCTGGGGTGGGGTTTAGAGCACCTCTATATCTGAGCTCATCACCTAAATTCCCTTTGTAGCCAGTGGACAGAAACAAGCACTTCTGAGGTGTGATTTGTTGCGCTTATTTTAGACTTTCAGTAGAAGATGAGGTGAATCCCAACTTCTGCCTTTAAATCAGGACCTTTTTTCTCTCCCATTCCACCTTCCTTTGCTGTTTAACCTCAGTGAATTGTCACAAGGCTGATTGTGTGTCCTTAGTGGCCTATAAAAGGTCCTTGCACAGGTGTGAGACCACCAGGAATTTAGGTTCTACTGCAGGGCCATAAACCGGCAATGCTCATTCAAGTAGATCAGTAACACAATGGTGCTGGGTCAGGAGATGCTGCTGTTTCACATGGGGGTATTTGAGTCGTCAGTGCTAAGGGCTTTTGGTCCCCAGATTACTGGTCTCTCCCATCCACCTTCTGATGCAGAGCAGAAGACCCGGTCAGAAATTGTGCGTGCAGCCATCAGCACTCACTGTCTCTTCCTCAGGAAGGAACTGAACTCTTGGTAGGAATAAAGGGAGAAGGTGGGCGCCAGTCCCACAGGTGGGGTGGGAATCAGAAGAAAGCAGAAAGGTCCTGAGCTGCTTGGAGCAGCTCTGCATTGCCCTCCATCTTTTTTCCTGTGAGTAATTTCAGCTCTACTTTGTCCTATATTTCAGAAGCCCAGGCTGGGAGATGGGGTTGAGGAAGAAAATGTCTAGAACTGCAGGAAGAGCCAACTGTGGGACCAGGAAGGCAAAATGAAAGGCTGAGGACATAAAAAATTAATTACTGTATTAACCATGACACTAGTTAGCTATGTGTGATTTGCTGGGGAAAGCCAGAAGTCCCCATCCTCCCATACAGCACCTTATGCAAATAGAAGATGGACTTGTTTGTCATAGGCAAAGGCAGACCCCCAAAGGGACCCTGACACCCAGAGGGACCTTAACAGACTTGAGGAGAAGACCCGTCTGAACCCCATGAGGTTCAACAAGGCCGAGTTCAAGGTCCTGCACCTGGTTTGGGCCAAGCCCCAGTATAAATACAGATGGGGGATGTACTGATTGAGAGTAGTCCTGCTGAGAAGGACTTGGGGGTACTGGTGGATGAAAAGCTGGACATGAGCCAGCAATGTGCGCTGGCAGCCCAGAAAGCCAATGCTGGAGCTGGATACCAGGCAGAGCTGGTGGGCAGTGCTGGCTGCTGGAGCTCCTAGAGTGGGAGGAAAATGGCATTTTCCTGTAGGCCTGGGATCAGCCCTATTAGTTAAGGTGTAATGGAAGTGAATTTGAGGGGACCATTCCTCTCGTATGGTTTGGGAAGTGTCAGAAGTAGAGGGAGAAGGGCAACTTGGCTTACTGTGTAAAATGCATTGTGCCGGGTAACATAAAGCAGGAGGGTCTGACATTACGAAGGCTGACATCTTTTGAGTTGGAATCAGCACTTACACAGCCAAGCTTTGGGTGACGCACATGTGACCCAGCTTGTGTCTACCTACTGTAATTGCTGCTTACAAGGATACTTCAACTTTGCTTGGCTTGTCCTCGTTTGTATATAACCCGTTGGGAAGATGGTGGTATAATGAGTAATGCTATGCTCTCTTGTCTTTACTCATATAATTGCAAGGAAATCAAGCAGAGCTCATCCTATCTCTCACTCTACTCATGTATCGCTCGAGAAAAGTCCTTCATCAAAAGAAGTGTGGCCAGCAGGTCAAGGCAGGTGATTCTACCCCTCTGCTCTGGTGAGACCCCATCTGGAGTACTGCATCCAGCTCTGGGGCCTCCAACATAAGAAGGTCATGGACCTGTTTGAGTGGGTCCAGAGGAGGACCACAAAACTGGTCAGAGAGATGGAACATCTCTCCTATGAGGACAGGCTAAGAGAGTTGGGATTGTTCAGCCTGGAGAAGAACAGGCTCTGGGGAGAACTTATTGCAGCCTTTCAATACTTAAAGGGGGCTTATAAGAAAGATGGAGAAAGACTTTTGACTGGGGCCTGTAGCGACAGGACAAAGGGCAACAGTTTTCAAGTGAGGGTAGATTTAGATTGGACATAAGGAAGAAATTTTTAACAATGGGGGTGGTGAGGCACTGGAACAGGTTGCCCAAAGAAGTTGTGGAGGCCTCATCCTTGGAGGTGTTCAAGACCAGGCTGAATAGGCTTTTGAGCAACCTGGTCTAGTGGGAGGTGTCCCTGCCCATGGCAGGAGGGTTGGACTAGAGGATCTTTGAGAGTCCTTTCCAACCCAAACCATTCTCTGACTCTATGATAAATCTAAACTGCAAATGAAAATATAATTTTTCAATACAAATATTTTACAAAAGGGAAGTAAGAAAAAGGCTAAGAAGGGTCTGTCCTTTGGTAAATGTTATCTACATCTAGCTTGTTCCTGTAGGAAGTGTTTCCTTTCATGTCTGTTAACAGGGTGAGAATTCCATATCTAAGAATGCCAAATGGAGGAGAAACGGATAACTAGTGCTAAGGAAGGAAGGATTTGTTAGTATTGCCTGAATAACATGAACAGCAATGGAAACATTTTGTTGATTTGACTTGTGTTCGATCCTTGGTGAAGTGCTTTATTGATGACTTCTAGAAGTAACATCTCAGAAAAGAGCTGGGATTTCGATCCGGGGATGCTGGCTAATGGTGGTGTGATTTGGGAAGGTAACTCCATGACTATCGTGCTCCCAACATATCTCTGACTTCCCAGCTCAGTTACCAGTAACGTGCATCACAGACAGACACACATTTTGTAATGAAAGGGACTGTTCTAAAAAATGTTTTGTTAAGCGACTAGTCCTCTCTGCAATGCGCCATTCTAAAAGAAAATTTCCATTGATTTGAAGTTATTTGAAGCTGGATTTGGAATAACAAATGATCTGAATACTTCTGAGGCTGCTATGAGAAACAACTGAGGAGGCAAATTTCTTTCACAGAAATACAAAGTGGCTCAAAGACATAAAACGATGTTAAATTCTTAGGATGGCTACACAGCACTTGGCTAACCTACGGTGTTTGTCCCATTATGTACTGTTGTGATTCTTCCTCTCTACTAGGATGAAAGTTATAGATACTCTGGGAATGGCAATTTCACCTCGGCTGTGACTCACCTCAGCATTAAGCACAAGTTTTATGTACTCTGCTGCTTACGTTGAGAGCTTACATGGTATTTAAGGATTTTGAGGGTCTTGTAGCTCTGGACTCAGGGGTGAAATTCATCCAGTGTACTTAACAGTTTTTTCCATAGCTCTTCTACAGCACTTTCCTTCTGAGGATACAAAGTCATTTGCAAACATTAATTAATTCTCATAAAGCCCTATGAGGCAGATAAGTGTTAAGTATCCCTCTGTTAGTACATATGAGAAACATGAGACCCGAGTGCCTTATGATCCATGCTGTTCTCTATATTCACTCCCAAAAAGGAGTATGTGCCTTGGGACAGAGGAAATCCCCATTTTTTCGACATTCTCTTGTTTTCCTTGGACCCTCTGGAGTCCTTTAAGGGCAGCTGGGATGAGGCTGGGATTCAAGCTACAGCACGCGAGATTCAAGCTACACAGATGGGAAAAGAGAGGGAGCCTCGCTATATTTGCTGCTGGTTCTGTGGGGGAAAGCAAGGCCCTTTATGTGTCCTGTGGGTTACTTGCTAGATGTCCCAGCACCCTGTTTGAAAGGTAGGTTGGGCTGCCAAAGTAGAAAACACTCCTGAAAGTGCGGGCATACCTGAGGACTACCAAGAGCAATAGAGCCAGACAGCAAGTGGAAGCAGAGGAATTGCTTGAAGAAATAGCCCCAGCTGAATGTCGTCTCTTTCACCAAGGAAAACTGTAGTCTTTTTGAAAGAATGATGGAGCCTTGGGTACTCCAAATCTTCGATTTTTTTCCCTGTATGTAGCTTCCATGAGGTAAGCACAAACAGGGACTAAAGTGACTTTCCCAGTTTAGAATTATGGAGTTTTCTAGGTAGGAAGGGAACTTTAAGATGAGTTCAACCATCAACCTAAACACTGCCAAAAACACCCCTAAGCTGCGTCCCTCAGCACCATGTCTACCCATCTTTGAAATAACCTCCAGGGATGGTGACTCAACCACTTCCCTGGGCAGCCTGTTCCAATGCTTGACAACCCTTTCAGTGAAGAAATTTTTCATAATATCCAATCTAAACCTCCCCTGGCACAACTTGAGGCCATTTCCTCTTGTCCTATCACTTGTTACTTGGGAGAAGAGATCAACCCCCACCTCGCTACACCCTCCTTTCAGGTAGTTGTAGAGTGATAAGGTCTCCCCTCAGCTTCCTCTTCTCCAGGCTAAACAACTCCAGCTCCCTCAGCCGCTTCTTGTTCTCCAGACCCCTCACCAGCTTTGCTGCCCTTCTCTGGACACACTCCAGCACCTCAACAGCTTTTTTGTAGTGGGGGCCCAAAACTGGACACAGCATTTGAAGTGCAGCCTCACCAGTTTGTTAACCTTAAAAACAATTTTTAGCATGGCAACCAGTAATGATGGAAATGGAGTCTTGGCCGTATTGAAGGCAAATGGAAGCTTTATGAGAGACACTGAAGTAACCAAATTTTCATGCTAACAATATTGGGTGAGAGACACTGTTCTCCAGTTTTTGAGACAGACTAGACATAAGATGATCCAAATGCTCTTCTGAATGCATTCTGACAAATTTATCCATGGTTACGTGCCTCCCAGTTCTTGGTGCACAGCACATAAGCTAATGTAACAATTGTAATTATGATAGTGATCAGACCTACCAGGCCTTTTTAAGACATGAAAATCAGACTAATTCTCTAGTTTCAAACACAACGAGTTCAAATATGTGATGTAAATGCTAACAAAAAGATACCAAAATGAGAGGAATGTTAGGTCTGCACCAGCCAAACTTCTATTGTTATCTCAACAAGCCCATATTCTTCAGGCATCGTTTGTATTTCTATTGTGTGAGGAGATTTTATTCTTTAGTTTGAGGATTCTCCCTGAATGGGGGAGGGAAATGTTGCTATTGCTGTGGAAAGGAAACATTTCTTTCTGACATATTAAGCATTAAGAGGATTATGTAAAGGCAAGGCATATTGCAGGAGGAGATGTTCTTAATATAGCTTTGACCATGAACCCATGACCCTCCAGAAAATTTAGAAGAGTTAAAAAACCTATTGCTTTGACAATCTTTTCATTTAAATTTTTTTTTCTTGTAAAAAGATCAAGGAATTCATCCACTGTTATTTACATAAAATTCAACCTTTCCTGCTTAAAATCATGGATCATTCAATGTCACATCTGCAGGATATCTGAGGCAGATGCCATTAATCCAAGTCATTTCGCAAATTCCAGTTTCATTTGGATTAAAACCTACAACTAAGTCAGTGAATAGTATATACTGTACATGCGTTAAGGCTGGTGACTACTAAAGTCTCTTGGGTAGATAAACTAAGCACAGATTAGCCAGGTCTAAGTATATGTCCTCATCTAGGGAAAAAAGGATATCCTGACATTTCAGTGATGTAGATTTGAATCAGTAGACATGAAAAATGGTTGAACATTTGTATTACAAAAGAGATACTATGGCACAGTCCCAAAGGTGCATTTTTTATAAATTAATTAGCTGCACAAATTATTTTGATAACAGTTACTGCACTTCTGAGGTGATATGGCTGCTCAGTGATGAGTACTTGATGATCAATGGTAGGCACTAGTAATATCCTTCATGCTGAGTGACTTTTATTACTATTTAGATTTACAGTATATACACATGTGTTTTTATCTACACTTAGGGCTTGATCTTCTTAACCTCCTTTACCTAAGGTCCTCTATTCACTATAATCTCGTCCTTTGGAGCCCTGTGATGTTTGGATAAAAGAAGTAGGCAAACAAGGGGTTGGGGTATCCTACCATGCAACAGGGAGGACTATGCTTGGCTTTTGGCCACACTTGAACCTCTGCATATGCTTTGTTCTTACCTGTCACTCATGCCACTATGGAATACTATAAAGGATTAAGGCCAAGGGGTCTATATGATCTTGCTGTCTGTGAGGATCCTATAGGCTGCTATTTGTCGCATCCTTTGAATGGGTCCTTTGAATCCATTCCCATTGCTTTACCTGATTCAGAAGCCTCTGTTTGTATGCAAACCTCTCCCTCCAGGAATAATCCTTCTGGATTCGTACAGAATTACTACTTTCCCAGAACAAACCTGAATGTTGCTATGGTCTAAAGAAGCCTGCATGTTCCTGGACTTTTACAACAGATGAAAACAAGACGGTGTCTTTCGTGGAACCCCAAAGAAGGACAGTTTGCTCTGGTCTCACCCAGAACATACAGAGCACCTTCAACTCATGGTGAAGCGCCTAAGACTATTCAGGTTCTTAAGGGGGAACATATGCTCAACTGGACCAGACGTAAAAGCCACATGCACTTTTCCAGACCAGGCCCTAAAAAGATGAGATGAAGTATTTGCTGTCACCATGCCACATTCGGTCATCTAAAGAGCAGCAACCATATACAGCAAATAGTCTGCACAAAAGAGTATTCTAAATAACCTCACCAAAATAATCATAGCTGCAAGAAACCCTATGTAGAGAAGGCCAAAACCTCTAATCCATGTCTATATCCATATGTCTAGTTAGTTTAAATGGCTGCTATTTCATTCTGTTACACCACCAGAAGTTAAGGCTCAGTGTGCTCATCAGACAACACAAACAATGCCAGCACAAAAGCTAAAAAACCAGTGTTTTTCCTTGGAAGCAATGGGTATTTTAGCTGGAATAATTCAATTTAAGAACAATGTACAAGAAAGGACAATGATCTACAAGAGATCCTTAGTACTTGGAAATGTTACAACAGGACAGCATTAATTCTTGTGTTTCTTTGAAGTTTCTTGACATATTACATCCATACAAAGAGTTCATCGTGATTAAGAAAAATATCCTGATCTTAGTAAAATAAACATGCTTCAAAGTTCCATATTTGAAACTCAAATGCCACATGTGCAATAAAACTAAACTCCATTTAAGGCAAGTAATATATGTCACTTCCAAAATTTCTCAACATTAAATAGCAGTAAGGGCTCCCAACCCCCCAAACTTATCTGAAAATAAACATCATAGGCACCGTCAAAGAAAACAGAAGTTAATCTAACTGGAATTTCACTTTCCTGATCTGAGGAGAAATCCCACAGTACCTTCACATGGCATTGAAGCAGCTGACAGAATCCATTGCTACTAAATGGTAAATCACAACAGACTTCCACAGCCGGAGATCAGGCAAGTGATAAACAGAAAGGCACCAATCAAGTTCTTCATGGTACTTGTGACCAAATAAATTGTGTTCCTTCTGGGGTGGGTAACAGCCAGAGTTAAGAGTGACGGGAGGACTTGGAGGATGTGTCATTTAAAGGCAGGTCTGTGTTTACTCTTAAAGCCAGCCATCCTGTAACACTCAAGTCCATGCTAAGAGGTGACCAAAGCCTGAGCTCAGGACTTCTCTTGAGAGGGAAGTATCTGAGCACCAACGGGCACATAAATATTGGCCCAGGATGGCTTGGGGCTGAGCAGTCCCTCAGAAGCTACCCCACTGAGGCTGCTTCAAAGTGTGAATGCTCTGAGTCCAAGCAAGAGCTGGAGTGATGGTAAGCAGCCTCGACAAAAAAATGCAGGTACGTGAGGCTCAGTGTGCTCTCAAGCCCACTCTTTACCACAGGGTACATATCACCTGTGTTACCAAAGCTGTTTTAGAAAGAGAAAACATGCTGAGTTGTTTGGTAGCTTTTTTTTCCAAAATGCAGCTCTTCAAAAATTGGGGGGGGAGGGGGGGGACGGGGAAAGGCAGCAAGGACCAATCAATCAACCATTGATATCAGTGGCTACTTCTACTTGTATCTTCTACTGAAAGAATCTTTTGTACTTATATTTCCTTCATATATAAGTAAATTAGATTAGAAAACAAGAATCAAAGGATCCAAACAGTGACTCAGACAAGAAAAGTCCACTGAAAGTCACCAGAGCTGCTGATTTGAGTAAAGGCTGCGAATCTGATTGCAAAAAAATTATATTTCCAATATAGAAAAAGAAAACTAAATGTGTGGAAACCTCTGAAAATGAACGAAAATGCACTGAATGCAAGTACAGTTGATACGAACTGGCCTTGACCTCAGCTGACCTAAATTAAACTCCAATTATTGTGGGATTAATTCTTCTGGCATGAAAAACACAGCCTGTCAACAGGAACTGAAAACATCCCATAAATCAAGAAACGTTAAAGCCTAGTTGAGGATTATGCATGAAGAGTGAGAGGATTATGATAGGAAACAGTTCTTAGCCTGATGAGCAGCAAACCCAGCTTTCCAGATAAAGGAAATTGCATGTAATGCTCCCAGACAGCCTAGAAGAAAATGCTGCAAGCTTCTGCTAGATGAAAAAGATACGAAAGTCCAAATCTGTGGCATGAAGCCTTCCCATCCAAAGCCAACAACTGTTATAGGTATCTCTCTATCCCCCTGCGTGTACGCAGCTGAAATTAACACATTTTCTTTTCTAAGTGGATTGCAGTTTGCCATATTTTTTCACTTATCTGTTTACTGACAGCAACAGAATGCAATTTCCCACCATCTCTTTTAAGCTCTTCCTATCAGCATATCCGTTTTCAGGCTTTTTGCTTGATGCTGTAGGTTATACTGTTGGTGAGGAGCTGAACAAGAGGTAAAGTTATTTAAAAAGACAGGAGATAAAGAAATGCATGCAATTTGTTGAAACTTACTGCACATGAAGGAATGCCGACTTTCTCCAGCTTAACGTGGACTACACAACTCCTCTGTGTGCCCCAGTGGGGAATCAACAGGGAGATGGCACATAAATATTGAAACGTCTGTGACGTGTCCATGCTCGCAGTAAAAGTTCTCCATGTCTATGATTTGCCCTCATTCATTCCAGTTCAGGAAAGCCCTTGTGCATGTGCTTAAGCTTTGCTGAAGCCAACAGGATTTCAGTACAAGCTTAAAGTTAAGAATCTATTGAGAGCTTTCCTGAATAGGGATCTGTGCGTATTGCACTTGGTTCAGTCAACCCATGAGATTTTGGTTTCTAAGTTTTTCAGCACAAGAATAGAAAGGGTATGTTTTGTGCATTAAGATCAGTTTTTTCTAGTATTTCTAGTGTATGAAAATGTTTGGAGAGTGGTACAGAACAATTAATTCTGAAGAGACATCATTGTATATCATACATATGCACACATACATGTCTACACTCAGAAAAATTTTGCTCAGTATTGGAGAAATATTCACCTTTGTTTGGATCAATGCTGTGGTTGACTATTTCTGTAGCACAGTGTCCAGAATAACTGAATTATCCATGAAAGGTATACTGTCCATGTGAATGGCACACAGTCATTACGACAAGTGGGTGCTGTTCCGCACCCAGTGAAGTCCTTGTTGAGTGTACTGAACTAAATGCTCCATACTGCTGTGCAAGGTGATAGGTCCCATCAATGCATCCAAGTCGTTAAAAAAATCTACAGGGGGAAAAAAAACTCAGTATCAGAAGAGCGAAGCTGTATTTGCTACTTGTCACCCTTTAATAGATTTTATTCTCTTGCAAATTGAGTCAAGATGAACATTTCATGGGAATGAAAGTTTAGGGCTGGTGAGATTAATTTTAAAGCCCTGTGGTTCATGATGTTACAGGCTGATGCACAACAATTTTCTTTTTAAAGAACAAAACAGTGAGTTCTTCAGCTTTGCTTTTCATTAATTTCCATTGAGTCTTGATAAAGCAAACATATGCTGGGCAAGATTTATTTTGAGATTAAGGACAACTAAATCAAAAAGTCTACACGCAAGCATCTATCTATAAATATGCTCGGTATCTAAGCTACCGTGACAGACAAATAGAGGCCTGTACAACAAGGTCATCCCAGCCTAAAAAGTAATTTGTCTAACTAGCCACTAAGGACTAAATTCAGTTGCCTACTTAGAGGCATGTAGTGCCCACTTAAGATACCCTCAGACAGTTGATAAATACAGCCTGGACTGGGAGATCTAACACAGGACGTACAGGGTATTTCTGGAGTGGCAGTGCAGGAGAGGCTACCTCAAGTAGGATTTGGCAGCTATGGTTAGGCAACTGAATTGTGTCCCTGTGTCCCTTTCTGGGTGAACCGAACAGCTCTCCAAGCTCTGCTGTTTGTATTGAACAAATTTGCATCAACTGCAATTGGAGATTTAGCCCCGCAGCTCATATATACACCCCTACGCTTAGGTGTCCTCATTTTGATTTGAATCCTGCCCATGTCCCTGCCTTAAATACATAAATTAGCCTGAAAACCAAAGAATACTTTATTATCAAGTCAGATGCTGAGGCATTTGCTCATGGAAAGCAGTTCAGCTGAGAGAAGTTTGCTTTGAAGAGGGAGCGAGGCACCTCGATCCCATCTGTGTCTGCTCAGATTTGGGGAGGGCTAGGGGCTGCTCACTCCTTCTACAGAAAGGAAGCGTGCTCCTGCTTTTTGACATGGTCTGGCTAAACACATCCCATCCAGCTCCATGACTTTGCGGGGCAAGAAGCTGCCTTGCCTCCCACAAACCTTTCTCTCCAGAATAACACAGATGGCAGTGAATCCTACCCACAGCTCTGTCTGTGACCTGTCCGTCCAGTTCCGACCGGACAAATAAAGAAAAAAATCAGATGCTTCTGAGCGAGGCAGCTGTCAGAATTGCCTTTTGGGGCTGTTTTGCAACAGACTGGGAGCAGACTGAAGAAAAAATCACCTCTGCAGTCCCACTTTGCAGAGAGGATTCCTATCAAAATAGTTATTTGCCAGATCAAAATCATGTGACAAGTCTTCTAGAATAGCGCATTGCCCTGACTCACTCACCTCTGTTTTCCTTGGCCAGGTTGTCAGCCATCTCCCAGTAGTCATAGCTGTGCAGGATGCTGTTGGTGATGCTGACGTGGTTGGCGGCCATCTGATGAATGCGCTGCGGGATGCTGATGATCGGAGACGGGGAAGGGGCCCCTGTGCTCCCTTGGGATCCTACAGAGCTCACTGGAGAAGGGCTGGGCGACATGGGTGATGGAGTTCCTGTGCTCCTGGAAACAGATGTTAATACAGTTACTTAAAAGCTGTTGGGATTAAAAGCATGAAGATATCCAAACATACTGCAGGTATGAAAATATAATTTCTGATTGTCAATCTGATGTAATTTTCTGTGCCACTTACTTTCCACTGGCACCCCAAGGAGATGGGTTCTGGGCAGCTTTTGATGAATTCTGTAAAGGAAAAAATAATACACAATGCATATAATTTATATAATACTATGAAATGAAGAACATTAAACAGTACAAAAGTAAAGAAATGTAAAGAAAAAATTATGCAGATAGAAGAATTCAAGTCTCATGATACAATAAGCCCACTCAGCCTAGTTTGGTGTTGCGATGAAGCAGTGCTGCAGCACAGACTCAAATCACAGTCCATTAAACACCCTGGGATAGGGGATGATTAGGAAAACACATTAGTAGAAACTGAAACTTTTCATAGAAATCCTGGGAGCTCAGAAGAAAGCGCTGCCAGGAGTCTTTGTGAGGCTTAGGCAGGAATTGCTTGTGACAGAGAAAACCAGAAGAATTTCCTCCTACTCTCCTGCCCCCAAAGACAAATATCATTCTCCTAGGACCTGAGAGACTGCAAGTCTGCTCAGCCTGGCTGACCACGGGGATGTCAATCTGAGGCTCCTTCAGCTCAGATGGGTGTTTTAACCACCAGGCTCATGCATCTCTCTCATGATTGCTCCTCTAGGAGCTGTTCCCCTTAGTCTGAATACAGCAACATTCACAGGATCAGAGAGACTGCCTTTGTAGACCTGTGGTTTTTCTAGCTGAAGGGCTCCCCAGAAGGGGACGTGAGATCACTTAATGTGATCTCTTGTACACCTGCAATCATTAAGACTCCCACTGGTATACTGTGCTTAGGCTAAAGAATCAAATTGCTTGAGGAGAGACTACCTCGTGCAAACACTATGTTTACAGAGTAGGAGACATTCAGGTGTCTGCAATAACTGAAACTGAATAGCTAAAATGATATTAGTAGTTAATCTACAAGAGCTGGTGGGTATTTACTGGCAGGTTCCTGCCCATTTGACCCAAAACCTCCTCCCCTCTCCCAAGTGACTGATTTAATCCTGGGCCTGTGAGAAAGAAGGATGTAAAAACCCAAAGTCTAAGAAACAAAACTTTTCCGGTCTGTCCCAGCTGCAGCCTCATATTCAGC
This sequence comes from Limnodromus scolopaceus, assembly GCA_028565335.1. Lineage (NCBI taxonomy): Eukaryota > Metazoa > Chordata > Aves > Charadriiformes > Scolopacidae > Limnodromus > Limnodromus scolopaceus. The sequence continues at coordinate 142,092,615 of JAOXNO010000001.1, forward strand.
AACAGCCAATTTTTAATTCTGAAGAGAAAAGTGACCTCCTTGCAGCCTCCCCTGAAACCATACATCCCGATAACTATGTGCTGGGGAACAACCCTCCCTTCTCAACAACCACAGGAGACCAAGTCCTGCAGCTCCAGATCTGTTTAGGGGTATCGTTTCAATACAAGGCTGCAGGTGTTGCAAGCTGCAGGAGTTACAAGCATTAACAGCAGTACAAACACTCTTGGTCTCCCATGGCTTAGGAAGGAAAAATGATAAACAAGAGGCTTTAGAGCTTCACAGATTTCAAGGCCAGGAGCAATCCTCCAGGACACTCAATCCACAATTTCCCCTTTCAACCAATCATAGAACTTTTATCAGAAGCTTTTTAGGTTGTGTGCTGTTTTTTTTTTTTTTTTTAAAGGATAGCTAGTCATATAGAAATCCTAAGACACTACTTATCCTCCTTGTTCTCCTGTGTCCTGCATCCAATGTTTAGCAGGCCTCACAGTTAGGAAAACAGATTCTGTTTCAGGGCTTCAAGACTTAATTTTCTTAACTTCAGTGCTAGCTTTTGGATTCTGTTGGTCCAGTTCCAGCAATACTGTATGCCACCTGGTATTTACAGCCCTGTTTCCATATACGCAATGTTCACATCCTCTCTTAACCTGTTCTGCAGTAAGCTGGACACACCTCCTGAGCCTCTCTTCAAAAAGTGTGTTTTCTCAGTTTTGACGTGTCCTCTGAACTGCTTCTTGTGTTCCCACCTCTTTCATGCACACACCAACACTGGCTGTATTTTAGCAGCGGTCACATCACTGCTGTGTGTGCCCTGGCATTCTTCCTGCATTTTGACACTGGGCCTTCTACATCCCATGTAAGTGGGATGAAAAATAAGCTCTGGAGAGTCCCACAGGGGGTTATTTCTGCAATGGGTTTTCTTTTTTTTTTTTTTTTCTCTTTTTTTTTGTCAGGAAAGGCTGAGGTGTGAAAGAGAAAAATGAAAAGTTCTTATTTACCATCCTAAATAGAACCAAGCTGGGAATCCTCAGCATTTGCTCCTTGTACAGAATAGTTTATTTTATTTTTTTTCCTTTTCTCTTCTGGTCTGTCTCAGAACTACTGGCCTTCATCTTTCTAGTATAGTGTAAACTGCGTACATGTTATTTACTTACAGAGTTAGAGGCAGGAAAATATGAAAATCGATGTGAAGTCAAGGATACTTCCGCTGTAAATGTAACCAGCCTCTGCCTTACTGTACAACTTCCCACAGCTTTTTTTTTCTCATGACTTAGGTATATTACTCCAGTGTCCTCTCAGTTCTGCTCCAGAAAGGTAGGGGTAAGGATTCTAAAGAGTGTAATGTTGTAAGGGACCATCTCTTATTCCACTTTGTTTACTACTACCCATTCTCCTGATTTCTTTATGGTCTCAAATGTGTCTGGCCCCTGAATACCTGCGGCTTCTTTTTAATTCTCTGCTGCATTAATTTTTTTTTATAATGGAAATAAAATACTTAAAAGAAGATTTAAATAATAATTTTTTCTTTTCTAAAAGAAAGGTGTGTCTAATTTTACCTGCAAGTGTGTGTGACAAGGTTTAAAATCTTTCTTTGATTGATAATATATGTGGAAGTTCCTAATGCAGTCAACATTTCACGTCACTTGGTTTTGAAAGCTTTTAGATACCAAATATGAAATGAGTGGAGAATTGGCTTGTTTTCCACTGAAAATTATAGCAAATGGATTTTTTTCCTTTTTTTTCTCTCAAAGGTGAGAATACTTTCTAATGTGAAGCTACACTATCATTATATCAGCAGGGCCTCTGCAAAAAACCAAGCTCATCTTGGCTATAGCAGAGTATAAGTCCATTTTATGTTTGCTGTGAAACAGTTCTGTCTTCTAGTAAGAGACATTTTACATGGTTGAAAGCCTGACCAGCCTGTTCTTAATGCAGGTATTCTCTGAACTGGTAAGGAAAAATAAAGTGCTGTGATAGGCACATATTTCTTTCCCCTGAAATCAAGTCATTGTTAGAGAAACAACATGTTGAATTATATATTGCTAAATTTTTAGAAGCAATTACAGTGACTTCAATTTCAGTTTGACAATAACAGATTTGTCAATTTTCTTCACTGTCTTCATGTGTTCACAATCTGGTCATGAGCATTCATGCTTGTATTTGAATTTTATTATTAACAAAATGTCAAAGGATGGATGCTTTTCGTTTCAAGGTACCTCCCTCTGCAAAAAAACCCAACAGATAAGACCTCTGTTCAAAGACAAATAGCTGTTCAGGTCCCCCAAAAGTTTGTCTTAAAGCTTTTACTCTGTAAAGTTTGCACCTATGTACTTGTATGTACATATTATTATTTTTTTTTAATTAGAAAGATAAAGGCTAGTTTTGTGTTTGGAGATGAAATGTTGGATGGACTGGCTGCTAGGTGAGCTCCATCTGAAAGGTTTTGTTCCTTGAACTTTCAGAGAAAGATTGCCTGTCAAATAAATTACATTACTTTGAATGACTTCCTGTCTTACTCAAAATAACCAGGGTTTGGACCTGCCAGAGAGTGGAAAATGGAAGCAGTAGCAGGCACAGCAAAGGAGGATGGGGAAGCCAGCAGTGCCACGTCAAGTACATGGCAGGCAGTTTGGCTGCCCTCTGATGCTTTCGTACAACTCCCACTGAAGTCAACGTGGGCTGTTTGCCAGTTCCTTGGGTAAGAACACATCCCACTGCACTGTCCTACCTATTGGTGCTGCTAAGTGGAAGCCCTCAGCTGAAGGCTGATCTAGATCAAAGTCTTCAACTCACAGGTAGTCTAGTGGGAAGTGTAATCCTGGAGGGGATTCTTAGAGCAAAATCTGCAAAACCTATTCGCAACAGAGCTGGATAGCACTAGACAATCGACCAAGAATAATCTGAAAATACCTGTTTGTTAGTACAATAAATTTCTCATCCTTCATGAAGGGCCACAGTGTGTATTTTGCAAAGAAGGGCCTTGTGAAGGCAGCAGAACTGACTAGAGATCAGATGTTGCCATGGGGGTCTACAGTAAAACTCTACTGACTTCACAGGGGAAGAACTAAGCCCAGCACAGCTACTGCTTTAGTAAGGTACTGTATTTCCTATAATGACACACTGATCTAAAAACATGTCATAAAGAACGCACCTTGAAATACTCAATAAGCGCTTTCGAATACTTGACTGCGTGGTCTCTCTTGAGTCGGAACATCCTCCAGTACAGAAGGGCCAAGCAGCGGTAACTAGAACAAAAGCGAGAGCAGAAGGTAAAGCACTCCCCCTGAACAGAAATCCCAATTAATTATCTTAAATTCTCAAACTAACAGAGTGGAAGGCTGACAGCACCTTGCTTATGGTTTTTATCACCATTTGTTTACAGTACTTTGCTCTTTGCCACGGATTCATGAGCAAGGCTATGTATTACAGCCAGGACAGGTCACACTGACAAATGCTACCAGTGAGGTACCAACGAACGTGTACTCAAAAGGGTTTGCAAGGTTGGGTTCCCAGGTTTTGATTCTGCCTTGAAGTCTGCACACTTGACCAAAGGCCTCTCCCATGTAAAGGTCATTACAGGCCTGGAACTCAACATCTGCACTTTTTTTCTCTTTCTTTTTGCAAATGCAAAGGCAGCCTTTTGGCGTATCTTTTCCTGGGGCTTTATTGCAATAGCCCGGAGCCTGTATATATTGAACTGGAGATATAATGGGTGTATTTTATGTGCACTCAGTGGTCTCTTCCAGCAGCTAGAGATAGCTGGGAAACCTCTGATCTGCCCAGATTTCACCAGCCATGCTCCTCTGTGGGAAACCAGAATTGAGATTGTTTTGGACCCTGGAGACTATTCCCAGGCCACCTGCCTGACTTTTTCCCCAGATGAAACCAGTAGTGGGCTGAAAAACTCAACGTGCTGTAACTGGAAGTGTCTGTCCCCATGTTCCTTGTTAGTCTGCAGAGTGCCACACACCTTTAATGCTATGAAATTAAATGAAAGTAATAGCTATTAACTATAATTATACATCACAATAACTGATATTCAGCATCCAGGACACACAAACTCTTTTATTTGCTATTGGCTTAAGGTGTACTGGTCTATTTTCTGAATCAAGAATGACCACCACCTTTTCCCAGCAAGCATTTTGATCAAGCAGGTGTGGGATTGCCCCAAAGTGACACAGCTTTCGAAGCAAAAGTCTGGTGTGTTTTGCTTTCCCTTTGGCAGCAGAGGCCTTATTTTAAAAAGGGGCATTTAGTCTCAGAGCTAACCCAAAGCACCAGAAGGTTCCTTTGAGTTTGGAAACACCCCATCTCCAAACCTCAGAAAATCCCTCGAATTAGCAAATTGCCCTTGGAAAAAAAAAAAACCAGAAACAAAACACAAAACATAAATAAAATCCCAGCCAGGGTTTCTCAGCCGGTTTGTCTCCCGTCCTGACAGCAGAAGGTGAAGTTCTGCCTTCGGCCGCTGGAGGACAGTCTCTCCTTAGGAGAAGCGCAGCCGGTTGCGCCGGGGAGCTGGCAGCCCGCCCGGCGGGCGCTGGGAGCAGCCAAGGGGATGCGGTGGCCTCGCAGCCACCATAACTCTCCCTCTGTCACCTTCACAGGTACAGCACATATGCAAATGGTGTCAGCTCATCTGCTGGCTGGCAGACGGTGAGTTAAGATTGCTATTCATCGCCCGGAGAAGGCACCGTCTGCTTTCCCTCCCGTTGACCTTTCTGCTGAAACAGATGCAGCGGCTCCGTGAAATTTGGATGTGGTTCCGCACACACCGAAGCGCTCCGGCAGTTCCGAGCAGCCCTTCATAATATGGCTTTATTATTATATATATATTTTTTTTTACTGGCTCTTTAGTCATTTTCCCACCTAAGCGTTTTTAAAGCAATTGCCATGAAGGTATTCCGTACTCCTCTGGATGGCACAGTAAAGCGGTGACAAAGAAAGGGCATTTAAAAAAAAAATTGCATCTCTGACTATTTTGTTCTTTTTTATACAAATAATTAATTAGGACTCCTTATTTATGGAGGCTAAAGATGCATTTCATTTGGATTTTTAACAGATGGTTAATAGATGTTAAAAACACACTTGCTGATTGCAAATGTCCACTTACTGAGAATCAGTAACCATGTAATAGGTATTTTATGTATTAACTACATAGATACTAAATTAAAATTTGATTTTAATAACATTTTAGTATTTTACTAGCAATGAGCAACCATCCTATAGAATCTAAGGTGCACGCAGGTATATCTAGAAATCTCAATTTAGAAGGTAATCCAAGAGGCTTAATTATCGCCATTGCCATATCTCCCTTCATATAATGTAAATATAATTTATGATTATTGAGCCTAAAATGTCAGCCACAAAAGAAATTACCGAGCTATCGGTACAAAAGTACATCACTCATAAAAACAACAAACCATCAGGCATTTAAAAATTAATTACGTTGACGCACCATAGCTGACCTGTCACAGTCAATAAGTATGAATTGCTTATTTACAGAGACAGAATGCAGACCTGGTGCAGTGATACAAGGGCTGGACCTTCCCGGAGCAGAAAGTATTCTCTTAATTTCAAAAGACAACATAATCCTATATGTTTTGGTCCAGCATCTGATTTTCAAGAACTGGCTCACTGCAGAAAAGAAGCCTTTTGAGGAAATCTTGATCTACTAACCATAATGCTGCCAGCTGTTTGTCTTCTGGAGTGGCGTTGGGGCCTGAGTGGGTTTTTAGTCTCACTGCATACCTTAAGCAAAAGGAGAAAAGCCAATGTGAGTTAACTGAGACAGCTTTATACTACTGATCGGAGAGGTAAGCTGGCCAATGTCATTCGATCTGCTCCCTTATACATATTTGCTCAAGTTGCCAGACATGCACACGCTTTTTCTGCTTGTGTTTCAGAGCTGTTTTGCCATCAGCGGTGCCTCCCTGTGCTCTTTAAACAGCAGTAACTCCCTTGAGCACCCGTCAGTCCAGAGGGGAGCCCAGCTGGCGAGGTGATGCTGTCCTACCAAAATAACCTCGGCTGCTGTGGAGACCCAGTTACACAGAGTTCATGCAGAAAGGTTTTCACAGCGTTTGAAGGCAGACGACAGCCTGCCTTGAAGCTGGTGCTGCCCTCACCCTGCCAGTTCTGAGCGTGTCTACCCAGATTTGCTCCTCCAAGCAGAGCACAGCAGAGGGGGAACATGTGGCTCAGAGCTATTTTTGCTCGTATGACATTACATTCAAATTCTATAAATATTAAACATCTACAGAGGTAGCGCTGCTGTTTCAAGAGTGTATGTGCTATGCAATCACAAATTAGTTTCTGGAAATCTCAGCTTCCAGCTGAATACCTGAACAATGGACAAGGTGAGGACAACACACAGCACTTCTGGGCTTGCTTCCAGAAAAATACCTGTTCCCCATAATTAACTGCTTGTGTCATTTTTCTTATCTTTGCTTTCAAACTTTAATCCTGATATCTGTGCAAAGATTTGTATGAACATTTTTTATTTCAACAGGCATACCTAGATAACCACTTATTTTTCTGAGCTGCAGCAAGTGAGATCAACAGCAATTCACACTACAACACAACCACAGCTACACACATTATTGAAAGCTATGGATCTGCAAGCAAAATTCATTTCCAGAGTTAGGACCATATATTTAGTACCATGAGAAAAGACAGGGCAGACAAAGAAAGAGCTTTCTGCCTTTTGAAAAAAGAGAAGGGAAGAATTGCAGAGCTGGGATATATTATTCTCTTACTGAAAAAAATATTTTGTTTTGTTTAATAACCTTCCAGTTAGAAAGCTGGCCTCAGTCCACTGAAATGCATGAGAAGACAGCCCTAAGTGGAATAAAATGCCAATGGAATTGTTAACATGTAAGAAAATTTTCACATCAACACCAAGTCCAAAAGAATGCAATTGTTTTAGAAGCTTTGCTTCGTTATGAATATGATTAAAAGCTAAACTGTTTTCCTTCCTATGAACTGAGTCCTGATGAGACCTGCGCGGCTGACTGTCCTGCAGAATGATGCCACGGTCACTGACAGTCCAGCTTTCTCCGCTAGTGTGACTGGGCTCGCTCGCTTGCGGAGAGACTCACTCAGCTGCTGGGATGATTTTGACCTTGTGGTCAATGACCTACTGACATTGCCAATAATGTTAACTATTACTACCACCTATAATGGAGAAAAGGACTTAGGAAACAAACTTTCTTCATAGGGACTGCAGGTGGGACTGAATTCTAGACTGTCCTGTTTGGAGAGCCATGAAGGTGACTAAATGTACAGGTAGCTTTAGTATGAGCTGGACTGTTTTTGGGACTCCACTGGCTACAGTAGGAGCGTACACACCGAATGGACCTTGAGTGTCCATTTTTCTATCACCATTCACATCTTCTTTCAGGTAACCTTTAAAATGCAGTCTTAAACACACTGCAAAATTTTGCAGACTACCACTCCATGTTTTGATATTATGTATTATTATTTTTCTCTTTTGAGTAGCATTGGACTTATATCACTAAACTCTTAAAGTAATTTGCAACTCAAGTAATATGAAAAGCTTTGGGGTTTTTGTTTGTTTTGGTTTTGTTTTCCCCTTTGCATTCTACACAGTTTCCTGATTTAATTTCCACAGAAATCACAGATAATACATACACATTACATATGACTGATGAGGCACTTGGGAGGACTTCACTTCTCCCCTCTTACTGTATCTAGGGAATTATGTGATAATGTAGATGAGCACGTTTGCAGAGACAGAGTAACCCCTGAGGTCATCTCCTCCCTTCCTACCTGATGAGTTCAACTGTTTCTGAATACATTGTATAAGGGGATTTAGATTCCATTGGGCCTTGTTCCATTGCATTTCCACACTCAATAAACGATAGTGCTGCTTCTGCATAATTCAGTGCCTTTCCAAACTTTTCCACCTAGAGGGAAAAAATAAGGACACAGAGAAATAGTGTAATCATAAAGATAAGGTTACATTTGATGGGATTTTCTCCACATGAATTGTAAACTTGACACAAGTTGGTATGTCTTCAGCTTCATAATTTTTCTTATGAGAAAGCTAAAACCCATCAAACCCTGTGCACCACTGAAAATTGTAAGATACAGAAAGCAGAGCTGAAAAATCTACAAGATGTTTTTTGGTCCACACTCTTGTGTCCAAAGAAGGATCAACTCTGCCTAGGACATTTGTGACAGATGTTTGTCAAAAATCTTGCAGTGCTGGAAATTCCACAAACTCATCAGGCCTTTTGTTCCAGCTTTCATTAAAAAGGTTTTCACACGTCTTTGCAAATATAGTCTGTCATCACTCAACAAAAAAAGGTAATGATTATCTTAAACTAAGAGAATGAGAATTAAATACTTTGACTGCTAACTCTTACTCAAAGGCTGATCTCTGTTCTCAGGTCTTCTTTATCCCTACCATTTTCAGCACTGCTTGACCACACTTTCTTCTTGTTAGGAATTTGCTTTCTGTGTCTTCCTCCTCTTTCAGGGACTTCTCTGCTCCCTTGGCTTCTTCTGCCATTCTTTTCCTTGCCCCATTCCTTATCCTATTTTCAGTATTTGTTTGACTCTGTGTGTGTGTGTATTTGTGTACTTATATGGATATATGTGCAAATATGTCCTCAATGATGGTGTATATGCAAATGTGCACATAATGGTCATATATGTACACTTACATACCACTTATCTGCTCTCAGAATTTCATTTTTGATGTAGATGGAGATGAACCATACTAATACCTCTCGGTCCTGACTTCTCTTTCCTTCAGTCAGAACTCCTGCGGTACATAAAGCCCATTAATGGACTGGATGCATTTGGTTGAAATCTGATGCACACAGTGAAAGGTTAATGGACCTTATTCTTTTCCAAGGGATAAAGATTTTAAATAGTAACTTTGGAATGGCACACTGGCTTCAATCTATTTTAGGTTCTTATATGACTCCCATTGTGATCATACGGGAGAACTTCACAAACTTTTTATTATATTTCTCTCCCCAACGCTCTCGTGCGGGTGGAAGTGCTATTATCCCAATTTCACAGATGGGGGACTAAGGAGCAGAGAGACTTGGAGTAATTTTCAGGCTGCTCACTCTAAGTGCCTATGTCAGGTATTGCAGTGCCAAAGCAGGAGGTATCGAACCCAGCAAGGTGATTCAAAGTACCTGGAGGCACTTTGGCCATATGGTGATTCCTCCAGGATCCCTACATGGTCAGGGAAGGAGAAGAAGTACCTGCAAAGGGCGATTCACAAGGTGTGAGTAAGGTGCTGGTCCACTGCGTAGGGAAGCTGAATGTGAAGGATATTTCAATCACCTAGTACTGAAGGGAGGCTATTTAAACTGTGCCTAAGTGACTGTCATGAAGGAAACTTGTGGCACAGCAGAGAATAACGCTTGCACCTCCTGTTTCTGGGAGTCTACCATAAAATCATTTCTCTTTGAGCTAAGAATTTCCTTTGCATATTAAGTGATCTTTTCCATTCTGTTTAAAGCAACACACTAAAATGCACCATTCGTACTTCTCCACAATATTTTCTGATTTAAGACTCACTTTGGAGTAATATGGAACTGAATAAACCATGGAAATTTGCGCTAATAAACTCAGGTAGAGTGTAAAACTCAGCATTGATGTCCTAAATAAAGAGCCTGCTTCTGCTTCCTTGGCCTTTTTACATTCTGCACAGCTGAGAAAAAGAGGTGAACAGAGACTCTGAGCCACCTTTCTTCTTTCCTGCTGCTGTGACAACAAAGTGTCTGCCTGACAGAGCAAGGCAGGACTGTAGCTATTCCCACGTGCAAGATATAGAATCACAGCATCACATGGGGTTGGAAGGGACCTCTGGAGATCATCTAGTCCAACCTCCCTGCCAAAGCAGGTCTGCCTAGAGCAGGTTGCACAGGAACTTGTCCAGGCAGGTTTTGAATGTCTCCAGAGAAGGAGACTCCACCACCTCTTGGGGCAGCCTGTTCCAGTGCTCTGCCACCCTCAAAGTGAAGTTCCTCCTCATGTTTAGGTGGAACTTCCTATATTCAAGTTTGTGCCCCTACACTTGCCCTTGTTGAATTTCATCAGGTTCCTCTCTGCCCAACTCTCCAGCCTGTCCAGGTCTCACTGTATGGCGGCACAGCCTTCTGATGTGTCAGCCACCCCTCCCGGTTTTGTATCGCCAGCAAGCTTGCTGAGGGTACATTCCATCCCTTCGTCCAGGTCATTGATGAATACATTGAAGAGAACTGGACGCAGTACTGACCCCTGGGGAACACCACTAGTTATGGATCTCCAACTAGATTCTGTGCCACTAATCACAACCCTCTGAGCTCTGTCTGAGCCATATTAATAGCCATATTAATCATAGAATAATAAAAGGGTATATTGTGTCTGCCATCCCAAAGGTCTGATGTTTTTAAGGCTGTGCTACTTTATTCATAGTGCTGGACAAACGTGGCCTTGGAGAAAGCTGAGAGGTGGCCAGGCTGAGCTCTCCTGGAGCACTGCGTACCTCGTTGCACCCACTTGCTTGGAAAGACAAGCATCTCTTTAGTGCTCCATATAGCCTCAGATTCCCCTTTTTCTTACCGGCTACACTGTTAAGACAGGTGAAAGCAAGGGTCAAGAATCTGTTTGTTGCAACACTGCTTTGCGTGAAAGATGTTCCTCTAGGGCTACACAGATTTCTCGTGTGCTTCTGATTATGTTAGGAAATATCTGCTACGAAAACAGGTTTCTTCTGGCACCGAAGAATCAAAAGAGGCTCTTTAAAAAAGTACAAATATCTCACCACCAGACCAAATTTGGGGATACAAATACAGGACCTAGTCAGCTAGTTAAACTGAGAAAATAGGTATGTGGATCGCTTACACAGCCTCCATTACTATAGTTACTAATTAAAGCAAAAGAATAAATGGAAAGTTTTATTTATCCAGGCCTTTATCTCAGTAAGTCATTATTTGTTAAGTCATAGTTTATTGGGCTATGAACATTTGATTATATAAACATTTCTTAATTTAACAAGCCTAGCCATCCTTATAATAGATTTTATAATTACCCCAGCAATACTGCACTGATGAAGAAACTGCATTACAAAAATAATTTGGAGCAACATAACTGGAAAGAAAATGTTCTCACCATTGCATCTGCTTTATGCTTCTTCCGTTTAGCTTCCTGCATAAAGTAATCTGCATTGCGTGGCCTACCAGGGGAAAATAAGAAGACATTTTATTATTTTCTGAAGTGTAGAATATTTTCAAGTTATTTTTCCCCTATTTTAAACCTGATTTGCAAACATTTTTTATGAAGAAAATACACTTATCATGTAACCATGCATCTTCTGTTTCCAAATTGCTGCCTGTGGAGACAATAGCATTTATGGCTGTTCTCATTCTTTAGAAGTCAGTGATTCAAAGCAAAAAAAAAGCTAATAAAATGCGTTTTTATGGATTATATAAACTGCTTCCCAAATTAGCACAGTTTTGATCTGCAAAACGGATGCAAGCGTTAAGCGGAACAAGTTATTCCGTCTTCTCCTCTCCCTGGTGCTTGCTTACCTCTTTTTCTACTCCTCTCTGTGCACTGTCATTTGCCTTGGCGTCTCCCTCCTCTCAAAACAAGTGTGTGTTTAATCTCTCCCCTTTGAAAACACACATCGAACCTGCTTGCCTCCACAACTACCATCTCACCCCCCTTCTCCCTCTTATCTGTAAGCATGCTGAGAGCTCTATTTACTTTTGCTGCCTGGAGTTCATCTCCGGCTCGGTGCTGGGCTGCCTGCTGCAATTCCACTGGCGTCGCTTGTGCCAATTTCTCCATTGATTTCTCCTCAAACACATCTCAGAGACTCCATCCCTTCCTTAACCTACCTGACCTACTGACTGCAGGGCACAAATTCAACTGCTGCCTCTGCTGAAATTCGCAAGTCCATTTCTGATCCAGGCTTATCCACTTCCATTCAAATTGAAAACACAAACTGAGATCTCCTTGGCAATGTCTGGTCACCACCTCAGTGAGCTCCTCATGGCTAAAGCAAATTTCTTCATCTCCTCCCACAAGGTCTCCCTATTGCACCTTTCTCAATCACGGTGGAGAATCGACATTTGCCATGTCATTTCAGGCCATAACCTTGCATCTTCAGTTGTTGCCTCTTGTAAAAGTCTTCCCATTTCCTAAGCCTGCAGATTCTTCCAGTCTCATATATGTGGGAGATGGCTGCCTTCTTTTTCTACTCAGCTAAAACACATCCTGGCTCTTCTCAGCTTATACTGTGGTTACTGCCATATCCTTGCCTCTCTCAGAGAAGGACGTTTTGCCTTGCAAAATAATTTTCTTAGTATTGGTTAAAGTGTCATCCCTTTGCCCTTATCTAATGAAAATGAAATATTCCTGAGTAGTCAGAGTATGAATTCTGATGTTTTTATCATTCATAATTTTAAGTGCTTGGTGTTAATGATATGATATTATTGCCACTCAGCAATGCATTTTAGGTTAACCCTGGTAGGCAGCTCAACCCCACACAGCCGCTCACTCACTTCCCTCCAGTGGGATGGGGGAGAGAATCAGAAGAGTAAAAGTGAGAGAACTTGTGCATTGAGATAAAGGTAGTTTAATAGGTAAAGCAAAGCAGAACAAGGAACTCATTCCCTGCTTCCTATTGGCAGGCAGGTTTTCTGCCATCTCCAGGAAAGCCGGGCTCCATCATGCTTAATGGTGACTTGGGCACACAAATGCAATCACTCTGAACATCCCCCCTTTCTCCTTCTTTCCCCAGCTTTTATTGCTGAGCACAATGTCACAAGGCGTGGGATAACCCTCTGCTCAGTTGGGATCAGCTGTCCTGCCTGTGTCCCCTCCCAACTTCTTGTGTGCCCCCAGCCTACTTGCTGGCGGGGCGGTGTGGGAAACAGAAAAGGCCGTGAGGCTGTGGGAGCACTGCTCAGCAACAGCTAAAACATCCCTGTGTTATCAGCACTGGTTTGGTCACAGATCCAAAACACAGCACCATACAGGCTGCTATGAAGAAAATTTACTGTCCCTGCTCAAACCAGTACACAATTCTAACTAGTTTTTCTCAGCACATTTGTTTCAAAAGTGTTATGTGTCAGTCAGAGATGTAAAAACTGAAGTCAAGGGGATGGATGAGTAAAAAATTCTTTCTGATAGAGTAAGAACATGCTCAGACCCAAAACTGAGATCAGTGGGAGCAAGGGGGAGCCTCTTGACAGGACAGAACAGCCGTATATACTTCCTTGCGACCACAAGGCTATTTGGCAATGCGTTTACTTAGTCTATTTCCTTATATTTAGGTGCACACAATTTCAAGGACATTTAATTGCATCACAGAAGATTAGTCAACATTATTTTGATAAGAAGGAAGGCTAAATATCACTAGATGGAAATAAAATTCAAAGTCTGGCTAATTTTGAATGACCTCTGCCCCAAAAATCTTGTTGATATGAAGAAAAACATTTCCTTTGCTCCGACTTTCTTTAAAATATTTTTCTGCCTCAGAGTGGAATTTCTCCCCAGCTTACTCTACCCAGTAGGTCAGAAAGTGGACTAAAGACAGGTTTGTGTCCCACTATCTCATAACCTACTGCAGCTGCAAATACATCCTGTGCCCAGCGAGGTGCTAACATTATCTTAATAATATGAACCATCTGGATTTGGTCTTGGTCAATTATGAAATATTAGACATTGAAACAGTGTTAGCTTGATAAAGAAAAATAACTATGTTTTCAGAACCACTGAAAGAATTCTTAAAACAATGTTAAGTCCCGTCTCTCTTCTTCTTGTGCAATGACCTAGGTAAGATGGTTTATTATGAAGTGCCAAAAAGCAAAGCAAAGCAGAGCGAATCAACAAAACAGTGGTCTCATGTCTCTGAAATGATCAAAGTGATGAACCTTTACATGATCCTTTCAAACCCAGGTCATTAAAATATGTCCTTTGCAGCACTCCTTCCCATATATGACCCAGCACTATATGTCTAATTTGCCTTTTTGAAGCATGATAAGTTGCTGTAAAAACAAAGTGAGATAACACAATGTAATTGTGTTACATTACACAATTCTGCCCAGGGAAGTCGTGGATGCCCCATCCCCGGAAGTGTTCAAGGCCAGGCTGGATGGGGCTTTGAGCAACCTGCTCTAGTGGGAGGTGTCCCTGCCCATGGCAGGGGCGTTGGAACTTGATGATCTTCAAGGTCCCTTCCAACTCTAACCATCCTATGATTCTAATTATGGTCTACTTATTTATAAGTTAATTGTAAAATGATTTTCAATTTATAGCAGGATGTATTCTCCAAAGTTATGATTAGCAATGAGGATATTAGCAAGGGGCATGAAGATTACTGAACCAAGAAGCCTGCTTTGAGGGCCCTGCCATAAGGTGGCTAACCATAACGCAATGTGCAAAAACTGAAGTCATCCGTTTGTACTAAGTCCATTTGTACTAATTGTTTTCTGGGAAGCCTAATACTAAAAAGAAACTGTCAGAAGGCAATTTTGAAACAAAGTATATATATTCTCAATGTGAATGCTTAGGTATTTCCATAGGAAAAATACAAAATTGATTTACAAATCAGGGGATGCCTAATAGAAATTAAGATTCAATGGGAAAAAATGGATAGGGTATGTTTTCTTCTAGTTTCTTAAACAGAGCTTGTTCAATAGCATTAATAAACACCCCAAGTCAAATTCTGATCTCTTTATGCCATATATGAAATACTATTCTTCAATTTATCACTACGTGTTAATAAACTTCCTATTCAGATTACTAGCCTGCATGTTGGGTGAAAATGGAAAGCTGAAATGTCCTGCAGATTTAAGGTATGTTTATGTACATTACATACATTTCTTATATCATTTTAGTAACAAAATAAGGATATGCTTGGATTTAATTATTTTCTGATTCTTTAATGAGAAAGAAAGGTTTAAAATTCAGTTTTGTTTAGATTCCCACTGCACATGAACATCATTTGTCTTTTTAAATCCAGTATACTAGTTTAAATTATTATGTCATGAAGTAAAAAACCAGAAAAAAACCCCTCTTCTGTAGGCTCCTTGAAGAAAATAGGTTACTTCAGCTCATGGATATATACAGACGTATGAGAAAACTGATGCATAAATTAATTACTCAGGATAGTTCTTTTGCATACTGAACATTTCATATCTACGAAGTTCACAAAAAATTGCTAATCGTATTTTCATTTTATAGACTCTTAAGTTACAGTGACTGAGAACCTGTATCTGTTACAAATGTGAAGGTTTATCCAAATTTCCTCTGCAGCTTGGCCTATTTAGTTACATTGGTGATAATCTCAGACTGGAGAATTTGCAGGTAATCTCACCGGATGTTAATTTCAAATACTATGTTATTGATGAGAGACATCTTGAGGAGAATCAAATCTGTTTTCCCACTGATTAAATTCGGAAAGATCTGTGGCTAAACCCCTTTTCAGGTCTTTGGTCTAAAGTTTGCAATCCCTCTGAAGATCACAGCCTTGCTACAGCCTGAGAAGACAGATAATAAATTTATACAGGATTAGAATAGTACTGGACTTCTGGTTGAACTGGAGTGGGTGTGAGTATCAGAAGAAGCACTGGAGTCTCTTTGTTAGGCTTACTGGTCATGAATGTAAACTGAAGTCCCCCAGAAAGTTATTCACTGACTTCTGGTTTTCAGAAAATTGAGTCAGATTCTCCTCTTAAGTTATTTACAACTGTATGTATCTATTGGTGTCAGCCCTGTCACTCCAGATTTACAAACAGAATTCAGGACTCTTAAAAAAATAAAATTAAAAACAAGTCTGACTTCAAATTAACAGGTACAAACAAGTGTTTTATCTCTATTAATAATCCTGACTGCACAAGAAAGTCTTTTGTTTCTGTATATCTGATTGTTGGTACATTTGGAAATACAGTTCTCTTCAACAAAGCCAAAAAGGAGTTCTAATACACTGCTCTAATGCATCTCATATATCTCTCTGAAAGGCAAGAGAAAGAGCGTAAAGCATCAGTGCCAACTAAGTCAGGCCGCTGGTGAATTCTCCCTGGGATCAAGTGTCATTATGTGAAACTGGCTGCTCTCGAGGAGAATTTACCCTACTATGTTGATTGGGGAAAGCAATCAAGTACCGCTGGAACCATTTCAACGCATTCTCAGTCAATGCTAGCCAGTCACCTAGGCACTGCAACAGAATCCAGCCTTTGACAGAATAACCCCCCCATGGCTAGATCTGATAGTACAAACAAGGCCAGGCTTCCTTTTCAGCAGCGGCATTCAAACCATTTATGACTTTGACAAGGGCAGTCTCAGTAGCATGGCTATGGCTGAATCTGGGATGAAATTCATCAAACAATCCGCTACTGTCCCGAATTTCTCTCCCTCGCCTTGCCACCACTTTCTCTGGGAGCTTGTCGAAAACCAGCAGGAAAGACAGCATTGCCATTGCTTGTTATGTGGCGCGGGATCCCAGCGTGAGGTGAGATGGCTGCGGGCATCGTAATTACTCCCCTTCCAGAAGCAGCCTTTCAGAATTTCCAGGCTGTTGAGCTCCTAAGAGTGGTGTTACTGTTACCCAGGTGAAACGCTTGTGTGTGTATATTTCTCTCATCCTATTTAGCTCTATGTCATTATAGCGCATCTCTGCCACCTTCGTCTTTTGCTGCCTTCTCTGAATTTAATTTACTCCAGTTTAGCAGATAATTGCAAAAATGTAAACTCATGCAGTAAAAAAAGGGAAGAGAATCAAACAAAGTGAATCAATAAAAGCCTTACTTTGTACAGTAATTTATCAGCATCTACTGCAACATAATCTCCTTGGAACTCTGAGCAACCGCTGGTATTTACAGAGTACGGTGTAGCTTAGACTCCAATATACAATTTTAATTATAACTGCATTCAAAACCACATTTTTCATCTAATTTTTATATTTTATATGAACTAAGTACTAAACTATAGCATTTTCTGCTTCATTTACATAATCTACTACTTGTACATTATTTCTTACTGGGGTATGGTGCTTTATGAGGATATATTAAAAAAAACTAATAAAAGTTCAATTAAACATCATAAATGTAGCCAAGTGCATATTTTAATACCCTTCAGAGATAATGCTGCTGAAGTGTTATAAAAAAACAAACTAGTACTTCCTCAATGTACTACAATTGCATGTAATAAAAGCAGCTTAAATCATAATTCTAAATATAGGACCAGTTTCACAACTTGAATAATCTAGACCCTAAAAAAGTGGGTGTGCTGGAAAGGAGCAGAACAGCAAACTGAGCGACTTTAAAATTTGATCAGAGCTAGGGGCAAATCAGAAGAAACTGGCGTAGCCAGGGTTAGCCCATGTCCAGTTTTGAAGCTGTGCCAGTAGGCCCCGAACTTTCAGCCCAAGAAGAGAGGAAAATGTTGTAAGAGCAAGAGAACCATGTAAAGTGAAAGGTAGGTGTATACGGCCCTGCCTATGTGTCAGGTATGTGTCAGGAGCATGTCTGACATGTTGGGCCACAGATAAAGGTGGTCACGTTGGGGGCAAAGGATAGAGATGAGCAGCCATTACTATGCAAAATAGTGTTCTCCCCTGATGTATCATGACATCTTGCTGATCTCACAACTTAAAATAAGTGCTGTTTTATGCGACTTGGCAATGAAATGTCTGGGGCATGGCACACATGATGGCATAGAGGGTAGGGGAGAGCCCATGGCACTGCACAAGGTGGGCGCCCAGTTATGGGAGTCCCATGCTCACTATGGCAGACCCAGCAGGTCTGGGAAGGTCAGCAGAGGAGCATACAAGTGGGGAGGGCAGAGAGTATTTGTGACCCATTTAAATGATAGCGCAACAGGCATTTCAGAAAGATGGGAACAAAGGATTCAGGCCAAATGTAAGAAAAATTTACTCAGTCACACAACTACAAAACTGCTATCTTGTTGGGTTTAGTATAACAAGGTCAATAGCTTTGATTAGCTGAATAGCTGAATACTACAGATACCTAGAGAGGGAGTTACTGTTGCAAAAAATAGCAGACAAAATTAAAGCCTAGCACCTAATTTAAATGAAATAAAGACGGATAAAATAAGTGGGGATTCCTATTTTGGCAAAATTGCAAAAACGCCCAGACTAATGATGTCAATGGAGTGAAATACAAGAGACCATGAGAAAGAGTCAAAAACTACTACAAATTCCTGGGCATGACCCAGATTCATGACTTAAAGATACCCGTGAGAAATCAATATCTAGACTAAAACATGCAATGGCAAAGCGTGCAAGCGAAGAGAGAGGAATGAAATAAGTATTAATGATAGGGACTTGAGCTCCTGCATTAAAAGTGGAGGGAGAAAGCACTACATCCTTGCAGATATGCTAAAATTGTGTCTTATTCAATGTATGTTAAATAGATATTCTGAAATCAACTAATTTCAATCAAAAGTTGGGTGAAAGCCTTTACAGTCACACCTGGGGAGAGAGGGCAGATCCTAACAGTCCAGATCTATATTGTTTTAAAATACCATGAATTCTCAAGAGGCAGCTGAAAATCAAAGGCAGAAAGATCCTTCTGGGAGAGGGACTACCTGGCAGCCAGCTCTGATGTTCCCAGCTCTGATGAGTGAGAAGCCAAGGTGTGGGTGAAACTTCTGAGTGACAGTACATCTGAAACCTGACCCAATGAATGGGGTATCTATACTGAAAGGACCAGGCAATCCCAAAACAAAGGCTCTGTCCACGTCTCTGTTCTGCAATGCCTGTCTAAGAAACTTCAATAATCGTAGGATTTGAAAGAAATCATAATCAGTCACTAGAAGACCAGGAAAGCATCTGGTAGGCATTTTAGGAATTCATATTCCTCATCTGCATTAAGTCATTACAGCCCCTCTCCAGTTCCATGAGTCATTGGTTCTCAAGATGAACAGGGTACTCCCAGGCTAAAAATGGATTTGGACAGTCTACCTGTGATTCTCCAGGTTAAAGTGGTTATGATCATTTGCTAGTGTGGTTCGTTGTCACTGGAAGATATCCTGGAATAATCAGGACAGCTCCCATGTTTCATTGGGGGATCACAGCCTTTGCACCCTTGGGCCTTCTAGTCCAAAAGGGAAACTTCTGGATAATTATATTGTGGAAGATGGACTTGAAACACATTCTTAAAATGTATATAACGATACTTTCCACTGCCACAGGGACAGCAAAGCTGACAGGAATTAAGATGCAAACAGAGGCACTAGAACATCTCTTACATGCCACACATGTGAATCCTGGTATTGAAGGTGATGAAAACCCACACTGCTCTGTGATCCAGCAGAAGAAGACAAACCCTGAGTTACACTCGTTTAGACTTTAGCTCTTTGAGGAGAAACCAATGTTTACCATCAAACCTGAGGAAAACAAGCTCTGTCAAGTACCAGAGGTGTGGTAGAATGGTAAACATCTTGGGAGGTTAGATGAGACTTCCTCCTATTCAGTAGGATTCATGTTATGATTCATTGTGGACTAAAGATGTTTTCTAGTCAAGCTGTAGAGTAAGACAAAGGCACATCAAAATCAACTGATGCAAACAAATCCTCTTTCCTGAGTGGCAAAATTATCAGAGACTATTTCAAATCTGAGCCTGTCAATAGAACCATTCCTTGGCTATGTTTGTGCAAGTGAAGTAAGCAGGGCAACGATACCAGCTCTATCGTTTGATCATCCATGCTGTTTAATTGCTGTTACTCTCCTGGCATAGTTTTGAGCTCAATCCCAGACAATGCCTGGGCACAGCTGGGGGACAGCACAGGCCAGGGACTGCTCTCAGAAGGCAACGAGTGTTTTTTTTGGGGGAGTGAAGACAGTTTAATCATATAAACATAAGCAGTGCTGGACCACTTGCTAATAGGAAACTGGGTAGGCTCTCACTTCTTTTTATATCGCACATGCAGTATTTTGAGGAGGGTGTGGGACTGTGCCCTCAGGCACCCACAGCATGTCTGTGCTTATCACTTCAAGGACAATAGACTTTGCTCCTAAATGCGGTTATTGGGAATTCTGTCATTCAGTGAAATTACAGCAGGACTGAATTTGGCTTGAAGCATTATTATGTAGCCTTGAAAATGTTCTCTTCATAGAGCCAGAAATGGCCAAAAATCCAGGAAATCTTGTTAAGAATTAATACTGGAAACAGGACTGATGTCACTTATACATGTGGCATGCTGGGTACCTTGAAGCATACTTAGAGCAGGGGAAGTAGGATTCTTCCTGCCTTTTGATGACTGTTAGCTATATTTACTTTTATGTTGCGATGTATGTGTATACAGCACTCTGCCAAGTGAGATATACTTTTTATTGACCTACTTGTGTTCCGATTTATTGCTAGTGACAGCTGTTGTCAATGATCTAGAGAAAATAAATTGAGAATAAAGCAAAGAGACACTGATTGGTGAAAAAATCAGTTGTTGTTTTAAATCAAATATAAGGGATTTAGTCTCTTAAAAACTATAGAGTCTGATTAAAATGAAGACTTTAAAGCCATGGCTGGATTACAGTAATTCAGAATTTCATGGATTATGAGATGAAATACTTCATAGGCATCATTTTGGACAAATGCTACATAATTTCAGACCTACTGTATTACACTTCTTCAAATTCTCTGCTGTGGTACTATATGAATTTGAAAGACGCTGGCTGCCATGTTTAATTTGATCCTTCTAACATGTGAGTCAAATTTGTTGACATTTAACATTTGCAGCCAGTCTAATCTGCTACATTTCAGTGACTTCTCTGCACAGTAATTTCAGAATCAAGGTCTAGTATAGCTGGTATTCCGCTGGTGTTTCCTAGATACAGGTTGTGGATGACAGCTGTAGTACATGAAAATCTCCCTCCTCTAGTTAGCACAACAGGCATTTAACCATTTCTGGTTTTTAAGGGCAAATTAAGGCATATTTGGTTCTGTGTTATATCTTATTTGGCTTTTTAGATTGCTTTTTTTAATGGGCCACAAGTTGCTTGGGGACATTCTACATGGAAGGCACTATACAGGAACAGTTTAATTGTATCTCTCTCTGAAAAGGTGAAATAGTTTTATTGAAGATGCCTGCCAGAGAAATCACTCATGTCACTAATGTAGAAAGATAATGATAAAAGCCTCATAGATGACAGAGATGGTGAAAAAAGCAGTTTTCCTTTGATGGTATTCTAGGGTTAAACTAAAACAAGCCAGTTCCCCTGGTTTTTTTTTTTGTCAGCATCTTGAGGGAAAATCAGATGAAGATACAATTGTTCTGTTGTAGCTGTTTCTGATGGTATTTTTTCTAATCCAAACAGATGAGCATGTCCTACAATTTCTACTTTTATCAGGCACACTGATACCTTTCTGCCATGTATGTACATGTTTAAACTGCAGAAAAATTGAACAGTTGCAAGTAAATTATAGACGATAAAGTATTTGAAGAGATATGAAGAGTTAGGTAGGACTTCCAAACAGTTTCAAATTTCCACATGTTGAATAAATGTACTGGAAGAGTTAAAAGCATGGAGAGACGTGGAAAAAGAGGGAAAATAAGGATATATACGCAGGGGAGAGTTTTCTCCACAATGGGCAGAAAAACTGATTACATTTATTCAACTTACATCTCCTTATGACTGCCATGAATACACGCAGAAATTAGTCTCACCAGCCTTCTCTTCTTGACATACGAAACAGTTACATACTTTTGAAGTCTATGGGAATTATTCACACCTTACAGCAGGAAACCTGAATTCTCTTTATGAGAGGCTGCTGTCCCTTTAGCTGTCCCTGAGACCAGGTAGTGTGAACAAACCTTACTACCACTATTATTATTATTATTATTAATATATAATTATATAATAGTATATAATTGTATAATATTAAATAACAACAACAACAACAACAGCAACAATAATAACAACAATAACAATAATCCCAGTTTTGGTAGAAAGCAGTTCCTGAGGAAACAAGGCTGTTATCCCAGGGTTTCATTTGGTATGAAAGAGTTAGAGAAGTTGTGGGTGAAAGTCTGGGAGTACAAAAGGCACGTCAAGGTCACACAACTTACAGAGCTCCAGGCAGTCTGAGGCATAGCTTGAACAGAACCTCTTCTACACTAGCCAGAAAAAATCAGTATTTTCAGACCAGAACATTAGCAGACAAAAGAATCTGTGTTTTCTAGATACTAGGATTTCAACCTTCAGTTTCACCTTTATACATTATCTAAATAATACCACATCCTAAATGACCTTGGGAAACAAACCAGCAATTTCAATTAACTGAAAAGAAAAGGAAGACAATTACAAGCTTAAATTATTTTCAGAGGAGGACAGCAGGGGATGTTTGAAGGATGCAGTGGACGTGGGGAGGGCCAGGTATCCCTCCAGGTACTTGTGCTAACCATTGCTGCTTCCTATTCCTTTGTGATACCTTTATCTAAGCGGCAGTAGCAATGACAGCAGCAGCTGTCAAGGCCCAGGGATGCAAGGCTCCCATATGTTGTCTCCCCTCTTGCTCCAAGTAGGGTGCCCCTCTCATCCCACCTTGCTATGGTTCTGTATTTATTAATAGTCTGATGTGTGCATAATTAGTGACAGAGCCCCAAGGGTACTAATAAAGCCTTAATGGCCCTAATCCCCCTCATGTGGGGCCTCCCTGCTCTGACCATGGTCTAAAGAAATCTACTTAAGCTGAGGTCTGGGCCTTCACTCCCTGTCCAACTCATTGCAAGTCTGCCTGTCTTCAGCCCATCACATGATTGTGCCCAGCCACGGCCTTCATTGATCTGGACCCTGACCTGGGGACTGTCTTCCTGGCTGGAGGTCAGAGCTGCTTCGTCACTATGCATGCCTGGCAGTCACCAGGCTATGTCTGACCCTTGCTGGACCTGATCCTGACCTGACTTCCTGGTCTGACCTTGGACCTGCCTCATCACCATGGACTTGCCTGAGGTTGTAGGCTCTTGGTTGAACCTGACTCTATCCTTGGGCCTGCCCTGCTCCCTTTGCTTGGGTGTTCTGGGACTGGACCCCCAGCTAGCACAGCCCCTGCCCTGTCACACATGTTCTGCCCCTTGGTCCTGGCTCCCTGTCCTTTATGGAACAGCCAGTTCTCACTGCTCCCTGATGACTGGATGCTTAACGTATGACAAAAAATTAAAGAGTTTATACAGTATGTCTCATTCATGGCTCAATGTACAGCATTACTATAATACTTCTGGCCATGATTCAGATCCAGTTGGATAAATTGTATTTATCTGTTTTTAAATGCAGCAAACAACATTGTTTTCTTTATTTTAAAGTCATCTGTACTTACATATCATCAAAGATAAGCTTTGTCCTTCTGCAGTCCCTGGGTGTGCTGGACAGAGGTGACCAAGACTCTGTTTGGGACTGGGGCTTATTGCAGAGAACATTTTCTGAATTGATATGAATTGCTTTCTAGACAAAAAACAACAGAGAAGACGCTGAGGAATAGGCTACTAACTTCAAAAAAAAAGCGACTAATAAACAACAGAGCATCTTTGCATTGTGTTGTAAATTGGCAGTTAGTTTTCCTCCTGTTTCATCATGGAGTATTTATAACTATGCTGCCACTGATGATAGCCACAAATTCACAGATACTGCTTAGAGCACTTTATAAAGGGCTCGAGTTTCAATGTAATATACAGAAGAAATGGAGCTGAATTATTAGTAACTATCAAAACACTCTGAAACACGGTAAGTTAAATTATTAAATTATTAAAGAATAGCTCTGTTGTGGTCATTTAGAAGATCAAGTTATATCTCTAGTCTTCAGCTTCCAAACTAGCATTGTAGCTGTCGTGGGCAGTAGATTGCCTTGGGAGAGCTAGGCTCACTTTTTTGACTCATTTCACATTACGCTGCTGACGTGCTTGTGTGGTATGCATTTGTCGCCCAAGGTACAGTTTTCTTTCTGCTGTAGGTCCCTGATCAGCTTGAAAGATCACTGGTCTGCACCACAGTAGAAGAACATGTCTTTTGGCAGGGTGTCATGCATTCCCTCAGCTGTAGCCCTGTTCTTCCCGTGGCCTCATGAGCCCTTCGTCCTACCGAGTGACTTGCTGTGTGGGCTACCACACACTGGTACAGTGCAAAGCAGAGGGCCCCAGATGATTGCTTTTGGTTGATAACCACTGCCAGAAAACACTGTTCTTTCTCCATCAGGTGACAGCCAGAAACACAACAGGGAAATGGACTAAAAACTCAAATGGATAAAAGCCACTCCCTGGCTCGAGGTCTCTGACAGAAATTCGAAGGACCACTTGGGCATAACAGTTAGGTGCCAGGTGGGAAGATGGGATAAAACAAAGCTAACTTTAACATTTATAGTTCATGAGCTCTCATCTTCTGTATGGCACATCCAGATCAGTTCAGCAGGCTAAAGTTTTCAGATGAATAACAGGATACATAAGAATTTTATTGCAAACGTTGTTAAAATGTTGACCAAATGGTGCATTGCTAGGCTATGCAGAAAATCTCAGTGAAACGCATTTGCTAAGGGTGTGGATCATAAAGCAATCACCTTTTACTTTTGATTTCCAGCACATTTGCCTGTGAAGGAATTTAAATTGTTTTCAAGATACCCAGTGAAGAATCCTACCATTATCATTCTGAATGGGTTATAAACCTCTAAACTTATGTTTTTGAAGTTAAAGTGTTTAAAAATTTACACTTAATTAATGAAAAAATAAATTAATGACTATGATATGTTAAAATGCCTTTTTATTTGAATATTTCTATGTAATTAATTTTATTGCAATTTACCAAAAGCATCTGTGAGATATTCTTCAAAGACATAATTTATGATAACTTGTTTTTTAAAAAGTGTCCAAGATTATAGTTACTACTTCCCCCTCCACTCTCAAAAAATAAACATATTCAAGTATATACATATATACTTAACATTCACTGGGGGGTTAGTTATGCTCACAGCAGAAGTGTCTGGAAGAGACCGCTGCTACAACTCAGGTAGTTTGTTTTCCTGAAAGCTGCTTAGGCAGTTAGACTTTTGAAGCCTCTTATGCATCAAATAACAGATACAACAAATAGATGTAGAATAAAATATATAAACTGCTTTTTGTAGCAAGGAGAGGAGCATGGGCCTTTCTAACAGCAGCAGAGTGCCTTAACAGCTTGACTAGATGCTCCAGCAGTGGATATCAATATGATGGTACCCAAATTGCGGCTTCTAGGTATTTCACACAAAGCAGAATGGCTTCAAAGGGAGGAGGTCACAATATTGTGCCCTTGATCTTCTATTGGCAGTGTCCTTTAGGTTGGAGGGTAGGGTTTGATTTTGAGAGGTGAGAGAGAAAATGATGTGAATTCCCTCAATTAGAAGAGCTAACGGGCTCTTTACTCCAGCATCCTAATCACAGAACTCACACATAAATGGGGGCAGCATCTACTTTTCTCTCTCTGTGCTATAAAGGCAGTGGCTACCACATGGTGTAGTGATACAGCCTCATCTGGAAACGTGCTCTGGACACATTTAGTGTGAGCAAGACTCTCTGATAAGTATCGGAATACCTGGGCTCTGATGGAACCAAGTTGTGAGGCTGGTGCTAAGCTGTTCACCAGTGTAAAAAGTAAAAAGTGTCTGAGAAAGTTGGTTGTAAGACATGTAGGAGAATGTTTTTTCTGTCACTGGAAACATTCAAGGTCAGGTTGGATGGGGTTCTGAGCAATCTGATCTAGTTGAAGATATCCCTGTTCGTTGCAGGGGGCTTGGACTAGATGACCTTTAAAGGTCCCTTCCAACCCAAACTATTCAATGATTCTTTGAACGTGTCTGCAGGCACACTCACAGTTAGGCAGCGGCTGAGTAGAAGGCTTATACAGTAGAGGCCTTATGCACCACACTTCTGGATGTAGAGGGCTTGCATCATGCCCAAGCAATACTCTGGAGGCCAAAAGCCATTTGTTTTGGGCCATTAGCTTTTACTTTTTGTTTATGTAGCCTTTGTTATTTGCCCGTTTTACAGCCTTCCCTCTTTCGTCTTTTCTGTACCTTGCTCAACTCCAAACTAGAAAAACTGAACTTACAATACAACATTTATTATTACAATTTTTTTTGCATAACATTCTGCAAAACCATCACAGACTGCAATACAAAGTGAAAAATATACAGCTAGGCTTTATATCGTGAACAACAGTATAAACTTACATTTAAGTCTCCGGGATGTGGCTGCGACTGGATTTCACCCTTATGTTTTTTGCTGGAGGAGATGGAAGGTAATAGACTGCTGCCATTAGGTCTGCTGGAGGAAGTTAAATCATCGTTGGAGTATTTGTGTTTTGATGCATCAGAGAGGGGAGAGACGGGTGACCGAAGCATTTTCTCATTTTTATTTATTGGTATTGCCAAGCTGGAAATGGAAATTACAGTAATGGAGTGTCACAAAGCTGGCTTTGAGAAAGGTAAATGTTTTATATATTACCAAAACTTTGAATTTAAAACATGCTGGCAGGATAAAGTCTATTGGTATCTGGAAACAAGCTTACAGTATTGGGACCAAGAGTTCATTTACAAATTTGTATCATGTTTCTCCTCTTTCCCTTCAAGGCAAATTGTAATTCTGGAGTTAATATAAAGGCTGTATCAGAGTACTCGAAAAAAAATACAGAGATAAATGGCCACTTGCTCACCATTTCTTAAGGGATAGCTGGAGACGAAGATTAGGCTCTGAAGTGTAAGTTCAGGTTATGGAGCCCTATTTCACCATTACAGGTGACAATTTATAAGCCATGGCAATAAAACCATATGTGAACTAAAACAGGAAATGTGTTTAAAGATGACTGGCTTATCTTTGTGCTCGATGCCCAGCCTTTGGTAGCACTGTTTAAACTAATCTAATACAGATTTTGAAGACAAAGAAAGATAGGCTGGTAGTGCAGACAAAAGGAAACATATGCAAACAGTAGATGCAGAGAAATGTGGGCTGCTCCGTCTTCTGAAGAAGAAAGCTATAACACAGAGAGGATTTTCAGCTTTCTTTTATTTGGGAGAAGCTTTGGACAAGGAGAAGTCAGGCAGACCATAAAAATATGCCCAGAAATAAACTTCAGATGCACTAATTTGAAGAAAATATTTCGGTGAAAATCTTAAAGCAACACACACAAAATAAAAGGTTTTTTTTTAAGGAGACAGTTTGCATTAAGACTAAAACTGTGATTAAGGTCAGACAGAGTATTTTAACACAATACCTTTCCCTGTCACATTCCCCTTTATTCAGCCTATTACTTTTTATGGACAATTCTCACTTTATACTTACTGTATCAGACAGTATACACTTAATGGAATCGCAAAAAAGAATATGGTACAAACTATACTTTATTTCTGCACATAATTTAATGGAACAGAGGTAATTAAATGTGCTCTTATCATACATTTGTCCATTTATCTGGCAAGTCTTTAAAAAACTAGCTGTGAAAGAAGCTATGAATCATAATTCAGAACCTTTCCTGTTTCCCACAGTGTAGTACCTTTAAAACACAACACCAACTGTTTTGCTTTAATGACCAATGCTGTTTACGAAAGCAAGAATCAGGGTGTGCAAGATGGACAACTGTGCCCTTCTTCTCCCCCTAAGAAAAATAAGATCTTTAGCACTATTTTGAACGTGCAGGCTGATGCTGTCATTTCCTTTTGTCTTTTCAAACATAAACCCATGGCTTGGCTAGCCATATTCATACATTGCTGTCAAAGCGTGTGCCTAAAGCATGCAACAGAAGCCATAGCTCTTTGGAAGTGTACCCAAGCCAAGCCTCAAAAGCTTGGCCCAGAGCTTGTGAGGAGTGGCTGCCATTTCTAATTGTGCTGCAGACCTTCTACCTAGCCTTTAGCACATTGCATAAGGCCCACCTAAACATATTGTGAGCAGTCATATTGCAGCAGCACAACCATCTTACACTGAGAAGCTGTGCAGAACAACCTGCAGCGGGCTGTCATCTGCTGGAATCAAGCAGACTGTCCCAGTGAGGACAATGAGGTGGAGGTTGGTCTCTTTTCCCAAGTAATAGGCAATACGACAAGACAAAATGGCCTCAAGTTGGGGAGGTTTAGATTGGGTATCAGGAAAAACTTCTTCACTGAAAGGGTTACCAAGCATTGGAACAGGCTGCCCAGGGAAGTGATTGAGTTACCATCCCTGGAGGTACTTAAAAGATGGGTAGACGTGGTGCTGAGGGACATGGTATAGTAGTAACTTCGCAGTGCTAGGTTAATGGTTGGACTTGATGATCTTAAAGGTCTCTTCCAACCATAATGATGCTATGATTCTATGATTGTGGCATCTGGCATAGGTACAAGATATTTGGGATAACTCTACCTGACACTGCAGCCCTTCTTGTCAAACGGGGCCTTGCTTAGTCTGCACCTCAGGCTGTAATTCCAAATGCTCATGTCTGAAAGTGTTTTTGCTCCTGTCTATGCTACTGGCCTTCAGTTGTGCTGACAAAACTGCCAGAGTGGCTCTGCTCGGAGGTGGATAATAAACTTGGGGGGAAAAAAAAAAAAAAAAAAGAAAAAGAAAACGGGAAAGAAAGAGTTCTGGTTTCGGACAAGTTTATTGAGTGAATTTAGAGGTGACCCTCCCAAGTAGCTATGGTGGCATAACTGGAGGGGTGATGTGCCAGCATGAGCAGCTGCTGGTTGCAAGAGGGACAGGAGGTCCTGAGATTTGCACTGCTGGTTTAGTTACAGCTTCAGTAGCTCATCCTCAGCTGTGGGAATACTAGCATTTGGTATCATGTCCTGTGGTAGCATAAACCACAGAAACACCTTGGAAGCAGGGCAGACCAGGGAAGAATTAGGAGGCAAATATATACTTAAGACCTTCTTCTTTGTTTCTTTCACGTACAGTTGCTACCAGGAGTACAGAATATAATGTCAAACAAAACACAAATTATTGTCCTGCTTCCAGGAAGCACAGAATTAACCCTGTGACATAGCAAGCTGTGACAGGCATGCTATTCTCTGAAAATGAATGCGACGTAAAACATAAGACACTGCGGTAACAGGAATGGCATGCCTGCATGCAATCACCCACAGTAAAACAAACTGTTCTGTATATTGTTTTCACTTTATGAAACATATGTGACATGTCAGGACAAAGAAATTGAATGCATATTTTTGAGTAAGCACTATATGTATTAGTTTTCTCCATTATTTTTTCCAGTATTAATGACAAGAATTGCTCAAAGTCATCAGAGATGTGTACAATAGAAAAGCCTACTAGAATAAATAAAAATATTCTCTAATCTTACCAGTTTCACCCCAAGAGATACCCTGATACTACCGGAAAATTATTAATTTTTTTTAAATACTGATGACCAGCATGTACTAAGCAGCATGCAGTTGAACTCTGGAAAGACGCATGTCTAAGTCTGACTGCTGGAAGCCTCCAGAGAAGCTCAGTATGATTGATCCGACATTGCTAAACTATGCCAAATAGGAAATGCTAAATATTCATAATTTTCTTCATGCCCTGCATCCTTTGAAAATGTCATTATTTTTAAAGTCTGAGTTCCTTGTCCTAAAATACTTAGTAATTACACAGTATAGATTGCTTGTAATCTCAAGAATATTTGATCTCAAATATATTCCGTAACTGAGTACTGGAGGTATTGTTATGAATATTTTTCTCAATCTTTTCCATAGAGCTTACAGATAATTTTATTTACACAGTCAAACTTTAAGTTTGAAGCTCATAACACTGTAAGACGGTAAGATGGTTGCCTATGTGAACTGGTACCTACAACACAGTGTTTGGGAATATGTCTTGGACAATCATACTGCTCTAGATATAATTACTCATTCCATGAGCCTCACACTTGAACTCACAACTCCCTTACGCAATAGGACAAAAATGCAAGTATATAAATGTGTCAGGAGCAGCTAACTTGTTCATTAAACCAGAAATAAGGGGAATGCAATGGGTAATTTTTCAACATAAAATGTGGTAATTAAAAAATAAATCCTATTAAAGGAAAAAATAACACATGGCATTAAACTGCAACTAGTTGTACAACTCAGCGGTAAATAAGAAGGAAAACGCTTACCTATTTTCATTCATATTGCAGTGATTTGCTGTTGTGATGCTGTGGGTAGAGGCAGCTAATCGTGAAGAACTCTCTCGCTCTAAGTGAGTCTTCTTGATGTCTCTGCACTCTTCCTCATTCTCACACTGAATGAAGAGAAAAATAATAATCTTGTAGGTTTTGGATTTACTACAGATCCAAAAGTATTTCAGCGAGTCAGGGGATGGTATTTTCTGGCATTTTGTTATTAAAGATGACACTTTCTTTGAGCATATACCTAACCTGGATCAGAGATGATTGGTTCATACCTTAAAAAAAATAAAATCTAAAGAAGCAGTGTGTAAACAAAGGAGTAGACTATAAAACTTGAATTGTCTCCACCACTTCCTCATTTGCACCTTGAGACATCTTTTCTTTATATTGCCCTCTTTGCCCATCTTGTGTGCGCTTTTCTCTCACCTACTCCTCAACCTCATACCTCCTTTGTCTCTCCCTCTCTTTTCTTGGCATCAGTGACTATGCCTGTATTAGTAAATGCCACAGATCATCAACTGGTCCTGAGCCCAACTGGCATGGCACAGCTGGCACCCATGCACTCGTCACACTCCTCCTTCAAACCAGGGTATTGCCACATCCAGACTGCCTTTTGGGAAGGGACCTTAGTCCGGTGCTAAGCGAGGGCCAGACGCTGTCTGGAAGAACAGAAGTTGACGCAGGCCAAAACCACGTTAGCAAGCATGTTAACAATTAAACAAAGCGTGTGGCCGTGCCACTGCTTGGGACTGCACCCTGACCCTACATGGCCTACTAGTATGAACATAGTCAATGTTCCCTACCGCTATTTAATTTCATATTATGTTCCATAGGTTCTATCATTGGCCCCCACAGGCTCTGCTTTCCCAATCTCCCGCGAAGTCCACAGCCTTTTTCACTTCTAACATTTCTTCAATTTCCAGTGCTGGCTGAGTTTTACTTATGATCTGTTGATTCTGCTGTATGTATTGCCTTGCTGCACGGCAACAACATTTTCTGTGTTATCCACTGCCTGTGTGGCTGCTCCTATGGGGTTAACATTGTAGTTTACGCTCCACAGGAGTGAAGATCTTCTCGCACCTTAGTGTGAGTGCGATAGTGCTTAACTATCCTCCTATGACTCTACTTTGCCTGTCTTCTTGAGATCATGACAGGTGGAAGTGGTAAGGATCTCTTTCTAATTTTGCAGCTATGCCTGAAAATCCATTGTTATTAGTCTTATTCATAAAGTATTTTGGGAAGGGGGAATCACATACTCTGAGTTTGTATAGCAGCTGTCCCATTGAGGGTCTTATTCCAGGCTGAGGGGCAATTTGGTACTCCAAGAATGCCTTGTATTTATTATATCACTAAAACCACCAACAACAGCAGTGCTTTAAGACAGAAGAGTAAAAGATAATATGTGCCACAGAAAGTCGGATTAAGCATTTCTAGAATGACTGCATTTATTTTGCTCTTCTATCGTGTCCCTCTGTTTCCTTCCGAGTGTACAGCCTGGCACTATCACACTAGCCTCTCCTATGGCCTAAAACCTAAATATTTTGCTTCTGCCACTCTTCTTGACCTGATTCCCTTCATTTTGTACTGTGCAATTACTTCCATGCTACTTCCTAAAGAAACACATTTCAAAGCTTATCAGGAGTCTCTGTCATGGCTCTACCAGTGGTCAGAGCAGGGCTGCCACCTTTCAGATATTAAAAAAGAGCCAAAAAATGAAAAAGATAAAAAAAGGAAAGGCTGCTTTAGATAAATGATCCTCAAAAATATCTATCTGCACATGTACAGTTGCTCAGAGAGTGACAGATGACAGTAAAACTGTACAGAAATTGGGCAGATGGCGATTCCAGTTCAGAGTGACTTTTGGGGTCAGACCGGAAAGCCTCCTCAGTGGACAGCTGTGTCCATGGAGTGGAGGGAGCTTTCTCCTTTGCACCACCAGCAGCTCAGAAAGTATGTGGGAAAAGCAGGGTGGATGTGACCAGAAGGCTGTACCCACCTGACTGCCGTGATGGTGGTGCTGGGGAGGCGGCAGCTAATGGACTACAATCCCACTTCTACACCTCCCTGAGAGCCTGGGTAAAAGGAGGCCACCGGGGTGCAAGGGAGGCAGGTTGCAGAGCCAGGCAGGTCCCAAGTCTCTGGAGCATGTACCCCACGAAGCCAGGGCTGCCTGTTGGGACTGAAGGGCTTGCCTCTAGTTGACAACCTGAGGGCAAAAAGATGCTACCTCTCCTTTTTCCACACACACAGCTATACTGTGCAGACCATGACAAGAGAGCAAATAGTTGTCCCTTTGCTGACCTAAGCATCACCTCCAAATGCTCAGGTTTTGAGAGAGGCCTCAGGAGAGAAAACTATCCTACTGAAAAGGCAGTGCCTTCACTAAGGCATGGAAAGCCATGTGCCAGCAGCAAATGCTGTCTCCAAGGGGCTGTGATCTCTCGTGGCCAGGAGTTTCATCACCTCCCGAGATGACATCTCCCCTGGAGCTTGGCTGGTTCCTATGCAGTGAGTGGGGACAAATCTCACAGGTCTGAAGTGCCGGCCCAGAGAAGACACCACCATCGAGCACTGGATGCTGGTGATGCTTGCCTCCCACTTGGCAGAGGCCCCCCCTACCCACCCCGATCGGTCCTCCCAAAGCTCACCTTGCGTTTCCTTCTAGATTTCGGTAAACCCTTCTCTGCGGGGGGGTCAGCACTACTACCCTGCGGGAGGCTGGCCGCCTGGTTTGCTCCGGCGCTCATGGCCAGCGGCTCTTCGGGCAAACGCTCTGGAATCCTGGACAAAAGAGCCAAGTCAATGTTGACCCACAGCGACTTTACCTCATCACTGTCTTTCAGAGGAGACAGGAGCTCATTCCTACCGAAAGGAACCAGGGTGTAAAACTGTTCCTCCAGCTCCTTTGCTATTTCACTACTAGTCCTGGCATTAATGGAGCCAAAGGCACTGCAGCCGCCGTGGGGTTTGCTGGCGGCGCCGGTCCCTGCGTCCTTGGCACGCGGCTCGGCCCCGGCCGCCGCCGCCGCCTTGGGCAGCGGGTGCTCCTCCCGCTCCGACTCGGAGCCCGAGTCAGAGGAGGACGACGAGGACGAAGACTCAGTCTCGATGAACTCCTTGGATTTGGGCGCCGTTTTGCTCGGCCCCCGGGCCCGGCGCTTCTCGCCGGCTGTGGCCGAGCGGGGCTCCCCTCGGCGATGCCCCGCTCTGCAGCCACTGCCACTGCTGCCCCCGCCGCTGGGCCGGGCCCTTGGCGCCTCGCCAGCAGTGCTCTCCAGAAAGCTGTGGCTTCCGGGGGGCTCCTCCGCCCCGGGGCAATGGGGGACGTCCCCGGCAGAGGTCCTCTCAGCACGCCGTGGTGCCTTCTTCCCCGCTGCCCGCCTCGGAGGCCCACCGTCAGCGGCGGGGGGTGACTTTTGCCGGCCGCCCTTGCTTCCCGGGGCTTTGTTGGCGGTCCTGGGCCGTGGTCCGTCCCCGGCGGTGGCGGTGGTGGTGCTGGTGGTGGCACGGCCCTCCCCGCTGCGGTGCTCAACTGGGCCGGTGGCCGGGGCCTTCTCGCTTTCCTGCCGTTCTGCCTTCACGCGGCCGTAGTAAGGATGGGCCTCCAGCGCCGTGCCATCATGGTGGGTCAGGATGGGTGCTTTGTGCGGCGTGACTTTATTCAGCCACTTGTCCAGTTGCCACTTGTTGGACGAGGGTGGCTCAGGCTGAAAGGGAAACAGACGGCAATGAGGTCAGTGCCGAGACCCTGCTGCCCTTGCCCTGACGCTTCCTCAAGGACACTTGAAACGCCTACTACCAGAGAGGTTTTCCTCTGGTCAAGGAGCTACCCCCAAGCTGTGGCAACCCCCTGACCCTGATTTCCAGCCTAGGGTGCTGCCATGATGGCACAGGGGGCTGGACGTGGCATTCCCAAGGGTGGGAGCATTGCAAGGAGGTCCCACGCCCAGCAGAGGTGTGCTAATCCTGGGGGTTCAGGCCCTGTTCCCTGCTGAAGCCAAGCTACAGATGGTTTAGCCCTGTGCAGCAGGATGGGAGGTGTGGGGCATGCCGCGCAACTGGAGATATTTTTAGTTGCCGAATGAGGCTGGGAAAGAGGGCGGTTTCCGTGATTCATCATTTCTAAGGATGATTCACGAAGTGCTACTGGCACAGGCTTTACTTGGGAAACGCTCACAAGTTTCCAAATAGAAGAGAATATAATGGCGATAGGAAGGGAGGAAAACAAGGCAGGGGTATGGCTGAGGCTAAGGGAGGGTAGCTAGTAGGAAAGCTAGTGTTACGTATTTTGTGTCCTATGCTATCGCAATAAATACAAATAGTATTTAAAAAGCACACAAAGAGGCATGTAGTGGGGAGCTGGAGGGCTAACCAGGCAGTTTGTATAATCTGTCTGCTATTGACGTTATAATCCTGTGAGATCCTACAAACATTTGTTTTGTGGTGGTATTGTCAAGTGCTCATTTTGTGAGTATTGTGCGGCTGTTAGTTTTTCTCTTCACTCCTGTCACAACACGATCAAGTTATAAGACAGCATCTAAAACATAATGGCGTTTGGACAGTGAAGAATTGGGATAATTATGATTTCACATGTAACCACAGCTCAGACAATGTTATTTCAGAACAATGTGCAAGTGTCTTCTAGTGTTTCTTGCTATCAGTAATTTGAATGTAGCAAAATGAAGAGGAAAGGCAAAAAAACCCAAAAGAAATAAATGTTGGAGTAGATGATAGCCATAACCTAACCCCACAGAAGCCAATGTGAAAAGTCTCTTAATTTCCTTAACTGGAACCAAAATTTGATCCACTAGGCTATTTCATATGAATAATCAAAAAGCGTGTCATGAGTCTAACATGAAAATGATCAATGTTCTGGAAGAAAGTTTGCTCAAGAGAGAATATCCACAGTCTCTAACTTAAAAGAGTCTCTTACTTAGCTCCTTATCTAAAGTAGGTGCCTGAGGGCAACACAGGTTTCCTGCATAGCCAAGGGAGTCTCCAGAATCACCCATTGAGGTTTGTATTCATTCTACATGGAGCAAAGGCTCCTAAAATAAGGAAAAAAGTTAGGCATTGGAATTCATATGATACAAATATTCTCACAAAAGTGTCTAATTTACTCATCATTGAGTTAGCCAATACCTGTGGGAAGTTTGCTGGATTTCCTTAAGTTTATTTTTTCTTAAGCATACTCCCTAATATCTTACATGATGAATTTCTTTCCTGAGTTGTGTATCTTGAAAATGGATGGGCAGTATTTCTCTTGGATGAAAATATATTTTTATAACTCTTAACTCTTTATGTAAAAGAAACGGCATTTTTTTTTTGATTGCTGCTGAAAATACAGACAGATTTGTTTTGTACCATTCATTGTGTGCTGAATTTACTAGATATATATAAAAAAAAGGTTCACTATACATGGAAGTCTTTCCACTGTTCAGGTGTATTTAAGAAAAGGACATATATCAGAAGCACGCGGGGAAAAATATACCTCTGTCCATAAGTACAGGTCAGCTTGAAAGCTCAAAAAAACCTCCAGCTTTTCTGTTGCATCCTATTCTGTCTCTTCATGTACTTTGTAGTTCTTGAAAACAGTGGTTCACAAAATATGGATTTCAAGGGATCACAGTAAACCAACAGTGATTAATTGCTACAGTGTCATAACTTGGCAATGTGGTACTTTCCTACAGTGATATGTCTGCTATTTAGGCAGAATAACTATAGTCCCACCAACCTATATCTAACTATAAAGTCTAATAAGAGGGTCAGTAATGTTGTCAGCTTTACTAATTTTGTGAGGAGTTTCAGGTCACTTGTTATTTTTTCTTAAAGCCTCAACTTTCAGAATCATGGGCTTAAATGCACATCCGGGGATTATTTAAATAACATTCAAATCCTTGTGGCTGCTGAAAAGCCCTGAAGAAGTGTCTGCTAAGAAAATGCTTTAAGAAGCATCTGCTAAAAGTAAAAAACCTGCAGTCCATTAAGTGAATTAAAAGAATTCAAATTAAAATAATCAGAATTTTAAAACTTTTCTTACTATTTTTGGGCCCTGATACAGTTTTGGAATATTTGAGATTCTCAGTGTACCTAAGTGATGCCAATTCACTTTTGGAAGTATTTTATTCAATTGATTGTTCTAACTGAAAGGCACTGTCCTTTGAAATCACTTTAAAAAACAAGGTCCCTTGCAAGACAACAAAACCACCACAGCCAAGAATGAAGAGCAGGCCTAATAAAAAAAGGCCTTTACATACCTAACTGCAATTATTTGTGGAAGAAAAAGTTGGTTTGCTTGAAGTGGGACATATTTTCAGCAGCGTGTAAGGATGGAAATATATATCAGTATATATCCAGAGTGATCAGGTAGCAGAATGGTCTCTGTCCCTTAGTTTTTTGTGTCATGGAAATATGTTGCCCTTGAGGCCTTGAAGAGAACTGGGCAGTTTTCAGTCTGGTAAAAGTGATTGTGCCCGGATGGGCAGCAGCAATAGCAATAACAGTCATCTGTGGTGAAGCTGACTTGCAATGAAATATGGGTTTGGCATGAAAACCCAAACCAGGAAACTTTACCAGACAAAGATAGTTCCAGGGACTAATGCACCACAGACATACACATGTTCCAGGCCTCATCGAGAAACAGAAGGATGCGATACACTTCCTTAAAGATTGTGGGTGGCTTCATCTGTACAACATAGACACCCATATCTGGGCTAGTTAACAAGTTCCTTCTCCCGTCAGTGAACTACTCTTCTAGGGTGTGAAACATTCCCTCTTGAAATAGATATCTGAAATAGGCCAGATGAGCTGGGCCCTAAAAATGTCTATTCCTCTCCACCGACTGTAAAGGGGAGGCTGAGGTGATGAGCAGATGTAGGTATCTATAGTATGAGTGTCCAAATTTAGGTGGGATGACTCCCACACAGCACATCTATATATCTCAGATTTCTTCAAGGCTACAAGTGCGACCAGAGTGCACACGTCCAGAGTGCAACCACAAGTGGCACGCATCCAAAAGAAACCTTTGTCAAAACATTACCCAGACACACTTTCTGGGGTGAAGGGCTGTTAAACAATGGAAGTGCAATGGGGTCACTCCATGCTTGTTATTAAAAAACGGGACCAAAGGTGCAGCTAATACAATGGCAAACTTGAAGCATGACACCACTTTCATTGAGAGATTAAATAGCCTATAATATCTGCATGTACTTAAGCCAGCTGTGGTGTAGGACTGAACTATCAGTCATCCCTGCAGTATATGCAGCCTATTGTAAATCCACATACTAATTTACCCCTATGATAACTTGTTTGTGCTGCCCGGCTATCAAAGACTTCATTCAGGGCAATCCCCATACAAATGTGGTGCCTTGTCATTGTATTTAAGGCATAGATGATGATGATGAAGAGAATGATTGTGATTATTATTATTAGTATTATTACTACTACTACTACTTTATTGCTACTATTAACACTGCTGATAGCGTTTTATCAAACTAGAACTGGGGATTCCCACATGTATCTGTGAATCATTGAAAAGGAGGAAAAAAGTTTAATGGTGGTGAGCTAGTTACAACAGTAGAGGCTGTAACTGGTGTTACCATTGCGTCTGGTGCATGGGGCTGGCGTTGCCCAGGACAGGACAACTCTCTCTCTTCTGGCCTGCTTACTGTTGACTAGCCACCGATGCTTTGTCCTGTGAGATGGCTTCTCTGCTTCTTTCCTGCCCATTCCCTCCTCTAATCCTCCCTGCATAGTGGGAATTCCCAGCTGTCTAACCAGATTCAGCCTTATTAAAGGTCTGCAGGATAATTCAATGGAACAAAGAACAAATAAACCAAATTCTCAGCTTTTGAAATGTAGCTCTTTCTATGGACTTGACACCCAAGTTTTTTTTCTACTGAATTTCATCTGAAATAATTGCAAGGACAAGACGTCATTGTTTTCGAGTCATCATTTATGATATTAATTAAGGTCATGCAAAGAATTCATGACTTCAGCAAAGAGACAGGAGATAGAAGCCTCAGTCCCTTGTTCATAATTTCAGGTTTGGCAGTCCACAAAACTGTAACTACTCACATTAATGTCTGAGGCACCTTAATTTGTCCACCTCACTGAAACCAGTCTGAATGTTGTCTCCTGCTCTAGCTCAGCCATTATTCTTAGTTTACTGCAGACATAAAGTGTAGACAGCTGAGCTAGTCACTACAGGCTCTAAACAGTCAATGGAAAGAAACAGACACTTTTAGGGTGCAATTCATCTAATCTATTTTATATGTATGCTTTACAATGAGCTGCTTTTACACTCTAAGAAATTGTATTTAGACACCTGAGAACAACTCAAAGATTTCAAAATGAAATGAGGAAAAAAATACAGAAGAAATGAAACAGCAATTGAATTTCTATATAACCTCAAATGCGGAAGGCACACTGTCCTAGAACTAAAAATCTTTCAGTGTATGCATATAATATTTCAGATTATGGAAAAAAAAAAAAAGAAAAAGGAAAAGGAAAAGGAAAAGGAAAAGGAAAAGGAAAAGGAAAAGAAAAAGAAAAAGAAAAAGAAAAAGAAAAAG
>JAOXNO010000001.1:142136552-142223796 GCA_028565335.1 Limnodromus scolopaceus
TTCCAGTGCTCTGCCACCCTCAAAGTAAAGAAGTTCCTCCTCATGTTTAGATGGAACTTCTTATGTTCAAGTTTGTGTCCATTACCCCTTGTCCTGCCACTGGGCACCACTGAGAAAAGACTGGCCCCATCCTGTTGACACCCAGAGGCACCGCAGGGCCAGACAGTGCAGAAAACCTCACCTGTGACCTCACTTTACTAATTAAAGCAAGTAAAATAAACAGGAGAGGCAGGAGCTGACAACCATTTATATTTTTGGCCTTTATTTCCACCCTGGTATCCATCAGGCGGTAGAGAGAGGCAAGAGTAAAAGCTGATGCTCCAGCAGGATGGCTCGGTGCTACATGCGTGTTTGCAGAAGTGTCTGCCAGCTCTTGGGAGGCAAGAAGTCTGTCATCATGCATGGGCATTTAATGTACCAATTAAAATGAGCGCCTTCAAAAACTTGCCCTCTGTTATTTTTGTTGTTATTCATGATGTCTCTTTGTCTAGTAAATACATGATTGTCAGGCTGCCATTTGTACAACAGCATTAAGGCA
This sequence comes from Limnodromus scolopaceus, assembly GCA_028565335.1. Taxonomy (NCBI): domain Eukaryota; kingdom Metazoa; phylum Chordata; class Aves; order Charadriiformes; family Scolopacidae; genus Limnodromus; species Limnodromus scolopaceus. The sequence goes on from JAOXNO010000001.1 coordinate 142,137,091, forward strand.
CAGAGGTGCCTGAAACATAAACAGCTTATAAGCTTGTATAGCTTTTCCTTCGTGGAGAAGGAAAATTGATGTTTTGTGCACTGCTTTGGGACAATGCAGTTTTCCACTTGTTGCCCAGTAAACCCTAGATATAAGTTGCTCACTTATATAAACAGATTGCAGCCAATCCCTTGCTAATAAAATAGTGAGAGCTATAATAAGGCCATTGTGAGTAGGTTTTCTGGTTTTGATTTTTTTCTTTTTTTTTTTTTTTCTTTTGGGAATATGAAAAGGTAACTGCCTTTTTCTGACAGTGTAGCTTAGGGAATGCTTTTGACACTGTCCAACTCTGATGGATTTCCAGTCCTCTCCACAACAGCATTGTGACTGTTGCCTGAAAAGTTCTTCAACATCACAAAACATCTGCACATTTATGTCCTACCCCTAGTGACTGTGGTTTTAATTTTTAAACCATCATTTTTGTTTGGCATTGACTGAAGTATTCAGAATTGCAATATAGGGGATGAGGGAGAAAAAACCACCACAGTAATATATCTTTCTTGTTGTGACAGGAAATGTTTTTCTAGGCTGCTGAATAGAAATTGTTACTACAGCCATAGATATAAAATATAACTGTTGGACTCTTCACAAACATCTGGAAATCAATGTTTGCTGCTCTAATGGTAGCCAATATACTACAAAAATTTACAATATTTTCCTGTTTATGCTGATACTGTTGAAGACTCCTGTCCCATTTCACCTTTTCCATTTTTAAATATAGCATATTGTTATAAGGATCCTCATTATATTTATAGTGACCAGGGTGAAAACAATTACATGTTTCCTCATGCATTCTTATTAAAAAGTGACCATTATTTTAAATTGGTGACTTCGATTTTGGACTTTTCTTTCAAAAGTACGTAAGCAAGATCATGCAGTCGAAATAAAAGACCGATTTACATTTTAATGACTGTGGCACATAACATTCATGCATATTTTGCTACTGGCTTATGCCCCAGAATTAATTACTACATCATAGAAATGATTATTTTTGTTTTAAGCAATTAAATGACAATTTGGGTAAGAACCACTTTTCTTTAAAGCTGTCATGGTTTAAGCCCTAGGATCACTTGTAGTTCTCCCCCTTTCTCCAGAAGGGCAGGGAGAAGAGGGAGAAAAGGAGGGGAAAGGAAAAAACTCGAGGGCTGAGATAAAGACAGTTTAATAGAACAATAACAGAAAAGGGAAATAACAATAACCATAATAATAATGACACAAGTCACTCTCACCACCCAGTGAATAGGCACCTTCCCAAGCAGGGATGGTGGTTTTTCCCCACGGCCAATCTCCATCTATATAGTAAGCATGATGTCTATGGTGTGGAATGCTTCACTGGACATTCCATTGTTCTGTCTGTGCTTCTTCTGGGCTTCTATGGGAAGCTGAAAAGAGTCCTTGAAAAGTATAAACATCGCCTAGCAACACCTAAAGCAATATGGATTATTGACATTCCTTTCACAGCAATCACTAGAAAGAAAATTATCTCTTTCCCAGCTGAAACCAGGACAAAAGTCCTTGATTAGAACCTGCACTCTCTGACTTAAGAGAGAGAGTAAATACCTTGTAAAATTGCCAGTTCAGTACAGTTCAGTAAGAAGTTCGTTAACAACCAACACACCATCTGAAGTTTCTCATCAGATATCATCTCCCCTCATTCTGGCTACATGGGACTTGGGCACCTAAACACTCTGCAAGTCTCCAACAACCTATTTTCCTGCACTGCCTAGTGGACAAGTCACCCTTCTCTGAAAAACTAGTAGTAGCTTATAGCCCCAATTTTTCTCAGATTTGCAGGTTCAGAAACACAGTGGTTTGGGAAGATTAATGCTTCTACCAGGCCATGGCCAGCCTGTGAGCAGCACCAAGGTGGTTTAAACACCTGTGGGGGAAGGTGCAGGTATTTGCTGTTCAGTCAGTGGGGAGAGATTCCCAAATCAGATTGCCTCAGCGGCCCTCAGGAGACCTCCTGAGGTTAATCACGCTGGATCTGGGTCCTATCTATGCTTCATATAAAGCTGTTGCTTACAGCTGCGCTACTTTCCATGATAATAAATCATGGCGTTCAGCACTGGCCATGAGAAGTTCCCAGGCAGCTAAGCATACGGTGCATTGCAGGAATTCAGTCTCAGTGTTTCAAACGCAGACAGCAGGGATGTATGATCAAGGTACAAGTAAAACAGATGCAGTTCTTTACCAAACTGCAAGTATTTGGTAACAGTATTAAAAGGATTCAAAAGAGAAAAATCCCTCCTATGGTGAAGAATTTGTGATCCCAATTCTTCACTGCGTTACGATCTTAAGGCACTTTATACCTACTATATACAGGTATGACGGATTATCGAGAATGCAAGGCAAGGGAGAATCAGGCCTTGAAGAAAAGACTGTGCCAAGAAGACATATTAGAGTGAGCCTCTGAAATACTCTTCCAGGCACAACAAAGATTACGTAAATGCTCATGCTTCATATTTTGGAGTACACTTGGTCTGTGTAATTTCACTTTTCAAGAATTGTATCCAGAGCTTTCTTATCAAAAAGCTCAGTAACACTGCAGACATTATCTGCTGTATTTGGTTTTGTGTCTGGAGATGAGACAATATTTAGCCACTGTCATCTGCATAGACGTCATCTAAACTATTTTTCTTCTCAATCTCACCCTATGGTACCATCCACCAAGCACTGTGCAACTACCAAGTGGCCCAGACTCCCCATAGGAAGGGGGAATTAGTGCAAAGAGCTGATTTGAATAAACATATGACACTGTTAGGGATCGCATTGTCAATACTGAGAGGTAATCATGGAGAAGGCGATCTGAATTTGTAGATCTCACAAACATTGGAGAAAATCCTAAGAAAGTCTGTATGAATGCTAACAGTATTTGAAATACCCAGAAAATCTATCACTGTCTGGAAGATCAAGGCCAATTGTGGGAAAACAGTACTCTGAAACAGACACCAGTCCCTTGGCTGGTATAAACTGTCATAGCTCCATTGACTTCAATTAGGCTACAGTGATTTAAATCAAACAGTAAATCTTACCAAGACTCTGAAATGATATTTCAAACTCAGTGATGAAAACATATTCCACGGTTTAAAGGAGCTCTGTTCACAGAGTCCCTATTTTTATTCCAGATTAAAGTATCTGAAACGCCACTTCCTTCTTCCCTTGAAGCCAACCTAAAACCCAGCAAAGGTCTTTTAAGGAAAACTCTTTATCCCTTTGTTGCCAGAAGCGAATTCCATGTGGTTCTTCCTCAAAGCACAAACTGAGAACATCGTGCCAAGATCTGTATAATTATCTCTGCTGCCTGGCATTGAAGATATTGCACGTCTCCCATGCTCACAGTAGGGAATTCCTGTGTCGATAATTGTGAATGAATCACAGAGGCAACAGAAATGCCCACTTCATGCTGCTGCTGCTGCCCCCATGTATTTTTCAAATTCTGTTTCAGCGAAGCCATCTGAAAGCATGCTTACCACTGGGGTCTCTCATGGACTTGCAGATCAGGCCATCCCAATGTTGTAACAGAACATATGGGGATATTTTCTGAGGCAACTGTGGAATGCCAAGACATAGCGCCTGCAGAATGGATGTGGACGTCATCCACTTGTTTCAGGCCAGAATCACGCTGAGAAAAGGGAGATGATACCATAAACTCTAGAATAAGCACCCACTTGAGGACAGCCAGGTACCTCCATGGTTTAAAATATAAAGGCTGGTTCTGTATTTAACATACTAACATTGAGTATAAGGAGCCTCTGCTCTAGTTATAGCTCTGTCTAATCAGTCAACCCTTCCAGGGCTCTGGTTACCACCCTAGTCATCCATGGGGATGGCCAAACTCGCCTACCTTCAGTGTGTTAGAAGATGTCCTTTGTTATTCTTTAAAAAGCACTTGGATATCCTTGTCCCAAACACAGTACGGAAGTGACACAAATTTATGTTTTTGTGCCTTTGCTAACCGAGAGCATGAAGCCAATTAACTGTCTGAGTTCTTTACAGTTACCAATTGTCAAAACTTATTGTTCACTAACAAAGGAAAAAAAAGCAGCTAGCCCTGCCATGGTCGGCTGTTTGGGCCTGAATGCAAAAAAAAAATGAGGCTGGGCACTTCCCTTTCTCCAGGTAAACGATTTCCCAGGAGCCTGTTAATATCTTTAGGAAACAGAGAAATGTTTTCATACCTCATTCCTATAATGGATGAGGTATGAAATGGGAGTCATGATGAGTGAGAGTCCTGGAGGTTGTTTGGCTTGTCACAATATATAATGCTCCTGTGAAAGCACTGCATTACCTTAGCTGCACCACCTTTGCACAGCACAACTAATAAAGCACAGCTGCCAAGAACAGAGTTCACAGACTCCACCTATATTTTAACACTGTCCTTGGGAGTTGCTTAAATAGTTTGTGCTGACAAGACTACAAGTATCATCCAATAATGCGAACCTAAGGTAAATCAGGTCTCTTCAGAGAGTCAGGTGTGCCCTATACGTTTGCAGCTTAATTGCCAGAAGAGTAACCAAAGAAAAAAAAATGTATAGGAAAGGCTGTTTAGAAAAACAAAGCATGAAGCTCATGCACGCAGACATACAAAAAACCCTCAAGAAAATGCAATCTGGCAAGGGGCTATATACTTAAGGCTTGATTGACACCGGAAGCAGCAGAATCACAGTTCCCACCTTGAAGGAATATGGTAGGAAAGAGAAAACCACTGAAAAGAACTTTGGCTAAAAGAACTCCCCTAAAATAAAATGCTACATAACAATTAATAGTGACATCTCCATATAAATAGCTCTATCAGGAGGAGCGTGTGCTGGGGTATCTGAGATGAAAGGGTCCAATAGACCTGAGGCAGCATTAGCGTGGGGATGAAGTGATTAGTCAGCAGGCTGACAGCTGTGCTAGGAGCCTGGTGCCAGATTCCAGTGTATGCTTTCCACCACTGCCAAGTGTTTGCTTGTCGCTCCAGATAAATGGAGCATCAGCAGTGTTTTATTTGACCTGCTCACAAGAAAAATAAAGCAACTCTGACTTCCTCGGTGTGTTTGTCGTTGACCTTGCATCAGCTGAATATGAGCAGAGAGATTCCCTGGTCAAGGAAAGTTAACTCTTCAGTAGAAGAGAAGTCTTGGTAGTATAATTAGTCTCTTAATAGCTCAAAGTACAGTGACTTAAAAAGAAAAAGTGACAGGCACAGCCTATGTGTCCTGCACTGTCCTTGGAATACGCCCTTGGACCAATGGCCTGGAGAATGATGAACAGCTTTGTGAATAGCCCGTGAACAGCCACCATCCTGCCTCCAGTGTGAAATCAGGAAAACATTTCTACAGAGACCTTTTAGTGGAGTGGGGGTGGCAGAAGTAAATTTTAAGTGGCCAAACTTGGATAGAAGATTTTGATTTTCCCCTGAGATCAAGGGCAATGGCTTTTGTGTGTTTTCCTTTCTATGTGCCCCAGAAGTTTTATTTTTCTCCCTTTCCTTCATCAATTTGCTCATGTTAGGAAATTTCTATTTGAGATCCCCTCTGTTGTCTGGTCGAGACCAGCTTCTGTTGCTGGGTGGAAATCAGACACAGTGTCTTTGAATGACACGCCTGAAAGAGAATGTAGAACACATGCTTTTTTGGGCCCTTAATGCCCTCGATGTATGAGGGTTCTCCTTCATGGGGGTTAAGGTGCTACAGAGTGATAGTCGTACTCTAGAAGCAGCACTACTCAAAGGACTCTTTTGGAAATATACGCTTTCCTGTTCTCCTCTAGGAATCTAGTAGCCTTCACAACAGATATTTTTTTTTTCATTCCAAAAGACCCTGGGGACCAGGGAAGGGGTAAGAAACCTAGGAAGACTTTGCAAGAAGGAGAAAGGACTCCTTTGAGTGCTTGTCGATATATGGTACTAGTGGCTGAGCTTGTGGTCAGGTATAGTTTTCCTATATCCAATAATACTGAAGCTTTGGATGTCTTTTGGCACTCATTGTTTCCTTGTAATAACCAAGTGTGTTCTTCTGGACACTGCTACTTTCCAGTCTTTTCTCTTTTCCACCTGTGTCTCCTCCCCTCCTGACTTTGAAGAAGTTCCTTTCCTGGCCTCATCAGGAGTTGCTGCATACAATTGCCAGCGGTCTCCAGAGAGCATGAGCTCATTTGCCCAGGGGAGATGAGATTACTTAGGGTCACTGAAGAGGGTAAATATCACTAGGGACAAGCTCTGTTCCACTTTCCATGATGTGAGTAAAAAACATCCCTGCATTTCACTGGTTTTCATGATAAGCCAGATATGGAATAGAAGCTCAGGGCTGAGCTGTCAGAAGGTCTCATTAGAGCGGGCTAATGTGAAAGTAGAGATGCCATGAGGCTCTGCACAAGCTCTTTTGGTCAGAGGGAAGCACCTGAGATGCTGAATCCTACCATATGAAGAACAACTTCTGTGGCGATGGCCCATCAAGAGAGAGACAGAGTTCTACAGGGGTCACTTTTTCACAAAATCTTGATGTCACATATGACAGTACGAGGGGAGATCCTTGCGCTTCAGCAGAATAAGAAATCAGGAAGTTACACCTGAAGTCAATGAAAACAGGAAGAAAGACTCTAATTTGGTGAGGGGTCAATGGAAATCCAGAGCATAAAGAGTGACAAGGACTAAGGACTGTTTATAACTCAGCTGGCAGGAGGGCACCTGAAGACCTTAACCAAGCCAAGAACAAGTAAGTCATGTGGCTCATACAGTTATGACTTCACTTGTTGTGCAGGGCTTAAAAAAATTACTAACAAAGAATGTAGATGAGTTAGATCAAGGTGCAATTAACTCCTCTTGGTCAGATCTTGATACAGCTGGCCAGTGAGGTAGAGGATAGTGGGTCTGTAGGGCAGTTTTTCTGCCCTTAACTTGCAAGGAACATAACTACCACCTAACTTCAGCACTTAAACGGTATACCTGGTACGCCCAACACCATGTCCATTGCGATCTGGATGGGAAGCAGGGGAGGTTTAGTTCAGACTCTTCTTCATAATTTCCCTTCCAGGGTTCAGTCAACTTTCTCCACTTGTCCTAAAGACTGCGGGTGGTATGCAACATGAAGACCAATATCCACTGCCAACTCAGTATTCCACTTTTTCGTTAGAGCATTATTAAAAGCTGATCCCCTGTCAAATTCAATGACATCAGTACTACCCATCTCAGAAACAGATTCTCCATTACCAGTTTGAAGGTGATTCCAGTGGCTTGGTCTTTGGCAGGATAGGCTTCAACCCACTGAGAGAGATGTTGCAAAGATAAACGTAGTTAAGCACTGGAACAGATCACCAGTGAAGATGTGGAATATCAGTCAGGGTAGTTTCAGAAACTAGGTTAGGTATCTGAAAAGGTTTAGATAGGATTGATCTAGGTTTAAGAAAAAGGATTAGATGAGCTTGAATTTCTGTGGGTAAATGTACAGATGAGGTTGCTAAGGAGCACACATTCTATCTTTACAGGTCAAATGACAAAGAAAAGAGTCTGAAAAGTGTGTCAAGTACATAGGTATCAGAATAGTGATAGCTAGGAGCAATGCAAAATGTTCTGTGGAAAATGTAGCAGCGATTTTTGCTTCTGAGGGACAGCTTCATTAGGCTGCAGAACACAACCACTGTAGTGCAGACTAGGAAAATCCTCCTCTGTATTGGCCTACCATCACCCTTATTTCAGAATTACTGTTAACACAACTCATGTTGCGGCTAGCCATCTAAACGGGCAGCCTTTTTTATAATTTTCATAGAATCATAGAATCATTCAGGTTGGAAAAGTCCCTCGGGATCATTGAGTCCAACCATCAACCCTACTTACAAAGTTCTCCCCTACACCATATCCGCCAACACCACATCTGAATGACTCTTAAACGCATTCAGGGATGGTGACTCAACCACTTCCCTGGGCAGCCTATTCCAGTCTCTGACCACTCTTTCTGTGAAGAATTTCTTCCTAATGTCCAGTCTAAACCTGCCCTGTTGCAGCTTGAAGCCATTCCCTCTTGTTCTATTGCTAATTACCTGTGAGAAGAGATCAGCACTAACCTCTCTACAATGTCAAGTAGTTGTAGCGAGTGATGAGGTCTCGCCTCAGCCTCCTCTTCCTCAAACTAAACAGTCCCAGGTCCTTTAATCGCTCTTCATAAGATTTATTCTCCAGGCCCTGACACAGTTGTACCTCGCTTCAGCACGGCAGTCTCTTGCCTCAGTTGGCAGGGGTCTGGGTATGGTTCTGCTTTCCCAGACCTCTCGCTAAGCTCTGAGAGTCCAAATACAGATGAACTTGTGCAGATAAAATTACTAACTACCATAATGGCTGTCCAAATGGGTGCAATAAATTTCAGCGTGAGACAAAGTCTCTCAGGTTTTACTGACTCTTAATGTTGCTGCTGCCAGCTTTAGTGTTACTCTTTGACTCAAGCCATATTCTGTTGTCTCCCAAAGGTCTTTTCGGCCCGTCAGCTCTAATCAATATGCTGCCTTGAGAAGGAGCTTGTTTTAAGTAGGTTTGCTCACCATAAAGAACCATATAAAGAAAATTTGACTTCTACTCCTTGTCAGCATATATCACTCCCTATGCAGAGCAGCATTTAGATAGTCTGTTAGTGGAATCCAAGTACTCTCTTTTATATGTTCCAAGAAATGACAAATGCCTGGAAAAAATGCATAGTTGTTCTACAGAAGATATTAGGCAGACTCAGGAATGGCAAGCTGAACAGCTAATAGAGCCCAGAATTGTAGCAGAGAGGATGTTAAAAGCTAATTAGTTTGAGATTATTTGAAGACTTGTAAAGGGTTCTTCTGTTCTCCTTTCTGATGTAAGTACAGTCTGTTTTCCAGCAACGTGCAAAACTATTTTAATATGTTTTTAGAAAGAGTTGCCCAAGATATGCTGTTTACCAGTTATTGACAAACTAGCTCACAATAAAAGATGTTTAAAACCAATTTTCAGCTGTTGAAAGCCGGTGGTGCAGCCTTAGGTTTTCAGCGGTCTTACCCACTGGGAAAAATACTTCTGCCATTCTGACCAGGCTCAGATCCTTGACCCCTTATTCTCTCTTAGTAGCATTGCACTTTACAGCTTGGATTGGAGTACCCAGAAGTCCTGAAGAGTAGGAATGGTCTGTCTAGTGAGGGTATCAGGATCTGACCCACTGTAACCCAGCAGCACATTGTGCAGATACTTGATGAAGGATTTTAAATCAGAAAGCAGACCCTACTAGTAACCTTTGCTGTGCTTTCCTCAGGTATAACATGGCCTGTTAAAAACAATGAATAAATATGATGAACACAAATGTACAAATCCATGTTAAGAAAGAGTTATATAAATTGCCTTTAACAATTAAAAGGAAAACTCAAATGTGAATTGCTTCCTTTTGTTAGGTGTCATCCATGGAAAGCAAACTTGAGGTTTGTTTGTGCATACACAGTTGATGGGAGGGGGCAGAAATAAATTACAAAGTAAATATAATTTCACTTGCTTTATTAATCTAGAATGTAGTACCAATGTGTCTGGACTCAGTGGCTCCCCAGCTGCACACTCCTGCAGGATGTTATCAATCCTTTATTTCTGTGAAATGTATTACCAACTAGTAGGAAAAGCAGTAGAACTGTATGACAGTTTAATAAAAAAAAATGGTCTTACACCATGCTGTGTTCTGATGTAGTTCAACTTATAGCTTCCAATATGCCTTTCAATTCATATCTCATGTGTTTTTCTGTTCATTAACTGCTATGCATCTTTTTAGGTTTCTTATTAATTTACAATATCACTAAGGCATGACTAGGGGCCTTTGCCTGTTCTTCAATGCTATCTTTTGTTCTCCCTGCCTCTCCCAGGGAGGCAGAAAGGAAATGCACACATGGTAGTGGGGAGAGAGCACAGGAACAGGGAGAAATATTGCTCATTGGTGCTGCTTCTCCTTCACAGTGGCACAACAAGCTGTTGCTGCCTTCTTCCTCTCTCTGGCCCCAGGCTAATAGTCCTTTTCTGGCACTCTGGTCTCACTGTAGTATCTCAAAACACCCCTCTGCCTACCTGAGGTCCTGCAGGGTTTAGGACATGCTGCATGAAGTGGTGGGCCTCTTCAGAGCATGAAATTTACATTTAGCAGTGGATCCAGCAGGGGGACTGTTAAAGGTATAGGAGTCAACCTGTGTTGGTGCTAGGAGTTCGATGCCCAGCTGTGAGGATATACATTCAGTATTTCTTTAAAAGTGTATCAGGTCACCTGCCTGCAGCTGGGAAACAGCTGGGGGAAAGTGGAACATTCTGCACAAGAACTTTGCAGAGAAGATGAGAGGGACAGATGGATTTCCAGGAGAGTATGGTTTTCCATAGTCAGTGTAGCAAGAACGTAACTCTTCGGGATTTTTTTACCACCCCAACAGGACTCTAAACCCTGTTAGTCAAGCCTCAGCTTGGGGAGAAAGATCAAGTGTTGGGTCTTTGCCATTAGCTTAGACGCTAGGGGAAAGAGCTAGATGACTTTGTTGATAACCAGCTTGAAGATCCCAGCAGGCCTCCAGACAGTTTTATTAATCATAAAAGTCATTAAAAATAGCCAATTCCTCAGGGGCAAAGTAAAAACAAAACCTCAGAAGAATGAATCAGGGCAGACATCTCCCATTCCTAAGAGCACTCAGTTCGCATTCTAAGCAGGAAACTGAAAGGGAATACTTAGGAGTGAAACTCCCAAGCAATATAACCAATTGCTTTCTCAGGGAAGGGGCAAGCACTTTCTTATGGCCTTAAACTGCAGCAAGGAAATATATTGATGGGCTTTGTGTACAGCTCAGAGGCACTGAACCCTCAGACAGTTGACTCCAAGGCTTGCAGGCCACATCCAGAATCAGCAAGATAGTTTTCCCCTTTGCCTTTGCACTTGGCCTTTCCTCGTTCACTTTTTTGCTTTCCCTTGCCTCCCCCTTTTACCCTTATCTTTCCCTTCCCGCCTTGATTTACCGTGTCTTTTTTTTTTTTAAATGGATAGAGATAACATTTATTTGCCTATATGCCACCATCCAGTGCCTGTGCTCTTTCTCAGCAGTCTTTAGCTGCCTTTGCCATATGAACTTGTCAGGCCCCTAAAGATGTCTTACATATCTTAGGGCTTCTCAAGTGACTTTAGACACCTGTGTTAAGATACTTGAATCCCATCTTAACTTTGTCACCTCACAATTGTGAAGAAATCCTTCCAAAGCAGCTCAAATATGAAACAAAGCATTGCTATATTCCTAGGTCTGCAGACAACCAGAATTGATTCTGGCTTTATTTATTGATAAAAGGTATAAACTTTCCCAAACAAAAGTAGCTTTATAGGGATGTTGACCGCAAAATGCAATGGCAGTTTAAATGTAAGCATTCTTTTCTCTTATTTTAACTGGAAAGATTTCAATGGCAAAAAAAACCCTGTAAATGAAGAACTGGGACATACAGCAGGCAAAAAAAAAAAAGAGGATGGAGGAGAATCGTAGGTGGTGGGAAGGAGAGGAAGCTTGCAGAGCCAGTTTTTCTGTGGTCTGTGGGGCTGGTGGCAGAAACATGTACAGTAGGTGAATGATGCAGATTTTCTGCCCAACAAAGTACCTCCCTGCAACACTGGACATAATTTTCGGACTTCTGTGACCCGGGCTTGGGAAGACTTGGGTGACACTCCATGCACTAGTATCAGCAAAGGGGATCAACTATCTGGAAGGCACTTTTGCAGACAAGGCCTCAAGGGTCCTGATGGACACCACGTGTACCATGAGCTAGCAATGCTCCCTCACGGCAAAGGCAGCCAACAGCACCCTAGGCTGCAATAGCAAGAGTGTTGCCAGCGGGTGGAGGGAAGTGAGCTTTCCTCTCTGCTCAGTCCTGGTGAGATGCATCTGAAGTTCTGGGTCCAGGTCTGGGCTCCCCAGTACACAAGAGACATGGAGCAACTACAGCAAAGTACCATGAAGATGATTAAGGGATTGGGGCATCTTTCACGTGAGCTGAGATGACTGAGAGGGATAAATACCTGACAGGAGGAAGTACAGAAGACAGAGCCAGGCTCTTCTCAGTGGTGCCCAGTGACAGGACAAGATGCAAAGGGCACAAATTGAAATATGTGGAGTTCCATTTAAATATAATAAAAAACCCCTTTTTTTGCTGTGAGGATGGCCAAACACTGGAACGGGTTGCCCAGAGAGGCTGTGATGTCTCCATCCTGGGAGATATTCAAGACCCAACTGGACACAGCCCTGAGCAACTGCTTTAGCTGACCCTGCTCTGAGCGGGGATTGGACTGGATGATCCCCAGGGATGCCTTCCAGCCTCAGCCATCCTGTGACCCTGAGGTACTACAAACTATGGTGCTCTCTGGGAACACAAAGCTCAGTGGGGTATGAAGCCCACCCAAGAAGCCAGATAACTATGTGGGCACTGAATTGTTCCTGAGCTCCATTTGGCCATGAGTGTCCTCCCATTGTGTGTTTAAATCTCACTCTGATGGCTACATAAGTCATTGCCCCAACTTGACTGAAGTGTAGACTTGGCCTCAGGCACCGACACTACAGCTGAAACCACAGGCCAGCTACATATCACATGTTGGCAGCTTTACCCACTGCTCCATCCTTTTGCAGGCTACTCCATGCTTGTCAGAGTGAAATGAACTCTGGGGGTGTTCTTAGGTTCATTTTCTGCATTTGGTGTATTTTACAGCTTGTGGAAGGTGCAGCAGCAGCAGCAGCTGCAGGCTGGAAAGCTTCCTTCAAACATTTCTGGATCTGTTTCTGAATGTGGTCAGCAGTGTCTGAGGCAGACCATCAGGTCATGCTGGATTTATTTAATTGTACTTTACCCCACCTCCCTCCTATAAAACCTTGCTGTTTGGAGATTGCTTTACATTTTTTTTGGAGTATTTCTCAAGTGCAGTTGTCTAGCATCGCTGCCCAGCGCAGCTGCTGACAATGCCAATGCACTGAGAGCTGTAAAATCCTTCCTTTTTGAAATCAAGAATAGAAAAGATCATCGTGAAATAATGGACTAATGTGGCCATTCTATCTATGCTGCTCATAAATTAGATTTTGAACCTGGCAATTGCAGGGTAATTAGGAGGAGAGTAGCTTTCCTGCAGGAACATATATTTCCTATTCTGCCTGCCTGACACACTCCAGTTTAATTTTTCCTTTGTTCACTCAGCTCAGAGAAGGGCAATTACCAAAGGTGATAGCCTAGTGGCAATTTTTGAATCATGAAGAGACTTAGCACAGAAATTAGATTAAAAAAAAAAGGACAGGTATCACTAGTAATTAAAATAATTTTGAATTAAAAAGACTATTTCAATAATTGCTTTTTTACTATAATCGTCACCACATAACCTATCCTTATGAATTACTAATACAGTGAAATAACACTACTGTGGAGAGTGAGCTTAAAAAGACAGCTTTCCTAAACACATAACCTCATCAGTGAGAGACAAGTAACGTTTGGGCAGATGTTTTGGAATGGTAGGTGATGCCACAGCGCTGATCACTAACAGCCATGCAATTTTTTTAAGCCCTCCCTCCCGCTTTGGCCCTGCCAGAGAGGCACAGGAAACAGAGCAGGAATTCCCATCTCGGGTGGCCAGAAGAAGGTTTCACATTATTAAAATAAATGATTTCCTTCATCTAAGAGCCTCTGAGGAGCATAAATTACAAACAACATCAAAGCAAGAGAAAAGTTTTAGAGCAGACTGTCAAGGAGACTGTTGGGGTTTCCTTGGTAGATTTCCATTTTTAAGGAGTCTCAGCAATTTACTTTCTTTCTCAAAACAATTCCATATGTCTGTGGATTATTTACGGTTGTTTCGATTTTTGTTGTCAAGGGTTTTAAAGAAACAATATCACAATTATTTAACATGGGGAAATAAAGTTAGACAGACAGCGCCTGCAGTAACAAATTACAGGAATGACCTCATGGACTAAAACTTTGCAGGCTTGGTTTGTGCTCTCCAGGGTTAGACAACATGAGTTTAGATACAAAGAAAAGCGGCATAGCCAACTGGAAATAAGTCTGATGCTCTACAAATACAGCCACTAATTATTCATGTGGCTGTCACTTATTTTACAGGATGAAACACCATGGCCAGTGTGGCACAAGAACAAGGGCTGTGAGATACGCTGGCCCAGATTTGAAGTAGACCTGAGAAAACTTTGTTTAATGGTTATTGGAATTCATTTGATAAGAAGCGCAAAGGGCAGCTGTGGTCTTTGATTAGAAGTCATCAGGGCAAGCTGTGAATGGCTTCATATTAGCTTCCTAACTTTAGGGTAAAGAAGTGACTATTATTAGAAAAGGCGTGGAGAGGCTGTGAGCTGACAAGGTCATTAGCTAGTCCCAAAGAGGTGGCTCCTGCTGAGTGTGGGTTTTAAGCGCTTTCCCTGCAGGGGAAGGTTGTCATTAGTCGCTGGGACATGCACCATGCAGGGGACTGGTGTGTCACACCTCAACCTGCAGTTCCTGCTTGCAAGGCCATGGGTATATTCAGCAGCGATCTACAAACTAGATACCAGGCTGTATTGACTGCATCCAGGAAATCAGGCTCCACCTATGCAGTGAAGTAAGCAGGAAAAAGGGTAGGGCTCTGAGAAGCACCGACACCTCTCTGGATCACACTGCAGAGAAGCACTACCATGTCTCTGGGTCACAATAAAGGCTGTGGAGAACCTGACCAAAGAGCCCCGGGTCCCTGGGGAGAAGGCTGACCGCAGAGGGACACTATCCAACCAAGTCAACGCTTACAGTGTGCAACCAAGCAGGAGATGCCTGTTTTAAGCTCTGTCATTATGCGGACCTAAGCTTCTGCTGTGTTGTGATGGCAGCAGGCAACCATGCAAAATAAAGATCCTTAGGAAGAAAGCACAAGTGTGAATGTTTTATTTTCCTTTAATGGAAGGATCCCTCTTTATTTCACACGTGCATGAACACATAGGTGTTTGGGCAAAAAAAAGAAAAAGGGAAAATGGTCTATATTAATTGTTTCCAAGTCTAGCAGCAAATGCCAGATTCTTAAATCTGTCATTCACTGACTGTGAATTACTCCAAAAGTTATTCGTGGTTCTTACCTAGTAATTCTTCAAAAAGTATTTTCATAAATGTTGCATCAATAATTTAAAAGCTGCAACTGCATATGATTTTCAGTGACCTCCAATTTGAGTTTGATGACCAAGAGAGGATAAGAGCAGAAGACTAATTATACATGATAATCACGTGACATGAGAAGGAAATGCTAAACTGTGCATCGCTAATGAGTTTGCTCTGATGAGTGTACTTCCCTGGGCCGAACCATAACAGCACCAGTCCTCCATGCACCCCTGACAAAGACTGAAGAATATAGTCTTTGGTTGCCTTATTCAATGCCTTGCATTGACTTGAGCATTTGTGAGGAGCTTGGTCGAAACTTGAGCTGGCTTCTTTTCAGTTTTTTTCTGATGCAAAACTAACTGGATGCAGTTCCATCTCATGTCAAGCTTATAATTTAAAGCTGATTACCTTCTGCATTGAATGTGGTTGTTTGATAACTCAAAGCTCTGATTCATTGGTTCAGGTCTTGATTCTGACCTTGATTTGATGACTCTGTTGTCCACTGTTAATTAGCTTGTTGTGGTTCTGCTAATATGGTGGTGTATTTTACATTTGTTTGCTTATTTTTAGTATACAGGGCTGGCTTATTCTGTCTAATTGTAACATGAGTCATGTCAACTGAAGATGTACGTAACTTAAATAAGATACTTCCCAGCCATGTGGCCCTGCAACCAAATAAATAACTCTGCCCCTCACAAGATGGTATCAAGATTAAAACAAAGCTACTAAAATGCTGTTTTAGCAATTAAAATAAAATCCCCTCAGGGTTGCAATAGTACCTTTAACAAGCTCTTTACCAGGTGCAAGACAAACCTAAGGCAATTGCTTCCTAACTAAGCAAACCCTGTTTACATCTCAGCTTTGGAAACATATGTTGTTAATTCTAGACTTGCGGTTGCCATGTGAGTTGTGTGTCATGTCTAAAAAAAAAAAGAAAAGTGTGACTTTTGGGGGTAATTATTTTTTCAGCACAGGTGCAGAAAGTGCATTTGAGCACCCTAAACATTCACACAAGCTAAGCTTTGACTCAGTCAAACGGCAGCCCATCACAGCCCGAAAACAGCATCATAAAATCTATTCTTTCAGGCATGGTATGGCCTTAATGAAAAGTAGCGCAGCATTTCTTAGCAGAGGTTCATCTTTTCTCCTTCCAGATTTTACCTTCCCTCCACAATGACCCTTTTTACACTGGCCAGACCAGCCATGTTTCACCACTTCTTCATCCTTGCAACTCTTGGATTAGCTGGAGGAGTGACTGGTAGGTCCACGCAATTGGGGAGTTCACAGTTACCGGCCCTGTCAAGCTAACCTCCCAGTTCAGCACCTGAACACTGGTGCGTGATATCCATGAGGAGCTCAACTCCAAAGCAGCCAAGGAGTACCTTGTGACGCTGTACTATGTCTTCTCCATGTGGGGCAGTGAGAATTCATTTGCCATACATTTCCTCATTTAACCAGAGAAGGTATTCATAGAGTTTGCTGATGTGGTAAATTACTGACATATGAACAATTCAAACCAGATCCCCAATTTACTGCTGCTCCAGGGTAATACCAGGCTTCTTACCATAAAAAAAACACTAATAATATGGCAGGGCAACTCTAAGGTTGTCGCCTGGTCTAACCAGCCTCAGAGACATTACACAGGCAGAAGAGGACAGCAATGTACAGTGGCCAATGACAGAAATTTGTCATGGCTCTTGCAATACTAGTAAATAGTTAACTCTACATTTTGACCAAATGGAAGAAAAGAATAAAATACATTTGTTAGAAAATAACGTGATGTTGGCTCAAATTAGTTAACTACATCAAATGCTAAGGCACTTGTCTGCTTTAACAGTGCCCTTTGGCTGCACACATAAAGAATATGCATGGGTATAATGCAGGGCTCCAGAAGGGGGCCAAATATCCTTGCAACACAAGGGAGAAATTCCAGGATAATCAGGTGTCAACCTGGCCTTTTCCACAAGCATTAAATACCTTATAATTATTTAGGAAAATACATACATTTTAACAAAATACTCAGAAAATATCAGCAGCCTGAGATTAAAATTTGGTGGCCGCAGACAAGCAGATAACATGCTAATGCAGAAAATGATATAAAAAGAGAAGTTGAACCAGAGGTCACAGTACATCTCTGTATCAATTAGTCATAATCTCAGAGGAGTGTTTAGGCTTCGCTGTCTTCTCAAACTGTTCTCTGGGTTTGTACAACTGACTTTGCAGTTGTTGCTTTCCTCCTCAGCTTTAACAGAGAGAGGTGCTGCGCTGTGAAACCCCTCAGTAGGAGGAGGAAAGCTGAGGGTGATCTGACAGCTGGGGGAGCCCCAAATTAGGTTCTTCTGAGAGCTCCACCTTTCAGCATCCCTATTTCAAAAGCGTAGGCTACTGGATTCATGTTGCAAGCCCAGCACTCTTTTCTGTACACTGTACCTTTTCCTGGAAGTCCTGGGAGAATGAAGAAAGTTTGCACCAAGATTTTCAAACTGGAAAAATGAGTGTGCTTGTTATCAGGTTCAGCAGACTGGGAATCTGCCAGGCTTTTACAAAACTGCTCATTTTCTGAGTCTTAGCTCTTTTAGCTATATTTTTTTATTTATTGAGCAGAGGACAAGCTCTATCTTATTAAGTGAAAACAATAGAGTGAGAAGTTGGAAATTGCCAGGAAGCCTGGGAAAGACCGACGCTCAGCTGAGATTTCATTCCATGTTTTCCTGTTGACCTCACAGGCTCTTGACACAAGAGCTCCGAGTACATTAAAGAAAGGCCACAGTCTCATTTGGGCCTGTGAACATTGGCAATATGTTATGGGGACAATATACAAGCTTGAAAGGGAAAAACCGCAGCAATGTCCCCATGCCCTGGAGGTTTTGTCTGGTGCAATGCTGTTTAACCAGAGCACTGTGAGGTTTTAAATGGCCGTATGAGATTTATAGTAGGTCATGACCAGATCTCTTTTCAGGGCAAAGTTTGAAAAGTCCATTTGTCTCAAAATTTAAAAAAAGAGTCTGGTAATTCTCCAAGGTTTTTCCTCTTCCTTCAGGCAACTATTTTTGCCTGGCCAGAGTTCCTAAACCCTCCCCAAGAGCCCTTTTAATGTGGGAAATATTGTGATGGTGTCTGCTATCAAAGGAATAATACTGAAGATACAAATATTTACAAACCCACTCTAAGTCCACATGGTCAGTATCAAGCCTATTAAGTTTTAGAAAAAGGGACATCATGACCTTAAAAGAAGTGGCTTCAGGAAATCAGTATTTGAGGGCATTATTAGCAGGGAAGAGTGATGCTTATTGCAGGGAACTGAATGGAGAAGACTCAAGGTGCAGAGAGAGATCCCCCATGTCCGGCTGATGGCGTGGCTGCTCCACTGCTGGGCTGGTGGCCAAGGGGCAGCCTTGGCTGGGTTTTTGGCAGTGCCGGGCCCCCACTGCTGCCCAGTTGGGCTAGATCCCACCATGTGTCGGCAAAAGGCATATGCTGGTGTCCGGGGGGCTGCAAAACAAGACAAAGGTCTGGCCCCCCACCACAGCCGTTTCTCCTGTGCAGCAGGAAGAGATGTCATCCCCCTCCAACGATGGGGGCCACTTCAACATTTCGGCAGAGAGCGGTGCTTGGGTAGCCTCTGATAGGCTTCATGCAGAATGCTGCACACCAGTGGGACTTGTGTCCCGCTGTGTGGCCCTGGGACTGGGAGCAGCTGGAGGAGACTGGTGGGAGATGGGAGTCCCAGGGAGGGCTCCAGGCACCCCAGTGGGGTCAGGATGGTTTTGAAGAAGGGAGAAAGGGCAGACTGGGCAAGCAAGATGGCAAGCGGCAACAGAAGCTCTGGGACAAGGTCCCCCTGGGAAACACGGAGAGCCAAAATAGTGGATATCTGGGGCCAAGTGGGGGAAGATGCCTGTGACAGAGGCTCTGTGTCTGATTTCCCTCTTTTCTCTCTAAAGGGGCTGTATGAAGGAAGAAAAGGCAGACGCGAATGGCAAGTGAAGTCCCCCAAGGCTGCTAGGAGCCAGGCACTAGCTGCCCCCTCGCCAGCGCCTGCACAGCCAGCAGCTATCACCTGCCTGGGTGTGAAACAACACAGACCTCCCTGGGAACACGCCATGCCAGGGCCAGCGCAGAGCCTCGCAAAAGCATATTAAAGTGTCTTAAAGGATCATTGCAAAGCAAGAGATTTACTTGGCAGCTCTCTATGACTTTTCTGGGGTGATTTTTATCTGTTGTGTAAATCAGAATCATGGGATTCTTTAACCCTGCTCCCCTGTTTTTTTATTTGACAAACTGTTTGTTCATTTAGAGCAGTTATGCTTGATTGTGCCAGTAAATAATAAGTGAGAGCTATTTGTGAATTATTTGGCTGCTAGATTTCCACAGAGAAGGGCCTATTCTCTTCTGTGTGAATGTCTGTGTGAAAGGCAGTCCCTCAGCATGAAGAAAAGTTATGCGCCTGAGTCAAGAATGAAAAAGGCCCTTGAAATCTTCGTAGCAATCTAATATAGAGGATACATTGGTATGCAAAATAAATTTCATTAGGTATAAAATACCTCCCTTTAAAATAAATAATTTTCTTTTTTGCTAAAATGCCAGAAGATTGCAGACTATATTAAAGATAGCATGTGTCTCGTTTAAATCATACCCCATGGAAAAATACCTAATTTAATTTAAGTAATTTCTATTTATTTCTGCCTTTCAAAATGATATCATTTTCAGGTTATAAAAATGTAATGTCTGAACTTAGACTCTTTACACCTAGTTTCAAGCAAGACCTAATTTTACATCTAAGTTAAGAACACATGAGAGCACACAGTCATAGTATAATATGGCCCCTCTCTGACTGCAAAAAAGGGCAGCCTACTATAAATAGAGTCCTTGAGAGAGGGAAAGTCTTCCATTTTGAGGAGGATTTTGAAATTTCATGCCATTCCAGTTTGGAACAAAGCTCTCCAATTCTGAATTTCCCCATGAAACAGAACTACAAAAAAAACCCCAACCCAATAATAAGGGAAAATAAAGCAGAAATTGTTTGTTCTGATCATTTGTAAAGAAAATGTTACCAAACAGATCTCCTGGAAATGCTGACTGAGCAAAAAGCTTTGCAACTTCAGAAAATGAGCTGTTTGAGATTTTGGGGCCTTGGTTTGCATCAAAAAAGCTCCAGTGGTTCAGGAGCCCCAATGCCTTCCCTGAAGCCCTACCCATCAGCTTGCCAGCAAGGGTGTCAGGGAAGCTGGTAGATAGTCAGGCTGAGTTGAAATGAAACCGTAACTGGATCCTGACATCTGACCAGCACGTCAAGTATGATCCTCTAAAATAATTCACTAGTGCAACCTTTGGAAGAGCAAAAAGGTAGTGATGTGATTTTTTAAAAGCTGGATATATTTCCAAAGTGCTGAAGTCAAATCCTCAGTGGGTGAAAACTGGGATAATGCTACTGAAATCAGTGAAGCTATTTCATTTTGTACCAGTGAAAATCTGGTCACTGAAGTTTAAAACAGAGTTCAAAGTCTACAGTCAGTGTAAAATAAGAATCATTGCTAGTGTGCACCGATCAGCGCCATCGATGAACCACAAAGAGAATTACTGTGGGACTCAAAAGTTTAAAAACAATTATATGATTTAAGCTCCCATTTCATGCAGAAAAAAAAATCTCTCAAATCAAACTAAACCAGAAACTTGTCATTTCTTTATTTACTTTTCACATTTACCATGAAAAAATGCTCCCTGCTGCCACAAACTACTTGAGTAAACCAAACGGTTTGCATGCAAAGCCAATTTGTCAGCATTGGCTGAAAAGTATATAAACATACCTCCTTCTCCTGATGTCTGCATGAAAGACTTTTCACATGCATGGAAAAAATATTCCTTTTTAACCAGCTCAAGCTCTACACCTAGGCATAATATTCCTTGCTTGCCAAAAACTCCCAAGAATTTTAATTTAGCTTCTGGGCATATTAGGAATGCGGGGTCAAGTCCCTACTTTGGAAGCTCTGCAGGGCATAGAAGTTCTGTGAACGTGGCCTTGCTTCAGTGTCTAGATCTCAATGCACTGCACAGAAAGAAGAGAGTCTTGGGGTTTTTTTTCTTGTTTGCTTTGCTTTTTTGTTTTGTTTTGTTTCTTAAGGAGGAAAAAAAGAAGTAATGTCTTGGATGAGAATAGACCATTACAGCCACTAGGATCTCTAGGATTCTGGGAGTAAGACCGATGGGGGTCTGTAACGAGGCTGTGGAAGAGTATCCCCTTCACAGACTTTTCAATAGGAATTTGGTTACAAGTACCGATGGTGGCCCTCAGGAGACTTAGATGGTATTTTTTTGGTGCACCATCATGGAGAGCCATGAGATGGCCTGCATATATCACCCAGCACGCACTCATTCTTTCTGATAAGGGATGAAGATGAAAGCATTGCCAAAAGAATAAGAGTCTGGGAGAAGACAAAAATAGTTTTGTGAACCTGATCCTTTGCTCAGAAAGTTCTGGATATGAATCTTTCCCAAGGCTTCCTTAGCTGAGGACTTCTCTAGAGGTAGTACCAAACATGCCTGAAACCTTTCAGCTGTGGTATTTTTCAAGATAAAGAATTTGCATGAGATTTGGTGGATCACACTAAGCTATAGGACCCTACTGGACTGCTGCTGTACCTTCACACCAGCACATGTGAAATAGCTAAGTGGGAAACTGCTCTTCCATCCTAAGAGCTCTGTCAGATTTCACAAATGTTCCCGTTTTTTTCTGGGAGGAAACCCAGGCTGTTCAAAGATCACACTTACATTTTCTTTCACTGAAATGCAAGAAACCTAGAACAGTGTGAAACCTTCCTCAATGGCAGAATAAATCCAACTCTTCTCCAAGAGAAAAGGAAAGGATAAAAGTTTTCCTGCAACTTTCATCAAAATCCAGGCCATTATGAAAAAAAAAGGTGGAGACACCTGGATGGGACTGCACGAGGGAGCAAAGTATCTTAGCCCATGACAATGTGATCTCCTTGCAGGAGCAGCTCATGCCTGATTCAGCCACAAATTTCCCATAGGGAAATCCCACAGCACCTCTTTCTTTGTACATATTCATCATTTTTTTTCAATCTCCTTCTATGTAGTGTTCTATTCACCCCTCAAAGAGCAAAGGGCCAGCCAAGGTACAGACCATGTGTTGTCCCCACTGGGGCCACATGAAGACGCTGTACTGAGGAGTCCCTTGCCCACTCTGGGCAGAAGTACAACTCTTTCGTGGGACTGGCCTCCTGCGGAACATGCCAGCTTTCCCTCAGGCAAACCGGGGCTCCCC
The DNA here is from genome assembly GCA_028565335.1 of Limnodromus scolopaceus. NCBI lineage: Eukaryota > Metazoa > Chordata > Aves > Charadriiformes > Scolopacidae > Limnodromus > Limnodromus scolopaceus. The sequence continues at coordinate 142,159,509 of JAOXNO010000001.1, forward strand.
TTCCCTTTTTGCCTCTGTTGTTGCCAGAGTCAGAACAAAACCAAGAGCAAGGAGAAAATGCTCTTGAAATGAAAACTAAAAAACACAGAGGGCAGTAGGCAGATAGGCTTACCAGTGACAAAGGCAAACCCAGAAGTTCATCTGGGATTTCTAAATCACCTTTGCAAGAGGCAAGAAAAACCGACTGGAGCAAGCACGTCATCCATGGAGCTGATGCCAGAATACCCCATTGTGCCTGGCTGATTACTGAGCGATTAAAGCTTGAAGGGGGGAATCTCCTTCCATCTGCTACCTGACTGAAAGGGAACTGAAATTTCTCCTTTGCGTTGCTGCACCCACTCTGGAGAATCCCTGAGCTACAGCTAGACCATGATTCACAGACATACAAGGGGTCAAAAGTCTCAAGCTAATGTCCTGTAACTGGACCAGGCTGAGGTTCTGTTGCTTGCTACGAATTTTCAGCTTTTCTTAAAATAAAGTGGCAATGAAAGTGTGGTGATTTGTGGGAGCAGTGTTTCCTGCTATTGATGCTGTGTAAACCTTAAACCTGAGCTCTCTTTCTTCAAACTGCCAGGAAATAGATACAAATGTATTTATAAGATTTCACTTTTGCTGCACAGCACTAAAAATAGCACAATACATCATTCATAGTACAGGTCTCTCTATTCTCTTATCCCACTGCTGAAGAAAGAAAGGCACAATGTTATCAACTAACTGTCCTCCTACCTCTTCCAATAAAGCTAATTTCAGCTACCGGAGTTACTATCAAGGTTAAAATCCCCTTTGTTTTACAACATGTTCATCACCTAGGGGGATTCTCATTGCCCAAAGGGAACATAATGTTCAAGTCTCATTGAAATATCGTAACTAATATCAATAACAAGGAAAACAGAATTCATTAAGAAATTCACTGCCCATAGCTATGTTCTCATGACAAATGGGAGTGGTGGTCAGAGCATCAATTCAACAATACTTTAAGTCAGTGCTCCTTTGACCTATGCTGATGAAGACGGACAAAGAGGTTAGACAAGATTATGCCTCCAAGGGTTATAAAAATGTAGAAGTTTCCCAACTGCAAACTGATTTTTCAAAGACAATTACTCTGCATAATTTAACTGGAAAGCCATTTATGCCTTCCAGGTTTCATATCATTAATGTTTGTTTCCTCTTGGATTTTTGCTGTTTCTCCTACTCTCATTCTTTTTTTCTTTTTTTTTGCCTCAGATACACACATTAAAAAAAACCTCTCACACTTCTTGTCCTATGTGATTTATTCCCAAGAAATTAAATTACATTTTTATAAGCCTGTGTTACCGCAAATGATAGCTGAAGATTTGCTGAAAAAATTAATTCCTGATCTGTTGCCGTGAAGCGCCCTCGCTAGCAGTGTACTGACTCTGTCTTTCAAAACCAGATGGAAGCAGTCCAACGGTATGATTAACTTCTTAGTCCCTGCAATTTCCTATTGCTATACTTGCCCTAGATTTCAGGATTGACCTCCTGCTTCACTGCAAAATGCACAGTTGCTCAGTTTGATAAATCACATGAATACTTTTTTGATCACAGTTATCTACTATTTACAACATACCCAGTGAGGTTAATCATATGCTGAGGCACTTCATATGCTGCACACATATACGCTCTTCTTCCCAATAGCACTTTGCATATTCTTCATGCTGCCAGCCAGCAATGGGACCTGCTTTCTCCTTACTAACATGTGAAAGACCCACAGACTTACACCTTGTCTCTTTTTCCCCCATGTTAATTCTGTAATTATCCACACACTGATTCTTTAAAAACCTAGCAAGCCAAAGAAAAGGCATGAAAAATTACTAGTCAGACCTAGAACGAATGGTGTCCCCTCAGGTATCTTTAGGGAGCTATTGAGAATGCATGGGGTTGCCCATAGGGAGGTGGGAAATGTTTGGCTGTCATGATAGCAAAATGCTATCGCTTCCTTGAAGAAAAAACACATCTCTTCTTTTTCTTTCTCTAAACGCCAAAGGAATTTCAGTATTTAGTATAGTTAGCTGGGCTCAAAATTGCTAGAATTCCCTGGGACAGCTCTGCTCCACCTTCTCACGCGGTGTTGCAATACATCCAAATCACGTCGCTGGTGCTATGGTAGAACAACTCCAAACAAATACCAGCAACAGTCAAGGTATGGGAAAACATCCAATAGCGAACAGATGAATGCTAGAGATCTTGCTCACAAGGTAAATAAAGGGAAATGGAGTTCCAGTTTTACAGAGATATCTATTCCTTTTCACTCCAAGCCTTCCATACAGGCTCTTCTTTTAAAGCCCCTTTCCACTAATTCACAACAGTCTCCAATAACTGTAAATAGTGTCCTACATACAATACATATTATTACTTTTCCTCCTTCAAGTTTTCAAACTAGGAGGGCTGAGACACTCTAGACTATTTCTGCCACAAAACATAGCAGCAGTTGCCCCTTGCTACCGTGTGGGAGGGCTGCAACTGTGGGACACCGGCGTTTCCAAACAGCCAAGCTTTCGTGTAAGGCATAAATGGCAAATCCGTGTACCCTGTCGGAAGTATTCTCTTTTTCCTCGCAAAGGTAATCCAGAAAGTTTAAGCAATGTGCTAACACTGTGAGAGCTGTGTGTTTGTTTCTGTGGCAGCGAACACCATGCGTCCACATTCTTCTCTGGCCAACCTTTGCCTCCTGCGGAGCCCATGATCTCAGTTCCGTCATACTCTGCTGGGATCCAGATCAGCTGTCCTGAGCCAAGGTTTCCCCTCGGCTGTCGCTGATTACCCAGACCTGTCACACGAAGCCCTTCTGGCCAGCCAGCTAGCTCAGTCGCTCCGCTGATAAGCTGGCCATGTAGCTTCTCATGTGGAGGAGGTCTCACGGTGTGAAAGGCGATGTTATCGAAAAACTCGGTCCAACACAAACATAATTATGTGAGTGACACGAAGCACATGAGTATTTTTTCTAGCTGCCACTGGATTATTTACTTACTTCAGGGTATCACAAGTTTAACTGCTTTGCTTAATCACAGCTCAAGCAGATACTTGAGAACAAGAAATCTTTGGCTCCTTCCACTGAAAAGTTTAAGGCTGCTTGGACAGCTGCCTTCCCTGTTTTAAGTGATCTATTAAAAGTCTAAATTACCTCTTATTGTTGCGTTAATACCTTACAAACAGTCCCTCCCCAGGACTCCTAACCCAAACGTGGCTTTGTCTGAAGGAGAAGAGCCATGCTGCAGATTCCACTGGACTAATCCTTACAGTATCAAGGGAATGGACTGGATTGTCACAGGTGAACCTTTTCCATTCGATTTTCCTTGCAGCTGAGTGCTAAATGTGTGCATGCACCATGAGAGGTGGTGCAGCAGCACTTCTGCTTGCAAATGTCTCTCTCCCTGCTTGCATGATCTTCTGCTGAGCTCCCCGAACCCTCCAGAGGACAACAGGGAGTATTTATTTGCTTTTCAGGATCTTAAGTGCAAGGACCAGACCCATTAGGGTAAACCAGCTCATGCCTGGCACAGCCTGCATTCCAATGTTCTAACTGTGATCAAACATGGACAGACGAGGCACGGTTACATGGAAATGAAAAGTACTGTCCCTTCTGCCCAACAGGAAGGTGGACTGAAGCTCAGACAGGCTGTGTAACTCACCAAACATCATGAACAGGGCTTGCCTACACTGCCAAATTGATGTTAGTATGGAGATGCCTTGTCTATCCACAGCCTAAGGTGGTAAATCAAAAGGGGTTATCATAGCCTGTAGGTAATGGTTCAGGTCTGGATGACATCTATATATTAACCAGGTGCTGAGTGTGAGCTAGTGAGTTGGAGCCTTTACAGGACTTATCAGCTGGGGTGGGCAGGCTTGCCAGCACGGCCATATGGCTCCTGGGCTGAGCGGGTTCAGCTCTCCCTCTGCCCTGCATGCCTGCGCCCAGCTTCCTACGGGCAGAGCCATCAGGGTCTGCCTCCGTCCTCCAGTGTAAATACGTCGAAAGGAGAACAGACCATAATTATGAATTAAGCACGCCTCCTAAGTGCCACCCAAGCACCGCAGTGAATGAGCTATCTCTTCCCGATTACAACGAGAGAGGAAATTCAGCGGTGCTACAACGCTAAGTGTTCAAAAGTCCTCAGCAGACCCACTTGGCCTGCATTACAGCACAGAGAAATAAAAGCAGCTAAGGGAATAAAAGTGCCCTAGGACCACTGTAAATCTTTACTTCATGGAAAATCTTATCTCGCACATGAATATGAGCTGTGAGTAAATTTAATGTGTGGATTAAGTACTGTGCGGTCTCCCTCATGGTGGGCTTTTCAGCCTAAAAAGAACAAAAGAATAATAATGAGTGTTGTGTTTGGGTATGATTACAAACAGCTGTAATTTACAGCTGGACATTCTCCATTGCAAACGTATCCAGCAAGCAAGTGCTTCTGGGTTAGTGGAACAGACTGCAAAAAATTAGCTTTTAACTTCAGCCTTAAGGTCAGAGTTCTGGGACCACGGGAGTCAATAATAAAATCTATTTAGCTCAGCGGGATTAAGCAGGTTTAAGACCTGGCTTAACCACACTGCTTACTGTTAAGTAACAACAGAACACACTGAATATTTTAGTTACAGACATTTTTCTTCATTTGAAAGCTATTCAGGCAGGGTATATGAGAGTCAGACAATTGAAGATATGCTAGCATTATACCATCAAGGCATATGAGTTAAGTTCTTGCTCTTCTCTGTCCCAGAAACTGAACAATCTGTATAGTTAGACCAATTTACTGAAGAGCACAATAAAATTAAAACCAAGCTGTGCTGTATAAACACCAAGGGTTTTTCATGAGAGAATGAAAAGCTAATGGGGCCAGTGCATCTTTCCTGACAAAACAGTCGGTGCATGTGCAGAGCAACCTGTCTTCTGGAAGCAGAAAAGCTGTTTCAGTCAAGCTTCTGGGTCACTAATCTTTGTGTTTGCACATAAATCTGCTGAGGGTTACCGTGTCACTCTGAAAACAAGACTGAGTGCAATACACTAAAGAAATCAATGGCTACAGGTTTTAAAAAATATATCTTTTTTTTTTTTTCCTCTTTCAGTATAGCTAAATGTTACCTTTTTAGCAGAACCTGAAAGCAAAAAACTGCAACAAGAACTGCTGGAGAATATAAAAAAAAAAAAGGAAAAAAAAAAAGGGCACAATTACTGAGAGCTTTATTTAAGCTGCCATCTCCCTTGGCACTGGGAAGTGCTGGTGTGTGACCGAGATCTCTTAGTTGCTACTGGGACACGAGTAATGAGCAGCAATATCACAGGCATCCTCACTTTAGCCAAGACCAGACAGAAACTGCCGTCACAGCATGGGTTTTTGGCCCTCCTGTTGGCGCGCTGCAGTGAGGTTATGGTTGGCAGAGAGGCAGCCCCCCCACAGGGTGCACCCACAGCCTTCCCAGCACCCCATCCAGAGGGAGGGGAGGAGGGTGCCCCGTGGGCTGAACCTTTGCAGAACAGGTGGGAAAGCTGGTCTCTGGGCACGCTTTTAGGGGCAGAAAGGGGAATATCTGGTCATAACTACTAAATCTGAGGTGTGATGGGCAACATTTCAGCCCCTTTACCTAGAGGACGAGGGCAGCCTGCGCCCGGCTCCCTCCCCAACCCTGATGAGGTAGAGACCATCTATCCATCACCATCACTTTTCTTTCTAGGGAAGCCAGAAAGCGCACTGTGGGGTTTGGGGCTTGTTAACTACCCCCAGGGGCAATCCTGCAGGAATGCTCCTCATTTAGCTCAGGGGAAGGATGCTGAGAGAAAAACACACCACGTTTTCTTTGGTCACGCTATTGTCCCCACCAAATGCAAAAGCTGCTTTGCCTGGGGGGTGAGCCTGCACACCTCCGGGGAGAGGGGCATACTGCTGACTCTGACTCCGACTCCTCTTTCTTTTTGCATTTGTCCCAGTTACAGCAAATACTTGTGTGCCCTCCAACCGTGCCAGCGATTTCACCCACATCCCATACATTTCACTCGGGAATTTTTTTCCTTAAGGGTGGGGGGGAAAATTCTAAACAAAACGGTGTTTGTAAACTTGGAGGGCGGGGGGGAAGGTCGGTAATTTTGGCGGTCTTAGCCTCCGAGCAGAGAGAAATGTTATTCATCCATGCACAACATATAATTCAGCCTAAGTGACAGGCTCTGCTCTGGAGAAATCCTGGCCTGAGTTGGCTTCCAGAGTCAATTACCGCTTATTCCCAGGGAGGCGGGGGGCGGGGGGCCAGACGGAGCAGAGGGGGCTGCCAACAAGGCATGGGGAAATTTACTCTGTGTCAGCCTGCATGACACAGTACCTCATTTGTGGATAAATGTAAATCTGCTAGTTCTTTTTCACAGGCACTAAAATGTACAGTCTCTCCCTCCCCTTCCCTCCCCCCGTTCCCAAAACTGGAAAAGAAATCAGGACCGTCTTAGAAAGCTACCTTATATTTCAATCAATCCTCTTTCATAAAAGTCATTTAAGGTAAATACCTGTGCAGACCTATGGCCCAACTATAACATTTACTATGGCCCAAATCCTGAATTCCTCACTCGGGCAAGTTTCCCATCGAAGTTAATGGAGTTTTGCTTGAAAAAGAGCTGAGTAAAACCTGAACGCTGTCTAAGGATTTGGTCCCCTGCTTATCTGCCTGGAGCACTGCTGCAGTTCCAGAAGAAGTGAAAAAAAATGAATTAAATTCATCCAAAATACCAATCCCTCAAAACTTAAAGGGGTAAAAAAGGGCATTGTTTTTGTGCATAGAACGAACAGAGAATCTCATCAAAAGAAGAGTAATTCCCAGAGAAAGGATTCGGAAAAAGTCAAAAGAGAACATCTCGGAATAAATGAAGTACTTATTGCTGAAAAATGAGCTCAGATATATCTCAGCAAACTCTAAAGCTCAGAATTTACTGCATCATTCATGCCTTCTCCAGTAAGTTTCTTATCTCTCGTTTGGTATCACAACAAGGGATTCTGCATATTCTGTATGAAATACAACAAGACTGTGATTTTTGCAGTAATAAACTCTACACATGCATGACAAATCCAAGCATGCAAAATGTTTAACATCCCAGTTCACAGATACTTTGGGGACAAAATCCGATTATGAGTTATATGCCACAATAAATAGGGCTCAACGTTTCATAAAGCAATTTATAGTTCATAAAAATGACAAAATGTACCTGTCAGATAGAACGCGGAGAGCAGATCTCTGTGCTGCCTGCTGGAAGAAAGGGCAGAGATGTTTATTTTATATTCTGACTTGAAAATTACGAGCACAATCAACACTTTAAAAAATGCGTTACACACATTTTTGTCACGTGTCCAAAATGTTAAAGTACGAGCAAAGTAGCAGAGAGTCTATAGTCAAATGGACATTCCAGCCTAGTAAATGTACGAACACTTTGTTAAGTATGCCATAAACCAGAAGATCGTCAAAGCACCGCACGGTATTTGAGGTCTGAACTACTCTATTTAGAGGATTTTTCTGCGGGTCCCTGAAAACTCGGCAGGGCTCGGTTCTCTGCCTTCCCCTCTTCCCGCTTCCGCACTCCCACTCCCTCTCCTTTACCATTAGTCTCCTCCCATTCTTCCACAGAAACAAACATCACATATTTGGTTCCTTTTGCGATGAAGCCCGTAGCTATAATTATAAATTCTGCAAAGCTTGCCAGAGCTGCTGCAGACTTTTCATGAGCGCTGCCATGTTAATCTGCTGGCAGCTTTGGACTACACAGTACAGGATTGACCTGTTGCTGGTTTGCTCTTCAGTTTTTGCCTACTACAACGCTTTGGATGGGGTGGGGAAGCATGGTGCTTGTTCTTGTGTTAACCAGCAGTTCTGGGAATAGAAATCGTAGCCTCTCAAGTTTAATAGGACTCCCAAGCCTATCCCTGAGCTAGTTTGCCACTTTATTATTATTATTCTTTCCCCTCCTTCAATCACTTCAAGTGGTGTGATTCATGGCTTCGGCACAGGAACCAGCTGCTAAGCAAAGATGAAATCCATAATGTTTTGAAAATCTACTCTAAAGACTCCATTCTACTTGAAGCTGCCCAAAGGGTCCCCTTCCCGGCTGTACCTGTCCAGACTGTGCCTCACCTGGCACAGAAGGGGCACAAAGCCAAGCAGTATGGAGAGACAAGGGGCAGGGAACTGGACACTGATTTTCTCTTTGCAGTTACCAGTAAACACGCTTTGAGACCATTCTCCCTGGCTTCTCAGGCTGCTGGGGGTTGCATCCCTATCCCTGAACAAGCCATGTGGCTTGCAGGCATCCCGCTCAGCACCGGAGGGCATGGAGGTAACCTTTCCGGCTAGTCAAAATGCTGCTGACAGGCTGCAAAGAAAAACTTGATGAAACCTGACTTGCACTTGCAGTTATGGAGCGTTCCACAGAAAGGCGTGAAAAGATCCCCTGCGTGGTTCCCTGCGGATCTGACAGGAGTGCAGAAATGCTTTGGGAAGAGTTTCTGCTTGATTTTGGAAGTAGAATTTCTGCTCAGGGAACTTCTCTGGAATAACGTGGGCCTCCTGGGTTCCCTGGGGAGAAGTAGCTTGCTGTGTATCACATAGCAAATTGTCAGGAGACAAGGGCTATGTCCCATCCTCTGTGGCTGGCGTGGCTTGCAGGGTGGGTTTTTCCTCAGCATTGACTCTCTGAAGTGGTAGTGGGAATGTGCCTATGGCGTGAATGTGCTGGTTTTAGAGTTCAGAAAACAATATGGGGAGCCTGGCATTTTTCAGTGTCTCCAGCAGGTCATCCCATTTGTATACACTTTGGATACAACCCTGTCCATGCCCTCCAGGCTACGGGGTACAGGGCAGGCCTTAATGGGAACAGCCACTTACCAGTTCAGCGGGCTGGCACCATTTTTACTCTTTCTTCTGCAAGGGGATCGCTGCTTCTTGTAAACAAATGCAGAAAAGACCCAAAATCTAGGTCTTATGGCTTAATCTCTTCTTTAATGCCCTGGGACAACACAAGTTCATCTCCTCCCGCATCTAATCACCATCACCACCAGGTCTATGTCAATTTTGACTTTCAAGCTGTCCAGCTTCAAGGATGACACCTGTGCTGTGTTATGCCTTTGCCATCTAAGCCTCAGGAGCTTCCTCTCACTACCAGAGTCCTTTTCCATGACCAAGTTATGTTGACACCATTCAGGTCACTTCTCCTTCTCCTCTCCCACCAGCAGTCAGGGCTAGTCTTTCCCTCACAAGCAGCCACTACGTGGCAGTGCTGTTTAAGCCACTTTTAATGTTTCCCCACTCTTGGCTCAGGCCACCACAGGTGATCATGTTGGTTGTGCAATGCAACAGGTCGGAAAACTGATCCAGTTGAAAAATAATTCTTTTTCAATCTTTTAATTTTCTTTTTCCCCAGGTTATTTGCAAACAGGACCTCTTCTCTGAGCCGCTTCCCTGGGCAACATGTGCCACATTGCAGGGTGCGGTGTGAGAATGGGAAGGGGACTGCTGGGGCAATGTGCAGCCAAGACCCTTGCTGCTGAGATAAGGGCATGTCTACCAGTGAGACACCTGGTATCACTGCCACTTCCTTCTGGAGTACCTCCACATACCTGGAGCAAGGTACATGGTGGCTCACTGAAGGAGACAGGCTGTTCTATAGCCACAGGTCTCATGTACCTCACAAAGAGCTCAGGAAAGCAAACACGGACTTTGGTGACACTAAAAGCCCTACAACACTTTGGAGACACTAAAAGCGGGGCACAGATCACTCTTGTATTTCCCTAAAATCCCTACTTTTGAGAGAGCGAGAAAAGCTGGATACTTTCTCTTCCAGTCTCAATGAAAGCTGCCCTCAGGAGGGAAAAGGAGAGGACTCTTAGTGCTAACCAAGCCAGGCCATGAGGTGTGGGACTGAAGCCTCAAGCACCTTTCTTCAGTTTCCATCTTGGTACATCCACTTGTTGACAGCTTTGAAAAGGTGATCCATTCTGGGCAAGAAAGCAGGTTCACGTGAAAGGCAGGGTAACAGAGAGAAATGTACAAGTGCTTTTTGGTGAGATCATTCTACTTTTTCAATTAGCTTCTTATTTTGAGTCCTTTAATACACGTTCTTCTTCACCAAGATGCAATGCAGATTGCGTGAGGCACCTTAGTCTTTGGTTGGTGGTTGCATATTCTATAAATAAGACTATCGATTTCTTTCTTACATGGTTTGAAAATACAACCCTATTTGATTGCATACTTGTGTGACCCCCTGAGTTGGTAATGGCCCCATTTCTAAATGATGGGGGAATAAGATCCAGTTGCAAGTTTATTCTTCCTCCCTGGAGAAACAGATCTATTGCCTGCAATGAAAGGCAGTTAGCAACTATCCGGCAATTTTAATTCTAGCCTATATTGCTCCCCTCTCCTGAAGAAAGTGAGCTGTTGTAATTAAAAGTAGTTAGCAGTTCCCTAGCAAGTATAAATACTTGCAGCCACTAATTACAGTCTGCTCTCTTGTTCCCCTGCTAGAGGATTGCGCTGCTCAACTCAGGGAGAAATATCTGCCCTTGCCTCTTGCTAACAGTTTTTTTGTGACCTCATTCAAACTCATTCATGAATCCCCATGGAGGGTCATGACCCATAGTTTGAGAAACTCCCGGCTAGAGAAACAGCTTTCTCTGATTTATTGTGTTTCTAATATGCTGGTATTATCTATGTAACAATGTAAGCAAAAGGGTGGTAGTTAGCATCATATACTGCCTGCAAGACTATTTTTTTAATAGCTTGATTTTGATTGTGCTATTTAATTTGCATTTTATTTTACATCGTTAGCAACTTTTCTAAGGCCAACTCATCATCCATCAAGAAAGATGAGAATATGTTCTACAGTCTTTATTATTCCTGGAAATAAGTGACTATGCTGGTTATAGAAATTAGGGATAAGAAATAATTTTGGTTTGATGTTGCTGACAGACTTTAAAGATCTCCAAGACTTACCACTAAAAAGTGGTTTATGAGAAGCTTAATATTCTCTTGATAAGTGATTCAGTTATACTTTGATGTGTTCACCAGTAATTAGTATAATCCTGAATTTTCAGTTCTTGGAATGAGTGGGGTTACTGATAGAAGAAAGTTCTCCTCAGTATGAACACGGATATTGGAGGCCAATCCACAATGTAATAACTTTAATGCTAAGTAGGAAGCAGGAAAGGGAAAAAAAATCACTTAGGTGACTCAGGTACTTGGGCTTGAGAAACCAGCCACAGTAAATGAGATGAATTACTCCTTTTCACTACATCAGGAGTTGTAAATTACAGGATACGGGCTGGTTTGACTTCTTCGCCCCCCATCTGAGTTGGTTACAGATACATTTAGGGCTGAGTTTCATTGATCTGCCTATAGTTCATTAATCATTCATGAAAGATTCTAGCTGTACCCCAAGACTACTGGGACAAAACAAGTTTGCAGCCAGCAGTAATCATGTTCAGGTTCTCAATCTCCAGAGATTGCATCTCCTTTCTCCATCCTTTATTGCAATGAGCCAGAGCTTGGGAACATAATCAGCAGATATTCAGGTTTCAGTGTGTGTTAAATGAGCTACCAAAATTACTTGAAGTGTCACAAGTTGCAATCTGTTGTTGAAGGGAAATCAAAGAGGAAATTAAATACATTCATTGTAATTGGGACTGAGCAGCGAGCTAGTTCATTGTAATTGGGACTGAGCAGTGAGCAGAACGGGTTGAATACAGCTATTGAGCTAGAGATATAGGAGTTTTAAGAGTGGTCCCCAGAAATCCCTCTTTTTTTTCTTTTCTTTTCTTAATCTGGTTGGAACAGAATCGGTTCATAAACTGCTGGGGTTGCAGGCATTTTTGGATAAGAAGCAAATGAGAACTACTGCAGAATGTTCTGCTGGGCTTGGAAGAGTGTCTTGGAAGCAGACACTGCAGGCTGACTGCGGATACATTTTCCTATACCTCATCCATGGCACACTTTGGCAAATAAAAGCCAATAAATTGGCCATTGGAAGATTCAGACATTTTGTTTTCCATTTTTCCTGTCCTGTGGATTAATCGCTGTTATCGTGAGAGAGCTCAGATACAGCAATTATATGGAGTTACACCACTTATACCAGAGACTTCACTGAGATGGCGCAAGTGTACACAAGGTGAGAATTTGAATCATTTCCTCGTTGACAGTGTGAAAATACGTACTACCCATGCATGAGTAAATTCCATTGCTTCCAGAGCATCTTGTCTGTCTTCCTCAGGTGGTAGGTGTTGCCCTGGAACCATGCAGTGAACCATTTACGCTCTAAGCGAGCATCTCCCATACTAGCAACCACTCAGACTGCTGGATGTCACCCCGTATTGGACTGCAGTTAGTGAGCTGTACATGCACTTTTTCCAAGCCAGGGTTAAGGAAAGATGTCATTACTATATACTGCCATTTGGGAACGAGACCAGAACAAATACCTCTCTATCTGTTTTCTTTCACGTTTCACTTTTCATATGCTTTCCATGTTGATTCTGTTTTAATTTCCTACGGTTTTGTTTGTTTTTAGCTTAAATGTACTTTATTCCTAAACTAATGAAGCCAGGAAGAAAATATTGTGAAGGGCACAACCTGACTGCATGCCATAACCTGGCCCGCAGGACTCCCCAGAGCTTTTTTCTGCTTCAGATGAGCTGCTGTGGATCTAGAGCAAAACTTCTGGATAATCCTCTTACGGTGAGCCCACCTCAGTCCAACCACAGGCATGGATTTTCACCTTCTGTGTTAAGATGTGAGTTTAGCCCAACTCTGTTTATAGGCACCTTCTCGTGCTGGAAGTTATACCTTTGCCTGTGAGACGGAGCTGCGTTCCAGCCTCACGGCTCCGCTCCCTGGGCAGATGTTCATAGACTGTGAGGAAGCCAGCCACCAGCCCTGCTCCAGACAAGCGCAGTGCATTGCGCAGGTATCTGTCACTCCAAGGCATGTTTTCCAAACATGCTAGGCATCTTTCTCCCCTGTCTTGAAACCCTCTTCAGTTTTCGGTGCTCTCCTTGAAAAGTGCAGAGCTGCACAGTCTTGCCATGATGCTCTCTCTCATCAGGGCTCAAAACAGAGGTAATGGAACCCTCTCACGCCTATAGGCTTGCCCTGCTTAAATGCCCGTGAGAACAAGGAGTTGCCTGAGGAGCTCAGGTCAGGCAATTTATCGCAAGTGATTCCTAACGTGCCTTCTCTCACTGCATTGTTCTGTACTCCTGGCTGTTCCTAAGGGCTTTGTTTGAGGATTGCTTTCCAGTGTGGATTTCTGAGGGATTTAAAATCACTTGTAAACTGCAGCTTGAGTGTTTCTCTGTAAATTGGCAATATAAATGTGTGAATATGATTTTCACTGTCCAGTTGATATTTATGTAAGATTTACAGGCTGTAAGACTTAAAAGGGTCTCCTTCCTTCCCCTCTTGGAGTTGGTTATCATCAGAGCCACATCTTTTAAGAAACTATAAAGCTCTTTCTGGAATTCATGATTTCTCCAGGCCTTTCAACACCACAGCATTCATTCAGTTTTATTATTATATTTCTGGCATACATTGTTCTTTCGCCTCTGCTTTGCCCATTAATCCTTATTAATCTTCAGGGGCAGCACAGTCTAGTGACTTGAACATGGCACCTGGGAGTGAAAGACCGAAGCGCTAATCCTGGCTTTGCAGCTGACTTGCCATGTGGCTTCAAACAAGCCACATCTCAGCCTCAGTCTCCCTGTCAATTCCACAGAGATAATAATTCTTGCTTAGCTCTACCTAAATACCTCTCAGGGGCATTGTATTAAGTAGTTAATACTTGTTAAGTGATTCGGATCTCCAAATTACTGTATAATCAGCATGGGTATTAGCTATACAGAGAATTTTATATATCTGTAAATGTTGAGTCTTCTGTCCTGCATCTGTTCAGATTTCTCCTGCAGTCTGGCCCCAACAACCATGCAGGGTTTCAATGCAGATGAGCGTAATCTTTTCTGGTGGAGATGAGCAGAAGGAAAGTCCTTCAAGTCCTTCATACTTTACATTAATACGATGGTTAATTTCCAATGTCACTGAAGGAAGGTCCCAGTCATTGCAAGCAAAGCAGCGCTCACCCTGGGAAACTTCCTCTCTCTCCACAGAAGTAGTTTCCCCATCCAGGAAAAAGTAATTTGGTTGAAGTGCTGCTTATACTTTGGATATTGCAGGCAAAAATTGTCAGTGTTGTGCCACAGGCTTTACAAGATTTATTGGGAAGTCTGAAAGCTTAGAAATTAAAGTAGAATTTTTCCAAAAGCCCATATATGTGAAAATAGGGGAAATACAAGCCTAAATTCCCCAAATAGTGGTAACTCTGCCCAGGGAGGTGCTATGTCAATTGACTATGATACATTTGCTACTATCCAAATATCTGCTTGGATTGTGCTAGGAAATAAAAAAGAAGACAGGGGATAACATCCTAGGTTGATTGAAATCAGTGACTAGGCACCCGCTGACTTCAGAGGAGAGAGATTTCATCCTAGGTGCAGGAGAAATTGTAGCAATGGTTCCCCAGTCCCTTTTTCTTAAATGCTAGTTTTGATGGATTGGCTGCTGGCTCTTTTTCCTTATTTCTTATCCTGTTGTAATATAGATGCTACTCCCTTTATAATGTCCTTTCCCCCCTAATTTCTTTTTTTCATTAATTTTTTTTTTATTCCCTTAATCCCTTTCCCTTTTCATGTTCCTTTTGTTTTCTGACATATTCTCAGCTGCCTCTTTCTCTGTTTCTGCTGTCACCCACCTCTGTGCACCACATCTCCTCCAAACAGCTCCCGATGCTGACACCACTCCAGCCCGAGCTGAATGGCCAAGGGGAGCAAAGTGAGCTTGACCTTCTGCTTTGCAGAGAGCAACAGGCAGCTCCTGGAGAGGCTGGGAGTCTGTGTCTCTGTGTGTGGGCATGCGTGTGTGAGAGAGATACAAGTGGGATATCTTCATCTCTTACAGCTTTTAATAGCTGCAATATTACAAACGACACTAATTTGCGCTCTAAATTATTTGTGACTGCTGGTTATTTAACCGTTCTCTTACGGGCATGCTGGAATGAATTTGCCTGAAGGCAAACAGATGCCTTGTGGCCACGCTTGAGCGGGGCGAAGGCTCGGGCATGGTGGCTGGCTTCAGCGAGGGCTCTCTGCAGCAGGAGGAGCGACGCCTGGGCTGATGGGCTCAGGAGAGACAGGGAGAGGGGAAAGCCAGGCTGGAGATGTGGGACCTAATCCATCTTTACGCCCCAAATCAGCTGGCGCTGCCGAATTCATTGCATCGGGATATGTTCCCACACCAGTCAAAACAGATGTTCATATAGTAATTCCAGTTCACAGGGGGGAAAATAACTAACCAAAGATTTCAAGTAGATGGGATTAAAGAAGTTACAGTAGATACAGAAAGAAATTGTTAAATTTGAGAAAAGGTGATACCAGTGGAAAAGGGCAGGCTTTGGAGATCTGCTAGAGCTAAAACTTAGCTTAGTCACAGCATCCACGTGAAGAGCCGAGGAAGATGCCCTTGTATTTGAAGTTTATTTTCCAGTTTATTTTTAGAGGTTTGCTACTGAGGAGATCAGAATGTCGTGTTTGAATGTCCCCAAATTTTGTACGCGTCCAAGAGCCAAGCCTATCTCTAACCTTTTTCACTGTCATTCATGGTGGTGGCATTCAAATTTAGAGCTTGATCCTGCCTGCCAGTGCATGACAGACATTGAATCTGATTTTGTAAGATAGGCAGTGATGTGAGCCAAGTTTGGCAGGACAAGACTGAGCTCTTACTTTGTTTCATCTGACAGCTTCAGTGAGGCAATCTTGGTCTTCTTGTCATGCCTTGTGAAAGTGCAAATTTAGATGTCACAGGGATTTTAAAATCAGAGCTGGCAAACCACAAAAAAAAAAAAGCTTGGCTCAGCTGGCTTAAATCTTACTCTTGATTTTCGTTAAGTTGGATACCAAAAGGATTGCTTCTCTAATACACAGGAAATAATGGACTTACCCGAGCTCAGAAAGGCTGTTACAGTGGCTATTCCTCCAGTATAAAAACGCACTCATGTTATAGTGACAGAGGGCTGAGCAGAGCATTTGGATTAAGTACAAAACCACCTAAGGTTACAGCCATTCCTTAACCTAAAAGTTAATTTTTCCACTTTTGCTTATCTCTGTGCAGTTTTGGTTGCAGACTCACACGTGGCCAGACTTCATGAACTAAGTTTCCTGTGCCCAGTGGACTGAGAAACTTCTAATCAGAAAGATATTTTTTTTTCACCCAAGTTTATCAGGACACTTTTTGAGAGAGAAATTCATTTGCAGCAGTGATGCAGCTCTGTGGTTTTTTTTTCCCAGGGCTGAGTGTTCTCATCTCCTTTTCCACTAATTTTCCCTTCTGATCAAGCATTAAGTTTTGCAGTGATGAAGAGGCAAATGAAAGGGAGCACAACACTAAAATGACTTAATGTGGTTAAAATATTCGGACATGGCATACGTGAACACAATTAGCGCTGCCTAAAAATAGTTCTAATGATGAACAGGGCTATGCAGTGGCATGTTATAATTTGCCCAATTTAACTCTTCTCTCTAGATGTGCCTGACTCTGCGCTCTGCTCGGCCGATCTTCGACTTCAGAAAGTGCCGTCCTAATAGAGCAGGTCTTATGGAAAGAAAGCTTGCAGTCACTTTGCCCCATTTTCAATTTGTTTAAAAATTAATTACAAAATGTTTCAAATTAGCTGGAATATTATGTTTCATATGCAGAAGTAGTGTTTATAGAGGCTCTCCTAAAAATTATTCCTTCTGAAAGAAGGTGTATGCATGTCTGTTCATTTCAGGAAAATTTTTATCTTTTTGTTGATTGTCAGTCCACATGAAGAAGCGAGAGAGAAAAGTCTTAAAGGTTATTAAAAAGATTGTCTTTAAATGCATTCTATCTCTCTTGTTTCTAGGTACGGTTAAAGAAATGAAGCATGATTTTATGACAAAAAAAGAAATCATTTCCTAATGCTGTTTATGTAGGGACATGGCCACACCAACTGCCATTAGCCTCATAGATGGACTTCTGTCCTGTTGCAATGACAAGATGGATTTGGCTGGACCTAAACTCCTGTGCTGCAGACAACCCTGCCAGAAAGATGCATTTCCAGCACTGAGCCCTGGCATCCCTCAATGTGTACATGAAGACGAGGAAACATAGGCCATATGTCCCCACTGGAGCTGTGGGTACAACTCAGCCTCAAGCTTTCCAGCTCAGCCATGGCCAGAGTGATACTGGAGCAAGGACAGGTCTCCTGGGGCCAGCAGTCCACCCTGGCTGACCCCAGGCTCTGTGGGCAGAGGACAGCCCTGGCACCCCTGGGAGGGCACTGGGGTGGGTGGGCTGCTGTCACCCTGTAGGGCTGTGGGTGGCGAGCCACACCAGGCTGCCGAGACTTTATTTTTACCATGCTGAAGCTGTTCCTGGTGAATTTTCTCAAGGCTGCTCTTCGCCTGAGGTCTCCTGTGAAGGGACATGGCTTTCTGTTTGTCTTGGCTTGCCTGCGGAGGGGCCAGTTTTGCTCACACCGCTGAGACCCTGCAGGGCCAGCCTGTCCCCGTCCCTTCTTAAGGAGGGCAGCCACTTGCAGGCAAATGCTGCCTTCCCTCTGAGCTCACGAGCAAAATTAATGAACCCGAGAGCATTGCTCGGTGCCTTCCTGTGCACTGTGTGCCGAGGGTGTCTTCAGCACCCACATTTACCTGCTGCCGCAGGGGGATACTCATACAATTTTTAAAAAACAAGTACTAAATCTGGGTCCTTCCTTTCGAGATACAGCAGGGGCTGGAGTGCGGAGCCATGTCCCTGGGAGTGTGTTCTGATTGCTTCTTCAACTTCTGTTTATACAATTTTACAAAATTTTGGCAGGAATCAAGAGCACATACCAGGGTGTTGGCTTTTATGAATCTCATGGGATGTGAAAGTCAAGCTGACTGGATGAACTTTGGTTACATATTCCAGACAAGCACAATGACTCTATTTATTCAGACTTGGCAGCCAGAATGCAGATTGACTCTGTGGGTAATAAATTTTCACAGCCACAAAACTTCAGCGGCAACCAACCTGATCCCGCTTAGAAAAAATGCATACGAGGAAGCAGGCTTGGGTTGCAAAAATATGTTAGATTATTATTCCATGTATGCGTACCAGTCAGTTAATTTATTTGGCTATTGATTGACATGAATTGCACAAATGATGCCAGGGATCTTTTTCCCCTTAAAGGAACTACTTTCTATTTCAGAATTTTCATATTGTAAAAGGACAAGTAGGGGGGGAAAAAGAATTGTTCATATTGCAATTGACAATCTCCTTTTAATATTTCACCCAAGACTGATTTAAGTTATCCAGTGACCTCTACGGAGAAGAGCAGGGTATTATAATGGGGACCGTTTCATGTGCTGTGCCACACTTCAAGGAACCAAAAGGCAATAACCACTACAATTCAGTACTCGGAATAATCTTAAGTACGATTTTGACATCTTCATGCTACAAAGCTTCAGATGCTTTCTGGGAGAGATGATGATGAAATTATTACTCTATGTGTTATAAATCAAAATGAATTGGCTCTTTAACTTGCAGATTTATGTTAACTACCTTGGTATCTGTTAATTGCATGCTCTTCAGATATTGATTGGGGATTAAAAAGTATATTTTCTTCAATCTGCGTGATGTAAAATATGCCAACAGGAAATTTTCCCTCTGCATATTAGATCCTATGATCACTGCCTGTAAAATTAAAATGATCAGTTTAAATGGATAAACTATGCTCATTAAAGAGGAAAAATACATTTATGTAATTAAAATTAAGAGACTAATATGTGTGGATAATGTAATTACTGTGGGTGCACACACACTCAGCTCAAACCCAGCCTCTTTTGCCTCTCCTGGGTCTGTGAATCTCGCTACCTTAATTGCTGACGCGGAGGGAAGGGCTGGGAATGCCTTGCCCACTGTGGGTCCTGAAGCTCTTAATCATGCCTCTGTCTTGCATGTGGCCTCCCTCACCCATGGCTCACATTCCATGGGTCAGTCATAGCCCTCCAAATGCCAGCACTGGGAGTGCAGGAGCACCTGTCCTCTCTTTTGCACCGCTTCAGAAACTTTCTGTTCGCTGCTTGGCGATTTCAGGCGCAAACACAGAATCTCCTCCGAAGTCTTCCAAGTCTTTTCCCTAAACTTCTCTGTTTAGAAACAAGCAAAACAAAAAGCTTCCCAGTTCTTGTACCACTCATCTTTATCTCTCTGAGAAATTGGACTAAAATGCGTGTGATTGCTCAAAGGTTGTTTTATTACACAAGGGATATCTCGGAATCACTCATGTACTGTTCCTATCCCTTCATCTTTGATTTCTTTCTTTCCTGTTCCCGAGCTCAGGGGGAGATCTGAGATTAAAGAGCCTCAGAATTAGGAAGTAAAAAGAAATGGGTTCTCCCACTGACATTTAGACACAGATCCATGTTGTAATCTGTGTGTTTACTGGCAGAGGGGGTCTGTGTTATTCTTTTTTGGGCCTATTTCCTGCTAGGTAGATGGAAACGTAGTGTTTTGTTTATCCAGCAGGCACAGTTATTTAGGATTGTTCATTAAGCAAACCTGCAGGTCTCAGCTGAGGTTCTGCAAAGCATTTCATATAGCAGGAGCCAGCCTGAGCCTCCAGGAGGTTTTTATCTGTACAGTCAAGTTAGAAAAAAACGTGACGAGGAAAGGGGACCAAGTCACATAGTAATTGCCAAAGGCTGCTCATGCTGGAGCCCGTGACGATTAGAAGTGAGTAATGGGATCTCAGCTCCCCTCTTTCCTGCGCGGGTGGCAAACTCTGCCTTGGCTTTGCAGAGCTTTTTCAAGCACTGAGGTGAAAAAAACAGGCTATATCAGCTGTACCTTAAAGCTCTGGTTACTGAGCAAAGACCTTGCGTAGCACACATAATACAGAGCAATCCAAGCGCATGAAAGATATTAATAGTTGTAAGTGGCTGCGCTAAACTGAAGGTACTGTGTGTGCACGCTCAAACAGCAGTACTTTTCCACTATCCCTCCTCTGCCTAAATCTACTAATGTTCTTTCATTTCCTGCATGATATACACTTTCACATGTCTTTTTTTGCTTGTTATGAAGCAAAACAGAATTTCAGCGCTCAGGCCTTACCAGCTTGTTCCATACTGATATCCATTACGCAGGATCCCACTTCCCTTCCTACCCGAAGGACAAGCCATCTCTTCACTCTGCTGGCTCTCCCCTCTCCTCCCCTCCCACCCAGCCCCTCGCTGCAAGCACCACGGCACCTTGATGTGCTATTGTTATTCTTCAGACATCCCTTCTGTCCCTCACTTTACTTTGCCCTATGCTGTCTATGCCCTGTATTTTAAACTATCTAGACAAGCAGGAAGAGTAATTAAATGTGAAGTGTTTCGGGATGAAATACATTAAACAAAAAGAAATTGTATAAATATGTAAATAATTGAATTTATGTGCTGAATCTTCTTAACACCAAGAAGCTTTGCTCAAAACAGATGAAATAATGGTTTAGCATAAATATTAAAAGGTTTTGATTTACCTGTTGTTTGGAATATATTGTAAAATAGAGACTTCTAATAACAAGAGTTAAAGAAAAGCCTGGAAGAGGTTCATGAGCTTCTACACACTTAGAACTATTTCTCTAAGGTCCTGAATTTCAGAAGTCCAGATAGCTCCAGTCACCCTTGACTAAAATAATCGCATTTGAAACCCATGTTATATTCAGGTGTGGATCCATCTGGGAGATGCAACCAGGGGCAGTACTGCCCTCATATGCTCCACTGAAGGCACAGGACATACATTTTAGTGGAAGAAAGGGAAGTGGCTTTTGCCCCTCTCATCCCCAACCAAATCACCCATGCTAGTATACTGAGAAGGAGAGAGTGTGGCATAGCACCGCTTGGCAATGAGACACTTGGCTGGCCACGGGAAAGTCAAGATCCAGCCCTATTCTAGTGGGTACTTAATTATTTAGACAAAACACAGCAAGGAAAAATTGATAGACACCTCCCCCCTGCCAATAAAGCCCAGTGTTCCAACACATGGAAAACTTTGGCTGACATATCTGCTCCCAGGCAGGTAGTTTGGGGTTGTTAAAACCCGGGCAAGTACCCTAATTGCTGTGTTATAGAGTGAACCAAACACACAGCCAAGGCTTTCTCTCAGCTGTCCTTAGCTTTCTTAGCGCACACGGGCCAGTCAGAGACAGGACCAAAAATGTTCAGAGGAGAGGCGAGGGCTGGGGGGATGCTGGCAAGGCTCTAGGCAGGTAAGACTTAAGCAGCCCAGCAGCTAATCCCTGGGGCCAGGTCGTGATTGCAAGGTTTGGCCTGAACCCTTAATCCAGAATTCCTGTTTCTCCCCTCCTTGGCCGCTCTTTAAAACAAAACAAAATCAAATCAGAAGGAGACTGATACAAAAACCTTCTGGGTCTCATCAAGGTAATAAATCAAGAGCGCTGCAGACCATTCCCCACCAATCCAGCAGTTAGCACACGCGGGCTGGCTCTGAGCAGCAACATCTGTTACTCCAGTTACAGGACTGCCATGTATTTTGATAACCTTTATGTATGTTTTGAAAAAGCATTAGCAAAATATTTGCAGTAGTTCAATCTTGACATGAAACATGCTACAAGTGACATGTTAGTTGTTGGGTTCTTACCTGGTCATTCTCCTCCTCGTCGCTGCTTAACTTGAGGTCATCTTCTAGCATTCTGGAAAGCAAGCAGTAGAATAAATTATAAATTACCAAAATGATTTAGATCTGATGTTTTCCCTGGACTACTGCAAATATTTAATACTTTAAATAGAAAGAAAATATACTTTATCCCAGTAACTCTGTAGATGTTTTTTCTTATCCAGTTCCTATCAACTAACTTCTTAATTCATTTCCTACTCTTACTGCCTAAGGGAAAATGTTTACTAGAGTAATAATGGATTTTGCAAAGATTCTTGTTATTACAATCACTGACAAACAATTTTTATATGCTAAAAATAATATTTTTGATGCTGACAGGTCAGTAATCTCTCAGAAAGGAAAATTTTGCTCCATTTGGCTTTGAGCTTACAAAAAAGAAGTAGATATTTACACTGGCAATACTGCAGCACAAAATAAGATTCAGTGATGTTTCCCAAAGGCCATTTTTACTTTATTGCGTGTTTGATGTAAAATTGACATTGACTGAAACAATTAAAACTAAAATATATTGTCTCCATGCACAAGACTATCCACAAGGATTTCACTGTCATATAAACATACAAAATAATGCATATTTCCTAACGGGGATTTCATCCTTCCTTCCCATATCCTTTCCTCAACTTGCTTAAACTGGCTCACGAAGAAGAGTAGTTTGTTTTTACCATCATGCATTTTTTTTACAAGCTGGGGTTAAGCAACCAGCAGTTAAAAGGGTTGAAGAGGTGCACAGATTTCCCCCAGTGCTTGAAAGGTCTTGAAGAATGGGACCTATTTTTAAAAAACACCTCTGTAATAATAATAATAATTCAGAAAGTTGCTAATTTTTCTTGTGTTCTGGGAAAAGGGAATCTGTAATTTCGTCTCAGCTCCAGAAGAAAGCTTGGTGAGCAATTCTAACACATCCTGTGACGTGGGTGGTCCCCGGAGTGTAAATATATCAAGAAGACATATGTAGTAATTTCAAACCACCTCCTTGTACTTGTGCCTAGATCTTCCAAGAGCGTGCCTGAAAAGCGTGATTCTTACACAGGCGACATGGTGTGCCGTGTCTTAAAAGAGCACCGAGCCTAACCACCCTCTCCTCAGCTCCTCGCTATACATACAGTCCCTGCCCGTCGCTGCTGTCACAGCGGCTTCCCTATTTCCCCGCGGCACCTTTTGGGGAACGTAGGTGTATAAGAACAGACTCGGGGGTCAGAGCAGAAACTCACACTAGTTCGTCTCTTGAAGACTCTTGTCCTCATTTTTCCCACATTTCCTTCTACTTGTGCCAAGACTTTTCCTCTGTAAACCCAACATACCAAATTCAGCAAAATCTCATGGCAATGCAGACACCTCAAATATATAGGTCACCCATTGAGTTAGAGGGACTCGACAATCTCACAGTGAAACTTGCCTGTGTTTTATCTAGAAAGCTTGCTCTTCCATCTCCCAAGTTAGCAAAAACTCTGGTGGCCATGATGCGGCCACCAGCCAAGCTAATAAGCCCTGCTGAGAAGTGGGCAAATGGGACTAGTAAGAATGACACAGAATATAGCTCCTAGGAGCTAAAATATGTCAGGGAGACAAAGCTTCCTGTAAACATTGCAAGATCCACATTGGCTTTGGATTCCCCCACCTACAGGGATCCAAACAACCCTATAATTGCTCTTTTTTTTTTAAAAATTAGATCTGTTTAGGGAATCCCTGAGAAAATAGAGCTTGAAAATAGAAAGCTCAGATCTGGGATTGGGCACTATGTAACGAAATGTGACAAAATCTGCACTGATAGTGATTTAACCAGAGCGAGATGTGCTTATTGTGTGAAAAGCAGAGTACCCAGGGTGTCACTGCCTGCTCTCTCTCAAGCTTGAGTGCGTGGATTTCTGCTAGTGAGGTGGTACTTAAGTACACTACTTAAGATTTAGCAATTTAAATGGAAGTTGGACAATCAAAAGTGTATAATGAAATGTTCTAGGCAGCTCTATGTATTTATTAGTGTCCTGGATTTTTGTATCAACATAAAAAAAAAGAAAAAGTGTATCATGAATCTGTGATTAGAAGCAGCTATGATGCTTCAAAGCCTTCAGGTTGTGTGGAGGTGTGAGTGGAGCTAAGGTGAGGCACCAGGAGTGCAAGAATGAGGCATTGACACAAAAGGAACAAGAAACCACAGCGCTGGCCCATCAACCTCTCCCTGCTTGTACGTTTTAGCCTGTCTTTATTTTCCCTGTCTGTTTCTCATTTCAGAAGCGCTGCTCTCCAAGAAAAGCAGTGCCTGCCTGGGGCTCGCGGCCCCTTTTGGAACTACCGTCAGCGTACAAACAATCTCCTAACGCTGGGGATAGGAAAAAACAGGTCATCACAAAATGCTTGCTTGCTTGCTTTTTTTCCCTAGAGTGGGATCTGGCCTGCCTGATCCATGTCTTTGTCACAAGGCTTTCGTGACAGGTATCAGGCTAAGACTGCTTGCCAATGTAGAGCTCTACCTTGTAAAGGCAGGAGCCATGCAGGTGTAACCTCCGTGCCTAAAACTCTTCACTGGTTCCCAGACTGCATTCACTCTCAGGTGAGGCTCTCAGCCTGACTGACAAAGCTACAGACAGCAGTGTGTCCTGCTTGGACACACTGTCACCATCAACTTCAGCTTCACTCACCAGCAGTCCTGGAGAGGGAGGCTCTTTGGACATGAAGCAAGCTCTCAAAGCCCAGACTGAAGCACACCCTGGGTGAGGAGGAGGTATTTGTGTTAGAGGGACTCCGGTTTGCATTAAGCACCTTAGGGAAGTTGATGGATGCCTTTGAGAAACACTCCTCCTCAACAGCTCATCATGACAATGATGATGGTTAAAAGAAAAAGTCCGTAACTGGGCCAGCAGACCCCAATGGAAGAGAGGGAGTAGACAAAAGAAGAAAAATACTTTAACCTCACAAGAGGCATTGCGTTAATTTGTAATTTATCTGAATAGCACTTTGGCACAGATTCAGCACAGAATGAGCTTTGGCACACTCCATGTTAGCAGAGCACTTCAGACCATGTTTAAATCAACCCCCTCTCAGGATGGAATTTCTTTACGTATTCTGGCAAACTAGTACAAGGATGGACAGACAAACACATCCAAGCTTATGTGCAAACACAGCCTTTTCAACACAGCCTATCTATAGCTATTCTCAATAACACCTTTTCCAGAATATGCACAATCCAGGCCAGTAAGTGACATTGTCCGTGGGCTCAAAGATTTTCTGAAATGGATTTGGCTTTGATGTAAAAAGATAAGTAACTATAATTTTGTAAACAAAAGCTAGAAAAATGAAGCGGTACTTGAAGCAGCTCTGAAAAACACACACCCCCATTTAGGGCTCCTGCACTTGAAAGAGCAAGTATGGTCAGGAAGTTACTTTGCAGAACCTAATTACACATTTTTAGTGAAATCTCCGTGAGTTCATGGAGGCAGCGAGGGGTGGGAGGCTTGGGCAGGAGTGCTCACTGCACTCTAACTGTTCCTTTCTTCGCAAAGAATGTGACAGGTAAAGATGCAATGAAAGGAAATGAGGATGAGTTTGGGATATTGAGAAATGCCTCAGCAAGCCAGCTGGTTTCTTTCTCCAGTTTCTTTCTCCAGTAACCAATTAAGGGGTTTCAGCTTGGGGGGCTGGGCCACTCAGTTACTGTGGGAAAGGAGGGGGGCGAAGGGCTACTTACAGGTAATGGAAAAGAGACAGAAAGTGGAGGGCATCAATATCCAATATCTGGCAATACCAATGTGTTTGCGTGTTCCATTCTTCTACACTATTGGAAACACTAACTTTGGAAACACTACACACTCCTACACTTATTGGAAAGCCTTACCTCTTTCATCTGGGGGCTGCTCACTGTGTTGGTGCAGTAGGCTGCTGGGGGGGTGACCATACAGGGCACTGCAGAGGGATCCTGCAGGACTCCTGCTCATCCCAGCATGGTGAAGGGCCAGGAGATGCTCCTGGTCAAAAGTACCTGGGGTTTGAGATGGGAGGTTATCAAGGGCTGCCTGGGAAACACCCTGCTCAAAGGGAATGATTAAGTTGAGATGGAATTTCACTGTTTTCTCTGTCTTTTTTCCTGATTTGTTGTTGCTGGAAAAGTCAAGTCCCAAGCAAGAATTATCTTCAGCCCCAACCAGCATCCATGGGACAGCAGGAAGTCATCTACTTTCCCCTCTGGGAAGTAACATCAAAGTAACACCAAGTTTCAAGTGTGAGGGTAGAGCCAGGGCCCAGGTCAGAGACTTTTGGGTTTAAAATAGCTAGATGAGAAGGAGCTGCTGGGGAAGAAGATGTTGATGGTGCGCTGTCTGGGAGAGGTGGTCTTCAACAGCCGTTTGGAAATCAGTTGCAACTTTTAACGTCTGGAGCCAGTCTGAGACCCTTCCAATGTAACCCTACTTAGGAGGGTATCTGTTTTCTTCCAGGGTGAAGACACAGACCCATCCAGGAGTTATCCTTCACATCTGCTGGTGCACATTAAAGAGTTACTTCAACCTCTGATACATTTCAGCCTAATTCTTTCTTTCCCCCCTGCAAATTACTTATTGAGCTGTAAAACTCTCAAAAAATGCCTCTGTGATTTTGTTTTGTGATTAGAAAGATCCCCTTTTGGCACATAAATCAAAGGACAAGAGAAGAGGCCCTGAAGATTCTCAAGAGAGGTTATGAAAATGAGGGGCAAAACCCTCCTTGTATCCCTCTGCCAATGGTTTGCAAGCCCTGAGCACAAATGTACGTATATTGCAATTGTCATTTAAATAAATTCAGAAGTCACCATCTTTGCATTTTGTGAAAGATCTCATGAATGTGTTAATCTGATCAAGGATATTGTTCCATTTTGATGCTAGGCAGC
The DNA here is from genome assembly GCA_028565335.1 of Limnodromus scolopaceus. Taxonomy (NCBI): domain Eukaryota; kingdom Metazoa; phylum Chordata; class Aves; order Charadriiformes; family Scolopacidae; genus Limnodromus; species Limnodromus scolopaceus. The sequence continues at coordinate 142,186,123 of JAOXNO010000001.1, forward strand.
ATCTCAGTCAGAATACTGTGTTTATTACAGACTTTTGTGATTTCTGCTCATTAAGTAGGAAAGGAACTTCAGTAGTGGAAAAATACTTTGATTTTAGCTGAAGAGGAACCCCACAAAGCAAAGAGTTGTGATGAAATATGAAAATCAGATAACTAAGTGCTCACACCAGAATGTTTCATCTGAATGAGACTGTTTTGGAAAATTATCTTATTTTTTTAATGCACAATATTGACATTTTATTTGCTTTCACAGAAATGCATAGTGACCTTTCAAGAACTGGACATTAGCTTCAATATTACCAGAAACCCAGGAAGAAAATAGATATTATAGATAATATAATAGATATTAATAGATAATAGAATATATTAATAGATAATAGAATAAGTAGCAGTATGCTAGAAGGCTCTCAGACTGGCTCCAGATGTTTAAAGTCACAAGTGATGTGCTGATGTAGGAGAAGAAAAGTATTGCTTCACGTTGTAGCAAAACCAAACAAAACCTTTCTGGAGGCACAACACTGTGCAAGACCTTTAACTCTTGCTCCCAGCAAAATGAGAGAGAACGCCAGGTGGGAATCTACTGTTGCTATCTAGACTGTGCCCTTATGTTACTGGGATTATTTCAGCTACGAGTGCTCACGTATGTAATATGACTTAAGCTCTAATAAGACAAATGTACCTTTGGTTTCTGGCTGCCTTTGGTTGCTTTCTAAAAGAGAAATCCAAGGGAAAATATGCCTGGTAAGAAGTATGGAGAATTCATAAGAAACAGATGAACATGTTTCCTTCCTTAAAAAAAAAAAAAAAAAGAAAAAAAAGGAAAAAAAAAAGGGGGGGGGGAGGAAATAAAATTTTTGGTATTACCTTGGTTACCTTGCACATAACAGATGGCCAGATAGATTTGCTACTTACCTACAGCCAAAATAGGTATTTCAAATAGCTTTGTTTACAAATCCTAAATAGAGGAGTACCTGTTTTTATACAGTAGTAATTTTTAATTAATTAGATCTTGAGTGCTGAAATTATTTTTCACTTTAGTGCTATAACTGATGCAAATGTTTCACTTTAAAAAAGCTCATGCATTTATATTATCTGAAAAGTGCAGTATTTATTCGTGTTTTATATGAAATAAAGTCAAAAGCTTATGGATTGAGGTAAACAACTAGATCAAGAGTATATTTTATAAATGCTGTAATAGAGCATTCAGCAGGCTTGTAAGACCTCTGCAAGCACTGCTTGCAGCATCTAAAATTCACTCTGAATATATGATGTTTAAGTTGTAAAAGCTCCTCAACAAACAGTTTGTGCAAGTTCTGCTACACAGAAACATGTAGGAAAACACAATTATATAGAATACTGTCAAATCTAATTAAAAACAGAGGAAGAAAGCCAGTAAAATCAGGCTGGTGAAATATTAATGTACTTAATGCTGGAATGAAGCATATATATCAATGTGAGATTTAATTCCAGAGTGTAGAATTTAAATGCCTGAAAAACGGACTCAGTCTATAGAAATAGAATTAGCAATTCCAATAAAAAATAGATGCTCTGAAGGAAAAGTTTTCTGTCCTTGGCTTGAATCCATCTAGGCTGGCCTGCACCGCTCTCCAAAACCATTTAAACCGGCTAAATGCTCTGCTAAATCCCCATTACGCTGACGGTCTCATTAGAAATGCAAGGCAGTCCTCTCCGAGCGATACAGCCATTAGTCTCTCGTATGAGCAGAAGCTGAAATAAGGCTTCCTCCACAGCAGCTGCCCCAGTGAGCGACTGTGATGTTCTCCCCCTTTTAAGAAAGGGAGAACAAATGCAGTTGAAATCGTATTCTGAATTTTCTGACTCCTTGGCCGGGTGGCAAGAAAGTGCCCCGCAGTCCACAGCGCTTCCTCGAGAATGGAGTTTGGGCAGAAGGACCCAGACTACCTCCTTAAAAATGGGAGAAATTCTTTAGAAAAGCAGATAAATGAACCCATGTGAGCCCACTCCCTGAGCAAGGAAGCCACCTAAAAATGCAGGAATACTCAGAGAGAGGGAAAAGTGATGAGCGACGTACCAGCAGCTCACACCTAAGCACCAGCCTAAGCAGCCCAATCACTCTGAGGACTTAGCAGAGTTTCATAGCTAATCATGCTCTGTTTGACAGGAGGAAACACATTCGAGGAATAAAAGTTTTGAATGCACTGCTCGCAATTTTCCAACCCATTTCCTGCCTCCCTGCCCCTGTTCCCTCCAAGCTCTCTGGGTGTGATTAGCAGTTATTTACTAACTCTCTGCCTCTGATTTCCTAGCAATTGCTGATGCTGCCATCTACAAAATATTAATTTCAAATGTGAAATGAAATAAGAGTGCATGAACTGTGCTACTGCCTTGCGTGTCAGCCATCGTGGCAGAAATCTCGGGGAATTTAATGTGTCTGAGACAGAACTGCCACTGCCAAGTCTCCCCGCTGAAGGTGCAGCATCTGATTTTGTCCTTTGGTGATTACTTCCTTACAGATAGCCTCTTTCTGCCTAATCTCCGGCCTTACAAGCATCTGTCCTCATGCTGGAATCATCATCCCACACATTTTTATCCTTGTGCTCTCTTGCAGATGACTACAGTCATCTGTATAATGCTGACCATTCATTTAGCAACGTTCACACCTGAGGCTGCGGTGGTGTTTATTCCTATCTCGCTAGTCAGCGGAAGGAAATGAGATGGTTTAGGCTAGAGGGTCTCAAACTTTGCTCAGGTACCGCCGTCCTGAAACAAGAAGTGTCTTGTGTCACCCAAGTGATGGGGAAAGCGGCAGCTCCATGTCCCTGTGAGGGGCCCCGGGCCCTGCCCCGCACACCAGGGGTTGGTGCCATCTCTCCGTGCTGGGGCGTCCTGCTGGCACTCACTCCCAGCCGCCTGCTCACGTCCATCTCTCAAGCGTTCTCAGACCTGCAGCTTCCCAGGGTAGAGTCCTCACTTAACAACAGAGTCAGGAGGACATCCCTAGTTCTGGAATATACAACTTCTTGTGGTTGGTTTCTTTCAAGCCTCTTTTGTTTAAGTGAGGTGGAATTATTAAATTATTCAGACCATTTGACAGCCTGCTCCATCCTCACTGTTCCTTTCCCTGCCACCCTCCACAAAGTTCTACCATTGCTGCATGTAATTTCCTACCACGTCCAAGTTGCCAGCTCCTCACAGAATGAAATCAGCTGTGGTTGATAAGAACTTACATTTCTTTCCTTGAAAGTAAAATATTGAACACAAATAATTATGCTGTTATCCTTCAGTTCCTCAGAACTAAAGGAACCCTGCTTGGGCTATCCTCAAACTTTGTGTGCAGCAGGAGGTACCACGTGAACTGTTCCTTAAAACTTAAAACTTCCTTCCATGGCCTTTTGACATATTGCACACCATTAGCTGTCTCCTGGGGTTTATTCTACATTCCAAGGTACATCACAAATGATCCTCAGATTTTACTGGCCAGTGGCCTTCATGGCTACATGGCAGCATGGAAGACCTGACACTTACACATACTTCTATCTGTAACTGATTTTAAATAATTTATTCTCACTCGACACTGTTCAGCTTGCTGCTTGTCTACTAGGCACCCTGCTTTTCCTCATATAAAAAAATATTTATTGACTCTAGAATTATTAACAGCTTTAATATTTCCAGCTAATAAGGGGCTATTGCAAGATTTTTTTATTGTTGTTGTTCTTTATATACTTCAAGAAAGCCCTTATTCTCATTGTCTTTGAACTTTCCTCTGGTATCCTCCACTCCTTTTATCCATTTTCAGTATTTTATGATTTCTCTTTTAGATTGATTGTTCTCTTCCTCTTTCATGTTACATGTATTTTATATTTCATCTCTATTGCACAGATTGCTTTTTCATTTCTAATTGCTGCTTTTACTTCACCACTGAAGCTGAGCTATCTTTCAGCAAAATTGGGTTTTTCCTTGATCGTGGAAATGCAGCCTTTTGCTAACCTAACAAGCTCTGCTTACAAAAAATGCAAACTTCCTTATTTCTAGGCTTTTCCACTCCATCAATTTCTGGTCAACAACTTCTTCCGCTTTGGGACACCAGCATTTCCTTGCTGGGACTGGCCTTTATTTGTTGAGCTTGGACGTAATAAAATCATGATCCAGTTCCCAGGCAACCATGTGCTTCCCATCCAGTGACGGCTTTATCAAAGCATGAGTGAGTATGTCTGCTCAAATGTCCTCAGTGCTAGAAAAGTGCCATAAAGGCAACCATCCACAACTTTTATTTTAATTTAATGGCCGGCTATGCTGGACCTCTGGTGATACCACCAAAACGAAGACCTCTGGTGTCCACCTGAGGAATCTGCCTTTGCTTTACAGATCAGTGCCGACAGATCAGCTCCGTCCCGCCCTGCAGCTGGAGTTGATATTCAATAATATTCTGACCCTGGCATAAAGAAAATGGTTATTCTGTGTCCTTAGCTGGAGGTTTTCATGTCAATAAAGGCTTGAAGAGGGGAGGAACAGGCCAATTCTGTTTCTTCCAATGGCCTGTGCCTGACAGACAGAGAGGCTATTGCAGACTATATATATGTCACTGAGCAGCGGGACAGGAACATATGGGAACTATACCTCCTCCATAACCTCCTGAGATCCAGCCAGCAGAAGCATGGCTGTGAAAGACAGACCAGGACCCCCAAAGTTTTCAGCATTTCCTTTTAAATACTTTTCTTAGCCATTTCCTGGAAAGCCACTATATGCATTTTACTCAATCCCGTCTGCAATACTTATAGCTTCATTTAGTTTTAATATAGTTATAAATGGGCTGTAGCGGCCTGCTTCTTTTAATAACTAAGTAAATGAAACCCTGTCTGTAATAATAAATGAACCATCCATCTGGGAGGCCTCCAGTAAAAATTTCAACAGGTATTTATTGCTCCTTTATGTAAACAGTACTCTGGACAATACAAGTGATTATACTCTCTGTCAGCCCTGTCAGAAAGGAGACAGTATAGTTTTGGACGAGGTTCCACAGCACACACACTGAATTTACAGGTTTATTTGACTAGTTGGAGACAAAATGATTAAAACAAGCAAATAAATAGAGAAGAACCCAGTTGGCTACCGTGGAAGTCAGCATACCAATTCATTTAAAGACATGGGCTGTGAGGATAAAATATAGGGTCCGTGGTGCAACAGACTCCTCAGAACCCCAGATGCTTCATAGACGCTCCCCCAAAATGAAACCAAATCCCCTCCCCTGCAGAAGTGGCAGGGGTTTCACTGTAAAATCAACACTTTATAGAGACTTTAAAATATATTGTGCCCTTGTAGGTTCTCATGGTACCGAAGAGCAGCAACTCGGGAGAATCCCTGGCCAGGGCACAAGGGGTGGCAAACCATGCTACCCATTCCCGGGGGTCATCCCTTTCATTCATGGGCACTGCTGCTCACACATTGGAAAGGGCAATAGCACATCACTTTTGCAGTAATGAAATTTTAATTAAAAAAAAAAACTCATTGCAAAAATCATCTTCATATCACTATTATATTCTGGCTCCTAATTACGTACCATTACATTCAGCTATTGTTGAAATAATACAACGTCAGAATATATTGTCAAATAATTAATTCAGTGTGTGGCAAGAGGGGAGAAAAAAAAAACAAACAGAAGGGGCAGAAAGACCTGGAAGCTCATGTATGGCCAGATTGATATGCCATTGCTTGGTGCTGAGGAGTGGGCTGTGGAGAGTTCTGTGCATTAAATATGTAGGGGCTGCTGTGATTTTTGTCAAAATTTCCAGCCCTCAAATTTCTGCAGGAACAGGCTTAAACCTCTCCCATGAGCAGATTTCTCAATGCCTTTCATTTGCAGCCAAGCCAGGCATAGGAAAAACACATTTTTTTCCTTATGAGGGAGACTACAAAAAGGAAACCAAAGCTCTCAGACAAAAAAAAGCCAGGCAACATTTTGCCCCCCAGGGTGAATGGATGGCTGCTCATTACAGAGACCTGCACCCTGTGTGCCTGGCTCAGAGAAAGGGGTAGCGCTGCTCCCGAAGGGGCTACCTCCATGGCCAGGGCATTCCCAGTATTTTTACTAAACTTGACGTGCTAACAAACTTCTCAGGTGAATATGCATTGGTGATAGTCTTTTCTCCTCTCTGCTTGTGCTGTGATCACAAGATGCTGAAAGAGGAGAAGTTAATCCCAACTGGGCAGACAATTCTGCGTTGACAGCAGTCACACCAAAATACAGGAGGAGTTTTTGTCAGGTTTTCTCGCGGAAGGGCTGAGGGAGGGAAGGAGCTGCTCAGGCAGTGCCAGGGCTCAGGGCACAGGCACTGCAGGGGCAGGGGGACTGGAGGCAGGGGCTGGGGGAGAAAAACATGGGCGATCTGTGGGAAGGGTGACCAGACAATCCCTTTGCTTCAGCTGCGCCGAAGGGATGGATGCTCACATGGGATCCCTTTAATTCAAATTGCATCTTGCGGCTCCGGTGGAGGTGTGTGCTCAGGTTGTCTGTGGGCTTCCTGGCACAGAGCTCCTGCTGCCCTGGGGTCTGATGGCACTTCAGGCCTGCTTGTTTCACTTTGAGATAACCCCTTCCAGGAGTCAAAATGGGAAATTCCTCTTTCTTAGAAATAATCTCCTTTGGACATTGCAACAGCAGAAATAATCAATTGAGGGTTGCTCCTTCAGAGGGGGGACCAGCTTTACTCCCAGTATTCAGACCCTGCCCGTGCTGTGCAGAAATACACCACCTGGACTGCAATACATATATTATTTTTTTTTTTTTAAAAAAAGCATGTATTTTTTTCTTTAAACACACTTTTCGGACAAAATTATGAAGTTAGCTCTCAAACAGTAAACCACACTATATCTCCTTTCTAATGTCTCTTTTTAAATATACACCAGGGACCAACTCTCATAACTCACTCGACACACACTATCTTATGAGTTATAGGTCAGCCTTCTACGCACAGAGTGTGTGTTGCACTTCTACACACCATTATGAATTTTCCATCCCTCATCATTCATATCGTGTCAGAATATCTATTACAAACCCCTGTTTGCAAGAAGGGCTTCTATTTTTCCCTTTCATTTTATCACTGCTCTTAAATTTTCTTCTGGACACCAGCTTGGCACGCTGGCAGTACCATGCTGGCAGTTTCTGAGAAAAAGTCATATTGAAAAATCATATGTCAGTACTGTAATGTCACTTCCAAAGAAATATCCTTTTTTAACTAATAGGAGTACTGTATAAAAATGAATTAGACACAATTGTATTCTGATTGCCAAATTCTACCACCCAGCTGCTAACTACTGCAACCACCTTGTAAAAAATAATAATCTGGAAGTCTACATGATGTCTGATAATGCTTTCTGCCATCTTAAATCTTGGGAAGTGTTGAGTCATCTTGAGAAAAATGTCGACAATCATTTTTCACAAAGGCTCGAGTGTGGACGAGGCTCTAACTAGAGTCTTGTGTGAGGGATTTAGAGCTGAGAGGAATTTTCTGACAAATAGTTCAGCCATCAAGAGCAATGTGAGGACTGGCAAAAATGCTTGGCAATTGCTAGATTTGAGAAATGGTCTTCCCTAAATAACTAAAAAATTTTAATTTCTATGTAAAATGACTAATTTCAACATTTCTAAACTGCTATACTTTAATTTTCTTTTTTCAAAAACCTAATTTCGAAATATGCTTGTATCTAGTACTGTAATAAAGCTGCCCAGGCACTTTCTGGAGTAAGGTAAGTTAAATGAAATGATTAACCCTGAAAGTATTTTTTTCATTTTGTTGAGAAAATGAACACAATTATTTCTTTTTTTTTCAGATGACTCATATGATTTTTTTATTGTATCAAACAAAATATCAATTACCCACACTGATTCAGAAGTTAATTTAATTCACTTTGCAAAGTATTGAAACTAGCCTTTGTTTGAGTTTCATCTGCATCCACAAAACATACCGGCTTCTTTCATTTTTTCTCGCTCATTGGCTGTTGATTGAAGCTTTCTGTGAAACATTTTTTTCTGTCGTCAGCTGTCAGACTGCCATATGTAGGAGCAAACTTCTACACCACAGTAGCGTTGTAAGGAAGTGTTGGTATGAACCAAGTGGGCAGGAAATGGATTCTCAGATTGTTACATGATTGAAATTCAAGGTTTTGGGGTTTTGAGTTGGTTTTTTTTTTGGTTTGTTGGTTTGGTTTGTTGGTTTTTTTCAAAATCGGATTAGAATTAAGACCACTTGCTCAAATCTGCTCCATTATACAACTGATTGGTTTGCATGTTTGAAATTTATAATTATCTAACACATCTGACAATGAGTTCCCAGGAACTGAATTCTACATAGTCTCCTACAACATCTACCTACAGCATCCACCTTTGAAAAAATGGCATTAAGTATCATTTAACTTATTATTTGATGTCATATTGAGTCGAATCAAAACAATCATTGTTTCAGAAGTACTTTTGTGTATGGAAATAAAATATGCAGAACAATATTGACAGAGCTGTGGGTAATTATCTGTTTGATATTTAAGTAAGAATAAACCCTACAAATAATAACATGTTAATTTAGTACAACTGCAAATAAATTGTGTCTATAGTATGCAATATATATTTTAAAAGTCATATATGCGAGGGATGACACAACTTCTAAAGAATTCAACTTAGTAGTAACAATTTTAATGGTCCAAAAGTGAATCTCCTAAACTAAATATATTGGGTTAGTTTCATCATCAGTGTCAGTCTAGTAAAACTCGTTTCATCAGCAATTAATTTAGCCCACTATATTACCTTCAAGGCAAATGATTTTTTACTGATAGGAGGAAATACTTCACATGTACATGGTTTATCAGGCACTTAAATATTTTTAGTGCACTGAAGACAGCCTAGATGGCTGATGAAAATACTGAATAACATAGGCAAAATGTAAGAAACTGACAATAAAGAAATATTTGAATATGTAAATAATTCAAATACTATTTGAAATACATAAATAACTTTCCAGAAGTTCTATAATCCTTTAGATTATCTCCAGCAGAGCTTTGATTAGTCTAAAGAAATAATTCTGTATTTTTCAGTGTACTACTATCATCACACTAAGAGCAGAAAAGTTTTTACTTTTCCAAAAATGCGGCAAACAGCCCTCACTACATATTTTTATAGATGTCCTGTGCTTGAAGTCTTTATGTGATTTAAAGCAGCACCAAGAAGAACCAGGAGTGAACAAAAGGTCTGCCAGAATTTTCTTACCCATACTTTATTCAACTCTTCCTTCTAGCTGAACACCAAAGCACAAGGACTTACCCTTCTTATTACCAGGATCATTAACTACTATGAAATAGGACCCATTCTATCAAGACAGATACCAATTTATTATCAGGCTGTATTCTATCACACTGTTTCTTAGTGAGAGATCTCCCTGTAGGTACATTTCTCAACACACTGTGACGTCAAAAGTAAACAAACCCATGATTATTCTTGTTCAATGGGAGAAGGGAAACCGAGGCAAAGAGATTCACTGGTTTTTTTCCAAAACTTCATTGTTCAACCAGATCCAGAACTGGGGAAGGAAACTCCAGGTGCCAACTGGGAACCCATTGGCATTGCCTCAGATGTACACATGACCCAACACCTTACGTTCTTCAACATCTCCTTCACCTTTGGAGCCTGTCCTAGGAGGAAACTGTAAGTGAAAGAAGGCTGAAGACAAGGCGGGAAGGTGAAAGGTGCTGAAAACAGTATCCTTCTATGTGCAACAATATCTCTTCTATCAGGCACAGCAGAGCTACTGGAGCAGAATATGTCAATGTTTGAGAGTTTGTAATTCTCTGGCAAATACGCACTCCCGCCTGAAACAGGGCAAGTGGGTTTTACCTAAAGAACTCATTTATTCATCTGCAAAATGTTACAAATAAAAAATAAAATTGGACTGGACGATTTGAATTTCTTCCAGAAGAACCCATAACATTTGACCTATTTTGGTGTTTTAAATCAAAATTTGATTATTTTAGGCTATGTGTGAGAGATCATTCATTCCTAACAAGGATTTGTTATATTGCTTGTTTAGAGTAGGATTAAATAAACTTTTGACATGCTGGGACTGCTAACTCTTGACGTTCTTTACTGCTACGCTCATGTAGTTATTAACTCCTAACAGTCTTTGGTTTGGGTTGTAATTGCTCCCTCCATTTGTTCTTGTGAGATCTGAAACTGCATTCAGAAGTGCCCTTTAAATACTTGTTTTTTGGTGAAGCTTTTCCCCTGTCCTTGGAAAAGTCATGACAATTCGCTGCTCATTAGTCTCAGGGGACATTAAAAACCACGTTTCTGCAGACGTACAAAGCAACATCAGACAGATGCCTTCTGCACCCCTGCTTGGGACCACTGGAGCTGTGTGTGGGATGCCAACCACAGCTGGGGTGATGGTGCCTGACTGGCCGTCAGCTGGGGAGGGGGCCTGCGACCAGCCAGACAAGCAGGCACACCCCAAATCAGCCAAAGCCAAGCTCCCTGCTGAGGGGTGTCCTCTTTCACAGTGAGAAGGGGTGGGTGAAAATTGGCTTGGAGGGGTGCCCATGCCCTCCAGGCTGCTCTGGGGTCCGATGGCTTGGAGATGAGGGGGAGTGGTGCCCATGGCTTGCAGCAGCCACCCTGCATGGGTCTTGGGGCTACTTCGGCTTCTGAAGCAGCTAAAATACTAAGTATGGATACTTTTCCATACCAGCCTGGGCTCTGAGGCTGACCAAGGATTAACTGGGGATGAGCACTAGGTGCCCTTCTCCTTTCAGGGTCCATCCCTGAGGAGCGCTGGGGCGATGCTCGGGGCAAGGGACACAGTCGCACATGGCCTGAAGAGCAAGTGGCCACCAAGACAGTGCACTGAAGTCAGTGCCTAGCTATTTAGCAACAAACGTGGATATTTAGGACTGAAACCCATGCCACAGCCCTATTTTGAGGGTTCAGGAACAACATGAACTTCTCGGGGCTGTCCCTGCAGATTTGCTACAACACGGCTCCAGAGGTGCAAATGTCCTCCAAAATGCCACAGCAAGAATAGGTAGATGAGCAGGTGCTGGGACACCCTGAGGGCCACCACCCCTGCATACTGGCAGAGTGACATCAGCCATGCTGGCACTAAGCTGCTCTCCATCCTCCAAGGACTGTGCCTTATCTGCTGGGCAAAGATCAAAACCCGGGAAGGAATAAGGAGGAAAGTACTAGCGAGAGCGTACTTTGTGTTTTTAATTATCAGCATCTTCGGTGCTCTTCAAAGACAGCGATGCTGCTGTATCGCATTAACTCTCTGTATAGGTAATGAATGGGAGCTGCATACTGTGAGCATTAGAGCATCAACCTCAAAGAGATTTAGGGGGAAAAAAAAAGTATCATAAGCACTGAAAAATAAATATATGCAGCTTGAGACATTCAAGTATGTCTCTTCTTCAGAATGCTGATTAATGTTGCATCAAATCACAATAAAAATAGCCCCTAAGGCTCATTTTTCTATTTGTAAAAGGGTAATAATGATTAGCTTTACCAATGTTTGTAGCAGGTTTTGAGGTGGGTTGTGCGTTCAACAGAAATACTAATGACCTGAGGAGGTCGTTAGTTTGGGGATATTCTGCTGGACCAGCACCAAATGTTCTATGACACTTTCTGCCTAACAAATCATACAGCAAAGAGAGGACTTTCATCTGCACGAGCTTCAGGCATATTTGAAACTCGTTAAATAATTATAATTGCAAAGTAATTTTATTCCACTGTTTTATAGTAGTTTCCGTGCTCTGCCAAAGGCAAGACCGAGGAGCCCTTGAAGGACAGGAGGCTGCCAAGAGGGTTGTATTTTGCCAGGTCTTCTCCACTTTCTTGGACCAGAGGCCTCACACCATCTCAGCAAACACTCCATCACATAGGACCACCACAAGCCCCACCAGCAGGCAGCAAACCCCTGATTTATATCACTGGCATTTGGTCTCAGCACCTGATGAGGTGCTAACTATAGCAGGTCTGTGTGACATGACTATAGTCCTAGAGGTAATTTCCTACACCTTATTACCACATAATAATGGTCTCTTAACAACCAGGCTAATCAAGAATTAATGAGGCACTAAAACATTTTAAGGAACAATGAAGGATTTAAAAATTTCTCTTCTGTGTTTTATTTAAAAAGCAATTCATTTAACAGTTACTGCCCTTACTTTGGAATCATATAAAAAGTCTCGGTACTTGTCAAATGCATCTGCTGAAAGGTTTGCATCCATTTATCAGTTATTTACTTATGTGGGGCTGCACATAACCACAGAACTGAAGGAAACCTAAAGGGAGCAGAAGCTGATTTGGGTCCTATCTGCCTCATTTCTATCCGTCTATCTGTCCATACGCTCAGGTACTCTCCTGCTCTCACATGGGAAACCTGTTTGTCCAATGATGAAGTGCAACACCAAAAATAGAATAAAGTCAGCCCAAATTAATATGACTGCCAAAAGGGGATTTTGCGTTGGAAAGTTAGGACTGCCTTTTTTTGTGTGGTTTTTTTTTTAATTTAATTTTATTTTTTTTCCAGAAAGGGACGGTGCACTTTAATGGGGAAGCCGTCCTTGATGGAAGTGTTTGAGAAATTCAGAGGGAAATAAATGCGATAAAAAAGGAGGGATAATTTACACTAGTAAAGGATTTCACGTCAGTGACTCAACACTGAATTAAAGCTTGAAAATATGTGCCTTTACCGTCAGACTGGAAGGGATAATCAAAACAAAAACACATTCAAATTTGACTTATTTTTTAAAACTTCCTTATGTAGTGAAAGGGTAGAGGATATATCTTGGTTTGCTGAGAAAATCCCCAAATAGATCATTCTGTGACAGATAACTGTTATGATTATTAATTCCACTGCTGACATTGAAATTAAACTGATTCCCAACATAATGGATGAGTAAATAGCACATCAGAAATTCTCAAATGCTTCCACATTTCCTATGCAATCAAAAAAAAGAACTCCCTCATTAAATAATACACTGACAGAAAAGGCAATTTGATTAAATAAACCTGTCTGCCAATCATGCTGAAAGTTATAAAAGGAAAGCATTTTGTAGCTAAGTAAAACTTTTCTCCCTAACAATATTTCTCTCTCTTTTTTGGTGATTCTTAAAAGAGAACTAATGGAAAACTATGTGCCCTAAAGGAAGATTGGGGCAATACCCAGGCACCTGACAAAGGAGTTAAAAGTTAGTCTTCAGCCCTTTACCATGAAGCAAAGATGACATGATGGAGGAATCAAGGAACAAAGAAGAAAGCAGCCGGGGATGAGGCATATGCACTGATCCAGGAACCCAAACTGCTGTGGGTATATTTGTGTATCCCTTGTTACATATATTTTTCTATTTCTTTTCTGTTTTTCAGGAGACAGGGGGATAAGTTTTATGGGGCAGAAGTGGAGAAGGGGAGGCCAGCAGAGGCGAGAAGCAAGGAGAAATGAACCTGACAAAACCAGGGATGGGACTGTAGGAGAGCAGCAGAAAGGGTGCAGCAAGAAAGAAAAAGGCAGGAAACAAAAGTAGAAGGGGTGGTGGATGGCATGGGATGGAGAGCAGGCAACAGGACATGGACAGAGAAATCAGAAATCATCCTGTGCATAGGGTGTGAGGTGCCTGAGGATACCCCCAGAGCGGGCAAGGATGTGGGGCTGCAGAAGTGCTCCCCAGGGTTTGTGCTACCAGGGTCCCCTCTGCCCTGTCCACAGAGACCCCACTGTCAAAGCAGCAAACACATATTCTCCTGTAGCAGCAAATGAGGCCACATATTACCCAGACGCATTCCAACAAAGGTGGAGTTAATTTTTCATACTATTTAATTTCACCAACTCTGTGGGCTGGGGAGAGGGGAAGAGTTGTGTAACACGGTGTGATGGGTGGAAAGTCTCCGAGCGTCACTCTGTCTGGTAGCTAAAGATGGGAACGGGGCCTGGTGGCTCCCCCTCCTTGGCTTTGGGAGGCACAAGCTTGTTAGGACATCAAATACTTAATTAACGGAGCTGCAGAATTGCAGGATAAGATTCATGCAGTTGCTTCTCTGTTGGAAACCAAGAGTGTCAGCCTGGACTGCTCTGTTCTTGGTGAGTCTTTATAAAGCTAATGCAACTCATATGGAAGATGTTCTTTGAAAAGAAACAGAGATTTATTTGGATAAAACTCTGAGTGGATGACAAGTGCATGCAAAGAAATAAGATGAGATTTTAATTTTTCTCAAGTAAAAAAACATAAGTGGTTTGAGCAAGAGGTATTTGCTTTCCAGCTAGGCACCGGGGCTTTTATGTTCTTCAGGGCACAGAAAAAGTTGTTCTTCTCATAGTGAATTCAAAGCTCTGCAACATCATTGAGCGAAATGGGATCATGCTAAAGATGTACTTGGCCACTTCTGCTAGATAAAAATAAATCAAAACAATTTTAAAAGGAGGGTTGTTGCTTTTTCTAATCTTTCCATAATGCCTCAAGATGATGGTTATTAAGTCATCCACCTGCTGTGGTCTTAAGGAAATATATGTAAGTTGGGAATAATATTGGTCTGTTAGGTCTTTCTACCAATCTAACCTTTCCCATCCAGCTTTTTTCCCACCTCTCATTGTTTACGTATTATATATGTCTTTGAATTTGTTTACTCCTATGTGTTACATGTAATAATGAAACTCCTAAAATCCTATCTGTCTGACAAGTCTTCTGTTACTATATCTAATCTTCCCCTCTCTCTATTCCACTGTCTCCCAGGCTCCAGAGCTGGAAATTTGCTTTCTGACTCCTGTCTACTCAGCATGAATCACAGGAGGCTGCTGTGGGTGCTGCAGGGCTCCTTACGCTAGCATGCTTGCTGAAGAGTGGTATCAGCCAACCACCCCTAGACAGCAATGAAACCTATGGGAAACGCTCAGGGAGGGGCTTCTTTCTCTTGGAGACAAAGCCTGACAAGATAAATCTCTTCAGAGGACAAAAGGACACCCTTCCCAAGTCTGTCTCCTGGCCTCAGTGCTGGACCGCTTGGTCACTGGAGCTGCCTGGGATCACTGCGCTGTGGGACGGGATGATCAGCGTGCTAGTGGCAGCTGTGAGGGATGGAGAGAAGAAGCAAACCTCTGCCCTGACAAACACAGGTTCCTCTTTTTTTCCCCCTGGTCTTTCCATGTGTAGTCACTCTGTGGCAGGCTACTTCTTTGACATATAAGCCATCCTGCTTTACTGAGACTGCTCACAGTAAAACACTGGGAAATGTTTTTTAACTGAACTGGAGACAGGCAGCATAGCATAAACGTGAGTCTAGGTACCCACAGGAACGCTGGGTCTTTCAAACAATAATGCTGAAAGAAGTCCTGCTGGAAAGCATCATGCTTGTCTAGAATTATTTGCAAGATCAAAACCTTACTCTGGCAGAGGAAGAGCCCAGTTTTTTTTTTTAACAGTTTGTGGCAAAAGGCTTCATCTTTTCTTCCACAGAAGTCTACAGAAATGGTTGTTGCTTACAGTGATTGCAAGTATTAAAGTGTGTGTCTCATATTACATTTATTGTATAAGTTATGGGGAAACCGTGGATTTTACATGAGCAGCCACATGAATTTTTTCTTAAAAGTCCAACAGCTAAAAACAGTGCAGACCAGAGTGATGACAAATTATTTTTGATCTTACATTCTCTGATGTTCTGGGGTTCCCAGCTAGACCTTTTCCCTGCTCTTTGTTGTACTGGGCCTCCATCTGAACTAAATCAAGGCAGGTCACATGTTTAGGTTGCCTCCCCACCCCCCCAGGGGACTTCAGGACAGAAGGCCCCCTCCCCCCTCAGAAATGGCACCAAAATTTGTCATCAAAAAAGGTATAAAAGGGAGATTTGCTCATCCTTTGACTGTATCATGCTATTAAATACTTTAAAGATATTATTTGTGCTGATTGGTCTGCTTTGCTTTAACAGTTGGAAAGCTGATTGTGAATGTGTAGGATTTTCACTCATAATTGCAATAAATTCTAATACAATTAGATACATGGTAAGTCCACATGCTTACCAGGTAACAGATCAGTTGTATTTTAATTTAGTACACCTGATCTATTACATCTCCCAGAGCGTGTCTCTGAAGAAATGTCAAGAGATTCCTTCTCTCTACCTACAATTGCTTACAGTTTATGCCATGAAAGAGGGAATCAGCACAAATGAATCCTGAGAAAATATCTTACAAAACTAATAAAAATCAGCATGCAGAAATTCCAGCAATAATTGCATTATTTTGCCATAAAAAGTCTGTGGGCCAATCAAACCATGCTGTTGGTTTTTTTTTTTTCTTGGAAAAACTTAGCTTTTATCTTCATAAGTTAGTGGTAAAGTTGCCTTGATTTTGTAAGTATAACCCTTTTGAATTTCAGGAACAATATGCCTCATCCAAACCTTTGTTCTGATTCATCTCCAGCTTTGATAGCTTTGGTGTGTCACCCTGCTTGCTTGTCAAATTTATCATCAATTCTAAATTGCCAATAAATATATTCCACATCTCTTTTGGGAGGTGAAGCTTGTCTGCATGCTAAACAAAGGACAGAATGCACAAAGCCGAGATACACACTGAGATACAATATTCTCTCTCTTAAAATACCACAGGTGAAATGATAATGTGGAAATATTCTTACCCTGAGGAAGGCAGACTCCAGTTGTAGCTTAGCAAATCAAAGACCAGAAAACTTGCTTGCAATAACATCCTAACAAAGCCAAAGAGTTTTTCCCCTCAGTTAAAAAAATATCCACACTCTGACATTCAATCCAAATCCAGAGATTAAGGCAGAAGAACTTCAATAATTTGTTTAGTTAGGTATGAAAAGTAATTTGTCATGAAACTGTCAGCTTGCTACTATAAAAGTTTAAAAAAATCATAACTATTCACGGCTGAACAGTAGGACTTTTCCACACAAGAAAATTCATCATCATTTCAGGTTTCAGTATCTTTTTGTATTTTGCATGGCAAATAAAAAGTTGTCCACCAAGCTTGAAAAGTCTCTTTTTTTTGAGTTGGTCACTCTGTGGGAGAAACAGGCATTTCCTTAAATTCCCTTAATTTGGTCTTCATAGTTGTAAAATAAGTTAAAAGCAAAATGAGGGAGCTTCTCATTCAAAGCCTCACTTTTTTGTAATTAAAAAAAAATATATTTGTGTATCAACAAAGTAGAAAGCTAACGCACTTCAAATTCTAAAATCTTTCCATTCCTGGACGAGCTTTAGTGTTCAAATGTTAATAGGATGCCTGCATTTAAAAAAAAAATAAAAAAAAAATCCCATCATAAAAAAACTTGGCCTGTATTCAGGCTCAAGAGTCTGTGAAACAGACTTTTTCCATACTATGACCTCAGTCTTAGGATTTCTCTTTTGCAAAATGTTAGTTATTTTTCTTGGCAGGTGGCCAGAACCCTGTATCTCTCTTTCTCTCCCTCTCGCCCTCCTCCTCTCCCCCCTCTACAGGCACACACACACCCACCCCTCTCATCTTTTCCATCACCCAGCGATTCAGCCCTGGGAGGAGGTAACTCCCCCCTGCCCTTTGGCTGACGGGACATGGTGATGGTATGGGGAAAGAAAAAATCAGGTTATGAGAGCCTGGAAGTATCAAACGCTCCCAATCATCTTTCTCATCTTTTGGACCCATTTTATTCTGCTTCCCTACCTAAAATCTCTTGGTGAAGCCAGCAGCCCCCCCGCACCCAGCAGTGGTGGTGCCCCCTACCAAGCATCAGCCCTGGAGGGTTTCAAGTTGCAGTGCTTTTTGCCCAGGGCAGAGGACTTCCAAAATGTGTTACCCTGGCAACCAGGAATTTTAGCCCAGCAAAAACACCACCGCGTACATCACGACTCCAACGTGCGAGATGCCGAGCTTCCACTTATCATTTTCTTCAGAGAAAAAAATATGGAGCGGGGTCGATGGTGCCTGCCTTCCTAGTGGCATTTCTGATGAAAGAGACTTCTTCCCAGGTATTCGCATCTCCTGATTTTCCTGGCAACCCCTGTTTAACCACCGTATTCAGAGCTAATATATAATACATTCAAAATTCCCAATTAGTCCCTTACAAATGGCAAAGTCCAAGGAAAACAGTGCCTAAGAGAAAAATAATATGCTTTTGGTGCAATAGAGAAAAACATTTCCTCAAGCATGACAATATTTTAGCCAGTTAAATTGGTCAGTTTTATTCTAAGTGATGTTAAATGTTTCAGGAACATTTTTTACTTGGTATAAAATCAGAAATAACGCCCAGCACCACAGTAAGTTTTCCAACGGGACAAAAGCTGCTGTTTCGAAGTGAGGGCATCTCTTGCATTAAACCACTTGCTCCTTCAGCTTTGAGCCAAGGGTGGTATCAAAATGAGGGCAGCTTCCCGTGGCTAATTATTTTTCTCTCCGGCATACAGAGTACAGGTAGATAATAAAGGTGAAGGTGCTAAACAAGAGGGTCTGGATCAAGCAGAATTTATAAATAAAACTCTGTGCTGAGCCTCACAGCGATAAGGGTGGTTATCTCGAGCTATTGGCTGTATCTGGTAAGAGAGGGCTAGCATTTAAAAATAGGACAGCAAAGGCTCACCCCATGTAAGTCAGTCACAGAACTTGCCCAGACCTCAGTGGTGCTTTTATTTACCATTCATCTCTCCCTGTTCCTGTTGACATCTCAGATAAAGCTTCTTTTTGTCTGACCCGAACCCAACAGTAGCTAAATTTTGAACCAAGAAAACCACAGCTGCAATTAAGGTCAGATTGGGCTTCCAGGTGTTTTCTCTCTCAACTAAACAAATAAGACCCATATCATCTGCTTTTATGGACATCACGTTTTTAAGATCTTTTTATATGATTTTATATGTCATAAAATAATTTTTAAAAGATTTTTTATCATCTTCGACTGCTATACACCTGTAATTTTTACATGGCAAAAAAAAATCACTGATAATACAATACATTCTTCCTCCTTAACTTTGCTAAACCTCAAAGACAGCTTCAGTCAAGACCTGCGTGAGCGAGTATCTTCCAAGAAAATGTCTTTATAGCATTTGAAGAAAAGAGATTTGTTGGTATCAACTTACAATAGTTTTTTTGTGAACTATCAGCAGCATTGTACACCACAAATCCAAAAAATCTGTGCTCAGAAAAGGTTAGGAATTGGCAGGCAAGGTTCACATCAGCTTTGTGACAATACTGCAGCAGCTCTGATGCATCCCACAGGTGAAATCACTTTGTTTCTTGGAGCGGGAAGTTGTGGTGGAATTGTATTTTTTAATGGTCTATATATTTAATACGCAGAGAAATGCTCTGGTCTGAGGTTAATTCTTCAGGGGAAAGGGCAGAAAAAAGAACTTTTTCATGGGAATTTGAGAGCTGAGGAGTGTGTTTTAAAATTTTAGCTGTTCTTGTTGGACTGGCTGTGCAGAGTGACAGTCTGGCACTGTTAGGGTTTAGCTCTGTGAGCTGAGGCTCAAGTAAACAGGTGGAATAGTGCAATGAAGCCAGCCTTCTTCTTCTGCCAGCGACTTGGATCATGGATAAACACCAGACTTTCACTTCTACAGTTTTCAAGACCTCCATCGCTCTGAAAAACACTGCCTTCATTCATCATAGTAAGGTTTTTTTTGGTTTCGTTTTTTTTTTGTTTGCTTTTTTTTTTTAGCGTGGACTACAAGACTTCTCTCAGAAACATCACAGATGTACATTACAAGCCATTGATGCACTGGTGTTTTCAGAAACAGTACTTCTTAAAAATTAACTTAAAGGATGTCATTTCATATTGTCTATCATCCCTTGGAAGTTGTGTTTCTGGGCAGAGGAGGGTCATCTGTGGCTCACAAGCAGGCTGATATGCTCATGATTATTAAAAGACGTGTCACCAGATCATTGGACAATGGGTCTGCTGCAGACGTCCTTGACCTCTACAATGCCACAACTTGAGCTGTGGAACACTGTTTGGGAGGTTGCCCTGGTACCTTAATCTGAAAGCTAAAAGTGAATTATACCCCATAAAAGTTTGGGCAGCCCTTTTCTTGGAACTGACTTCCACACCTGCAGGGATTTTTACCCTTTCCATTTCCTCCAGACCCATCTGTTAGCCATTTTCTGGTTCAATTGACTTGACCCATCATGGTTCTTTTGGCAAATAAACAGGAGGATATCGAAGATGTATCGCTGGAGGGGTTTCTACCTCTGCAGCTTGCATGCTTTGCCCCTTCGCTATTTGCTATCCCTCCCTCCGGTTCAGCAAGGCAAAAGCTAAATCCTAATTTAAATTGGGTGACCCCTGTCCCAAGAGCTTGGGGGAGCATGGCAGTGTGGTGATGGGGCAGGGGTTGCCTGTGCTCACCAAGTCTGTGGGCGCCTGGGAGAGGCAGCAGCTCTCCCTATCCTGGCACTCCTCAGGACTTTTACCACTTACGACCCAAGTCTGTCTTTAAAAACTTAAACTACCGCTCATTTCCTTTACTGTTCAGGGTGGGTAATCCTTAGCCATTTTTACAGAACATTACATTTTTCAACACTTTGTACAAATATTAATGAGATAGTCTTCATGGCGGTCTAATTATTATTTTAGATGGGGGAAAGCCAAGGCTAACTTTAAATAACTTGCACCAGGCCTTTCGGTGAAGTGAGGTGGGATTAAAGCTCCTCTTCCAGCTCCACTGCTCAATCAGGTTGCAGTTGATGCCCAAGAAACTTAAGGTCAAGACCACACATCATCCAGATGTGAGAGGCCAAGCTCCCTGGGGGCTAAGAGCAGGGCAGTGCATTGGCAGCACTTGCTCAAGCTGATCTCCTGTATTTGAGGATGGTTCTCTCTGTTCTCTGGAGGCACCTTGTAACCCCTCTGCCTCAGGCTTCCCATCTGTGGAAGTGGAAACCAGCAGGAGTTTTTGGCTCTTGAATAACTGTTTGTGAGTCACTCTGAAGATGCAAGGGGCAAAACAGAAGAGAGAAAGAAAAGGCAAGAAACCAACAGGCGAAGCTCATGCCAATATAGATGTAGGTCGCATCAAGCAAGAACAACAGTGAGATTGCTCCGAGTACCCGTTTCCTATTTCCTTCCTCAAGGAGAATCAGGGGGATGGGAACAATGAGCAGCTGCTGGATGGGCAAGAGACTGTAGCACTAATCTCTACAAACTGGCAGCTTGGAAGCTGCTGAATTTAGTCCTGTTAATGAAGATCCCCCTGAGCAAACTATTCTCCAAGTGATGCTGGGGACCAGTGCAGTGAAGGAACAGAGCCAACATCTATTTCTGCCTGGCAAAAGCAAGTAAGTGAACGCACACACACACCAAGATCACTGTGATTCTCGGAGAGCATTAGCAAAGGACAAAACTTGCATAACTGCCATAAATTATAAAAGCCTCCCTCAATCTTGGTTAATTCTCTTGTAAAAAGGGAGGGAAAAATCTGGAGCAGCTCAGCATGAAAACAATTGTGGGAGGGATAATAAAGAGACAGCACCGAGGTATCTAGTTGCTAGCCCTGATATCATTAAGTAAGTACACTAGAAATGTCGAGGTAAATGCATAGCAGTGAATCACAGTCAGGCATGATTAACCTTGGGTAGTCTGAACTGGAAATCATTTACAAACACAAAGGTACTGAAGAACGTCACAACAGACAGTACATCGAAAGTCATCCCAAGAGCAGGAGTCTTGCCGAGCGCTTTGTGTATTTGTGCCATTTTTGAATTATTGTCATATTTTGCACGCAGGAGGATGGAAGACCTCAGAACCCCAGCTCAGGGAGGATTTTCCCTGGCACCGCAAAGTCCTCTGAAACACATGCACTGGTTGGAATAACTTTTCCTTGCACAAAAGTTTTACAAAATTAAAAGTTTTAAGTGCAACACTCCAGGGTTTACGGAAAGGATCCAGTTTCTACCAAAGAAAGACTAAAATCCTGTGTCTGAAAATGTGAAAGGCTGAAAGAGCACTCTTTCTCCATTCCTCCCTCACTCCTTAACACAGTCCTTGAAACTATAATTGGTAAAACTGGAAGAAGAAAGAATTTTAATAAGAATTAGGTGTTTTTAACAAAATCTGTGAAAGTTTTCTGACCATTGAAAATTGAACCTTCCACCAAGAATTCAAAAGATGAAAACATTGATGGATATTTCTGAACAGTCCTAGAAGTTTACAAGTGCACAGCGAAGCTGTAATCAGATGACCCATAGAGAGTTACATATATTGAGTACAACAACAAAAACCCCCTTCAAATGCAGAATTCTCATGGTTTTAAAAGCATTCAAGGAACATGAAGACTCAAGACAGCTTAACATCTTTGTATTGTTTGCACCTTTTCTTGCAATTCTTCAGTGCCAGTTCAGGTGATTATTGTGCATGCCAAGGCAGTGAAGGCCATAGGAATATCGTGCAAAGGGATACAGCTCTGCGCAGACTTCCTCCCTGCTTTCCCATCATTTTCATTCTCCTACATCCATCTCAGTTATCTCTAGTATTGCAATAACTGCCCTTATTTATCTGCCTCATTAGGATGTTGCATCAATTAATGTGTGTCATCTAATGCATACCAGTTTCTTCATGTTTAATATTATCAGTGGAGAGCTATGTCATACTGAGTCTATCTAGGGAGTTAATGCATACAGGGAAAAAAACCCTATGCATAATGCTATTCAGAATGATGCACTTACTGTACCTAAACACCTCCGAACAGATCACCTCATGTCCTGCTCTCTAGATATCTGTACTCTTGGAGGTTACAGGTAGGACCTTTGGCCCCAGGGCTCCAGGTCACAACACAATACCTGTTTTTGAGGCTCTGGAGCCCAGCGGACAAAGCAGGAGGAACGTCCTGAGGGGAGATTTCATGTAAATGCTCAGCTGACGAGTGCTTCAGTGCCTGATTCAGGAGGGTAATCAACCTGTCCTTTGAAGCTGCATAAATAATGTTTGGATGGAGGTAGTAAATCTGCACCAAGGATGAATTAACTGCCATTGAATCATATAAGCTTGGCTCGAGCGTGTGGCTTGTAACATGCCTGAGGAAAATAAAAAAGACATTTGCAAGAAAGAAACATTAATTTGCTCCTCCCCATCTTTTCTGTTATTTTTATCTAGGCCAACATGACTTGCTTTGTGGGGTTTTTTGTTGCTGTTTGTTCCATTTTCACAAGGAAACACTGATTCACAGTGAAGCAAATCCACAGTTTCACCTGGTCAGACCCGAACATGCCACCTCTCCTACATCAGTGTCACTCCTTTTTAGCATCCCTGCCAGAAGATGCCAACTGGACTACTTCAAAACTCTCAGAGGAGGGACACCTAGCAAGACGATGCAGGCTTTTTTTTCCATAGGGATCACCAGCAGCGTTTGTGCCCCCTCACACACCTCTCACTCTGGGCACTGCCAGGACCAGCTGTGCAACTGCGTGGTCTTCTCCACGTACACAGGGGAAGAGCATATCCACTACTGCAGACGGACCCAGGCACATGTGCTCACCCCTCCATATCTGCAGGTCCTTCTTGTTGTGCACCTCGTGCACAGGTGTGAGCTGCTACGTCCCCAAAAGAACAGGGAAAGTCTCTATTCACAACTGCCTGTGAACCAGGGATAAAAGTTTGTCCTAGAGGAAGGTGAAAAAGAAAAGAAACCCGGGGAAGGCCAACAGAAGCTAGCAGAAACAGAACTGGGACATCAGTATGCACCTACACATCATCAACATGAGCTAATTTATTTCATTGTAACACTCAGGTATTCAGCCTCCTATTCAAGAACACATACATTCTAGTCTACTAATAGCTTTGGCTCGTATCACTCTCTCTTCTTTCTCATTTCCAGTGTTTGACCTCTGGTTTTCTCTTCCACTACTCTCAGTTTTGTATCTCTTCCTGAAAATTTGGTATTTGCAGTTCCTTTTCCTCCTTAGCTGTATCCCTCTCATTTTCTTCCTGCTCTTCTGGCACAGCACTTCCCAGTTCCCTTTCTTCCATCTCCTCCTTTCTCTTCTGCCTCCTTTTTCATACAAACAATATTTCTAACTAAAAGGGCTTCTGCTTCTTGAACACAGTCATTTATCAGTGGTAACTGGTTGTTTCTACTTCTAAAAATTGCTCTGGGAACCAATATCTGCTGTGGGGTAGCCTTAGCATATAGTAGCAATTTAAAGATAAGCATTATAAATATACTATATCTAGTAGACAGCACAGTTTCAGAAGATTGTATGAAGATGTGTTATTAGGCAAGGAAGTTTTCAAACCTAACCAGATTCTGAATTCTGCTGTATCTAATACAGCACACCATATGACACAGTATGTAGTCTCAAATCAAAGCTGTAAACACATTGGGGTGTACCTCAATAGATACCCCTATTGCAGGTTCTGAGATCTTATGGCACTGTAATCTGATGAAGTAGAAGAAAGTAAAGAGCGTTCCTCAGGAATAAAGTACTATCAAACCAGAGAAAACACTTTGGAGGAGGGCTTATGTTTTACATATTGCTAAATATTAGCAAAAATAAATGTGTTCATTTCTCCAAAATACCTCCAGATGGCATTAAAACCCTTCTTCTTTTGGTCTTTATTGCAATATTATTTAAAAAAATGATAATTATTGGAATTGTTCTATTAACCATTCCCAGCAATCATACTATCAGAAGGCATAAGGCTGCTAATGCTTAATTCATTTAATAAGTTGGGCTAAATATGCTCACATACTGTAATTACATTCCACAACACAATCTGCAGGACAAGTAATTTCTTACACCATGTCAAATCTTTTTCTAGATTCATTTCCAGAAGATTTTTAATGTGTATTTGGAGCAGAAATCAAAACATCCCACAATAAATCACTGTTATTGTACCTCCTTCTGTGACTACTTTTGGCCATGTAACAAATGGTGACACCTTGCAAGATTTACATGATATAATGCTCTGAATTTAAATAACAGGAATCAGAAAACATAAATTATGGGCAAGATGCACTCTAAAATCCACATGACTGACTGTTACAAGAACTTTCCTCCCTCAAATGGGATTAAAAAGGTGAATCGTTTTGCAAAAATTCATAATGCTCCTGCCTGGTAGTTATTAAAGGAATTCACTTATCTAGCTCAGTTTGGGAGACTGATGTTATTTATTTTTTTTTTTAACTTGCAGCCCATCTGTTTCATAGACTGGTTTATGTTGGCAAAACAATTCAGTCCTTTGTATACTAGAGTTAAAAATGGTAAAAGCTTCCATTGTTGCACTAGAGTGAAGGTGAACACTGATATATTACAAGTGCCTGTTCCTATCTATTTCTCGACTTCTTTTGTTAATTCAAAAACATCAACAAAATCGTGAGAGACCAGAGATAGCTGTAATTGGATTTCAAGTAATTCAGAGGTGAAGCTGCAGACTGCAGTCTTTTAAAATTACATCAGTACATCAAAGGCATATGTGACATGATGTTTTTTAGCAAGTGTGACAAACTCCGGCAGCGTTAAGGTAATGTTGAAGTCAGGTTGTAAAGGCCAGCTTCACACACCCACAAAAATCATCTCATATCTATTCAGCGTGATACGGAGCCATTTCACTTGCAAAGATCTCTGAGTTAGTAGCATGCAGAAGTTTCAGGAATAATTAATGTTTAGTCATTATCTAAAAAGCAGTTTTAAGAAAAGAATCAGTGAAAGAGCTTTATCTTAATGAAAACAAACAAATTCTATTTTGCCCAACAAATCTGATAAAAACACAGCTGCCTTCTGCAATCTTAAATGCAAAAGTGACTTACGATGTATGGGTTGCGCTTTTCTCTGGACTCTTTGGCTCTACATCACTTTTCCCTTTAAAAGAGAAGAAGAAAATGACATCAGAAATGGGCTGAAATGGAAACTGCTCAGATGTGACATGCCAACCCTTTATTCATTGCTAACACTGACGACTCTTACCACACGTGCAGACCATTGCTGAGGCAATCACAGGGCACAGCATTTGCGTGTGGGGAGTCAACCCTGATTTGACTTTTCTTGTCACTGCCACGTGTACTCTGGAAATGTCAGGCAAGAAGACTCCACAAGAGAAGCTGCTTGAAGGACACAAGCTTTACCGAGGATAGCAGACCTTGAAGCAATGGAAAGGCTTTCTCTAGGGACCTATAGCTCTGCTATTGAGAGTGTACCCCATCCAACATGCACATGCTCCAAAACCCTGCTCCAGGAACAGTAGTTATTTCATACAAAGCAAAACAGCATCAGCAGGAGCTAGTAAGGCAGTGATTAGGACACAATTATGCCAATAGATGTTTTGGTTCACTTTCATTTTGACAGATTAAGGTTCCTGTAAGTGGGGGCTGGGCAAGCCCTCTTCGCTGTGGTGCGTGTTTTGGCTTAGGCACTCAACCCCAGGAGAACTCAGGTATCCAAATGCTTGAGAAGTGTCAGAGGCCCAAGGAATGCATCTTCATACTTCCTTACGACTCGAATGGGTCCTGGCATAGCATGTTGGCTTGTGATGATCCCCTTCTTGGGTCCAAAATCAAATATCTGTCCAATACAACTTAGTTACATAGCAGACATCGGGGAAGCAGACTGCTAGCTCATAGGGTGGTACTGCTGCTTCTAAGTCAGGGCAAGTACTTCTCCTTCCTTTCTCCCGCCCCAAATAGTAAGGGTGATGTTGCTTGCTGTAATTATTGCTCTCTGAGTAACCTGAGAGAGCTGCGCTTCAGTGTAAGATTTTTGTTTAGCTCTACCATGGATGTACAGGGTATGGCACTCCACTTCTATCACCTTGAATTCTGGACCTAGCAACTGTGCAGCTGCTGCTCCTCTTGTGTGTTGTTGGATGCTAATAGCTATCTACACATGAGTTTATGTTGCTTAGCAGACAAGGAGGCACAGAGGTTGAGCGTGACTGGTTTACTGATGGATGTGTTTTTCTCCATTAACTTTTAATGAGCTTCGTTAAACCAAAATCCACCTGTGCCTTCTGAAAAAAATGTGAGAAGTGCTCATTTTGGTCAGGCTGTTTTGGTGTTGTCTGATTTTCTGCTCATTGACTTGAGTTGAGTGGGTTTTGGATCAGCCCCCAACCTATTCCATGCACATGAGCATTACATATCATCCATTTGCTGCTGACAAAGTCCTCACCCTCAGTTTTACAGCATTAGGATGCCAGCAATGGCTGTAAGGGGCACCTCTGGAAAACTTGCTATTGCCTTCAGAAGAAGCAGGGTTTTGCTACCAAGGTCCTTCCCCTGTTGTACAGAAGCAAGCTGAAGGACTTACTCTAGACAGTGACCTTCTGGAAGCGGGTGTCTTGTAGAGGGGGTTCTGGGTATTGCAAACATCTTGCCATGGTGCTTTTAGATCTTGTCCTGTGCTCTGGAAGGGTTTGTGTTCTACCCAACTCAGGTGGCTAAACTTTACTGAACAGGATGGGAGAAGCTCTGGATGACTTCAAAAACATTGCTGCCCCTCTGTGGACCTCCAGGGAAGCTAAGCACTTACTGCAGGAGGACAGCTAAAGGCACCTAAAATTTAAGCATGAGTGTGGCATCCATACAGGACGGAACACATTAACTCCATAATCTCTACATCACTTTTCACTTTCAGCAGAGACCTCACAAAGTATATCCAGATGATGAACTTGCTGGCTAGAAAGCTGTTGCTACAGTATATGTTTGTCAGCCTTAGGGTGCCTGGAGCCCTGGAGCTCATCTGCATTATGATAATTTGGAACAAGAAACCAACAGTAACAGTTGGCATATATTCAAAGATTTTCTATTTGTAACTCAGGCTTTTTATAAGTGATGAATTATTACCATGAACACTGGTTTGTTTGAGTGTGAGAGACAATATGGATTCCTGAGTGCTTTGCCAGCAGAGTTCACATCAGTTCTACTTTCAGCAATGTATGTTAATGCAGCAACAAGGGAAAGAGCATAAGTACTGCGAGGAGAGAGAAAAGGGAATCTCTGTGATTTAGCCAAACTGGATATTAATGAATTACCCTACAGTAAGCGTTTGCAGCTGCTTTTATGCTAATCGTCACTTAACATACTTCTGTGCAGAGGGGGAGGATGAAGCCTGTACAGATGGTAGAAACACATCAGTCCGGCCTATCAGAGTAGAAAATCTGGCCATTAAAGCTTTATCAGTCTTTACGAACTTTGTTCTCACTTGACTGAATCATAGAAATTTAAAAAATGTGTATAGACTAAGCATAGTTGAATGTCACAGATATGGTACAGATAAGATTTTTGGATAAGCATATGTAAAACGGAATTACCTGTCAGAACAACCTGGTTTTTTTCAAACTCATTGTTGGCCAGACTAAGATTTGTTTTCCATTTTCCATGTAACCTGCCAAACGCATGCAGGTACCATTGTGGGAGGCTGGCATTTGCCAAATTGCTAAATCCTCTCTAGCTGTGGCTTCTTCTTATAGGCAAATTTGTGTCATCCTTTGCTTTTCTTAGTCTTTTCGGAAATGACAAAGAATATGTTACCCACCTCGCTATGGGACTGCTGTTAGCACACTTTATTTCAGGTGCTAAGCACTGTGTATGTCTCCCGAAATGGGTGTGGACATGAGTGTCTGTGTGCTGCTGTGTCTATCCATGCACACGCCTCCAAAGACACATGGTGGGAACCACCAGTCCTCAGATCCTTAGCCACAGAGCTGGGTGTTCTTTGCTAGCTTCTACCTTATCTCACACAACTCCCTTCCTAATCTTTTTAGATACAATCAGAGAAGACATGCCCAGATTTCTCCCATTTCAAAATAAATTTCAAATGAACTTCTGTAGGATTTCCCCATTGAATAGTGGGTGGCCAGAGAAGGAGTTCTCTCCTCTGAGTTGGAATTTAGGTGAATCACTTAGTCTAACCAGGCCAAGTTTCCCTTTCTGGGTAACAGGCATAAATAAATAATATTTATTGTGACAGAGCAGTATAACTTCAGCCATGATGGGTTTTTCACAGAATCACAGAACGGTTTAGGTTGAAAGGGATCTTAAAGATCATCTAGTTCCAACCCTCAGACATCTCCCACTAGACCAGGTTGCTCAAAGCCCCATCCAGCCTGGTCTTGAATACTTGCTTTGATTTTCTTGTGGGGGAAGGATGAGAGAAATGCAAAAGTTATCCACGCGAAAGACAATGTTTGCAGCTGGAGTAAAACCATTGCTAGTGACAGGCTCAGGAGCCACTCCAAAAATACATGGTGCAATGGGAAATAACAGTTAATTGGGACTCTGAAGATGTGCATTTGGATAACACAAAGAGTCATTTGCTAGCATTTCCTCACATCCAAATCCTTTTTTTCATTAATTTCCTTTAAGTCTGACATAGAGGATTCATAAGGTCTATGTCTCATTCTGTGTCTTATTCGATGTCTTATTCCAGCACCTTGACAGGAAACTTCATAGATAGTCAAATTCCCTGTGTAACGTTAGGAGAAGTTTCTGGGTGTCTGACAGGGACCCTAACTTTTCCCACTAATGAAGAATATGTTTCTGCATGGGTTCAGCTGTTCTTTGGTTTGGCTGCCAGGTACTGCAGTACCAAGTGCAGGCCCAGCCCAGCTGCAAATACATTCTGATTTTGCTGAGCAGGATGAATGAGGAGATAAGAAGAAGCTCGAGGTGCTGTGATATGGGAGGGCAGATGGGGGAACTGGAAGTAAAGTGAGGTTGGAGACCACTGGAGTAATGAGCAAAGTTGTGAGGAGGTAGGACTTATTTCCTAATCCACAGGAAAGCAGGTTTCATTAGATCTTCAGAGCAACCAATTTTTATTCAAGTGTTTGAAAGAAGGAAATACTGAGAATGAAACTATGACCAAAGCTGGCCAAACACTCTGGCCTCTGATGTCATCGTGAAGCCCTGAGCTCAGCTGGTGTATTTGTCAAGCTCCTGACTCTGTGAGTGTTTGCATAGCCCTCTCTATTATGGCCCTTTTGTGCTTCCTTCTCTCATTATTGTATTCATTATTTTCTGACAGAACCTCATCCCCTTTGCCTTTTATTATTTCCTTAGTGCTGGTACTTGCAGCAATATCAAACCGATGCCAGCAATTAAGTGACACCACTGCATGTTTCTTCACAACATTGTCTTCCGCGTGCCGACCTTTCCCCAGCAAAGAGCCGCACTGTTTTAATAGCCTACATCTCTCAGCCTTGTCTCTCTGGATGTCTTCTCCCTGACGCAGTGGGTGACCAGCCACTGTCAAAGCCCTACCTACTAGCTCAGGGCATTTTTCATCTTCAGTCACAGCCCTGTAATTTGCAAATTGTGCCGTCTGACATGTCAGGAAGCTAGCAAAATAGTTCTTTTGGCTGGGAAGATTTTATGTTGAGAGCAGGATAGGATCATGTATTTTTAATATGCAAGACAACACTAACAACAGTCAGAGGTGTCAGGGGAGAGGATTAATATTTTGTTTCGCAGAACAATTCAATCTTTCCTTTCAATACAGCTGCTAAGTTTTTTACCGTAACTAAACGTAATTAAAGTGCTGCTGATCTGCACCATGATTTGTAAATTGGAGTCCACTGAAAAGCCCCAACCAGGAACCACACAAGCACATATCACTCCCCTGCCCATGCTGCTAGCCAAAAAGACCCACGGCCATATGGTCTTTGAGACATTATCTGGTGTTAGTTTGGCAGGATTCATGGAGCTTATTACCGTGCAATAGCCACAAAATATACCATTGCCTATGAAAGATAAATTATAACAAGTCTTCCTGCAGAAATTTCTGGCAGTCTGGATCTGGACATGCAACTAGGTCAGCTCTTTTCTGGCTTTCTAAAAAAGCCACTCTTGCCCTTTCATTCTTTCTCATCTACATAATGAAATGGCCATAATGAAATGAATCCCTTTTATTCTTCCCGGTCCACCAAAATGTAGCTGACATTTTGATGGTCACTCTTCAGTGCAGTTCTTCACGTTTGGCCACAGCCGAGTACTGCCTGCTGAGGCACTGCTCTGCCCCAGTCTGCTACTGGTTCCTTACTCTATCAGTCACTTGTTTTCCATAGTCATTGTCATCTCCTCCACCCAATGCAGCCAGAAAACGAGTTGGTACTTACTTGTATTGCTGTGTCCTGTAGATCCCTGTTGTGACTCCTACAGTAATAATAGAAAAAAGGTAGTGTGTTATTTTCACAGCAATTTCTAGCTGCAATACTTGCTTGAACATTACCTTAACAATACAAACAGAATAGTTAATTGTTCATTCAGTTTCCAAGTAATTTTCAATTACAAGAATAAATCCAATATTTCTTTGAAAATCCATTAATTCTAAGGCTTGTAAACTTATTTCACAACAACCCTTTAATGGTGCAATTCCTTGTATAGCGGTTATGACTCTCCTGCTCACGAGTCATTTATTGATCAGCCAAAACTCGTCTATTATGTTCTACAAGTTTAGACGAGAAGACAGAGGGAAGACCAATATTGTTTCATGGACCATTGGATTCCTG
This sequence comes from Limnodromus scolopaceus, assembly GCA_028565335.1. NCBI lineage: Eukaryota > Metazoa > Chordata > Aves > Charadriiformes > Scolopacidae > Limnodromus > Limnodromus scolopaceus. The sequence continues at coordinate 142,217,550 of JAOXNO010000001.1, forward strand.
AGGTAGTAGCACAGCTAGTCTTTCCTTTTCATGTGTTAATATTGACAGCACCAGAGAATGGAAATACAGACTTGTTCTGGTTCTGGGTCCCCGAGATGACAAGGTCAACCTTGTATCACAACTGCAATATGTGTGAATACAGTGCAATAAATCAGACCATTCTTTCCTCACGTGCAAATGTTCACATATTTTACTCAAAGAACCTATTTGCATTTATATAAATATGAAAGAAGCCCATAAGTAGAAGGGAATACAAATATAAGCAACAAAAAAATGTCAATTAAGGAAAAAAGAACACTTTTCTACAGATAACAGCAGGGAAGGTAACCCGTACGTAACTCTGCTTCTGAATAACCCAGACATGCACAGGAATACCACCTCATATACATGCTGCAGTTACAACTGCAGTAAAGACTGCTTGGAGAGGCACAACACACACGGTCATTTTTGGTGAAGAATTAGGTGCTGGACCAGATCCATTGTCTACAGAGGCTGAGTGATGAGCCAAGTGCACAGCTCATCCAGAAAGGAACTGCAGGTCCCCAGAAAGCTCAAGGATGCTCTGAGTCAGCTGACCTGGTTTTGCTGCTGAGTCACTCAGAAGCATGCCCCAGTGGTTCAGTGCCCCAAGAGTTTCTTGGTATCGCTAAATGGAGGTTGGCTGGACCACAGGGACTGAGGTCTCAATGGCTTGGCTCATCAAGGCTCTCCAGACCGCATGGCTCTGATCTGTAATTCTTATGCTATAACAGGTCTGCAATTCAGTGCCATCCCACGCACCTGAAATGTGAGACTTCAAATTTTGGGGCATGCCCTAAGATCTGTACTGTGTTTCAAACGACGACAATAATTTCTCAGTAATTTGAAATTGTCTACTTTTGACAAATTGCCTCAGCTCTGTGATTCTTTTTGCTTCTGATGAAGGGATATTAAAGCCTGTTTTTTTCTGGTGACAATATAATTTTAAGTCAGGATTAGCTTGCAGTGGTAATGTAGTGACATGTACACTTGAATTTAAATGCTATTCTAGTAGCCAACTAGGCTGCCAATAAAAGTAGGCTATTAGAGCATGTTCAGTTTCCAGAATAGTGAATTTATGTACCTAGAGAAATTTTGGGGAATACAATCCTTTTGATGGAAATACCCTTGGGTTTTTAAAAGTGTTTGAAACAACTAAACAAGGATCTCATTCAATCTTTTGCATTTTCATCAACCTCAGGAAGAAGGCACCCTCCCCTTTAACTGCCTAGCACAGTATCTTACCTCTGCCATTGGCTCTGCATAGTCTCAAATTTGACATTAGCAAAACATATGAGCTATAACATTTTCACTTTTCCTCTTAACTGATTCTTTAAAATAAGTGTCTTGATTCTCAACTAATTATTCTTAATAACAAAGGCTAACACAAAAATTTAATAGTGAAACAGAGAATGTTCCCACTCAGGTAGGAAAAAGTATGACTTTATGTAACTTAAACACTAAAGGTGAAGTCTTCAGTTCCGAAGATTATTTCCTAATGCATTTTCTCCAGCTTGTTAAAATCAATGAGAAAGGAAAGAGTAAATGAATTGAGAACTTGAAGAATAACACCACTATGATAACTTAGATTCTGCTGAGAATAACCACCCAATAGCTTTCTGACAAGACACCACCAGTTCTCCTGGAGTGGATAAATTAATTCTCAAATAAGAAAATGATGGCTGATCCCATAGTATCACATACACATAACTAGAAATCAAACAACTGATCAAACTTTCAAGACATGAAATCACAGTAAAAATGGAGAGAGAGAGCAAAGCAGGCAGCAGAATTAACAGCATTTTTTCTCCGCACAAGAGTAGAGAATTAATGCCTGAACATGAAAGCTCATTCACACAAGCATCAAGTGAGCTCTTATTTACCAAATTTAATTATTCATTTAAAGTTTATTTATTAAGATGTTTTTAATAAAATTACAATCAAATAATGCCTGATCATTTGTACGTAACAAAGTGTGACAGAGATAGGAGAAAGGAAAGCACACACAGCCTGTCACATCACACGCTGATTCAATTATCCTTAAGCTTTGAAAAACAAGAAATAAAGAGACTGTTGTTGCCCCTTCCTAGCAAATTCAAGAGTACAAATTAATTCCACAGAGAAAGAAAATTCAAAGCTAAGGATGAAATGTAACTTTATGCCCTCTATTACATAAAGGATAGTTCCCTAAATGTGCTCTCCCAGTAGTGCTGTGCTGGGAAACTTACTGGGCAGTGCCGCACATGGCAAACCTGACCCGGACTTTCTTCCACTCTTGTGCATCCAGAGTGCACATCATCTTGTGCATTTCCCATGTTAATGAGGTCTGATTTCATGTATAGGTACAAAATGTGCACATACATCCACCAAGCACATAGTTATATAGATGGACACATCTGTATGCATAGTTTCAAATATGCAATTTTGTTATATTGGTAACATGTAAACCTCAGTTATTTAGCTTTTATTACTAGGCTGATTTCAAAACAAGTCTAGCTACAGTTGCTGTGGCCTTTGCAACTATAATAGCCTAATTAATAAATTTCAAGTTTCAAGCTGTCAGATCACTAATTACTTGAGTTGCAGGTTAAAAGCAGTATGGGAACTAATAGCATGTATGGGAACTAATGATGCTGACACTCAGTTTTTATAGACAGAAAAGTAAGCATGATTTGCATCCTTATGGCAGGGCAGGAGTCCTGCAAGCTTCTCTTTTTCTCATTCCCAAAATGATGAGTATTTTTACACTTGGGAACTGTCTTCTGTTAAAAAGGATTGCAGCCCACTTGCTTCTCTGGCTGGAAGAGTCATTTCAAATGAACTGAACTGATCTCCCAACACTGCCATAAAGACTGAAAATGAATTAATCGTACCATGCGTCGCTTGGAGCTAAGAGATTAAGCTGATGCCCTGAATTTAGCCTTCTAGTCTCTTTGCTGGTCTTGGTCACTAGTTAACTGACAGGCCTATTTATCTGAATAATGTGTGGTCTATAACAGTTTGGTGCAGTCCTTAGGTTTTAACAAGTTGGGACAGTTACGTAGCTTACCTGTATGAAAGCTTCCTAACAGTTACGGAGACATCCTCTACAAGATCCAACAAAGATTTTACACCATGCTTTGTGAAAACCAATAGCTAGCTTATGACTGTTTCAAAAATATGTTTGAAAAATTAGGAAACCATTCTTTGCATTTTGGGGCTTGTAATGCAGATGCCTTCTAAAGTTTGTGACTGTACAGATTCAGACTAAGCCACAGAAGTAGATTTTAATTATTTTAAAATATTCTAAAGGAGAGGTGGTGTCTAAAATTAACATGATCTATGGCCAGTAATGCAGGATTTTTCCAGGAGTCTGGTGAGTTTTGTTAGGTACTTCTTCCCCACCTCACACAAAGCACTTGAATTTCTGATCATGCAGACCACCCGGGCCACAATAGGGTTGTGATGTTATTATATGTACAGAAGTATGCTCATATGTTATTAGATGAAATCTTGTTCACCCTATGCTTAAATAAAACGGAAATTCTGCTTTGGTAAGGTAAAAGGAAACCACCCAGAAAAGGCTCTTTAAAAATGAATGGTAGGTCTCTGAAACAGCTCTGTAATTCCAACTATTAGAATATTTCCCAGAGAGATGGATGAACAGGCAGAGAGAAGATGAGAAAGTCAATATCAACCATTATTCACATATCTTTGCCCTATGGTCTGTGGTTCTCCTATTCCTGTATTTATCACAATACATTTAGGGCTGAGGAAACGCATCCGTGATGGCCACACAGATACGCTGATTGGTGCAGACCTTGCCCATGCACATCTGCACATGTGCCACGCAAGCACATCGTGTGGCGATAATTATGGCAGAAACCACAGAGCTGCAAGCACCATTTTTGTCATCCATATCTGGGCACTTCACCTGCTTGTAAGCTGCTGATCCATCTATCTTCTACTGGACTTTAACGTAGCAAGCCTCTAGCCCGCCTACTATCTTCAATCAGCTGTCTGCTTTCAACGAGCAACTAGAGAGCGAGTAATTTCCTTCTTTTTCTTTCATAACATGCCAGAGATGTTTTGGTTTACACCCCTAGTACTTCAAAACCATGACACTCATCCACAGAAAAGCTGATTTACTGTAGGCAAATCTTGAAGGTTTCTTGGCTTTCTGGTTATAATTATTCCCTGCACTAAATTTTGCACAATGGACCTAGAAGTTACCAAAGGAGTTTGCTTTAACCGGAGAAAAACTATAAGCAGCATCAATGCCATCTTTCAAGCTTGAACACTTCATGAAGTATGCTTGTGGCATATAAACAGTAATAAACATTGGTGGTGCAATGTGAAATTTTTATTGGGTCTTGCATAGGATAGATGATTTCATTCCCTCCTGACTTACCAAGTATAAATAATGTGGTTTCCCCAAGCTCATGCCAATGAGCTGTACCATGCCGCACCACATCCTCCCTGGGATACGCATAGAGTAGTGGAGTTGGTTTCAAGGGACGATCAGCAGGATCAGTGGCCTTTGTCCCTTCAGGGACCAAATACTTCCCTAGCAAATACTTCTGCAGCCCCTCTGAGCATCACGGCTGCCTGCATCTCTAGCAAAGCCGCCCCTGAAGCCAGGTTAGTGACAGGGGATGTGCACCCACTCCACAGACTCCAACTGCAGAGGCCAGTTATTAGGAAAGCCCACCTCAGACCTGACTGGTTTCAACAAAAATCTTGGCTAGTGAAACCAAGTGAAGCAGGAATAATGGTGCGAGTGGGAGCTTCTTGACTTGCAGCAGCTGTACATGCCCTGAGGTATCAGTCAGGAGCCTCAGCAGGTGCCTGCAGAAGGCACCACATCTGGACACCCCACCAGTGACACCTGTGGTTCTGCACTGTAGTGAGGAACCTGTGACCTCCACACCAGCATCAGTGCTGCTGGCAGGAGACAGACAAACAAGACCATGTAGCCCTGTAGAGGCTGCAAGCAGGAAAAAGGCAGGGGGGTACTGGCACACACATGAAGAAGGTCACCAGCACAGCATTAGCCTCAGCCCAGAGACCTCACACTCTTTTTCAGGGCTCATGTAGGACATATTTTGAGGTGCAGGAGGCATGATGTTGTGTGTCTTACCTTGTTTGGGAAGGGAAACTTGCTTTGTTCTGCCTTTCCTGGTGTGTGAATAGCTGACAGTGGTGGAGGCCATGAATGGGTCATCTCCTGGAAAACAATATTGTACAGCAAACTGTGTTTAGAAAGTCAATGGAATAGGAGAGAATGATAATATATCAGTAGCAAGAGTGCCTGGGTAGTGGAATATTTAAGTTACTGCAGCTTCTAGGACATGCCCAGTTTACATATAATCTAGACAATGCATGAGCTACATTGATTTTTATATCACAGACTCCTGAGAGCAGTTCTTAAGCACCGTTTCATTTTCCTGAATAGTTAATGCATTTTAAGTGCAAGAAATTTGATTTCTCTGACAACCTGCAACCACGTTTTAATCATGCAATATATGCTGGCTGGTGAGACTAACAGAAGAACTTTTTTTACAAAAAAACCCCAGAAATTTCAGCTCATGATCAAGTAAAGGGGCTCACACTATGGACTGATCACAACATAGATTTCATAGTCAAGGTCAGAATGATAAATGCTTAACACTTGCTCAATGGTTAATTCCTCAAATTGCATTTATCATTGTAAAGCAGTTGAGTAAGTTCCTAACTGGGATGTGTTTGTGCCTTGCAGGACACAGACATGTGGCAAGCCCTAAACAAGATGTGCCATAGTCCACCTTTGGCTCCTCCCTGTATTGTTTTGAAGGACTTTTTTTAATACCTAAGAGACATACATAGCTTGACCTGACTTGTATGCAGTCATCCTTGACACAGCTTCAGGGAGCAGGTAAACACACCTTCAATATTGTTATTCAAACCCAAATGAGTTGGTCTCCAAAGCAAGGCTACTTTTGAGGCGTAAATTTAACACTTGAGACAAGAAGTTTGTTAAGAGAGAGGCTTTATATTCCAGGCTGTTAAAGGATGGACATGTTTTTTGACATGTTCAACACCAACAGCCATAATATTTGGTACACAGTAACTTAACAAAATTAATATGAGAAGTAACGCGGTGCGTGACAACCCTGAAGAGTCGGTCCGTAATTTTCTAGAGCTGAGAAGCAAATAACATCCTGCCTAAGCAGGGGGCTCGCTGACACTACTAAGAGTTTGCCTGGCAGAT
>JAOXNO010000001.1:142232166-142315202 GCA_028565335.1 Limnodromus scolopaceus
CCCTCAGCCTCTCCTCATATGACTTGTTCTCTAGACCCCTCACCAGCTTGGTGGCTCTCCTCTGGACACGCTCCAGCCGCTCAATGTCCTTCCTGTAGTGAGAGGCCCAGAACTGAACACAGTACTCAAGGAGGTCTCACCAGTGCCAAGTACAGAGGCACGATGACTTCCCTACTCCCGCTGGCCACGCTATTCCTGATACAGGCCAGGATGCCGTTGGTCTTCTTGGCCACCTGGGCACACTGCTGGCTCATGTTAAGCCAGATGTCCACCAACACCCCTACGTCCTTTTTGGCTGGGCAGCTTTCCAGCCACTCTACCCCGAGCCTGTAGCGTTGCCTGGGGTTGTTGTGACTGAAATACAAGAGCTGGCAGACGTATCTTCATAGGGGAAAAAAACCTCTAACATGACTTCTAGAAAACTTATTTGCAGCCAACTGTTAATTGTCCCAAGGCAGAAGGTAGGACCTCTGCTGAACACCTTCAACAGAATTCACAAGAGATGACTGAAAAAAATCAAGGTTTTTCATGCTTAAGAGGAGTCCATATATACAAAATTTCAAATAGGTCTTAGTGGAAAATGTTGTCGTTTCACAATAATAGAAAAAGATGAAAACCACTAACTTCTTTTATCATGAGCCCATGGATAGAAGGACAAAAAGGCAAACTAAAGTTAGGTAAAAAAGAACAACTTCTCACAAGCTGGTGGCTTACTGCTGGAATGCAGCGCTATGGAAATGCCTCTCTTCATCTCTTGAAGTCTTAAGATCAAGAAAGGATGCTTTTCTGAATTATATGCTTCAGACATATACAAGATAATGGGCTCAAAACAGGTGAGAATGGCTGCAGCTATCTGGCTTGTTACACAGGTCAGAATGCTAGTCAGACTGGGTGATAAAACACCATTCAGAGTCACATCTAAAGTGTACCTAAGTGAGATTCTTGTTCTTTATTTTGGAGCTTTTTTTTCAGTCCCTCAAAATCCTTACCATTTATGGCTTTCAATACAGGCCTTATAAATCATGAAAATGTGAACCATTTGTATTCACGTGTGAATGCTAGGTACTAACCACAAAAGCAGTGATTAAGAGAAAAGGATGTTCCATTGTGTCTTAGGAAAGATAGAAACAAGCTTGCTCTTTCCTTATGTATCAATAATCTATCACCCATAGTTGTCCCCTGCTGCTATTGATTGTATAAGGTCCAGGCGCACCACAATTAACTTTGGGGATTTAACTAAGGGGTCAACATGATGAGGACATCTGCCTGACACTCTTGCTACAGTCAGCGGAAAAGATAAAGACACCAGCATGGGGCACATCAGCAGATTGAAGACGTGGAGCATCCTCTGGAAACAGACTTTCTATATTGTCTAGAGATGGAGCCCAGATTGCTGTAATTAGTCCTAAAGTGCTTCAGAAATGGGGGGTGGGTGGGTGTGAGTCTGACCTTGTGCTTCTTGGAGAAAAGTTTCATTTCTTACGTGTTTGTAAGGCACCTAGGACAGAGCTTTTGATCAGTGCTGCACCTCTCTACTTGCTATAATAACACATATAAGTTGAAGGAGAATTCAGAGATGACTTCCTGGCAGTGCTGTTATTTCAGCTAGGCTGCTCTGACACTTTTTCTTAGACCATCTCCTAGGTTATGTCTCTATCTCCAAATCTGAGCGTGTTACCACATTTCTGTTTCTCAGCCATCTCCATCAGGATGTGAGTCAAGCATGCCTAAGGCTCCTCTTCTCTACCCTGTGTTTCTTGGAAACATAAATACTCCACGTGACCTTTTAATACCTTGACATTAAGAAGACACTGCTGTTCCAAAAAGGTCATCTCTGATAATCTAAAATAATTTTCTTAAATATATAGACCACCCAGTATTAGGTTTTCCAGTTTTAATGTTGTGGGTAGTGAAAAGGTTAGCCAACTGGCTATCATCTTTCTTCTAACAAGTCACATCTGGATTCTGTCTAAGCGTGGATGAGAGGGACTGTGTGAACCTCATGAGGTTCAACACGGCCAAGTACACGGTCCTGCATCTGGGTTGGGGCAACTCCTGGTATCAATACAGGCTGGGGATGAAGGGATTGAGAGCAGAACCTGCCAAGAAGGACTTGGGGGTACTGGTGGATGAAAAGCACGACATGAGCCAGCAATGTGCACCTGCAGTCCAGAAGGCCAACCATATCCTGGCCTGCACCAAAAGAAGCGTGGCAGTGGGTCAAGGGAGGTGAATCTGCCCCTCTACTCCACCCTCATAAGACCACACCTGGAGTACTGCGTCCAGCTCTGGGCTCCCCAGTACAGGAAAGATCTCAACCTGTTGGAGTGGGTCGAGAAGAGGGCCAGAAAAATATCAGAGGGCCGAAGCACCTCTCCTGTGAGGGCAGTCTGAGAGACTTGGGGTTGGTTCAGCCTGGAGAAGGCTGTGGGGAGACTTTATTACTAACTTTCAGTATTTAAAGGGGGCCTACAGGAAAGGTGGGGACAAACTATTTAGCAGGGCCTGTTGTGATAGGACAAGGGGTAATGGTTTTAAACTAAAAGAGGGTAGATTTAGACTAGATATAAGGTAGACCTTTTTTACAATGAGGGTGGTGAAACGCTGGAACAGGTTGCCCAGAGAGGTGCCCCATCCCTGGAAACATTTAAGTTCAGGTTGGATGGGGCTCTGAGCAACCTAATCTAGTTGAAGATGTCCCTGCTGACTGCAGGGGAGATTAGACTAGATGAACTTTTAAGGTCCCTTCCATCCCTAACTATTCTATGATTCTATGAGCTAAGGTGCTCTCCAATCGGGCACCCAGCTTTGATCCCTGGAGTCAGAACTGGGGTGTGCAGAACATTAATACAAGAGGTTCATGCAGTCACAGTGACTACCCAGGGTGGCCCTTTGCCTTTTGTTGTCTTCTGTAACGCACATGCCCTCCTACTCCTGGTAGGTGTAGAGAAAAGACGGTCTCTGTACTACCAAACTCTCACCCTGGGCCTGGGGAATGAGCCCTGACCAGAAGTGGGGGTCAGGTGCAAACATCTCCCATTTTCCTCCAGGGCTCCCTGGGCAAACAACCCATGGAGAATCAGCCACCCATGCTGGAAAAAATCCAGCGAGGTGGCAGACTAGGACTTGGTTCTAGAGCCAGAGGCTGGTGGGTCTTCTCCAAGGCTCTCCATGATGGAAAAGGGTGGACAGATCCCGCTGCACTTGAAAAAGTGAGTTAATAGCACTTCCTTTTCCCCATGTGTAGTCCAATTTCTAGATGTATATTTAGATTATAATATCTCTGGGATGAGCACTACTTTGTAGCATGTACATAGCAGTATGCATACTTAGGCTATGATTTTGTTCAGAAGTTAGCAGAAGCAGCAGGTTTTGTTGACTTTTACAGTGGTAAAAATGCCAGGACAAGTGGGCAGAGTTTTGGAGGACCAGGATAGTCACTCTTAAGATAAATTACTGGGTAACTTTGAAACTTCATCTGCAGTAAAAAATTAATTCACAAACAAAGCTTGCACAGTATAATGGTAGAGGTTTTCTACTGGGTATATGTTATCTTCTACCAAGGAAAAAACATGTAGTTGAAGCTCCTCAAACCTTATATTGCATCTTGAACTGCTTAATTCAGTGATCTGTGAATTGACAGGAACTTTTGTGGACAAGACCATCTGATGGTATTTTAGATGGGTGAAGTGATTTCCTTTTCTTTTTGACATCTTCTGGTGTTGATGTTTGAACGACTTTGTCCAAAATATGTGTCAAAAGCATATGGGATAGGAAAAGAGGAAGAAAATATGTACTGGAAGACTCCTAAGAACAGCTGAAGAATTTAGTAGAGGAGTCTCACTGGCTGCACTCTCTATTCAAAGTCCCTCAAGCACTTCTGAAACTCCCATCCATGTGCGCTGTGAACCCTGGCCAACGCAAACTGAACTCAACAAGGTTGGAGGTTTCTTTGCTGAGAGCAGAGGCAAAAATAAAGCCTAGAAAGCGATGAGACCCAAGTCCTGCTGCTATTTTCCAGTCTTTCGTGGCTTATTGAGGGAAAAGCAGATAATCAGGGCCTTTTGCATCACAGTAAAGGTTTGGTAAGCGGGGCACACTGGGTTCCTGTTGCAATCGTTTTCATCTGTTTCATGGAGTCAAAGCAACAAATCAGCAGGTACAAACAGATTATTTTTACATTAATCTGCAGATTGTTTTGGATATTTAGGAGAGAAATCTGGTGACGGGGCCAACCAGAGCATGAGCGCACAGGGCACTGCCCCCGCTTGCAGAGCTGGCACAAGCACAGTCCCCTCACTTCAGAGGCTGCAAGTTCCCACTGCGGCAGCCTCAGAAAAAAGACTCAGAGCTGCACCCTGAAAAGACTGGCAAGGGTGGGGAGAGGGCTTGAGGCCAGTCCCTTTTTGCTGTGTAGAAACATGTTAGGCTTGCCAGCAGCGCGGCTCCTCTGGGAGCCCTTGCAAGGGCATTATGCGCAGGGCAAGGGAGCCTGCCCAGGCTGCTGCTGCTCACCATCATGTTCTAGGGAGCCAGTGCCAGGAGCACGAAACAGCACTTTGCCACTTCTCCCTGCTACGTGGGGTGGCCTTTGGGAAGCTGTCAGAGGCAGGGAGTGCCCCTTTGTTTGCCCCAGTTGTCCCTAGGCAATCTGGCATTTCTTGTTAAAATTGATTTTAAATTGTGCTTCTCTCTAGCTGCAAATACACCCACGGAGCAGTGAAGGAGACTGTTCCTTAACTGTGCAATTCACTCTTATCTAGTGTTTATATTAAGTGGGTTCTTCAAAGCTATCATTGTCTCAAGCTCTGTCTGCTTTAAGCCCTGAAACAATAACATTTAGTGCTTATTGTACACACTGGCTTTCATTTGCAAGGTTTTCTGCAAACTCGAATTAAGCATCCCAGCACCCTTGTAATCTCTGTAAGTACCGTACTATTATTACGAGGTAAAAAACACATAAAACTGGAATTAGGGTTGAATGAATCTTGAGTCAGAAAATCCCATAAGAAAACCCTGTTATTTCCCTGTCCTGGCACAAACGGTATTGAGGATGACAATGCCATTCTGTGACTCCACTTGGAAAAAATAGTTGAAGGTATGAAAATACACACTGAAGCCTTAATTCTGCTCCTTTTAAACCATGTGTTCTGGCTTCATCCATTATACCGTTTATTTCATCAAGAAGCAGAGTAACACTAGTATCTTATTCATTATCGTAGGCATCGTATGCGTAAGAAATTCGCATCTATTTTAAAACAGCAACCGTTTTAACGGTTTTAACCTTTAACAAAATGCATGTTAGAGATTATACGACTGCTTTGTTTTTAACTAAAACCAAATACATTTAGATTCACCTAGCCTGGTTAAAAACAAAACTAAATTTCCATTTCCAGATGGAAAGAGTAATAATAGATCTTTGAAACAGTTTGGAAGTAGACTTGGTTATGAAACAATAAAACTGATGAAACACTCGTATGCACAGACAGCCTGCAAGGACTAGTGTATCACGCTGCCTCACGGTTTCTAGGTATTCCCCGCCGATCTTGTACCAGACTCCCAATACAACGACAGCTTGGTTTTACAGCTAGAATGTTATGAAAAACGACGCTAACAAAAGTTTTTACAACTCTCTAAAACATTCCTCAAGATGTTTGCCAGCAAACAGTAGGTGATTATGAAATTACAGGCTGCGTCGTGACAGAGGCCCGCACGGAAGTAACATCATTACAAATGCTTGTTTATTTTTGAGCTCTTAACTACAGATGATTTACTTACCCACTTCAAAGCAAAATTAACATCCTTTTGCTGTCATTTGAAAAAATGAGGATGTATATATATATATTTTTTTTAACCTCATAGAAATCATGTGGAAAAATTAAAGTAATACATAAAGAAAAAGGAAACAGGACATGCTACTTCCACTTTTTAATTGTTACCTATTTTTTAGAGAGCAGGGAATCAGGAACAGCTGCTTTAGCATTGGAAATTTAAAATATTAAAAGTCATGAAAGGTTGTTTTGTGGCAGCAAATGTTAGGTTTTTTTGATTTCTCGTCATAAGAACCACCAAACTGCAATTCACTGCAATAAGAAGGTCCATAATGCCTATGTATCACTTAATTCCCACTTAAGCCTTCAATGGCTTTCCTACCCAGGGAAGGATTTCACCCTTGTTGATGAAAAGTAGTCCTTTAGGTCAATTCATTTTTTACTTTGAAAAAGTTTCTAAGTAAAACAAAGCAGCAAATACATCTTTCAAAGCTTTAGTATATGTAGAATCCCATCAGAAGGAAGATCACAAAACAGAGGTCTTTTCCCTACCAGCAATAAAAGCATAGATAAGGAACACCCTCAAAATGAAATGGAGACAGTTGATTAGTGCAATGGTAAAAGAGCACTGTAATCATTAACATTTCATGCTTTTTTTGTGTGTGTGAGAAAAATGGGATCCTGGAACTATGCCAGGTGGCTTAAAATAATCTGCATGGGCAAAGCAATGGCATCCAACTGGTGTACACTGAGAGGAGAAACGATGATCTAGAGGTGACTCAACTAATGCAACTCCGTGTTCAGAATACCAGACATGAAAAACAGCAGTGGTACAAGCCCGGTCCACCCCCAGTGCTGAATTACGTCAACTAAAGGGACCTCTGGTTACAGCAAGGCAAAGCAGAGTGGCCTGCCTGGGGTTTTGCTGATTATTCAGCAAATAGAAACACTCATAGTACTTATGCGCAAGACAGACTGAAATTTTAAGACAGAGCATGTTACAAAGTGAGATGAGAAAAGATAAAAACTGTACTTTCAAATTAATCCTTTAATGCCAACTAGCAATAAAGCTTTTAGTAGAGTCTGTTTGGTTTTATTGATAGGTTCAATGTATTGAATCCCTATCCATATTTCAGCCCCAGTGCCTAGATTCACATCACCGTTGGTTTCTGATGCTTAATCTCATTAGTACAGCTATTTGTATTGATATACCCAATAAGGCTGCTAATACTACCTTAGCTAAGTGTTATTTATTGTATCTGTGTATACAACAATATTAACACAGTCAAGCATCAGCATCGGCACTTGAGGGCACCATTAAATTCACCCAGTGTTCAGCACGAGATTTAATGATGGATTTAATAGTATTAAGTAGGAAAAAATGCCCTTGGCCTTTACATTCTCATTTAAAAACATATAAAAAAGTAGTAATTCAGGCAGTTATACTTCTTTCAAAGATTTTCCTTTAAATCACACTCAGCAATATGAGATCAGCTGTACTTTGGCTGTTGTTGTATCTTGACCAAAGACAGCAGCCCCTGGCCTATCAGAATTACCAAACTGTTGGCAAATTCAGCTCAAGTTCCTCTGTCAAATATGGGTGACTCTACAATGAAGACAAAGATTGGTGAAAAATTAGCACAATGGTGTTGCTTGTGAGCTACATTATGGAGACTTCTGTTAGCAACAAATGTAAACAGAGCTGTGAAATGTGTGCAGGACATTAGGTTTTTATGCTGATTTTTTTCATGGAATATAAATAGGCTGGGGGGTTTTTGTGCAGTAGTGCACCTGCTGAATTTTCTTGTAGCTTTTGCTGCATGTATTTTTTTCCATCTACAGATGTCTGTTACTGAATGGATCTACTGATGTTCTCGTTCCCAGCAACAAGAACTTCACCCAAGAAAGGTATGTGAATGTTTTGTTGGTTTGTTTTTTTTTTTTTTCCCTGTCTCTGAAGGAATTGCACCCTTTAGGTTGAAGAAACTAGGGCTCAGTCTGACAGGGGAAACTTTCTTCATCCGCTACCCAGCTGAGTCTGTCCCTTTATATTCAGTTTGAAACCACCAAATGGGTGGAAGAAAATTGTTGAAGACAAAGATGCTCTCTACATGACCCTTACCAGTGATTAGAGGATCACCTAAGCACCTGTGAGTTCTTCTTATGCTTGGAAACTGTGGGCCATATGTGCAGGCTCTGAGTGACTTCCATATGTGGAACTGAATTTATATCCCCATGAACGAGCAACTGTTCAGTTGCAGGCTTTCTTTTACATATTTTCAGTGTCTATTATGAAAAAGATTATACAAACACTTACACTAGCAATATGAATACTGACAATTAAAAGATAACAGTAAAACCATCATATTTGAATTTGAAACCAAATTAAAAAAGTTTTTTTCAGCAATTTTGGCATTAAAGAGAATATGGATCAAATCAAAATTATGCTTCCACACATGGGTAATAACACTTAAAACCAGATCCTTAGCAGCAAATCACGCAAAAAAACAACAACAAAAAAAACCCAAGTGACTGCTTATCAGGGAACATTCACATTTTCCTCTGAAATTTCCCTGCTCGTGAATAGTTCTACTGACACAGCTACTGGGGCGTTTTGAACAAACTCGCTATATAACGTCTCACAAGATAATGCACCTACTTTAAAGCATGACTTATGCAATAGAGACAAAGAAAGGGACAGGCCATTCCCATTTCCTCACGCATCCAGACACACTGGATTAATTAGAGTGTTATATAAATGTGGATGTGTTTGATTCCACTGTGCTTTCCAAAACAAGGGCAAAATATCGCTGACGTTCAGCCACATCACTGGTGGGAAAAAGCCACATAGGGTACACAGTTCACTCACAAGAGTAAGGGGGTGGGGAGTAGGTTAAAGGAAATATTATCTGAGGATGAGAAGAAATCCCATTTCTTATCAGACAAGCCCCCAAGTCTCTGATGTCATTTCAGAACATGGGTCTTTGGATGTTACAGATACAGCTAACATCCTCATACGATGAAACATACGCATCTCAGTTTATCTATTTCAGAAAAATGAGCCAATACAGAAAACTAGATTCCTGTTTGTGCCATTAGAGTCAGGACTCCTGCATCCATCTGCGCATTCTCATGATTTTGGTGCATGAGACCTTGGGTGGATCCATACCTAAGGCTTAGTTTATATATCTGCAAGCATGGTGCATATGTAAGAGGTATATTTTGCACAGTTATTTTGGATAACAAGGAAGTAATTTTAAATTAGTTTTTAAAAAAAGGATCTTAAGTGGCAAGGTTTGCTAAGAAAGTACCAGTATAGGTACCACAGAGCTGTCTTCTCTTCCAATTGACGATGAGCTTTATTTTTTTTATCATCTCTAACAGCAGGTAATCCAGTATTAGGCATTCCTGAGATGGGATAGCAATTTGCCAGCTTTGGGTGAGATACTTGTGGCTCTAAGCTTTTACTTCTGTCTACAGGTGCTCAGAGGCAGCTCCTGTTGAAGTCAATGGAAGCTGAATGATCATAAATAGGCAAAAAACCCAATTTTATTAGTATCAGTAAGGATTTTAAAATGCTTGAATAGGCAAAATCCCTTCCTCATGCTGACTACTAAAATCTTATATTTTAAGAGATTGAAAAGGTTCATCTAGAATTTGTTGGTTAAATAATACTTACTCAGGCTTTTGCATGCCGATTATGTATCAATTATTGCATAATTGCATCATTACTTTAATTAGATTAAACTACATAATTGGGATGTCTAATTACAGAATGAGGGGGAAAAAAGGTAACTTACCCGACATTAACTGTGCTTCTTGTAGAGGGGCTATCCACACAGATTTTGCTTCAGGGGCAAGTTTCTGGTGCAGGAGATACTGGTTTCCTCTACAATGGCAGCACCTGAGGCAGCTCCCCATCCAGACCCTTTCAGGAGCACCAGCAGTAAGGTTGTCCTGGGGAAGCATTTACCTTTTGGTACCTTCACCAGTGAGGTATGCCAGAGCCTGGGCTCCAAGTCAGCAGGGAGGGGAGGTGGGTCATGGAGTCTGCATGGAAAACTCTTTCTGAAAAACCACAGTTAGCACCGAGGAAGCTGCTCCTCTCCTCCAAGTGTTGGTCTACAGGGACCCCATTCTTGGCAATGAACAGGCTGCATTTTAAATCCGAATGTGGGAGGAGAAATCTTACCCAAAGAACAACAGGGAACAACTTTATCAGCACTGGTCTCTGATTTACGAACTGGAATTGAGAACTTGGAGAAGTAAATGAGTAAACAAAGCATTAGGAAGCAGGTCTGAGTACCTCGGCAAATGGAGGAGAATGGGCTATATCTGCAGGATAATCTTTAGGAACCCATGGTAAGTAGGAAATCAGTACAAAATCTACCTGGACAAGTCTGCATAGGAATAAATTGGCTTCTAACCATTTCAGACTGGACACCTGAGCAATTTTGGGGGATCACCTGAATGTGCCAATCCTAGACACATTAAATGACATCTCATCATCTTATTTCGTTGTGAGTGAACTGAGATTTTTGGGGAAGAAAACACGCAGAAGGCTAAACTGATGGAGTTGAAGATCTGCAAAAGTCTCTATCTGCAGATTGTGACACAACCTAAACACAACATTTCCAGTGCTGAACTTATATTGTGCCTAGTCTTTATTGAGCACTCTCAGAAGAATGCATGCTACAGAGTGGTGAAGTGATTATTTTTTTCCCCCGGTTATACAGCTTTTGAAGAATCACCTCTTTACCTTCAGAAGACATAGTATGAGCCTGCAAGGAACTCTGTCCTGAAGCTGGGATGGCTCAGTAAGGTGAGGAGACCCCTGTGGGGAGAAATGCCTCATGAGAAGTGAATATGCAGCTACACAATTTTTGGCAAAGGAAGGTAAGATTTGGGATGTCTCAGAATCTTTTGAATTTAGGAAACAATTTCAGATGAGGCTGAACTTTATCCTTGGAAGAATGAGGCAGGAGGTGGCTAAGCCAATAGATCCTGGATCTCTCCACCATTCTCTAGGAAAGGCTCCTTTCAGGCTGTTGCAAGCCATGTTGAAATGCCAGGATGAAGGGTCCATCCCAGCCAGGAACACAAGGTCTCTGCAAATAATGTCACTTCAGGATGTGAAAGTACATGATAATCATGAACAGGAGGCGCAAATGGTGAGTTATGGTCTAGGCTCCTGGTCTGGACCCACTCAGCAAAGCACCTCACACAGACACTGAAGGAACAGTTCCTACCCCAAAGAGCTGGTAGTCCAAATACATGAGATGAATCTCAAGATTGATGCAGACAGAGGAAGCAGTACAAGGAAATAACGTCTTAATTTTGACTAGCAAAACAGCCTTAATCACATTAAGATTATATAACAGTATTTTGGCAGCCCAGCTGCTAGTAGGCATATTTTCTATTTTCTTTTGTTTTTCCTAGAAGTATCATAGCACATTTAACAAGAGGGCTTATCAAAGGCATCATCCACCTCTGTATCCTAACCAAGAAATAATAAGTAAATTGAGGGCAAGACCAGCAAGGGCCAAAAACTGCCACATTTGACAATGTAGGAAAATGGATGCCAGCAAAAGTGGCCCATGGTTGAAGCTATGGATTGACTCAGAATTCCTTCTCTTTTTTCCCCAGCAGCTCGGACTGAAATGAAAGTGGTAAGACATAAAACATCGTGACATGAGCTGGTGAGACCCCACTGCTGGGCTCCAGTAGCAAAGCTGGTAGGTGTATTCTGACTGCGCTGATCAGAGCGAGCTGCTGGGAAGCAATCCAGTCCATATACTTCTTACATTCAGCTTTGTACAGGGCTCTGCACTTGGCGCTAAGATGTTTTGAAAAGTGCTGGCCAAAAAACCTTGGACTATCAGGTGTTGGCTGGCACCAGGTGTCAAATTTGGCTCTTGTTCTGGGAGACTAAGATTCACAGAATGGCAACAGACAGGGCTGGCAGATTCATAATTTTGGAGAAACAAAATTATCCTGATCCTGCCTACTTGAGTTTTCTAAGAATTATGGGCATTCAGAGAGTCAGTGGGGAAGCAGAGAATTTATTGGAGTAGAACATCCAGATTTTTTTAAATGAAGTGCATATCAAATAGAAAACGGTAACATGGCTCTTCCTGGACATAGAGATTTTTTCATCCAGAAATCCCTGTACAACCCTGAAAAGCTGAGCTGATGGGGTAGGGCATTTTACAGACCATGCCAGTGGGTGGCAGCCAGAAATAAGCATCTTCTCGAAAGACATGTGTCTCCTTGACAATATGGAAACCCCCCTCTGCTCCCCAGGACCCAGGCAAAGTGTTTCATGGCTGTAATGGCACAGGGCTAAGGTTCCCTGTCAGCACCTGAACAGTCCTGGAGCGGGCACTGGGCTGTTCACAGTTTTGTCCCTCCTGTTGAGCTTCACAGGGAGGCCCTCACTTCACCTCCTGAGCTGACTACCCGGAGACGAACATGAGAAGAGATACTGTGGTAGCTGGAAGAGGAGGCTGATGGGGAATGCTGCTACACATCTTGCCTACAGATCCACAAGAATAGGCTTTCTGAAGCAATGAGAGCCAATGGATCTACAGTCCATTTGGAAACCAGCGCTGATTTTTTTCTAAACCAGTGAAATCATGTACAATGTAGGTATGGGACGTGATGTGGCACATGAATAGGAGGCTCGTCTTCTATTTTTTTCTGGAGTATCTTCCATTTTTTTTCTGGAGCTGTCAGGTGAGAAGTAACAGCTTTTTCGGTGCTCACAGGTGTGCTCTTGCCGTCCTGTGGCACTGTCTTGGTTAATTCTTTAATCCAAATGTGGACTAAGAGAGAATTCTGTCTTCTGCACAGAGAAACAACAGGCGATTAACAGCTAACTATGGCAGGAATTGCCCATGAATGAAACAATCATCCAGTTACGGAGATTTGGACTATCACCTCAGCTGATAACTGAGTTCATTGGCCATGAGGGGATGCAATAACCTTTGTAGGGTTTCTATATAGACCAAAGGAGCTAACAAGAGATCAATTGGCAAAAGTGCTCAAACAAAATATGATTTTGGATAAACAGATACTAAAAGAGAGGTTGATCCTCCAAACTCGCTTCTTTTCTGAAATGGAAGGAACGTTCCTCCGGACACTGGCACCTCTTCTTGGACTACAGTGAGTTGCATCCATTTTAACAGCATCTCCACAGAGAGATCAGAGATGGAGGGGAAAGGAATTAGACCAAGCTGGTCAGGTTGGATATTCATCATTCACTACTATCAGGGTCAGCCAGAGATTATATTCTCTTGATCTTCCTGAGGAAGGAAAAGATAATTTCCAACAGAAGCAATCAAAGGAAAAGGACTTAGAGGCAATCTGATCAGACCTCCCAGATGTATCAAAACTGTTTCCACGTCATAGCCCAGTGGTGCAGAGAAGAGGAATTGTTAGTGGGAAAACAAGGCTAATGCTTTCACTAGTTATTGCCTCGCTAATGTTGAAGGAATAGAGCTAAAGCTGTTGTATGATCCAGAGGTCCAAATGTTCAAGGCATATTGTCTGTGGTTAGAAGCAATGGAAGAGTAGTGAGAGGCCACCATATCCTTTCCTTTCCCTTGCAAGTTACAGGGAAGCAGATCGGGTGCAAACGGAGCCAGACAGTTGTTCAGGAATAGCCCAGTGCATTTGAGGTGTGAAATCTGCGTAGGCAGCTGTTCATGAGTGAACAGGTAACTATCAGTTTTCAAATGTTGTCAAAATTATTTGCAGGCATTTTTGAGGAAAGTACATTGATTGATTGTGAAGTTAAACATTTTGGCCTTCACAATTTCTTTTCTTTCATTTACCACTTCATCTATTAAAATTTCACAGAACTAATTAGTCCCATTATAAATTAATTATTCGCACATTTTTCCTTAGAAGAATAGGCTTTAGAGTATAACTAAGTCTTATATCTATTTTTAACTCTTCCACAGCTTAAAAAATAAAAGAATGAACTTCTTTCATGTTTCTTTCACTCCTCCCCTCCTCTGGAACACATGCCTTTAGAAATAACTGCCCTGACACCACATGCCAAATTATTTCTTCCAAGGGAGAGGTTAGATGAAATCCCATTGATTTACTGGTTGTTGTTGTGTGGGTGTGTACCAAGGAACAGCATTTTTAAAGGCTTTTAGCATGCCAGCTTTTATCCAAAACAGCTTAATTAAAACCTGATATTATAATAGTACCATTTGCCCCAAAATGAACAGTAGCTATACCGACCGCCACTACATTAAGTCTGGTTAATGAAAGTAATTACAATATGCTAGTAACAAAGGCATGAGGGATGAGGATAATAAAAAGCCATTTTGCTGCATGCGGGGGTCTGTGGAAGCCTCCGGTTCCCCCCTTGCCTAGAGCTGGCAGCCCCTCCACGTGCCCTGCCTCCACGTGAGCCTGCTGAGGCATCTGGGGGGGACACGTGCCAGAGCCACCCCTGCCTCTGGGGAGCACATATGGCCCCGGCAGACAGCTCTCCAACTCAAGGAAGCTCAGGAGGAGTGGTAATGAAGGGAATAAACGCTGGCACTTTGAAAAAAAAAAAAAGTTATTTTCTTGTGCGCGATGCTGCCTGTTATTACTAACTGCGTTTTTCTGAAATAGATTTGCTTTCTCCAGGCGAGAATGAAGTGAGGCGATGAAGTCAGCTCGGTCCTGTAAAGCCCCAAATCTTGCACAGCCTGACCCAAACTGGGGCGAAACTGCCTCCAGATTTGGAAATGCTAATGTAGCGGGAGTTCACAACAGAACTATGCTGAAGCAGGAACAGCGGATTATTTTGAAGAGAGAAAGAAATGAGTTTTAAAGGGAATTTTTAGATCTTTCCCAGAACGCCCTATGTAGCCCCTGCTTTTTGTTGTTACTGTTTTTTTAAGCCTCACTGTCATAGGCCATATCTTAAACACATCACCACTCAAATTACTTCTCTGATTTTGAATCCCAAGTGAACGGAAACGCACAGCTCCCTGCATGAAAACAAATTGCAATGAAGAGGGAAACTGAAGATTAGCACTAATACATATGCTT
This sequence comes from Limnodromus scolopaceus, assembly GCA_028565335.1. Lineage (NCBI taxonomy): Eukaryota > Metazoa > Chordata > Aves > Charadriiformes > Scolopacidae > Limnodromus > Limnodromus scolopaceus. Next base: position 142,246,995 of record JAOXNO010000001.1, read on the forward strand.
TAGGTTTCAACCCCAAATTCAGTTAATAAAAAATCTGTTCTATTTCGCCGAAACTTAACAGATGAAACCTCAATCAATAGATATCCGAGGAAGCAGGATAAGATCAATAACAGAGCTAATTTTGCAGAATTAAGGAGCAACATGAAGATTTTTAACGAGGAAGCAGACACCTTTGCAATAACTGCACTATGATATGTTGCCTAGCAACAAGATATAAAAATGATGTATAACGCCAGTAACTTCTTTCACATATGAAAACAGCACCCTACCAAGACAGCTTCATAATGTACTCTTACAAACTAAAAATCCATAGAGACCATTAAAGCCTCCATCTTCTGTAATATACTCTGTTAAACAATCATGTGTTTTTGTTAATGCAGTAAAACACTGAATTTATTTAATGATTACCCAATGATACATCAGCAGCAGCAAGCAGGAATGTTTCTATTTTAAGCCTGCAGAATCCATCCCAAGGTATCGCACTTTGACGGAGAACAAATGCAATGAGCCAGACCCATGCAACGCCCAGGATGTCCAGGGAGGGAGATGCACCGTGGATGCTTATGGGGGATGAATTAAAATCACCCCCTGTCTGACAAAAAACAGCAATATCGGAGTGCATGGGAATGCATTTACTGCTTTTAACCACTTTTTCCTGTGGCTTGTAGCCTAACACGGTATTGCTCATGGAGTACCTCCTGCTTCCCAGCTCCACAACGGGAAAGGCGAGGAGAGTGGCAGGGTGTGCCAAAGAGTGGGTCGTTACCGAATAACATCTGCTATAAGTAGTACTGTAAAGGCGGTTCGGCAGGATGGGGGGAAGGAGAGGACCGTCGGAGGGTGAGCTGCTGGGTGCTGGTGGGGCCATCTGCAGCCGGGGCGGCGGGGGGAGCAGCTGGCACTGGCAGCCCCAGCCCCGAGCAGGAGCAGAGGCATCGCTCGCCAGCCCAATTACGAAAGATGGTCCGCAGCCAAAACGCAAGCCCTGCAGCCAGATGGCCGTGCCAAGACACCAGGTCCCCGTCTACAGGAGGGCTTGCGGGGGAAGAGAGCGAGCGGGGAAAAGCGCCCTGCACCCTGGGGAGGCTCCAGCACTTTTCTTCTGAGGCATGGCACCCGGCAGAGTGATGGGAAGAACGGCCTTTGCAGAAAAACCAGGCCAGAATAACTCAAAGTTTAGGGTTGGTTTCAGATTGAGTTACAAGGCTCGTTGGGAAATCATCTTGGACATAGCTGGGAGTAACCAGGGTCTGGCTTATGGGCAGTTTTGTCCGGGTCTGCATTACACAGAGAGGAAAAAATACACTCTGCTTATTCGCTGGGAATGGGCATTTAGCTCAGATTATCATTTCGCACTGGTCCTGAGTACTCACGGTGGCAGGTTAGCTGTGAAAAGGCCCTGCAACCCAGTAGCAGCATGGCTCCTGCGGGAGAAGTTCCCCCTCCCACCCAGTAGTCCACCCGTCCCTGAGGTCTCTGCATGTTCCTTCCCTTCCCCAGAGAGTCCCCCTGCCTCTCCTTTTGGAGGCTTACGCGCTGAACATTTCCAAGCTGTGATACCTGGAGATTATGGGAGGTACATGTTATATATGTCTGGAAATGAAGCAGATGAACACGGCACTTAATCCCTCGCTGATCTCATGCCTTGAATTTTAATCTTTGGTCTGCCACTGACGTGCTTTTTCACCTGGAGCAAACCACAACAGCTCTCTGTACCTCGGCCCACCCATCTGTTCAAACTTATCTGGTGATGTGACCCTCTCTGGCTGACCCACATTTTATGGGATGGCCGAGAGTCTGCATTAACACATGATTAGGTACTAGGACACTTTGGGATTAAAACAATAACTATCCTGTTGCACAAAATAAGCAAAAATCATTCTTGCATTGAACCGCTAAAACTATTAAATATATATGAAGGTTCATATATTCCACAATTGCAGCAAATCCAACTGGAACCAAAACCCAGATCACTGGGATTTCAGTGCTGGGAGTGTGGTGAATCCCAGGTTTTGTTAGGAGCAGACTAAACAGTTGAACCTGGACCCTGGGTAAGTAGGGAGAGTGTAACATAGGCACTGGGGAGCAGAAATGGGCACAATCCCATCCAACTGCCGTAATAATTTCTGCTGTGAGCCTTTGGAAGCAAAGTGCTGAAAGAAATTAAAAAGTCCCATTCTTCATGTAGTACCGGGGACCTGCAAAAGTCCAATGTCAGGAGACAAATACGATCAAAGAGAAGCTTGTGCGGCTTTCTTTAATCTAAGTGAAGGCCAACTTTTGAACTCCAACAGAGAATTTCACTGTAAAAGGTATTATTCTAGGTAGTTATGTGGATTAAAGGTAACTGGAAAGATGGAGACATTGGCAAGATATAGAAAAATATATAAATATGTAAATGCATAAAGGGAAGTCAAGTGTGACTCCCTTTCCTAATTGCCTAACATGATTCCCACTAGATGCATAAATTACAGCTCCTATTAACAGCACTATGAATAATAATCAGTTTACTTTCTGGCTTGTATCTAAATATACTTTCTATATGATTTCATCTTTTATTCAGCTGTTTAAAAGCAGAACATCTAATTACAGTTCCTATTAGTCTACATTAATTTTTTTTTTTGCCACAGAGCATGTGTGATGACTGATTTTCTAAAAACAGACAGAATTTTTTAGCATATGGAAAAATCATGTTATTATTAATACATTCCCACATGACTCTACATTTCAATTCCCTTAATTATTTAGTCATTGCTGATTATGTCTTTTCACAATTCATTATCCCATTTCCTGCAACGTGGGCATTTTATTCATTAAGTGTCAAAATGAAGGGCCTGACCTCCAGGAAGATAATCAGGAAATAAGTGGCAGATATAAAAGGTCTGGGTTTCCCTTAAGTGCTCACTTATTTCAGTCGCTATGCCATGTTTTTAGTAAGCGGTGACAGAAACGAGCTGTTGTTGGTAATTGCAGAAAGGCGCGGGGCTGCCAGGCTGCCTGAGCCCTGGTTTTCCCCACGCGTGCCGCTCGCATCAGCTGATGGTTTCTGCTGTGCAGTGACAAGAACGGGACGGCGGGATGGCAAAGCAGTGTCGCTGATTGTGTAACGGCACAGAGTAACGCCACCCTTCAAATATTTAGAGGTGGAGAGCCCAGAGGGCAGGGAAGCTGGCTGGTGCTCTGCTGCTCAGGTTGACCTCAGCAGCGGGGACTTTGCAGGCTCTCATCACCCTCAGGTGGCTCCTGCTCCTCAGGAGACCTTCAGACCACACTAAGTTTTGGGAGGGAACGCTGCCCACTCCCTCCTGTCGAAGCCGGACCTCTGGCGTGGCAGAAAAGCCCAAGCCAGCAGCCCAGAAGGCATGGAAAAAGGTCACGTTTACAGGTTAAGGCTTAAGAGCATGAGGCTGGAGAGGGACAGCCCTGGGGTTTCAGGCCAGACAGTGCGCTTCAGGCTTTCACCAGATTAAAAAGAGGTCCACGCTGCACCCAGACACGAAAGCACGTGCCTCCGGACTTCTGCACCAGGCTAGCCTCAGCCACTGATGGGCATATCAGTGTCTTGAAAAATGGATGCTGATGGAAAGACACCTCCCTGGGTAAGCATGGCTCCTTGGCTTCCCACGTCTGCTGCTGAGCTGACCCGTGCAAAGCCGAAGGAGCTCAGCAGACAGGTGTGTCCCTTCGAGACTGTAAAAGCCGGCAGCATAACCCACGAGCAACGGGGATGTTGCGTCACTGCACCTCTCATCCCTTCCCTCTGCCACAGATTTTTGGCAAATTCTGCCACAGCAGAAACAGTATCGTAACACGACCAAGTAACAATTACTCAGCACACTCACACAGAGCAACAATTAAAATAGGAATGTGAAGATGATTTAATTAGCCTGAATAGTTGCTAATAATGCCTGGTAATTTTGCAAAGTTGCGACTAAATGTTTGCGGTATTTATAATATATGATGCATACATATGGATATCCCCATATGTGTGTGTGCATATATATAAAATGCATACACCATGTTTTATTTATGGGGCTTCTATCAGCAAAAATTAATTTGAAAAGCTTTAATAGACATTACATTAATAGACAGTAGTTTCCTAAATAGCCTTATAGCTAGACAAATACTTTGCCTAATGCCATTTCATTTTCTGCCAGCTACATGTGATTTGCTTTTGATCTGGCACGGGCTTCATTATACATTATTAAAGAGCCAATCAGCGTGCCCCTGGAGTTAGCATCCTGCCCCCTGCTTATTTTTTAACAAATTTCCTCTTTTCTTTCGTACCACAGTGATTAATCATTTCAGCTAACGGCACACTGTTTATGATCTGAGTCAGTGACTTCAGACCATCTTAATCTCCTGTTAGGCAGGTTTTAATGTGCTGGGAATTTACTTACAAGCTTTTATTTATAGCACAGTATGCTCTCAATTTCATACAACAACAAAAACAAAACCTGCAAATAGCACTCGATTTCTGCTTTTAATGTTTCTAATGAACTTTTATGGGAGAGAAAAGCACAACCAAACCATGAAACAGTAACTAAAAAGGCAGCGTGATAAATGCTTATTTTTTCAAAACTGTCTTGCTTTTTATCCAGTTGTCTAGAGAGAACCTGTTGCCTTCCAGTGTCTCTCTGCAGTCAGATCATTTCTAGTCTGGGTTATTTTGTACCCTCTGGTTGTCTGCAACAGTGCTTTTAGATGGCTGGTTTATTAAAGCAGAGTCCTCTGGGGCTTCTAAAGTCCTTATTTGCAGCATCCTTATTTGCAGCATGGTTGGTAGAGAAGCACCTTTGATTCTTCTGTTAATATTACAAATATTTCCAGCTAACTTTAAGATCTATGCTGAAATGGCTGACCTCTTTTCTATGTTATAACAGCAGTTCAAAAGACTCTTTTATTAAGCCAAGTGCCTGACCATTATTGTTTTTTATTGTGCTGTAGTTTTGTCTAATATTAAGGGAAATGATTTGAGGGCAGAGATAAAGCAGCAAATGAATTTAGTTATCAAAAACTTTATGGTATCTTAGCTTGCTGCAGGAGTAGTCTGATTAGATTTTTTGGGGAGGATTTTTATTCTTTTCTAAGCAAAAACTATATGCCTATTACGATGTTCTCCATCACATGGGCAGTGCCAAGGATACAGGCTGGAGATCTAAGTTTGCTTAAACAAATGCTGAGCGAGGCAGAGACAAGGTGTCTACAGAGCCCAACCAGGGTGACACAGAAATGAGGCTACAGGGTCAGGATCTGCCATGCCAACCCAGAGCAACCCCTTTAGGGCCACTCCGTGGAATTCTGCATATCTAATGCCTCCAGATTTTCTCTTTTGTTTCCCTTTTGCCTCCCTTTTGCATCAAAAAGAGCCAAAACACAGAATTTTCTACATGGGAAAAATAACAGGCCACATCTAAACTTTGACATAGGGGAGGGCACAGCAGCAAAGGCTGCACGCACAGTTTAGGAGATTTGTGGTCAATCACACAGGGAGACAACTCTGTGCTGCTCTGGGGAGCGAGGAGACTGAGCTCTTTCTGGTCCTCTGAGACGCAGAAGACATAGGTAGGAGCCACAATCCAGCCGCTTCCTCTCACTGGTCACTTCTCCAATATTGTGTTTGCTTTTGTCTTTCTTGCATGTATTTTTAAACTCATAATTTTTCATCTTCACTCATCTATGCCCACATTTGTTCCTTTTCCTAAAGCCACACTGAACATCCCATTATGGCTCCTGAGCTTCCCTATCTCACTGCTGCAGTTTGGACACCAATGTTTCGCTTTGATAAGACACTTTTTCATATTCTTGAGCTGTTCCCACAGGCAGATGATCAGTACGGACTCTATGCTTGTGTTCTCCAAATATCGTCTTCTAAGCATTGCCAATCAAAAGGCTAGGGGGCCAGTCATAATCTCACGGTACTATTACTTGTTTCTGCTTTTTCTCTTGTTGAAAAGTGTCCTATTTAGCACTTCTCAACAACAAACTTTAATCCCTCTTGCTTTAGTCATAAAAAAAAATTAAAATTGTTGTCCATTTCAGCAAATCGACTGGGATCCCTCTGTAGTCAGTGAGGAGAGAGTCACCTTTGGAGGACAATTTGTCCCATCCTTTCTCCCGTGACTACCTAGGGAGATTAAATTCATACCTTAGATTAGATACCCACCTTCAAATAACTACAAGTTATTTGAAGTAAGATAAATTCCATCTCAATTCATCACCTAACATCCATGCAGTATAAAACATCTTATTTTAAATGCTCTCGTTTACTTTAGACTTTGGTAAACCTGTATAATTTAACATGTTATGTTTAGAACAAGGAACATGTTAACAACTTCACTTTTACAAATTTAATAGAAAACTATCAACTTGTGTAGAACTAGCGAGATGAGTAATAAATGTTACAAGAACAGCTTTAGGCATTGCATATTAATAGCTGTGGTAGGACTGACTTGCAGCGCCTTGGTTCTATGATCAGCAATAAGATAATTAGTAAAATTATCCTGCAAATTCATTATCTTGATTCCTTCCACTTGTGCATTTTATTCATTACATATCAAAATGAGGAGCTTTGCCTCCAGACAGATAATCAGAATGTAAGTGTCAGACACAAAAGGTCTGAGCTTTCTTTAAGTATGCTTTGGTAGATGTGACCTTAAATAGTCTCTGTGATACTGAGGAATTTACAATCATTATTCCAAACGGAAGAAACCCTGTAGTTCTGCAGAGAAATGCAGTTCTGCATTTTATAGGCTTTCTCACACCTTAATTCTATTTTGAGATAAATGACTTAAACATCGGATAATTCTGAAACACAATGATTTCTTTCTGGCTTAGTCTAAATTCACCTGTAGTGCTGTGCATCACTCTCCATGCTCCTCATCCTCCCACTACCCACATCCAAGAACCAGCTGAGCTAGATTGGGATTCCCTTCAACCAATGCATCCAGTGGGTTTGGGGCCAAAACCAGGGTGCAGGAAAGTTGCATGGACTGATGTATGCAGGTCTGTTGCCCTGCTGTACAGTTAGGACACAGCCAGACACGTTAGATCAAAAGTACCTCTTGGCTACCACCAGTTTAGATGGAGTCGGATGGACCAACAGCCTTCTCTTAAACAAAGTATTTAATTTTGCAGATCCTTATAAAATGTTTCCCGTTTTAGATCTGTCAGGAGGTTGATGCATCCCTCCTGAGCGGAACTAGTGCAAAGAGTTCAGCTGTCAATGCTGTGCCTGCTTCGCAAGGGGTGCTCACAAACTGGCTGCCTCCAGCATTGAACTCGGGGCTAGGTGCCTGCTCCTTCTAAGAGTCGGCGAGTGGGAGCAGGCGGCAGCATGAAGGTGATTCACAGCAGGAGCCTGACTTCTCGCTCACCAGAAAAATAGTGCAGTGCTTGGCTGGACTGACCCTGAAGACATCTGGATTTAGAAACAGCAACAGAGCAGTGGAGAGACGAGTGGACGTGAGCTGGGGAGGAATGGCTGGGACGGATGGGTTTATGGTCAGTTACGTTTTCCCTTTTACCTACGCTGGCTTCAGCATTTAATTCCCCTTAGCTTCTCCTCACAGAACGGTCCATTTTCATATACTTTAAAACACTTTAAGTTGTAGGATTCTTAAAGTGCTTTTATTTCAGTATATGAGCTTTTTAAAAATGCATCTTCCAAGCCAATAATGCTTTAAAATCTTTTCTCTGTATTTTAAAGACACCTAAGTTTATACTTGTAAGACCTGATTCTATCATTCCTGCAGGAAAACTCAAGCCTAGGTTGAGACGTAGCCTTAAAAATTTAGTAAGAGTGGTTTGTTTTGTGGAAAAGTTGAGGGGACAGCGCAATGGTTCCACCACAACTAGGTATCTCTTGCTGGCCCCAAACTCTGCATAGTTCCTAGGTATCTCTGCAATGATTACCAATCTGATGGCTCTTGCCCGAAACACAGGCACTTGAGCAGACAGAACAAGATGCGTCATGGATCAGCCCATTTCTGCGTGTGTTTAGCTTGCTAGTACTCACATACACTATTTAGCTGGCATGGCTTTTACAGTGCCGTATGAATTTTGAATTAGCTTCTGCCAAGTGAAGCGTGCGAGAGGGGACATTCTCAAGCTGGATCTGCAGCCTTGCACATCTGCAAAGCTGCTGCAGCCAGAAACGCTGCCAGGGGGCTACATGAGAGTACCCAAAGCACAGGCATCCCTGGGAAGGCTGGCTCCTTCCCTGACATCACGGGTTCAAAAGATGGGACATTGAAACCAAAGACTCCAGGTCTGTGTCTGTCTCAGCTGAGAACTCCCCCCACCCGTGTCCACCCAACCTGTGTGGTTTCTGCTGGCAAAGAGGGACAGAGAGAGGGGTTAAAAAGCAGACTCCTGTTGGTTTGTTTTAAACCAGAACTCACTGAAATTACAGGAAAAAAAAAAAAAAAGAAGAAAGAAGAAAAAAAAATCCACGAAAAATTAGATGACAAGATATGGAAAGGTACATACACCACAGAAACAATAACTGATAGGGAACATCCTTTACAGAAGGGAATGTTTGATGATTTGGGGAATCTGCCTATGTATAATTTATGAATTCCTTATGGCTGTTTTTTACTGTGTAATGCTTTATACTCTGTGTGCTAAGAAGACAAGGAAAACAAGTTAATGTCTGTCCATGAAAAGTCGATAGCTAAAGCTTATCAGCACCTGAATAGATCTTACCCAAGGAAAACAAAAGGTTAAGGGCCATTTTTTTTCCCCTGCCTCTCCACAGGGGTCTAGATTTGGATAGCGAAAAATCCCAGACAAGAGAAAAATGATATCAGATATTAATCCTGGGTCTTAAAAAAAAATCACAGAGCCTAAGTGACTCCTGTGAAACTCCAAGGGCCCAGAGACAAAGGCAGCTTATTTAGGAGAAGAGAGCCCGGGGGCAGCTCTCTGAGCAGGGAGACACCAGGGAGGATGAAAGACACTGCTGCCCAGTAGGGGAGGGAGAGGGAAAGCCAGGCTAAGCCTGGAAGACAGGGTGGAAATGTCATCTTCAGATTCAAGGGAGATGAGGAGTGACAGCAAAAAACGGTGGGGAAATTTAGACCAGGCAAAGCGTGCAGATCTTTCATTGCTTTGTCTAGTGAAGTACACTGCTTCTCCAGCTAATGGGGAAAAGCCCCAACCATCTATATTTTTTTGGAATGACTGCAGAACCTGCAGTGGTCACATAGCCTGGAAAACATGATGCATATGGCAAATTTGGGTAGCCTGCTCAGGTTAAGGGAAGCTTGCATGCCTGTTGGCCCCGTGTGGTGGGCCCAAACACAGCAGGCTGAAGACTGCCCATCCACTTGGGAAAAGTCAAGTGCCTGGAAGCACGAAATCGAGCTCGTCCCCCTGTTCCCAGGAAAAAAATTTCTTCAAGGGTTGTCTTTCTCACACTGTGAGGCTGCTGCAGCTTCCAGGTTCCCCATCTGATGAACAAGAGAGGAAACCAGCTGCCGTGGCAGCAACTATATTTAGCAGTCTATTCTGCTATTGATGCATATATACCTGGTTCCTATTGACTATAATGAGAACTATTCTGACAAACCACAAGGAGAATAGGCCTTTTAGGATTCAGTGCGTACTAAACGAAACGTCTAAGGAAAATTACCCTCTTTTTGTCCATGCTAAATTATTCCAGCTTTTCATTAATACTCATTAAGTTTCTAAGGGTTGGCATTTTTAGCAAAAAATAGTTTTCACTGACAGAAAAAAGCCACCCAGATAAATGAAGAAAATGTTTACACAATTTAATAGGCATAATTTTCTCTTTTGGTGCTCAATTCAACATCAGGATCTGAAGTCAACAAAGGTTGCATCAGGGTCTACAATTTTTTTAATTGGGCTCTTCTCATTTACACTGGAATATGTTGAAAACTCAGGGCTATAATGAACCATTACATATGCGTACATGCAATGCTAGGAAAATTAATAATGTCTTGAATTTGCTCGGTATTTATTCAGCATTCATGAGTAAATAACAAATAACTTGATAATATTAATGAAAAAAAGCCTGTGGAAACCCAACACGGCTGGAGAGAAACTTTTTTACTGCATGAAGCCCACTTTCTCTCCCACAAAGCTATTGTCATTACTCTGAATAACTTTCTTTTTCCCCAAGGGTAAAGTGACAGGCTTGTAATTTCTATATAAAATGGCATGTTTTTTAACTGAAGTTTGTATGTAAGCCCTTTTATGTTGGGGTGACTTTAAGAGTAGTCAACATTATTGCAAGGAATAATTTTTTTTTAAATTAAATTAATTCTGTGGGCAAAAATTAAGTTTTCGGAAACTGTCAGAAATGTGACAGTTTATCACCATCTTCATTATAGCCTGTACAGTGGTACTGTTTGGATGACTGAGTCAGAATCCCATCATTCAAGGCAACAGCAATAATTTGTACATGAAATTATTGGGTCTTTTCCAAGTACCTCACTTTTGAAGCACATCTGATAGCATTTTACTTCCTAAGCTACTAAATCCAGAATAACTCTAAGAACAACACGATGACCACACACAGCAAGTGGCATTTGGGGCTAATCATAAAGGACAGATACTACAGCATTTTGTTGATCAGTGTTTAGTCAGTCTCTCTTAAAGTATTCTATTAACAACACTTTGCATCCTGCAGACAAATGACTCTGCATGCTCTTGCCTTTCCTTCAAAAACAGTTTTTACCTTTCACATTCTCAAAGAAAAAAACCAACCCAATATATCCCGAGGGCAATGAACTACAATGGCAAAAAGCTGCCAAAATATATAGAGTAAAAAATGCTAGAGATTTTCAATCCCAGTTTTTGCAGTGTGGCTCGTGCTGCATTCTCCAAAGTCTTTGAGTTTTTGCACAAGGCAGGGGGAAGCCCAGCGCATTGTATAGAAAAGTTAGACCACACCTCTCCTAACACACCGACAGGGCCACATACCTGAGCACTGGCCCACAGCTGTGAATATCATTAAATCACTGCCATCAGCACAGTTTTAGCCAGGGCCAACTCTTGCAGAGAAAATCCCTGCGTGCCCAGGGGCCTCTCCCAAGAGGCAGCGTGGGTGAAATCACTCTGCTTCGTGGCTCTGAGAGAATTTAGCTCTTTGGACATGAGCCATGCGACGCTGACTGGCCTCGGGGTAAGAGAACAGTTATTAGCCCATTTTACTTATTAGTATAGACATTGCAATGGAATATTCTTGAAAGCGATTTAATTTCCTTTTAGCAGACTCCTCTTTTCTCCCACAATTTCCTTAAAGCCTTTCTGCCAAGTGAAGCTAACTGCTAACTCATGTGTTGCTCCTAAATATGATTAAATATGATTAACAAAAGAATATTTGTCTCAGCTCCCAGATGAGGAAAGCTGCCTCTCTCAGACATAAACAGAGAGCTCACGCTTCCTCGGTCAGACCAAAAAGTGACAGTGGTGGCAGAGTTCCTGCTGATCTTCTCCAATTGTGGAAAAACAGGCACCACAGAGGAATTTCCTAGATGTTAGAGCATGCCTACTGAAAATATTACTATAGAAGACAGGAACAGGCGCGCTGCCGAAGTACACATGTAACGTCAGCCACTGAAACCTACAACTCAATCTAATGCAGGTTTTCAGAGACACATCTTAAGGCGGGGAAAGCAGTACGTCTGTCACCCTGCGGGCCCACAGGGCAAACCAGTGCTATGTCTTTAAGTGCTGGGGACTATGGGGCAATGATTGCCTGGCTCTGCAGCCACAGCTACAGTCTACAGCCCAAAACACATGCACAGATGGGAAGCCCTCCCTTTCTCACTCCCCTACTCTACAGCCATCCCTGGAAACATGGCAAAGAAAATGAGTTTGCTAACTTGGGTGGGAAATGCATCACATAACAGAATCTAGTTGCATTGCTCTGATGAGTCTGCTTCCTTAATGCCCATTTAATCAAGGAAGAAGCCACCGTCACCATAGGGTTTACTGAAGAATGCCATCATCTCAAGTCATACCTCTTTTGTGGTCTTACTTTGCTTTGAGTGAATCTTACCAAGGGGGTAGAAAGTAGGCTGTTCTTTAAAGGTGGCAGCTGAAGGCATCAAATCCCAGGCTCTTAGCAGTGTGGATACCTGCTATTACCCAAATTTTATTTTTCTTTCATTCAGATTGATCTTTTCTGTTATTAACATGCATAATTCTGTTGGCCTCAGAGGAGCTGTGGCAGGGATATACAAAAAGAGGATCTATCTGGCCCCTTGCCATTAATAACAAGGAATCATTTCTCCGTATTGGAACAAGATGGTGATTGTGCCTCTTTTCCAGCTTTGTAAAACACTCTAAACAGAGGGAAAAATTAGTAAGCATTCTACTGTATTATTTTTGTATAGCAGAGAGGCTGGATAATTCATTCTGGATTCTCTGTTGCCTTGTCAAATAATAGGGTGTATACACTCAGTACAAAACAGCAATTTTGAAAATTAATTCCACCACATTAGCACGATAGTGTTTCACCAGCTCTTTTTATACTGGCCTGCCTTTTCCTAACACAAAGCCTTCTCACATTTGCTACATGTGTTCTAAGAAGAATGTGGATCTCTTTCCTCCTTACCACCCTATTCAATTCAAACCAGAGAGATTTTGTCATATTTGAAAATGTCGGTGCCCCAGCATGAGCGGCTAATGCCACAATAAGTGCCTCCATGTTCTCTGTTGGGACCTGGAACTCTGAAAGGCAGATTACCTTTCAGTGGCATTTCTTGTAAGTCTTATTCCCACCATAAACGTTTCTAGCTTGATCTCCTATTTCCACTAAACTATTTATAGTTTTTGTCTTTTTAAGGTGATATTTCTTCATTGGCACTGAGATTTATTAAGTTCAAGGTTCAAATATATACAGCATAATTCAAACCTCAAACTCCTTTGAGACACTATTTTCAACAACAACAGTGACAGCAGCAAAAATGTGAGTTGTGACAATTCAAGGGGGCTGTTGATGTACAACTAATTAATGGTTGGTTGATATTATCACTGTTGGTATAATATTTTAGTGCCATTTTACACGGTGCTCTGCACCTCAGACTCTATATGTTAAGGACCGGGGGAGTGGTGTTTACATGTCTGGGTTTAGCGCGTTGGCTGCAAAGGTTTATGGACGATCAAATACCACAATGTTGGCAATAAAAAGCATGTGCCATGCATGGTGCCCAAACCAGGACCAGTTTCTGTTCAGACGAGCTGACAACAAGTAAAAGATCACCTGGAGAGAGGCTCTAATTATCTGAGAAAGCCCCCAAAGGGACAAAGACTGTGAAAAGTGAAGAATCTCCCCCCAGCATTTTGGGCGGATAAAGAGGTAATAAAGAGATGCTGGCTGCAGTGGACACATAGGGTAAGTCCAAGGCACCACATAAAGATGATGTATCCTGAAAGCTGCCAAGGTGTGAGCAATCAAGGGGATGGTGGTGTACACAGGTATGCCTGCTCTGTAGTCACTGCAGCTTACATGGACAAAGCCAAAATATCTTTAGCTAGCTCTGGTACTGCTGCTAATTTTGCTCTAGCAACACAAAGTACTGTATGGACTGCTAATTCTCACTGAGAAGCTGGAGAAGCCCCAGGTAGAGCTTGCTGAAGCTCCATGGTGCTGCCATCCACATCACTAGCAGTACCCAGGCTGGCTGGAGGAAAGCCGACGTAGGTAAATCGCTGCAGGCAGCGATTGCTGTAGAAAAGATACTGTACAAATGAGCTGGATGTCACAGTGTGGTAAGAAGAGCAACATTAACTGGTGAGTACTGGAGATTGGATTAGATGGCTTCAACTATGGCTTAGTGCTTCTGGGTTTTAGTGCCTCAGGTGAAACGACACATTTTCCAAACACTATTGTGTATGCTTTTTTGTTTAAGTAAGAAAGACAAAAAGAATAATGCTGAAGAAATGCAATGAACAGTATACATCAGCCAAAATAATGCTTTAATTGCTCTGAAATTTAGGAGAATGAAAGCGAAGCAGTGTTGTGAAAGTTCTTCTGAAAGATTGGAATGAAAACAAATGTTTGCCTCTGATACATTTTTAATATGATTCTGACACTTTGGAATACTTCTGTATTCAATGAAACTGAGAAAGAAAGGTAGTGTCAGCAAACTGGGGCTGCTTCTGAGTCTCCATACCTTCTCTCTCCCACACCGCCTCTCTGTTGCCTGAAGTTGCTGCATTCCTCCTGAAACTTTCCCAGGAGTTTCCCACCAGGCTCAGTCACAAAAGCCAAGCCGAATTTCCCCATGAAGGTGCTGTGCTGAGGGAGGCCTTCTCGCCTCTTTGCCAAAGTTTCCCAGCAATTTCTTTCCAGCGGTGAGACTGCAATAAAATGCTCTGCTAGAGCAGAGGTAGCTACTGCACCAGCACCTTACAGCAAAGTGGGTCTCCTTCCACCTGTAGGCTTTGGAAAGCAAGAGGAGTGTTTAGAAATATACTGCTGATTACCATATTTGTGTTCTGTAATTCTTCACATGTCCGACTCCACCAGGAGCTTAACTGCAGCCAGTGGGATCTTACAGTCATTAACATTTACAAGGCAGCAGTTCACTGTTGTTGAACTAACAGCCTACCTCTAAGAAACTGATTTTTCTCTCCTCTAAGTATTGACACGTGCTCCATTGACTGTGATGCTTATTCACAGTGACAGTGTGTTTGGTAGGATTTCATGTTTTCACAGGATTTGTCTTGCGCAGACAGTTTCTAATTTACCCCTGCTCTTGTTTTAATTCAATCAGCTGATGGAGTGCAGCTGATCTCGCAGCACATATGGCTGTTCAGGTTTGAAAAAAACCCTGAATATTTGATGGGTTGCTCCTTAATGCTTTCTGCTAAAGAATTAGCAAGCCTGCTAATGAGCCAAGGGATCCCAAGTGGGGAAGGGGAAAAATACAGAATTAGGTTCTGTTTTCATTCAGTTTTTTACATTGCTCAAGTAAGAAATACTGTGCTTTACATACTCTGATTAGTTTCACAGCATAGAGAAATTCAAGTAAATTACTCATCAAAGCCATCACACTTAAAATGTCATGTTTTCATAAGTGGATGTCCTTTGGCCATGGGGAGTCACAACTCATTTGCAAGGGCACCTGTAGGTGCTCACCCCGGGGCAGGAGGCTTGTGGCACCAAGCAGAGTTGTCTTTCACTGGGAGGGATGTGTGTAGCTAGAGCCTCAGTCCTTGCACTGCCCCCCAACTGCTTTTTCTGTCTTCCCTGAAAGAAACTTATCTGTCCTCCACCCCACACTCCAATCTGCCTCCCCACTGCTCCACGCCATCCCAACAGAGGTGGCTTCTTCTGTGTTAACTAGCCTTGCTTGGTTTTCCTCCAGCCCTTTCTCTGCATTCCTGTTGCTCCACTAGCTTCCTGCTGCCTCCGCATCCTGCAGTCAAACACTGTTTGCAGGCCAAACACTCAAACTACACCCATCTCTCCCCAGTTCAATGACATCTCTCATGTCAACACAAAAAAAACCCCCAGGGAATTCACAAGGTACATCTTTGATAATTAATAAAAGCTCAGCTTGCCTGTGGGTTTCCTTACAACAAAGCTACCGCAACTCTAGGAAATTGAAGCTAAGACTGTAAGAATAGCCAGATGAATCTCCAACCACTTATCTTACAAACCAAGAACTGCCCACACTCGACACACTCCCTTTCTCCCTAAATCCATAGTAAATACACTCAGAGTGGATCCAATATTGGTTGCAGCAGTTAACTTTGTGTAGAGGCAGGCCTCTTGCATTTTTCGCAGGTACCACAGCAAAATAAATGTTTACTCCAAACCCCATGAGTCATAACAATATATAGTTCCACACGCTAATAAAATCAAAATTACTCATCTTGCTTAGCAAGCACATGTTTTAGCGAGGAAATGAATAAGTTGGCTTTGGTGGTGTCTCAGGAACTCAGGTAGCAACTGCTCCGGGCACAGTGGAATAAAGGATAGGTAGTCTTAACTCTTATTTTCTGCTTCAAAGTTTTCTACCATGTCTTCCACCAACAATGCAAAAGCTTACAAGGATTTGCCTTTTGCAGCTACTGTCAAGTAACGAGGCTTTTCTCTCTTGATTTGACATTACATCTGTAACTTGCTCTTACAGGAGTTATTTACATTGAAGGCTCTCTTAGAGGTTTCTTTACCCTTAACACACGTGCCTGCAGCTGGACAGAGCAGTCACTACACTTTGAAGAAGTTGCTATAAATTAGTGCATAGGGTTAGATGAGGTTCAGGATTCCTGCAGTGATTATAAACTCAGCAGGAATCCTTACAACAGCTCCGATCTCGACAGGGTTACTGTCTTGTTAATCAACCTCCTTCAGGACTGGAAGCAGTTCTGTGTCTCAGTTCCTGGGGGCTTTTTCTAGAAGCTGCAGTTTTGTGCAGAAGGATCTGTCAATTTACAAAGTCTACAGAGCTCTGATGCATTTGGTAAAACAACATCAAAAAAGGCTAGACTTAAGCCGTGGCACCCTGCATTGCACCAGACAGCACAAAGACTATAAATTTTTGTCACAGATAGCGCAAAATAAGATTTGGTGATTTTAAAACTATGCCTAAACTGATTTTGCAGCCCAGGTCCAGATGTTAGTTCTGGCCATGTCCCGAAACCAGAGGGTGACAAGATCTGTGCACAAACCAGGACTCGCCTCCTCTCACCCGCTGGGGGGAAGGAAACACAGCGAAGCAGATGGAGCAGACCTGGGGAACACTTTCTACTGCCCTTGGTCTCTACTGGGGAAACATGGACATGCTGTGGAAGTATCCCTTGGAAAAGCCACAGCCTGACATGTGCAGGGAACATGCTATCTATAAAGAGAGGATGTTTTCTGCTTTTCTGTTGTGCAAGAGACAGCTAAAATAGGGTGCAATGTTCCTTAAAAAGATAAATTTAAAGCATCTTCTTCCTTTTGCTGATGCTCCGTACATTCAAGTGGCCCTTCCTATAATAAACACATTTCAGCGTGCGAGCAAAGAGCCATCTTTTCTGAGGGGAACACAAGGACTGCAGCTCCTGTGGCTTTTCATTGTCTGCCTTTGGGGACATGTACAGGAACTGCATATATTCTGTCCGAAAAGAAGCTAAACTTTGGCTTTACTATGGGAATAGCACCTCCAACAAAAACATGGAAATGGCATTCCTTGTAACAGTCTGTTTCAGAAAACCAGAAAATCTGTGTTAAAACTGAATGGATCTGTTCACGACAAGAAAGCACGGAGAGGGCTGGAAAAGTCTGTGTGCCAGTAATTTACAAAGTGAGTAGCAATGACACATTATTATTGTTGCTCTTTTCACTAATCATCGGTAATGACAATCAGTGTTGATCTGGATTTGTATTGTGAGAGTACCTAAGCACTGCTGATGTACTACACAGCCATTTCCTGACACAGAAAGTTCACTTTTCAGGACAAAAGAGAGCAAATGGATATATCCAACCTGACTGGGCGCTACAAGGGACAAATGGGACAACACTGTTCAAGCATGAGAAACAGTGGTATAGCCTTGACCTCACCAGTGTTTTTCCACAGTCCTTGTGAAAAAGGGCGCTCTTAAGAGAGGATCAGAAAGTAGGTATGGAGCTAATTGGGAAAGTGTTCAAGGCTCTTCCCAGATCTGATAGGAAGCATGAGAGAAATTAATTGATGTAAAACTTAGCAACATTGTGACAGAGGCTGGCATCACCAGGTAAGCTAAAGCGGGAGCTCCTGTATTAGCAGAGAGAGGTAGACTTGAGGCCTTAAAATCAGAAACAAATAGCTGTACTTGATGTGCTAGAGAAGGAAATGACAGTGGTG
Source organism: Limnodromus scolopaceus (assembly GCA_028565335.1). Lineage (NCBI taxonomy): Eukaryota > Metazoa > Chordata > Aves > Charadriiformes > Scolopacidae > Limnodromus > Limnodromus scolopaceus. The sequence goes on from JAOXNO010000001.1 coordinate 142,264,805, forward strand.
AGATGCAAAGACAAATGTCTTTGGGCAAGATGTCAAGCTAGGAAAATGATCCGCACAGCAGCGCGAATGGAGGTGGGTAACATCGCATTTGTCAAAACCAAAGAAAGGATGTTGCAGCAATCAAGGTCTGGAATGAGAATTTGGCCCTGAGACTTAAACCTTTGTGAATAAAGAGATTCAGCTAGAAATGCTATAGACCAACAGTCTGCAAGATTTACATGTAGTTTTAGACACCAAGACACAAGGGAAGTTCAGAATAGAAAGTGATACCGAGGTTGCAGACCTGGAGGATTGTCAGACTGGAGAGGTTATCCATGATGACTGAGTATTCGTGTGAGGCCAAGAGCCAGGGGATGAAAATACTACACTCTCTATTTTAGCCATGCTAAGCCTCAGCAGACAGCGAGACGCTGATGTGAAATGAGGCTTTTGAGCCGCTGGTTGTTTTACTCAGTTTTTAAGCAAAGTGAAATAATTGGTGAATAAATCCTCACAAACAAAAGGGTCCTATCCATCCAAGGATAGCTTCATCATGAAGCTACACGGAAGTATTTCTTGAGGAAAAAAAAGAGAGCAGCAGCTGTGTTCATTGGTTTGGAGATGCACCTTACCATTCCTAGCCATATATTGCATTTTTCTTCTCAGTTGCAGTCTCCTACATATCCATGTTCCTCTATGTGGAAGGAACCATGTCTCTTCTACATGTCTCTTCTACATTGTTTGGCTGATTGCACAAGCCAAATTGCACAACCTAAGGAGGAAGACCAGCTTCTTTGACTGTTCATTTTAAAAGCCTTGCATAAAAAAAGGGTGAATAAACCTCACATCACATCATATACTTAGTGCATCGTGAAAAATGTAAAAAGCTCTCATGAATTATACTATCTGCTACTAATTCGTGACAAAACAGCAGGGACTGAGGCTAAGGCTTGTTGAATATGTGGTTCAGTGCTACAAAAGCCTACTTTGTAAATGTTAGCTAAGTAAAAGCTCTGCCAGTGAAGCCATAAGCAGTACATCATCATCACCCTTCGATAAACTCTTTGTCCAGTTTCAGAATTAAAAGCTGTATTTAACATATTCAGGGAGAATGGAGAAATGCCTTTAGAAACAGCAGGCTTAATGCACTCCTAATCTCTAAACCAAATATTTATAGCCCCGTAGTTTATAAACAATCTGAAATATTTGGGTAGTGGATATCCAAGAGGTGGAAGCGCGCACAGTAATACAGAGGCTTTACCATTCCATCTACTTGGTTTGGTATTTCAATCACTGTTATATGAGATTTACAAGCATTGCAAATTATTGAAGTATCAGTTTAGAAAATGAACCAGAAAATCCACAAGTTAAAATATATGGAAATGTTTCATTGTCTATAAATTTGTCTGCCTCAGAAAATAATCAATATCAAAGTTGATTCAAGCCAAGATCTATCTGGATGTGTATTAATTTGCTCCATGAAAATAAACTAGAAATTACTAAGATAAAAGAAATAATAATGAAATATAGAAATAACTACGGATTTTGCACGTTGTCATTATATAATGGACATAATGACATTACATAATGGATTCTAATTAAATCCAGGTGGAAAATGACCTTCCTAGACCTCCCTTCAAAATTAAGATTTTTGACAGTCGTGATTAATGGAAACATGCACTTTGCATGGTTTGTAAACCTGAAACATCATTGTACATTTCAGTTTATAATTTATCCCATTATCTGCTTCTGCATGCATGAAGGTCAGCCGTACTGGCACAAAGTAGCAGTGAAATCCAGAGGCTCTGGAAGGTTGTTTTCACAGATTTTTCAATTATTTTTCATGAGGAAATAATTTTGCCTACCTTTTCCTTAGAAAGATGACAATCTAAAAGAGTAATATTTTTAACAGCAGTAATTGTAATATTCTTGTTATTCTCTTGTCTTTTTAGAGTAAACAAAATGGCACTGGAAAAAATGTTCTTTTAAGGATTCCTACCCGCAATATTTCTTCAATGCAGCTGTTATCTCCTGTTCCACTGTCCTGTAAACAAAATGAGAAAATTGTTTATTTGTGTTTTAAAAAGAAATAACAAATAGCAGGTTTGAGGACATGGTTGTCACATGAAATATATTCCAACCTCTATTACAGTTTCAAAATGAGGCCAAGTCTTTCCAGCATCTGAAAAGTTGCACTGCTTAAAATTCTCACATTATTCCCCATCAGCACCACAGAAAGATGTAATATTTGCAGTGTTTACATACGATTGCAACATATTGGTATAAATTCATGGGATTTTGTTTACACCACTTTCGGGTGCAGCTCCTGCTGTTTCGGATATACTGCACGTGAGTAAGCATAAGCAGAACAGTTACTGCATGTAAATAGATCCAATATGTGCATTTATTTATATGTTACATAAATAACATCTCCCCACATCCTTTGTGCAGGAAGGACTCTGCAGTGACACTACCTATGCAAAGCCTGATAATGTATAGGGTGGAGGCACCTGTGATGCTGGGGGGAGAGCTGCAGGGACTGCAACACAGGCACCAACACTAAGCGGGAGGGCTTGGCAGCATAGCAGTCCTGAGAAGGCTACAATTTCCTAAAATGCTGACCCTAAACCCACCCAAACATTGTGGGACCAAGGGCACAGAGGAATTCAGCTCTCCTCAACGGGAAGCCGTTCTGGAGAAGGGAAATCTGAGATTTGGCAGAGCAGCTATTCCTCTATAGGAACCATCCAGCTGGTGCCTCACGTATATGCTCGGCTTGGTTATTCATTAGGATCCAAACATTTACCAGCAAAGATGGAGGCAGTGAAAGACACCCATCTGCCATACTCATGCCCCCCCTTTCCTGCCTGCCCCCTGCCCACAGTTCGCTTGTGCTGCCCAGCACAGCTGGGAAGAGAAGACACACCACGGATGGAGGTACTGATGCTGAGGGTGTGCCCATCTCCTGCAGCTCTCCACAAGATACAGGTGGCTGCTGCATCAAGCAAGTTTTCTGAGGATTTACTTCACCACACTAAATTCCCTGATCATTCCCCAAAGAAAGGTTTCCTTCCTTTTGCAGAACAGAACTAACTCAGGAGGCAGGAGACTAGGGCTTGAGGTCTTCCCATGTGCGAAGGGGGGATGGAAAGAAAACCAATATGAATAATTACTGTCCCTAAAGAGCTAGCAGGGAGGTGAGCTTGGTTGTCCCCTTTTCTTTTAAAAAACATCAAATTTGTCAGCACTCCTACAAAACTTCGGTGAATATGGCCCTTGATTGTTAAACAAATGAATCACATTAACTCTTTTTGGTGCAACACAGTCTGTTAGCTTTACATTTCACCAGGAGTTATGCCACTAATTTCAAAGGGAAAGGAACTAAGCATGCTATAAAGTCAGCCTTTGGAGAATTACTCATATCTGATGGAATGATGTTGAAGAGAAGCTGCAGCCGTGTGTGGATAGCCCTGTTCTGATCTCAGCCCTGTCCCTGAAGAGCCGCATAATGCCAGGTGCGACCTTTCCTGATGCTGGAGCAAGTGCAATAGTTCAAATTGCAAATGAAGCTAACAAGAGACAGAAACACCACAACAATCTCTGGATATTTAAAAATTTTAAAATTAACATTAGCTATTTTTTATTTCTCTCTTCTCTGTGGGCTTCCCTCCATTTTCTCCTTCTCCTTCCCCAAACCTTGGCCTATGACTTATTATCCAATTAACAACAGTAGAGAGTGTAAAGCCCTCATCATAAGCACCTTGTTTACAGAGCAATGAATTTACTGCCAGACCTCAAGTTTGCTATTCTAGTCCATTGCCATCTTACAGAAGGAGGCATGAGATGACCTACCATCTTATGCTGTATACAATACGTTGATCATACAGTAAAATGATGCTCTTTATTTTTGCGTGAAGGCAAAATTACTGAAGGTAACTTTGGCAATAGGCTATTTCAGAGTAGGTTTAGAAACAAGCTTCTGTTACAAAATTAAATATCTCTCCTAGAAGTAAGTCTGCAAATACTCATCAGCAAGAAATTACACTTTCCATTACCACAGAACTAAAACTATAGTTATTCTCCCTACCACATCGTATTTCTGGGCAGGGACTTAAAAAAAACTTTTCACATCTCCCAACAATATCACACAGACTTTCAAAAGGCAAAGAAAAGCTGGAAACACAAGACCAAGGACAAGATAAGCAAAACTGAAAACAATATTTTGAAAAAAACCCTCAATTTCTGTATTTCCCTCTTTGTTCTTCATCTTTTGAATGCCAAATAAAAATTTCTTAATTTCTTTTTGGTTTGACTACTTGTAAAGATCTTACATTACTGTTGATATCAAACTTTCTGTAGTCGGGGTGGGGAAGTTAAGAGACCATGCTCTGCACACAGCAAGCAACTTCAATTTCATATGGCCTGGGGGCCATATTATGTTTTTCTTCATAATATCAATGCAGAGTGATATTGTGGGACTTAAGCTATGTCTGAAAAGTGTCTGTAGGTGTTGGTATGGAAAAAACTCCCCACACTTCCTTCTCTGCTACATCTCTACTCATGTTACAGATGAACGTGAATCTGGCAACCTGAATTTAACTCCATGGCCATATTTAAGTTTAAAAAAAAAAAAAAAAAGTTGGTAAGCGTTTCTTGAAATCTGAATTAAAAGAAGGCCTTGCATTACCTGCAGACAACGAATAGCAAAGAGCACTTGACGTGCTATTTGCATCAGTGGACTTGCCTGATCCAAACGCTATCGGCTCAGTGCTGGCTGCATGACGCAGCACCTGCGTAAGGCTGATGTCGGCAGTGCTGGCAATCTGTGCGAAGCAGTCCCTCCACCCTCTCGATAGCCTGCGTGCCACAGTGCACTTGTGCAATATACGTTTTAATTACTTTTTAAAAAAAAAACAAAACCCCAACCAAACAAAATGAAGGTCTTGAGGCTGCTGTTTCCAACTAAGCCCCGGCGTTTTCACCCTGTATTTACTGCGACATTGATGAACCCAACTCATTTGCCTCCCTTTGCGTTTTGCGATCTGTCATAACAAACTTGCCTCACTGACCCCCCAGTGAACCACCAGCGAAATACTGGCAAGTCTCAGGGAGCTGTTGGGGGAAGCGGGCTCTGGCCTCTTCCCTCTCCGATGCTGTGCCCGTTACCTTCGCTCCTCAGTCGGCGCAGCCTGAAGAACGCCAGGCATCCGCACACGCGTGGGGCTGGCGTGCAGGCTGGCAGGAGGACGCGAGGAGCTGCCGCCGAGGATAACGGCAGCGGCTGCTGAAGAAATAGCCAGGAGCATCGTGCTGCTGATAACACGAGCAGCTAATTACCATGCAAAGCACAGAGAATGGTAAGAAACAAGGCTGACTAAAGGCTACATCGAATTCTTGAGAACCGGGATGTCATTTCAAAAAAAAGCTACATCTGTACAAATTTTATTTCAGAGCATTACTTTATTTTTTTTTTCCCTTACCAACAGCTTTCACATGGAGATATATAAAGAAACCCCTCTGAAAGGAATTGCCTATCTGTGATACTTCTCCGTCCTTTCAAATCTTTGTTATTATGAAAAGAAAGAAAAATCTTCTGCAAGTATCTATTTCCATTTTAGCCTAAGAGATTTTTATGGTGTGAGCTTTTGGTGCTGTTCTGTGCAAAGTGTTTTTACAAAGTCTCCAGAAGTTATTGGACTTGGTCTCCAGTATAAATTAGGTGTGATTAAGATATCCAGAAAGTCAAGGTATGTACTCAGCCTCTTCCACTCAACTGGAGCCAGGCTGCCTGTGTCGGTGCTTGAACACCAGTCATCTGCAACCAGTGACATGGTAGTGGCCGCCATGCAGCCACCCTTTGGGTGCCACATCTGCCTCCAGGGCAGCTCTCATCCCGCACTGCATGGGGCTGATGGGATTTTCCCTGGGGCCTAAAGTGAAGCTTCAGGCAGTAAATGTTGGCAGACAATAACCTAAATTCATGATTAAAAAAAAAATACACAAAAAGGGAAAAAAGCCCACATTGATGGACCTTGCTCTGAAAGCATATTAGAAAGGCTTCTTTGCCAGGCAAGACCATGAAGGTATGGACATACAGACACACCTATGCATATATAAAACTTTCTAAACAATCCATTTGCTAGAAAGAAACTTCCAGTATGAGGAAGGTACATAAAGTCCTTATCTTTTTACTTATTCATACATGCAGCCTATGCCTGTTGGGTTGTGGAGAACCATTGCCCTCAAAAAAGTTTCACGGAATCATGGAATCATGGAATTGTCAGAGTTGGAAGGGACCTCTAGAGATCATCTAGTCCAACTGCCCTGCCAAAGCAGGATTGCCTAGAGAACATTACTCAGGACTGCATCCAGGTGGGTCTTGAAGATCTCCAGAGAAGGGGACTCCACGACCTCCCTGGGCAGCCTGTTTCAGTGCTCTGTCACCCTCACTGCAAAGAAGTTTTTCCTCATATTTGAGTGGAACTTCCTATGTTCCAGCCAGTGCCCCCTGCCCCTCATCCTGTCACTGGGAACCACTGAAAAGAGTCTCGCTCCATCCTCCTTCAACCCAGCCTTTAGATACTTGGAAGCATTACTAAGGTCTCCCCTCAGCCTTCTCTTCTCCAGGCTCAAGAGTCCCAGCTCTCTCAGCCTTTCTGCATAAGGGAGATGCTCCAATCCCTCAATCATCTTTGTTGCCCTACGCTGGACTCTCTCCAGTAGCTCCCTGTCTGTCTTGAACTGGGGAGCCCAGAACGATCCCTTCAATCATTTCACTGAATGGATCTTAACACCTTCAAGTCGTGGAATAAAATGTTGAAATTCAACAAGGAGACATGCCTGACACCGGGGAGGTGACTTCTGGGGTTTCTCTGGAAATATAGCCAGGCTTTGTAAAGGTATTTTTTCAGAGAGGTCATTTCCCAATGCCCAGGAAGGGCTTTTAGACATTGAGGGTTTAACTTGCAGTTGATTTCCTTACATCCTCCAAAATGCTCTTTATGGGTTGGATGTAATTGTGTGACATCATAAACTTCAAAATTAAATTTTAAGAAGTGTTCTTCAGTTAAGTTGAGAAATGAAAATTTGATCAGATCAAAGCAAAACACTTTAACAACAAATTTTAATAAATATAAATAAAATTTGTAGTTATAGAACAATATATGGCCTAAATCAAGAAGTTATTAATACAAAATGTTGAAATGTAGGAAAAACCTCTGACCAGAACAGAATTAAGAATGGTATTTTTTTTTTCTAACAAGAATGGCGTTTCCATCTTGATGGGTGATGTGAGAGCTATCAGCAATGCTTCCATCTGCTTTAACAGGGCTGGACTTCAGTGAGCCATGGCATACTGCATTCCCCCTCATTTCACTGATGGGCATTAGTAATGCTGGGCACTTCTCAGCCCTCAAACAGAGAAGACTCCTTCCTCATCTCTCTTGGAGGATGCAGGCAGCAGAGCTGAACTTGGTAGGGTTACACCAAGGAAAAAGAAATTAAGAGACCGCTGAGGAACCTTGATTTTCTTTTGTCTCTGATATTTGAAAGCTTTACTTTGCACTCATGCTGTTTCTCACTACTAATTTGGAGTGCCAGTGGCCATGGTCTGTTGATACAGTACTTTTCTCCTGCGCTTTGCACTGCTGCGAGTAGGAGCTGTTTCTCTTTCACTCTGAGGAATTGCTGATGCTTCCTTAGACATGGACGTGTACAGGAGGGAGATGGGGATGAACAGCTGAATTCTCCTCAAGCTCTCTGTCAGAAAGTGTTTCGCTAATTAAAGTTATTAAATCCATCTAATTTGCAGTGACTTTTAATAAACTGTTACCCTTAATAAGCACATTCTCTTTTGAAATGGAGCCTTCATATTTATTGTGGGGATTACTCCTCCTACCATGGGATCTTGCAACATTGTTCTTGGTTCAAAAGGGAAGGGGAAAAAGGTTAACAAAGATTTTATTTCAAGAAAAAAGTGAATAAAGAGTTGGTGATGAAAGTCATCTAGCTTTGCTTTACTGAAACTATCTGGCTATACTAATTGGGGATCTCATTGCAACTGGAATATCATGATGCCCCAGTCTTGTACCAGTAACTGGAAGATATTCTGGCTAATCAAAGAAGATGAATCAAAAATATCTGTAGATAGAAACACCAAATGATCCAATAGACTTATCATGCAAACTAGAAAGGAGACACTAATTGGCCAAGAGTACATTTTGCTCTTGAATAGTGATATTCACTCAGAACAGCCTGCTCAGCAGCTCATCCACAACAGAGGTAGGACAGCAGCTTTTGGAGAGCAGAGCCTCCAAGAAGGAAGACTGCAGAGAAGTTTACAGCCAGCGTACCACAAGCCTTAGGTTGTGCTGGCCTGATATGCAGACCTGAGGGACCAGAGTGAGAGAAAGAATTCTGTCTCTGAGGTTCAGGCTGAAGTACAGTTGAAGATGGATTTACTGTGGAAGTATAAGTAAAGGCATTCAGTGTATTGTGGTTTTGTTTCTAAATAGCAGGGACATGAGGTTAGAGTGTAACTCCTCTGGTGCCCGCCCATGGCCAGGGCTTCAGGCATCTTTTGCTCATGTGGCGCCTGACTTGGACTAAGTATGGAAAGCCCGGGGTCAGACAGTGAGCTGATGCTAAAAGGCTGCCGTCTGGATGGCTGCTGGGAGCTTCACTAGAGTTTAGTCACCTACAGCCCAATTTGGAGGGGATTTAGAAGTGCTGGGTCCAGCCACATGTTGAAAGGTCCTTTTCAAACTGAGGAGATGTTCCGAGTCCAAGTCTCAGTGTCCACAGCACAAAAAAAATAAGAGAATTAAAGGGCAGGAACCTTTCTGAAACCTCCTCATCCTCTTCACCCCTAAGGGCCATTGAGCAATCAATGACTGGAGCTGCAGCGGTAACATTTCATCTAATAAAAGATGCTTGGGAGCCTCAAATGAAACCTACTGGCAGATTGGTGGAGCTATTTTACAGGCTTTTACATTATATTCATAAAAATAAAAATCCAAACATGCCAGAATTACACTGTGACCCAAAACAATAAAAGGGAGCTGTAATGGAGAAAAACTGCATTGTTCTATTAATAAAATATAAAGGTTTTATTGTTATTGGGAAAGATTGATTGTATCAAATCAATACCATGTCACAGTATATTAATGTTTTTCTTCACTAATGAAAAAATAGGGTCTGATGTGATTACACTCTCACACTACCCATTTGAAAAATATAATAGGATGGTAATAATGAAGATTGCAATGTGCAATTTTACTCCTTGCTACATGCTCGATCCTGGGAGTTGCTGAGTAAGTGACCTCGGCTTTCAGTGAAGTCTACAGAAGCTGAAGGTAACTGCCATTCACCAAAATGCTGTCAACAACCCGCTGAATGGACTTCACAGCCCCTCTTCCCACCCCAAAATTGGAAAAAGCCAGTGCGGGGGACCTCTGGAAAAGTCTTCAGCATACCACATTTTCTGCAGCGCTGTGCATGACAGAATTAAGTAACTGCTTGCTTGATACAGTGGTCTATTTGTTGGAAAGTTTCCATCCTGGACACCAGAGTCTCTCGGTTTTGCAGTAGGAAAGGCTTTTTAGCGAAGCTACGGGCTTCTTCCCTCAGCCCACACAGTCCTTCAACAGCTGACCCAAGGACCCTGCCCTGGGAGCGACAGAGATCAGCTTTTCTCCCCATTAGATGCCTGTCCTCCCTGCTGCACAGATGGCCAATTAGTGTCAACTGGAATGTGGTATTTTTAGTGATATGGACACTTGTCTGCTAGGACCTGGACTGAGACCAATCGATTGCATTTAATACATTGTCTGTGTTTGTTTGGGGAGAATATATAACATCTGTAAAGCAGCAACAGTTGGAAAAACAAGTATTATGGAACTGTTAATCTTTTTGTGACATTTTAATATGAATATACCATCAGCTAGTATAATATTCAATAAATTAAATGGATTATTTTGCCAAGAGATCCTTTAAAAATGTTAATTAACAATAAATCAATAAAAACTATTCAACATGAAAATCAATTACATCCCTGTTTACATTATTTAACTCCAAACATTTCTGTTTTGTGTGCTTGTAATTAGCAAGCTATAAAAGATGCCATAAATAGGCGCATAATGAGAGGAACTGTTTATAAATGATAATTGGTATTCATTCCCACTGAGCTAAAGGTTATGTGATTACAAACTATTGCGCAGAAAGGGTTAAACCTCTTACAGATAGAAGGTTTTACAGTACACAACTCTGCAGAAATCTCTCCCACAAAAGGCCCCTGACAGAAGAAAGCCCCTGTACATGAGTGTTTGATGGAAACAGAAACATCTATCAGGCATTCCTTTAAGCCTATTTACATCCATTTAGAAATGGCTCATGGGGAAAAACCTACCCTTTGGGTGGTGGTGGAGGGAATAAGAAATGGAGCCTGGCACGAGGAATTCAATAGATAAAGCATCATCATCTGAACAAGTTCTCTACTAAGTCAAAAGGAAAGATATTAACATTGAAATGGTAATAAAAATCTGGATGGCCAGCCTGTTAACAAAGCTGAAGACAGGACAGAGAATACAGGGGTGGTTTCTGTTGTGATGGGTGACAAAAATGTTGCTCTACCCAATACCTCACTCAAAGATTAGGGCCAAAGAGGGTCTGGCTTTCACAGAGGGCTGAAAGAGGATGATAGGATCTGTATGTGGCAGCTGAAAATCCAAAACAGTGAGCAGCAGCCTGTAACTCCAGAAGGTAGCACCAGACTATTTCTCAAGCTGCTACACAGAGCTGAAAAAACCTGTTTCCTAGGAAGAAACAACCTCTTGTTAATCCCTATTGCTGAAAACCACCTTCTCAATTTTAGAGAATTTTAATCTGATACTTGATCTAGACTTAACAGGTTAAAAACCTCATGATCTGGAGACCAGAGTAACATTTGGCTTTCTACTAAAGCCTTTTGCTAGTCCAAGGATGTCACCAACATCTGACAGTTTTGGCTTTGACAGTGTCTCCTCCCCAGCAAAATAAATATCATCCTTTCACTACAACTGCTTTCGTGAGGGCAACAATCATCATGAACCTTTTATGGAGCAGGTCTGAAGCCTAAGCAGAGCAGCGAGCATCTAGCAATAAAGCCAGCAGAGTAAAACAACCTATTTGCAAATCCAGAGAGAAACCACTTTTTCTACCTTGTCTGGGCTGATGCATATTTCCTTTTTTTCTAGATCGTGACTTAGAAGTGAATTCATTTTGGCCTGAGAGACATACATTATTACACTGCTTTCCTTGCTTTGCACAGAATACAATTGTTTAATGGAAAATACAGATCAGGATTGGGAGTTTACAAAAAAAAAGTCTGTTATGTGTAAGGAACAGAGCATCATATGCATGGGTTTGAGAATGACTGCTCAGTCTCATTGCTAAGACTGCAAAGCATTCTGTTCATGGCAGTTATTACCTGGGCGCCTATTTGCCCATGAGGGATATAATTTGCTACTGGATACCCAAAACTTTATCAATGAAGATGAACAACTGTATGCACCTGTATTTTTAAATAAATCCCTTGACACCTCTGGTTAGCTCAGGTGGAGTCTCTTAAAATCCACACAGAAGTTGATAAATAGCACAATTCTCCAAGCTGCAGCAAAAATCTCAGCAGAGCTTTATTGTGCTCTCAGCATTCCTGGAAGTCTAAAGAAAAATCCAGCCATACTGTGGTCACTGACAGACTGAAACATGCTCACTGCAAAACTACTCAAAATAGTACTCTCCAAAGGTTTTGCAGAGTTAATAGGACATGTAAAATTTTAAATAAAATGTCAGTGCTGCAATATCTTAGGGCTCAGACCTGTAAGTTTCTTCCAGTTATGAACATACATGACACCTTGTGCATATCAAGGTGTACATATGTATATGTATGTATATATACACCATACAAAAATCCTCTGCAAAAGTTTCCTGAGAATGCCCAAACCAACCAAGAAAGTGTCAAATCTTATCAACTGCACCCTTAATATGAGGATCAATAAATTCAGCAAATCTATAAAGTTGCAGAGTAGACAAACAACTTTCTTATTTTTCCCGCCCTCTCTTTCCCAAATCCCACCAAAAGGTTTATTTTCCCATCAATTCACCACAGGACATATCGTTCCTCTTTGGTGGAGGACAGCTAGGAAGGAACCAAGCACTGCTGTGCTTCCTTGCAGAGGACTTGCCTCCAGAAGTCAGGATACCTCCACATCTGCAAAAACATCTGCTTCGAGGAGTGGCAGCTGCCCAGCACTTGTCCCCACTTTCCCATGTGCTCCGTGCTGGCACCCTACTGTTTGGGCAGTCGCAACACCAAGAAGCAGGAGAATAAATAATGTCCCAGGTCTGGGGAAGGTTATAGGTAGCTCCCAAGTAGTTGTATGCTACTAGTTAACATTTTTTGGTGGAAGCCACACTGGTCCCTCTGTCTTGGAGGATAAAGAGTTGGCTTAAAATTATCTTAGTCCTTTCTCTTTTGGCTTTCATTTTTCTTCCCATATATTCTCAGCTTATGCCCTTTTAAGGGGATATTGCACCTGAAAGTCACAATGCTTTCTGATTTTCTTTTTGGGGGTCACTGTTATAAGTAACAGTGAAATACAGAGAGAAAGTATAAAGAAAAATTGGCCTCAACCTTTCCAGATTTTGTATCTTTGAAAGAGTTTGCTTGTCCTTCCAGTAGACATTTGCAGTTCCCGACTGTTTGCATTGAGCACAGCTGAAGGTGCACCACTTAGAAAACCCACAAATACAAAACTGTACAGATCACAACTATTGGCCATGTTACTCACTTTTTCCTGTCACATTAACAGTTTTCTTTTTAATACAGAAAACGAGTAACCAGTCACTTTATAACAGTGCAGTGTTAAGGGGGCATGACTGATGTATTGACTGCAAAGCTCAGGCTGGTGCCTACAGAGAACTGCTCTCTCAATAGCCACGCTGCCAAAAAAAGATTTGAATCCTGTATGCACCAGCATTCGTGCACATGCAACGCACAGTACACTGGGGGGAAATAAAAGGGAGAAACGGACAATGACAGTAGAGTTTAATTTTTACTGGGTTGCAGACCAAGCCCAGTACTACGATACATGAAAGGGGTTTGTGAATTTTCCTAGAAAGGTTAGGTTGCCCTTAGGTTCAGTTTGGGTTTGACTTCCAAAACCTTCATTAGAAAGCTTAAAAAAGGTTAGCTGCTTTTTTGGATTTCTATTTTTATTTTTTTGAACAGATGAGGCGATCCTCCACTTAAAAACAGGTTATTTTGTCTCTAGAGGAAGAAATGTTCAATGTAGCCCCATTTCATTTTAAATGGAAGCTAAATGGAGAGAAAATCTCTAATACTGCTACAGCTCACAGACATTTCCATCTAGGTCAAGTACAACAAATCTGCATTTTTTTTTAAGCAGCACAGCCAGCTCTCTGTCCCTGTGAAAACTGGAAGGTCTTGCGGCACCCCAATTTATAACAACACATACAGAAAACAGGAGTACAGTTCGAGTGCTTTTGAGCCGAGAAGCCACATTCTTCCCTTTTGTTACGTGATCTTGATGAATTTATTTCTGTGGCTTTTATTCGTGTTTCAGGAGTGTTGAATCCTTTAAACTTGTTAGTATTTTCCTTTTTTATTGTTCTGTGCTGCCTTTCACTGTTTTATTTTATTCTTTTGTTCCCCGGTGTAACTGAAGGTAATGCAGTCCTGGGCCTATTACCCTCCATCTCTTTGATCTGGCAGTGGATATCAACAAAGAAGTTATTTGTTCTCAACACATTAAACCCTTCTGTGTAGCTTTTTACAAATTCTGTTATGCAACTTTGATATGGCCTGGAACCAGTTGTCAGGTACCGAAAGGCAAGGGAGCACAAAGACCTCTCCAAAAGTCAAGCTATGAATGGTGTCATCTTGCTGTTTCACTTTCAAAGGTGGCTCATACGGGCTCACTGAATAGGAGTCGTTTGACAGCAGACATCTGAATTTGTATCGCAGACTCTAAGACACCTTTATAAGAACTTTGAATATCTTAGTTGAGTCCTGAGGATCAAAGCTTCCTATGTAATAAACCTATCACGGTTTACCCAGGGAGATTTTCAGCATCGGTAACAATGGCAGCTGATTTGCCTCGCATAACAAGATACCGATAGAATATAAGGGTTGTGATCAATACTTTAACCGGCGAGACAAACATCTATCTGAAACTCAGGAATTATATTAAGGTCTCCTAATTTACTTTATAAACCATGTCCTATAATTTTAGGACGCGCATGCATCAAGTATTGCTTGAAACACATTACGTCTTGATTTTTCGAATCAGAATACTAGAATAGTAAGTAGAATTGGCAGCATAAATGAATATAATGCATAAAACACAAAAAGATCTTGGCTGGCTTTTGTATACAACATTAGAAACAGAGAAACACACATTGTTTCACAGTGATCTGCATTAAATATATTTGTTATGGGTTTGAAATACTCCAAACTATTTGTTTTGGATGAGAGAGGATGCTCTGCATTTATGATATACGATACCACATTGTCATCAATTGTCATGCTTTGTTTATAGGACTGAATAATTTGTAATCATCAGATTACTATGTTTAGTCTGCACTCTGGGTTTCAGAGAATGTGTATTAAACAGATCAAATCCTTGTATCTTTTATTTGTTTGTTTGTTTATGAAAGGAATGATGAGTGGCTCATTCCCGTGAGAATTAACTATTTGGCGAAGGGTTTGGAGTTTCAGGTGTTGGTTTTTCTTGGAGGGGAGAGAAGGACAAAGCTGCTCTTGGGCTCTGATTTTCCTTTGTGTGCCCATATTGCCATGTAGGAACATTACATGTTCTGTAATAATGCCAGAGAAAAATGAAGAAGATGCAAAAGGCTATGCATACTCTACTTCCTTCAGCTTTCTGCCTCCCTTTCCCCGGCCATACTTCTAGCAGCATTTCCTGCATGTTTTATCTGCAGATGTCACTCTAAGTCACCTGCACCCCAACAAAATATTGGGGCAGGTGGAGGACAAAGAAGCCCCACCATGGATGGATGCTCCCGTACCATTTGCAGCAACAGGTACTTCATGAGGAACAGAATTAAATGTTCTTGGCAAAACCCTCTCTTTTTCATGATCCTTTTTCTGCCAGAGAAACACAGCTATGAAACAAGATACTCTAGCAAGGGTTGCAGGCAAATACTTTTAGCTTCTTCTGTACAGGCAAAGGCACAGTCAGGAACTGGCTGGCTGGTGTTGACTGCTGTAGGGCTGGTGGAAAAATCCACACGAAAGAGCAGTCCCCACCTAATTTAAATTTTATATATATTTATACTATAAGCACAACAGGATTTTAAATAACTGCAGATGGGAAATCAGTCAACAGCTATGGGCTGAATGCCTGTAGCACTTAATCCATGGGGAATGTATAGGCACAACAGCCCATCTGCACAAATCACCTATGCAGGTCTCAGGCACAGTAGAGTAACAGCTACCGCTCACTCACTGCCCAAGCTACCTTGTTGATGGCACTATATATAAACTCAGGACACAAGGAAACAATGGGATTACCCATTCCTAGAAAATAATGACAAAATCAAAACATTGCCTTTGCAAAAGTGTGATATTGGTTCATTTGCCACCCAGAATATCTGTACCTCTCAGCTAAAGAAAAAATAACCAATAAGAATGAGACAGAAACCAAGCTTACATTTCCATCCTTATCTCTCTGTACCGATACTCTCTCGGAGGTCCCTGCTTGCATAGCAGCTGCTGAATTGCTACATTTTACAGTCTGGCATATTAAAATAAACTAGCACTGACTTTGGGAATTTGCAGTCATGCAGTTGCTGCTGCTGCATAAATACCTGATGGATCCCTGCAGCAGAGGCAGGAGCTCTTCGTCTGTGCCCACTTGTGTGTCAGATCTCGCAGTCTGCACAAGCACTGGCCACAGCAGATTCACCCAAAGTCACCCGTTATTTGTCTCTCATTGCAGTCCAGAGCTCGATCAACGCCACCAACACAAAAGATGTGACTTTCGAAAGTGGCATATCCTGCCTTTTGGTCAGATGGAAAGGATTAAATGGGAATGTCTTGATTGAAAATAGTCTGCAATAATCTGCACTTTGCTTGCATGCATGTTACCATGAAGGTTTTTACAGTGCTTTACAAGCAGATGTAGTGCTTTACAAGCATGTATGTAAACAGATACATGTGTAATATAGTACATCTAGCTATGTAGTGACATTTATACCTTTAGATATGGAATATGGCTACAACTCCGTATGGGCAACACTATATATTTTTAGGAAGGACAACAAAGAGCACATTTTGTAGTCTAAAGGGTTGGAAGCATTTTAGGTAGGCAGAATGTAATTCCCATAGAAAATCTACTGAAAAAACTGAATAAACTGAATAAAATTCAACTGAAAAAAGAATAGTGTTTAAAAACCTTTAAAAACCTACATTGGGTATTTTGAAAACAAACAAGCCTGTCCACAAGATCCCTGCTTTTCTGAATCAAGCCAGCAGACTTTAAGCTGATTCCTCAGGTTGTCCTTCATGAGACAGGGCATGGTGCACACTGGAGCAGTATCCTCAGAGCTTTCACCCACAGCAACTGGGTCCAGTGACGGGCTGCCACCAAGAAGAGGTCTATCATGACTCAATAGCAGGTCTTCAAACAGCCATCTGTCATTGGTGCCCAGAAACATCCTCTAGCACGCTTTGGGAGGAAAAGTAGCCAACCATTTCTGTTTGTCCACCAATTACCTGGATACAGTCAGGTCACAGATGTCAGAAAATGTTCCCACACTATGTTTGCCCACAAATTATGAAACAGCAAAAATCTACGGAATATATTGGTGGCTGACTAGCAATTTCTTCAGAAATCAAAAAGATAATGAAAATTGGGATCTCATGTTCCAGATGATCAGCACCACCTTGTGCATAGAAAAATCAATATGACAATCTGTAGAATTAGATGTAAGGAAATATTTTTCCCTGCACACTGCAACCTGCTTTACTGTCAGCTGGACTTCTTGCAAGGGGTGGAGGATGGCTTTGGTCAGGGGAAGGAAAACAAGCTCAAACATTCACACCTCATATCGCAATAAACAAAGCAAAGCTGTACGTTATCTTGTTTTACATGCTCTCACAAAAAGCTAACGGAGCAACTGGTGTGCTCTCTCAGAAAGACAAATGAAATCTTTGACTTGTTTCACCCTTAAGGTCGGATATCACTGCTGCTGAGCAGATCAACTGCAGGAAAAGTGGAAGAGGGAACGTAGGTGAAATTACAGTTTGCGCTCAACAAGGGTCTAAACTCTAATGTTTGATACAAAAGCAGTGTGTCTTCTAAGACAAACCATAAAAATACAATTATTGTAATAGTGTATAATTTACGAAAATATTTTGACATTTTTCCAGAGATAGTCTGTTTTCTGGTATTTGCATACCTTTGACTCTAGAGTATAGGCATGTATAAGCACTGAAGGAGGCAAGACAGCAAGTAATTATTTACTGATTAAGGAGTGGATGGGTTTGAAGTTTGAAACATTAGCATTCCTATTTCACCCTCATCTTTCCAGAGGATGAAGGAGGAGACATGAAATAGAAACTTTTCAACTCGTAGAAATTCCTAATTCATGGCCTTAATGCCACAAATTCCTCCTCTTTGCTCTTTTGACTTACCGCTGTCTCCTGGTATGCCCAGGTCAGCCATGCTCAACTCACATTTACTTTGCTGAGGTGGTAAAGGTTACACACCTGATTTTTTCTTCCATTTCTAAGAGAAATGAATCCAAACTCAGCTAATTTGTATACAGCTGCAGGCAATATAAACATGGCTGGTTAGAATTCTTTATATAGTATAAGCCTTTGTACTCCATACTTCATGGAAGTTAATAAGTAGGTGTCAAACTCTGAATTAAAATTCCCAGAAGAGGACACAGCACAAAGGACAATAAAAATGATTTTTAAATAATCATAGGGATAAATAGCATCCACTTCTGACAAATGTAAGTGCTGGCATAAAATGTTATTAGGCTACAGAGATTTTCTTTTGTTCAGGAAGTATGTTTTATTCTCCAGCAGTGTCATTCATCATCCTAATGAGCCCTCAAAATGTAAATTAAATAGCAAAGACTGATTCATTCAAAAACATCTTTGTGCTGTGTGTTAAACCATTTTTCTACTTTTATCCTCATATATTGGTTCATTCTTTCATTGCAAAATAACCCCTCAGCCCTTGTATACTTTAATGGCCAAGTTCAAGCAAAGCATATTTTCAGTAAACACTGTTTAGTCGTTGGTGCTTTTGGTACAGTAATTTAAAAAAAAAACCCTCATTTAAAACTGTTGTGCCCCTTAAATTATATTTGATCCGGAAAATCTCAGAAACCTGTGCATGCATGTGGTTTTTGTTTTATTCAGCGTCACTCAGTCCAGGGAAACCCTCGATGGAAAAGGATTAGTAGAAATTTCAAGCAGCTCTAATTTACTGAACTGAATACATTAACAACTAAGCAAACGCCTTTTTTTTTTTTTTTTAAGTAATGGTAGGGAAAAAAAAGGGATCCCAGGGTCATGAGCTAAATTAGTTCAGATTTCTTGTTATCTGTTGATAAGGACATTACACATTCTTACCAGGAATGCAGAAAAGAGGTTTCATACTTGACCTGAATTTATGCATGAGCATACACACAACAACAAGAGCGACAAGGAACAGGGCTTCTCTGGAGCCAATCCAAACAAAAATATAACAGGAATGGAAAAAACCAGCAAAAGCATGTCTGGTTTTGGTATGATTAGTCTTCAGTTATCTTGTTTTCTGCCTTTTCCCTTCTCTTTCCCTTTCCCTAATGCTTCTGTAAATCATCTTCAGCTTATTTTGTGTGTATATATGTTTGTGTGTGTGCAAAATGAAGATGAAAATATTAATATGGAGAGCAAAGTTTGCCTGATGACAAGAACACTGTTATTAAACTGCATATGGAAGATTTAAAAGCCACAATCTTCAGAATAAATTACCATAAAATCTCAGCATTCAGTGACATTATGCTTTTATGAGGTCAAAATGTTGGAGAGAGCCACCAGGGGTTACAATGAAACCATCCAGCTGTGAAAGAGGTAAGTACATGTACGGTGTCTTGCTGCCAGGGATCCAAAAAATGGCCCTAGACCAGTACTTCTTTTACTGCAAACCCAGAGAGAGATGAGTGATGCATTGGTGTAATTGAGTTAGGAGAATCTAAAGACATGGTTAAGTGTTACAACTTTTAGCTAGAATATCTTTGATGACAGGTGACCTTTTGAAGGGTTTCTCCTAAAAAAGTTAAAATGGTGATTTATGGAAGTTCAGTGATGGCTCCACACTGCAACTGTTAAAGAGACCATACATGTAATTAGGTTAAACGCAACTAAGCAGAAAGAAGGAAAAAAAGCAGGATTATGGTATGAAATATTATCACTTAAGAAAATTAAGCATCATGAACCCTAGCTGAGAGAGCTTAATAAACCATCTATCATTTATCTTTGAGTGCTGATTCAGAAATCAGATCGGCATTCACAACTGCAGTGATTGATTAAAATTAATGCATACAGTATAGTAGTTTATAAATGAAGACAGTAATTTAGAAATTAAGGAGAGACTTCATGCCCGCAGAATAAGCTGCTGAAGTTGAAAATATATTTGAAGATACTTTAAATATACTCAACTTGTAGGAAAGAGCCGTATGATGCAAAAAACATCTGAGTTTATGCTTTGCTGAACTAGTCTTCAAGCACAGATGAGCTAATAGATGAAAGGCCAGTGTTTCACGTTGTGCGTATACAACATACCTAGGTAAACTACCTGCATTCTAATTAACTATCCTTTTAATAAACACTGATGTATTTATATACCCATTATTACCTCATTTTTTATGCTATACTTGAAACATAAATACACAGACCCTACATAACTGCTGCAAATGAGAGTTTCTCAAGTCAGTTGTCCAAAACCAAAGCATGAAGAAGGAATAGAGGCTGCAGAAAATCTTCCTGCTAGATCTTAAGCCACCCAACAAGTCAGAAAAGAGAAAGTAAGCAATGGAAACTCTTTATTCTGATTCTCTTTATTTCTCTAACAACCAGAAAAAAGGAAGATTATGCATTTCATCATGGTGTTAAGAGTGTAAATTCACTATTTGAAAGCTCATCCACAATACCACATTTTTAATTGCATTGCAATTTGCTTTGAAATGAACAGAGCAAGGCGTTGCAGCCATTTTTGTTTGTCAGTTTTTATCAGATTGCATTTGATTTTTAAAATCTAACAGAAACAGCAACAAAGGAAAAGTTAATGGGACTGATCTGTCATCATTGAAACCTCAATGCTTCCTGCAGTGGATGGAGAGGCTGCCTGAAAGTTAGCCATCGGCGCTGCACAGAATTTGCAACCTCTGCTCTTCCTTGGCACCTGCAGCCATCTAAAACATACCCCAAAGTAAATGCTGTCAGCTGAGACTCAGGTATGATCCTGACAAACGATGGACTCTTTTGCTTCCTACCTTGCACTTCCAGAAGTGAGGTATAATGCAAGAAGCCGGCCACTAAATCTGAAATTATGTTTGCTGTTGCTAATTCAGGCACCAAGAAAACCACAATCCACTGCTACGAAACAGCTTCCAGCTCCTGGCTGCAAACCACAGGCGCTAGCTATGATGAGGAAGGGCTGATGATGGCTTGCATTACCCTCGGGTGGTAGCTGCCATCACCACGTCTTGGACAGCACAGTGGCAAGGTGAAACCTGGAGGTATCACATTTTCCATGATGAGTCAGAGACCATCAGTGGAAGGAGCCGTCCTCTGGACAGCAGGAGGATGGTGTGCTGTAGTTCGATGCTTTCATCAATTGCTCCAAATTAAGGAAGAGGACAAAATTGGGAATGATTTTGTCAGATCAGCTGATGTTTGTAATGATCCCCCTGACAATCTCTGTTGACTCCGGTTCAGCACGAGTTACTTCCCCAGTACTTGGGGAGGTGGACAATCAATGTCTAACAAAGGACTGCTATACAGGGACCCTGTGGAGTGGCTGGCAATCATTGCATCACTCCAGGCTTCAGCAGCATGCCAAGATCTGCAGTGACAGGCGCAGACAGACCTTTTTAAGGAAATGACAGGACAGGAGGCTGATGGCATTGGGTCGGCAAGGGGGCCATATCCTTGCAGGCTTCATCTCGCTGACAATGATGTCAATGTTGACAACAATGATGGAAGTGAAAAGGATCAAAACACGAAGGAAGTAGCAGAATTAAGCTCATCTGAGTAAAATGTTCTCATCTCCCCTGAGCACATGCATCCTGTTCCTCAGCAGTTTTCATTTGCTGCTGCTTGCTGCATGGGAGCTATTTGTGAACCTGACTCTGGCAGCATTAGCTACGGCTCCTCCATTCACTCGAGTGTTTTTTTAGATTGTACAGGATCAAAAATGACTTGTACAGAGAGAATTGGGAAGAAAAGAGAGGGAGTAAGAAGAAAAAAAAAATCTTTATATAGTGCAGTTTACCAGTTCTTGCTATACTGGATGTTACAAACCTTCTCTGAATATCCTTGTAGAGTTCAAAAAAGTTAGAAGCAAAACCCAGCAAGAATGGGTAAAATGTGAATGCTGAAGAAGAAAAGATTTTGAGGGTCCTGCAGGATGCAAACACACATCAGAGGTATTGGACTCCTTTTTCCTTACTGCCTTTCATCCCGTATTTGAAATTTTAGAAACAAAATGAGTGCTTTTACAATTAAAAACAGAGGTTCTGCTTCAAATGTGTATGTATTTACATCAGTGATAAACGATGTCTGATAATATATTCCTTGAAATAACTTTAACGTGTTTTCTGTGTATACATGCCATTTTCACTGTATCTACTCTATATCTATCAAAGACTTTTACATCAGAGTTATTCTATGATTACATACATGCATGGCCATGCTTGTAAGATACTGCAAATATGTGTCTACTTGTTCTTAGTTCAGCCAAAAATATATGCTGCATTATTTGAGAAATAATTCCTGACCACATAATGAAACACCAAATTACAATGCATAAATCTAATGAGAAAGAAATTAAGATTGTCATTAAGATTGCCAAAACTGAGCTACTACTTCACTTCTGAGAGCTTTGTTTTCAACTACTTTTGTTCTAACTGAAGAACTAAGCAAGCAGAAGGCAAGAAGCAGCTTCTGTCCCCCAAACACTTTGCCATTAGAAAAGACACCATCCATGGAGAGGAACAAAACATACCAGAAAACTGAGGGGACTGGTGACTGGCTTGGATTTGTCAGGCTTTCTAGAGTTTACTTTTAATATGACTAAACAGATAAAGGAGAGGACTGTCACATCGCTGGTGAATGCTGTAGGCTAGATGACTTCCTTAGAGATCCTGAATAAGGAAAAAGCGGTGATCTTGTGGGTCACCTCAACAGAGATTGTCCATGGTGGCAGGGAGAAGGGCAGGTGACACAGTGTCCCTGCTGGAGCAGGGCATTCAGTCCATCATGGACAATGCTGGAAAAGAGGGTGGGAACAGACTTATCAGTGGCTTTGAAGGGGAAAAGAAGAAATGTAAATTTGACCTGGTAGACAAGAAACAGGATGATGTAGCCAGATGGAAGGTGGTCTTTGTGAGGGAAGTTTGTATGAGCAGAATGAGAAGACCTTGTCATGAACCCGGAGATGAGATGCACCAAGCCAAGAAGCAAGCAGAGTTGTACGTGCTCTGTGAGGGCAGGACCATTATAAAACATGGATGAAAGACAAGCAGTACCTGGGCTTGCTCTCAGGTGCACAGGATGAGAGGAAAGGAAGGGTCAGGTCGGTGCTGCAATACCTCCAGCTGAAGCACATCAGAAACCTCAGTTTTCTCCTGGCTAGCTTCCACTTACTGCCTGACAGATTGCCCGGGTTTTTGCAAACTAGTTACAGGATTTAATAAAAAGCATAGCTTTGCCACAAAGTTATTAGCAGACTGAGTCACTAATATCTCCACCCCTGTTGAGCTACAGGTCATTCACCGAGCAAATCCATTTTCTCCCAGACATGACAGTACATGTGGCAGAATCTGGCCCTTTTTAACATAACACTGATAAAAGCAGAAGCATTCCTGATGTTGGCTGCAACCCAGTCCTACAGACACGCTCATATGTTCGTGAATTTCATTAAAGGTGATGCATGAAATCACTTAGTGTACTTGACTCCTTTAAATACCTTGACAGAGAATTAAGTAAAGTATAGCTTGTTTCCTGTATAAGCAAGAGCCATAGCGTTATTTTAATACACACATTCACGTGTATTAAATTCATACGTATGCAATTAGAAGTAACTGTTTTTACAAATTTAATTATATGACTCCTGTACCAAGTGCTTTGCATTAAGGCAGGCAAGAGAATAAACAAAATGGTATCAAATAGTCTATTGGCAGAAGACTGTGAAAAACAATCTGTACGGGGCCTTTTAAAAATACAGGCAGTATTTTTATTATGTATTTGTTCAAGGGCCACTTTCTTCTTCAGTGCACACAGTCAAGTCTTCTGGAATTCATGACCACTCAAAGCCTTTAATGAAAGCCGAGCACATTAGTCAGAATAACCTAATCGCTCTGTCTTTGAAGATAAACTCAGCTTTTCTTGCTCATTCCCACATACACTGAAATGCAGAGACACTGGGAGTGTCATCATCATGTAAGACACTTGCTATTAAATCTATTCGCGATACAAGGCTGACCTGAGGTATGTTTCAGAAATCTCTCTCTTTGCCTGCTCTAATCCATCAGAATCCTTTCAGCTAAAACTACCACATTTATACATCAAAACTGTATTTTTTAAGTAAAGCTGTCACTTTTAAGGCATGCATCTTTTCAGGAAAATGTCAGGGATGTTATACTTGGGTGTCCTTCTGCCCAAGAGGCCATCGGAGCCTGAACAATGAAGCAAACAAGACAGCTAATCAATAGCAGTCACAGCACTATTTTTTATCCTCCAACATCTTCATTTTCAACTCGGTACACATCATTACAATAGGAAAACAGGACGGTCAATCTCCATTAGGTTCAAGCACTGCATGAAAGAATTAATTTGGCTGCCATAAAAATGATGATACAACTGCATGCCCTTAAACCTTTACAATTTATTCTAAATTTACAGAAAATAGTTGGATAGGCAGATTGCCTAGACAGGGAGGCAGGGGCATATTGGCTTGTTTTTTCCTGTTGGCACAACATATTTTTTACCGTTATGATTTCTCTGAGCATTGGAATACATCCTGTAAATTTTTTTAAAGCTTTGGTATAAAGCAATTTCACAAGTACCTGCGTAACTAATCAGATTGAAGGTTCTCGATGCCAATTTCTCAGAAGTATGTCAGTGGCACTGAGTCTTGTTGCTAGCACTAAAAAATATCCTTTAAATTTGGGATTTTCAAAGGAGCCAAGGGATTTCGTTGTCCATAAGCCATTCAAATAGGAGTGATGAGGACCAAACTCCCTTTGGCTATTTTGACAAATCCATTTCAAGTAACGACTCATTTTCACATTTAATTTGAGTTCAAAGGAGTCAAAGTTACGATTCTCCCCCCCTCCCCGCTGACTGCTTTCAGCATCTGGCACTGAACACTGACCTTATGTCATTTGCACGTGTATGCACATATGCATATGAATACACCCGCAAACACATACAGGCAAAATCACTGAAATGACCAGCATATGGCAAGACACCTTGCTGGTGCTTCCAACACATACACTGGCACTTGCCACAGAGGGAATGGGGTAGAAATGAAAAGCATGCAGAAACTTCTACAGCTCCCTTCCTCTATGTCTGTTAACATCCTTATCTTTCCTGTATTTAACAGAGGACGCACATGCAACAACTTGGTCCAGTACAAGCTTTCAGCACCTGACACGCTAAATTGCAGAGGGAACACTGTTCATGTAGCCAGCATCAAAAAAATTTTGTGTCTAGGGCTATTTCAAAATAAAACTGGGTGGTCTTAGAGTGACTAATTATGATCTGTTTCTGCTTGGTCAGAGATGCTGATTTTAACTGAAAATGGAGAAATCTGTTCATTTATAGATAGCCCCATGTTTCAAAACTTCAGCCAATTTCGAACCTATTGGTAAATAGGTATTTTGTCTTGAAGTAATAAGCGATCAATACTCAGTCTATAGGCATGAATGCTGAGAAATAGGCCTTAAGTAGAAGTGAAAATGAGAGGAATGTTCCCATCAGAAAATTTATTCCAGATCTGCAATGTATGCAGTACTTTCCAGCGGTAATGTATCTAAAAATTTCAAAATATACTTGATTTTCAGCACATTTATAACTATATGTATGACATTAGAGATATAGGACAGGCAAATAAGGCAGAACTTTTCAGTGCTTTGGAGGAGCAGCACATCAGGAAAAGCCTCTGGGAAAAAGAGTATTGCAACATTTGGGGAGTAAAGCTCCATCATCTAGCAGCCATTCTGAATGTTTTAAAGTCTGTTTTCTCTCTTTTGTCCTCTGGCAACATTTTTCTCAATATTAGATTCATCATGAAAATACTAGTAGGTTAGCATCTTGTATACTGTCCTGTTTATAGTTCCAGGACATTACAATGACTGTCCTGCTGTTTTTGAAGCTTCTGGAACGTTATCTGCTCCCAGATCTTCCTTCTCTTCTAGCCATAGAGCTTGAAATAGGTTTGTGTTTTTGTTTTGGTTTTAATATTATATATCCCTGATTATTCAAAGAAGTGAAGGTCATTATTAACCTGTGGTCTACATGAAGTGTATGCAATCATAGAATTATAGAATTGTCTATGTTGGAAGGGACTTTTCAGGTCACTGAGTCCAACCATCAACCTAACACTGACAAAAACCATCATTAAAGCATATCGCTAAGCTGACTTTAAAACCACGCATGCATTTTAATTTTCATCTGGATCAGAACTTTTACTTAAAACTTTTCTGGTTTTCATACAAATTCTGAAAATGTATTTTAATTATACTGTCTTTTGAGGGAAAGTGATTTTCTGGTTTACATAGATGTAATGAAGCTATGGAATTCCTTTTCTCTGGAGAAAATTAATCTTTTGGCAGGTCTTAAGCAGGAGGAAATGTACAGTGAGATAATTATCTCTGAATGATTTAATGATTATCAAGGGATGTAGCTAGAAATGAATGGAAAAAAACATAGAAAATGTATTTTTTTTACAGTAGATGGTCTTGTTGAACACTTCAGCACCAGGAAACAGGAAGGAGTGAAAAGCCCTTGGAGGGAATTTTATTCACAGAAGACCTATGCTTTACTGAAGACTCATTGCTGTACCTACCAAGTGATAGCTAGAGCTTGTGCTGGCTTTTCACACCTTCGGTCTACATCCTAAATATGTACAGGGCCACTAAGCATTTTTTTTTTTTCTCTTAATAGGAGCGTTGGAGAGAAGTACACTTCCATCAAGGAACCATAAACATCTCTCATTAGTTCTTGCTGATGGCAGATTGTGTATCCGTATGAGCGATGCCAACAGAAGCCAGAACAAACCTGTTTGAGATAAGCACTGAACAAAGTGACAACTGAAGGCATGACAACCGAATCAGAGCACTCACTATCAGGTTGGATTTTTTTGGTGAAGTTTGGTGAAGAGAGGTAAAGATTTAAATCTAGTTGTGGCTTAAATAACATTAAGGTAGTTCAGAAACGAGTATGTTTACCCCAGGTAGAAAAGGAACTGCCAAGAAATAGTAACTTTTCAAGCTATGGCTTGGTTTTTGCCACTGTCTAGAATTTTTTTTCAGGTCTCAAACGCTCTGCTTGGAAAGGTCATTCTTCTTCTAAGATAACTTCCCTAAGGAGCTTCACTGTTTTATATAAATATGCAGAAGTAGGCACCCCCTGTATATGCATTTCAAATTTACATTCTAGTTTTTATTTACAGATGAGTAACGTGGGTGGTGCTCACTAAGTGTCCAGGATACAAAACAGTAGTAAAGCTGATTTATAACTTCAGTTTTCCACTTATCCCTTTCATTCCACCTATCCTCTTCATCCTTGCCCATCTGCTTAGAAGGGATAACAGAGTAACATGAAATCTCCCAATCCATGTAGTGTCTTTTAGTCCATCTTTCCCAAATCCTGAGATATCTACCCTACAATTCAGACCACACGAGCATGATACGGCCGGGCTAGAATAGACCCCTGATGGCCGCCTCCTGTCCCCTTGTATTCACCTTGGATTAACCTGCACTTTTTGGTGCCCAATGAATTTAGGCTTTCCAGACTATCTTTGTCCCAAACATAGGTTTGGGACTACCTGTCTTCCAAATTTTGATACAGTGGACTCCTCAGTTTAGCACAACTGAGAAGATAAGTTGTTCTCTGCTATACTTTGCCCAACCACCGTTTCGATGAGATCCCCCAAACTAGAACTCCACGTTGCCCTCAGCAACTCCCCTTTCTCATGCAGTTTTTATATGTTCAAAGCTTCCGGGGATAAGAGGGAGAATTTTTTTTTTTTCCATATGTGTGCATAATTCTGGTTAATGCTTGCAGATCTGTTTATTGGCGACAGTATGTAACCTGTTGTATGCTTTTTCATTTTTTTTCAGGTCACTCATCTCTTCCATCCTTTTATCAAAATAATTGGTAGCAATGCAAGATTCAGAACCATCTTAGCTGTCGCACAAAGTGGATGTCAACAATATCAGTGTAAAAAAAAATTACATGTTATACTGTTTCAAATGCAGAGATAGCATGAAAAAGAACACACAGTGGTGTGCTATGCATCATTTAAAACCAGACATACTCTTCTGCCAAGATCCTTGTCACTGACAGTGTTAGATGTATGGTTTTTCCCCCTTTTTACAGGGTTTAAATTTAAGGCTTTTTGGGTTTGCTTTTGGAGGTTTTTTTTGAAACAAAGGTCGCTTCCTTAGCTACAGATAAATAAAAATTCAAGCATCCCCAGAAAAATCAATAAAGGTACTAAAAATCTAAGTTGATAATAAATTTTTGTTCCCCCTTCACATAGTTCAGGAATGTCAGTATTTACTGGAACCACTGTAATATCAGATATTTCAGAAGAGTATTGATTTTGCCACTGAAGTGTGACTAAAGGGATAAATAAACTGCTCTTGGGGTCAATCGATCCATTTATCTTTGTTGTTATTTTATAAAAAGTCAAAGCAGCATAAACTTTGATAAATAAATGTTATCATGAAAGAAATACTATCAGTATGAAGATTTTGAGAACAATGTGAAAATATCCAGTCTGCCAGTATTGAGCTGCAAAATCAGGATTATATTTATGCTGCTTTGAGTACTAACAATGAGGACAAAATATGCCTTTTCACCAGTGATGCACAATGCAGAGTTTACAATTCTGAATGTGGCTCAGTGAATTAGAATGAGTGTTACCATATGTAAAGTAGAATATTCCAACAAGATAGGAAATACTCAGATGATAAGAAAAGAAAAGGGAGAAGAGCCTTTATTTTTGTATTTGCAATGAATCTGAATCACAGTTGTACTGATGCATTCTGCTATTTAAAAATAAAACATTCGGTAACAGCTGATGTATTCAAGTTGATGAGATAAGTAATGAGAATGCTCTGAAGTGACTTTATGTAGCTTTAATTGTGAGCAAGATAATAGCTACTTCAAGAACTTACAATGATATTATAAAGATTACAGTGCAAAAGTCATGCAGAGCCTGACACAATGTGATTATGATGTGAATTTAAGGTGGTAAGAGAATATTAAGACAAATACGAGGTTTGTGTAAGACATAAGAAAGTGCTGTCATTGTGAGAAACTATGAGTCTACTTTGTAAAGCTATACATGTAAATCAACAGAAAAAACCACAATGACATAAAGATAAAACGACAGAGAAGGCGTTTTTTATATGCTACTTTTTTATATGCTACTTCGGTAATAGGTTGGTGTTATCCATCTGAATTAAAGCATTTAGAAACTAGACACCTCAGCTCATGGCTAGTCAGTCTCTGCTCTGCTCACGGTCAACAGAAAGAAGCAGCCTCTCTCTCAGGGCAGTTCTTCCAACGTCTGTGCCTTAGAAAGACAAGATGAATCGCCCTTTGGAGGTACCTGTTTTGGTCTTTTGACTTTGGACTAGGCTAGACCTGGACATGCAAATTTTAAACATTGCAAGTCAAGGGAAACGAATCCTATGCAACATGTCAGTGTCTTATGAAAAACATACTAAATTCAACAAAGTGAGAGATCAGTAGGTAGTTGTTCAAAAAGCAAAGTTTTCTTTCCTGTAGTCATCAAATTAAAAAAACAAAACAAAACCACAAAACACCAAAACAACAAAAAACCCCAATGTGTTTCAAACTTTAGGCAGTCTGAAATGGTTGCATGAGTTTGAATGAAGACATCAGACTGGAACAAATCTCTTCTTGATTTGTTTTTTTGGTTAAAATTTGGGTTAATGACTCCCCAGTAGACTCCTAAGAAACCCAGGGGAGAGCTGCTGAAGACACTACCACCCTTTTGCCAGCGGAAAAGCACAGGGTGTCTCAGAACAGCCAAGGTCTTGATTTCACCTCAAGCAGCACACTAAAACTTGCAAGGCACTGCCCCGCTCTCCCTGAAGAGCAAGCATTGAGAGAAGAGCTCCTTACCTAAGGTACTACAGCTACAGGGGAGACACAGAGAGGGAGAAACAAGGAAAGGCAACTTTATGAAAACTTCACTGTGAACAGCCACAGAAGTCTACAGCGAGAGGCAGAGGTGCTTTCCTACAAAAGAAAGAGGTGAGACACAGAGACTTTTGAAAGTCTGCAGGACTACAAAAGCACAGCTAGTGAAATAAAAGCTGCTGATGGGGAAAAAAAGGACTGTGTTAGGTGGTTAATGGAAAGAAACTGAAGGGCATGAAGAAAAGGAGAGCTAACAAAAGCTGACAGAAGTTAATAAACAAGCAGGTTTCCTTTTGGTTTAGCATGTAAAGTTCTATTGAAAGAAATATATTGACACAGTTCAGGATTATGCTTTTTAATCTCCAGAAAACAAACTCTGATTAGGCATCTCAATTGATATCTGGTAAGTACCACTGTACCCTGATCTTGGGAGATAGCCCCTAGAGGGGCGCTTGGTCCAAATTCCCTCGGTCCATCCAGCCCTGCTGTCTAAGGTCAAAACAAAGCAGCCCTTATGTATCCTACAGTCTTACGTAGCCGTGCCATGGACAGGTCAGAGCAATGACAGCTGACATCCAAGTTTCTTCTGATGACATTAGGGCTCCATGGATCCACCCAGCTCTTTAGACGGCCATCTAGAGCCACCGGGCATACACCATTTGCCTCACAGATCTCAGAGGAGAAAATCCTGGAGTTTACAAGGGAATTCTGTATTTTACTTCTGGCTTTGATAAGCGAGACTAGAAATCCTAACTTACGCCATAGGCTTTAACAGTGACAGAGCCTTACTGAAGAACAATGAAAGAAGCTACTGCTTTTGGCTACCAAGTGACAAACTTCACCCCCATGCAGGTGACCTCCCCTCGCAGAGCAGAGATGACTACCAGAGGGCTGTCACATGCAGTCTTCCTGCAGTGACACAGCTACAAACAAGCTCCTGCACGTGAACTCAGCCGGAGAACTCAGGAGGGGAAGATGACACTCTACTTTTCAACAATGAGGATCAACCAGCTTTAGGGTCCACCTCAGGCACTCACATGACCCTTCTTGGGAAAACATGCTTCAAGGAAACTGTTCACATGTCTGGATCTGTCCACGTGTGTAACTTCAGCCTGCTGAATCAGTCAGGGCTGGATGCTAAAGAAAACCAACTACAGCCAATCCTTATGTATTCATCTTGTTTAGAGACTGACAAAGAGCCGCTTAACATTGGTTGGAAACACCTACCGGCACTTTATTTCATTTACAATCAGAAGAAAGAAAAGGAGACAGAAATATTGTGCACAGCATATGTGTGTTTTACTGTCTGTCCTGCCAGTAACAGCTGCCAAGTGGTGATCTATTTGCTTCAGCAAACCATTAATTTTCCAACTGTAACTGGAAACAAACAGTAGAGCTATAACATCTCCCACATTCCAGCAACAATATTCATTTATGATACACAAACATTTCTTCAGGTATCAGGGTTCATATGCAGTATAAATACATATCTGGTATTAATGGATTTCTTTCCCCCAACTTTTTGCTGCACACTGCTTCATATATGACACAGTGTACGCTTCCTATGGCCTGGGGTGCTGTTTTGGCTCATGCACTGGACACCTATAAAACTCTTCCCTTTCTGTAATGCCGTTCTGTGAAGATTATACGTGTGTTTGGGAAAGATGGCAAATCAGCCACACCTCTGAAAGGAAAAATCAGTCCCACAGGCAGTATATGAGATCCGACTTCACTGCTGTGCTTTGATATAAACCTGGCTTAACACCAACAGATTGTCAAACACTTGTTGTTGCAAAGCTTTGAAGCAGCAGCATGCTTCTGAGCAAAAATCATAAAGGACAGGGAAGGCAACTGACTCAAAAGAGGATAGAAATTCTATTATCGGGGGAGTAAAGAGCCACCGCTGGGCAGAGTTCAGTGGCAGGGGGACAGTGACTGAGGTATGGTGAAGTTGGGTAAGGGCACAGGCAGGCTGCAGTGAGCTCGCCTGCTACCAGCCATGAGAGGCAAACCTCCCTCCCCAGCAAGGCAGATAGATAGCAAGTCTCTGCTGACTCCCACGGAAGAAGGAGCAGGGGCAGTGAAGCTGCCTTGCCTGCGTTGTTTTGACATATGCTATACCCGTCGGTTATTTTTAAACCACATCGTTTGACAAATCTGCTGAATTCATTCACAATTTCTGATTTGCAAGCCGAGTTTCTGTTACTTCTAGGAATCTATGCAAATGGTAACATGGTGCTTTCTGTTTTGCTCTGTATTTCAAAATCTCTACAGGTTGTGACTCTTCTTACTTATCTGTTCTATTTGCTGGCAACTGTGTTAAAGACTGCAATAAACAAACTAAATAATTAACTCATCCACTTTCTTACACTTTAAGCGATACATTATTTAAGAGTCCAGGCATTAAAGTCTCAGTCCTGAAAACATGCCCTTGGGATCAGTTGCTTTGAAGTCATATGCAAAGTTAGGCAGGTGTACATATGTTTGAAAGATCAGACCCTTAAAAAGTTTAGCTTTATTGCAATGGTGAGCAATAACCACAATGAATCTCTTTAGTATTCTACCATACACTAAAATACAGCTCTTATTCAACTGCCATCAGAAAAGTAGTTGTGTTGCAGTGTTTGTATCCTTTCATTTGATAAATGAGTTTGCTTTATCCATTTGCTTTATGCAGTGAAAGAATATTAAAGCAGACCTGGTTAACATCATGTTTGGAAGCGTAAGGGAATTGTTCTTTGGGAGGTTTCACTCCTGCCAGTATTAAAGTATTACAAAAAGCAAAACGAACGTATGGTTAAGCCAATTTAAATGCACTTCTAATGAACAAATGAACCCACTGAACTGCATCAGTTGAAACCAAAAATCCCCAAGTTTTTCTTTTTAGCATTGTCTTGCCATGTTACCACCATGAACACCATCCACATTGTTGGCTTGATTTCTTATATCTCAAGTAGCAAAAATCAATTATTTGGGAATCCAGCCGAATAATACATATTGCTTGACCAAATAATAAAAAGTAGGTCATCAAGGATCTGGCCCTGGTTACCAGCAGAACAGCACAAGGCAGAATTTTGCTCTTGCATACACAGACCATAAAACCCATGGCAAGCATCCGAGCTATTTAGAAAGGATGAAATCTGTCCTTAGATCCACTCAACTGGCCACCCACAGGTAGGGTTTATTTTGGCTCTTCCTTTCTTTGATATAGCTGCTGCCGGTTCTCTTTTAGTTAGCAGCAATGTAAATGCTGCTTAACTTTTTCATAACATCTCCAGAAATTGAAGAACTCTTCATAGCTCCTAGCCATTCAGACAAAGTCTCCCCTTCCCCTACAAAGAATCGCGATATCAGCACAAATTCCAGATAAAACTTAACTGTTACCGATTGAGTTTCCTGGAAAAAACAGCACATTAAGGAAGCAGCAGATGTTACTTTGCTGAATGACAACTTGTGTTAAAATGTGAATATTCAGAGCGCTATTCCCTCCTGGTCCCAAGCTGATTGTAGGGATCTGCTAAAGCGTCTTTAAACAATGAAATTCAGTGCCATGACTTCAAGTGTGCTTTGCCCACGAACATTTGGGCAACAGACGCACAACAAACTCTGGCTGACCAAATCACAGCTAAATATTTGAAGGGTAGAACAAGAAGAAAAGAAAAGCAGAACAGCTCCCTCCTCAAACCCAAAGCAGATCAACAGAAGCCCAGCATGTAAAAATGATTCTGAAATGCATACTTCTTCTAGAACCAAAATGTATATAAGAAATATAGCAGGAAATTAATCATCAAAAGCCTGTTTTGTTCAGTAAAGGCTGCAGTCCCTTGTACCTGCAATTCATCCCTCCCTCCTTGCTAAAGGGGAATTATCTTCCTCCTGCAGGATGTCACTTGCAGGCAGCAAAGACTCACTTACATTGAAGCATCTACACTCACATCATCTTGATTCACGTGCGAGTCACCAGAGAGAAATGTGCACTGGGAACATGTCACTCATCTGGCCTGCTTTAGCTGTCTGCCTTAAGTGAACTGAGACCGATAAGTTCCTGTTGCTCTCCTGTGACAGCGAGGAGAGTCTAGACAATTACCTTGGATGTCGACATTGAAAATACACATCTGATCAGATGAATACCATCTTTACAAACCATGGTGGAAAAGAGGAAATGGGTTGGGGTTTTTTGTGTGGAAAGATTTGGGCAATAACTTCAAAAACTTAAGAAAATCGAGCCCCAGCACCCTGTAGGACAAACTGGCTTACTGATTTACTGGCCACTGGCTATTCCAAAACCCATCATACCTGTATGACATTGCAAGGTACTCACAGATTAAATAAACATTGTGAATAACCTTTATTAAAAAAATGGCTGTAAGTATACAAAACTATTAAAGTACCTGCTTTAAGTATTTTTGTTAAGACTTTGATGGAAAAGGGAACTTTATTTGGATTGTTAATGACTTACCTTTGCACACAGAAGGAAGAGGCTACAGAAACCTAAGCAGAAGACTGACAAAGGAAAATCATCTCTATGTAACACTAGGCCCAAAAGGTCTCCTGAGTACCACAGTCTATTTATCTCTCTTTTCTGGAGCACGTGTGCCTAAACTGTTTGCAAGCTGCAAGCTGTCCCCCTTGCTGGCTACACAAGTTCTTAACCTGGCATTGGGTCTTCAGATCCCACTTGCAAACCTGCAGCCTCCTAGCTGCATTTATCTGCAGGTGCCATCGTGCAACCTAAACACCTGTATTGCTGTGAAGCTGAAAATGTCTGCCTCTCCTCTAGCTGAGACTCCTCTTTGTGTTCTGGCCTGCTTAGAAGATGGGCAGAGAAGGCAGGAAATTAACTGTATTGATGAATCCAAGTATCCCAAATCATCTAAATCAGTTGAGCAGAGCCACTGAAATGATAGTATTTTGCTCAGGCATTTAAGCTGTTCAAAGCACACCCAGTTCTCCTCTCCATGTTCAGGAAGAGTGACAGTTTATGAACTACTCATTAACCAGGTCAGCTGAACACCCTTTCCAACTATGTGCAAGTCAATTTGAGTTAACTGGATAATAATTATACCTTAACCATGTTTGCC
Organism: Limnodromus scolopaceus; assembly: GCA_028565335.1. Taxonomy (NCBI): domain Eukaryota; kingdom Metazoa; phylum Chordata; class Aves; order Charadriiformes; family Scolopacidae; genus Limnodromus; species Limnodromus scolopaceus. Next base: position 142,299,569 of record JAOXNO010000001.1, read on the forward strand.
GGCCTCAGATTTTATTCAGTCTGGTATTCACTTACAAACATCACAAATAAATGACAGAGCTTGTAAAAACTGAAGTCTTAAGCAATACCTAGTATCCTAACATGACACTGTAAGTCTGAGATGTTTTGGCTTAATATCCTCTTAATATTTAGGAACTTTCAAAGTGAATGGCAATTGCGCTGCATCACTAAAATATTGATGTTATTAATTTGAAGTCATGCACAAAGACAGTGGATAAGAAGAGACAAAAAATATTTCATTCCACCACCATCAATCTTATGTGCAATTAATTTTTTGATGTCCTAGGTTGGTCTTTTCCTTACCTTTTTAACAATTTGACAGATTAACCTTATTAACATGGGTTGATTTGTACATTTGAAAATCAGGTTTCTGTCTTATTCTGTCTGACATGTTCTTTCTCCTTCACCTCTCTAAGGTCTCTGGTCTCTTTTGTTGCCTTCTCCTCTTCTTTTCCCCGCTCTCTTTCAGTTTTCTTATTTCATCTTTCAAATTCCTCCAAAACAGGATTTCAGGTAGGTCTAAACTTTACGTGCTGTAAAAACTGCTGAATCAGAAGTTCTCAGGAAATTTTGATTTAGCTTTTCCACATTCTATGGAACAAGCAGAACTACGTACTGACACTGTAGCTGAAATGCCAAAACGATAGTATTTATGCCTCTAGAAGCCATGATTCCCCAATTCAGATAATATTATACTGTATTTTTATAATACAGTTTGTCTTGAGCAATGACAGTTATACAGTTTTGAATAATAATAGACATTTTTTAAAGACTATACTAATCTCTTATCTTCCCATTTGTTATTTTCTCGCCCTGCCTGTTACTGGAATATAATAGTCATGCATTATGGACATAAAAGGCTCTATTCCATCATGAGATGTGCACTTCAGATAGATTGTCTCCACCAACTATTGCCAAACAAATTAAACAGCACAAACATGTGCATGGCCATAAATCTTCTGTGCTCCCTCCTTCAAATACTTCTAAAAATATGACTTTCCTTCTGAATCACGTGGGACCAATAGACCCAGGTGGTATATTGCTCATCAGTGCTTGCAGAAGCAGACCCCCACCCAGACCAAGGAGGGCTGAGAGCCTGGGGGTAATGCTCTGGGACTTCAACATGGGCCAGATTTGACACAGATGCCATTTGCCATCTTTCCTTCATATAACACCTATGCCTGAGTAAATATGGCCCAGTGCCCTGAGGCACGTTTTATTTCCAAGGGGCCTTGAATGGGACACCTGTCTGGGGGACTCTTGGTGTTGGATGGGCAACAGTGATCCAAGAAAATGGGATAGATGTGGATTTTAACGGGATTTGTGATTTGGCAACTGGAATTTAGGGGCATTTGCCCATTCCTTGTCAATGCAATTTTCAGTATGGGTGTCTGGGTCTTCACGGAGTCCATCATATAAAGAACAACGAGAGGCAGAAGTAGATCAGCAGCTGGTTAGAATAACAGTGAGCTCCTCACCAAGAAGAGCAGGTCGTCACCTGCCAACTGCATGACCCATCCTGCTGTCAGTCCCAGGCACGGCCATGACATCACAGCTGCAAGCACCTTCTCCCCTGCCTACCCTGTGCTCTGCAACCTCTGCCCTGCCTACAGCGCCCTGAATATGCTCCTTCCTACCTGACTTAAATGCCTGAATAATTACATTGTGGGCTATGTGGCATAATCCTCACTCTTCATAGCTGCTTCCAGTCCTTCTTGTTTCTCCCCTGTAGCACGGGTAATTAATTTTATATTAGAAACCAGCCACTTCTGAAAGATCTGTTGAGGTCCAGATGAAATGCAAAATTTCAGCCTCCTTCATGTGCCCCTGATAAAGATGATTTTATAGCCTTTATGTCAGATGTTTTGGGCGCTAATCATGCCTTTATTTTACTCAGGTAAATGAATTTGCAACAGTTTGGGTTGGTTTTTTCCCCCCCTGTAAAGTAACAAGTACTAAGTGCCTGGATTTTATTTTCTTTTTTACCTTTTTTGGACTATATTAGATACAAAGAGACTCATTACTGTGAAGTGCACAAACCAGAAAAAATATTTCTAAGTTTAAATCCAATTATATGATGATTTTCTGAGCATACCATTAAGCCTATTAGCAGTAGGACGAAAAAACATATAAATGCATAAGTTAACAAAGTGTAATAGACCAAAACACAGCGCAATAACTGGACAAATTAGAATATACAAATACAGCTGATACAACTAAATGATCCGAGAAGGTCCCCACATTAAAAACATCCCAAACCATCAACAACCCACTAAGAAGAGTCTGTTTCTTAGACCCAGTCCACGCAGCCACAGGCACCTTTGTTTCTCCATTACGTGGGAGCCTGGGGTCCCTAGAGGGATCCTTTTGCAGTTAAAAGTTTCCAAAGATGATCAAAATCAGGCTGCTGTGCTCCCCCACCTCGTCTCACCACCATCACAAGCGTTACCATGCCCTTTGCTTTGGGAAAAATGGATGATCCCCAGTTGTGAAAATGTTGGGTTGGTCTATAATGGGATTTAGGTATCATGCAGTGTGGGCACCACAATTGCATTGAAGTGGTTCAGACACCTTCTCATGCAGGTTCTGGAGACGTAGCATACCCCATAGCCCAAGCCAAAGCCCTGCTATGGGCTTCCCAGCCCGCTGTTCCCTGCCTGCCAGTCTCACCATGAGCAACCTTCTTGTAAGAAACCTACAGGGCTGGTACCACAAAACACAAGACCTTCAGAACTATGGGTGCTTCCTTTTAGCCAGTGCCTCCATGGTGAAGATGCTCTGCTAAGGTTAGGGAACATGCTGCCAGCAGTCTGAAGGGCCACTCTTAAAGAGAAACAAACACAGCGGGGACACATTCAGAGCCATCTGCCCTCTGGGAAGGAGCGGGAACTGGCAGAGGCTGTGAGCATCTAGAAAACAGATAACACAGACCTGAAAACCTGTCAGACCAAGGAGAGACTGAAAAACGGGCTTTCCCTTTTTCAGGTGAGCACCCTCATCTCTGAGCTGCTGCTGGAGAGAGAATGAGTGAAGGGGAACGGTAGTAACCGGGAGCACCTCGGGAAGCTTTGCCTTGGAGCAGGAGTTTGCCAGCATTCATTGTGGCCCAAGCAAGTGAATTCAGAGTAGTGAGGTGCATCTATCTGCAGCTAGGTTAGAGGCACAAGCCCTGGGGAGGAGAACAGCAGAAAAATACAGCCCTGTTTTGTAGGATTTCCAGCTGGCTGGTTTGGTTGGGCTTACTCCCAGACATACGGGCCTCTCCCTGCATTGTGCTATCTAGATGTGATATATTGCTACTAACTTGAAAAGCCATGCTATAAAGCAACAATTATTAGAAATGTAAAGCACAATGTATAAAAAATGCTGTGTTCTACTTATTATAGAGGAGTAAACTTTGATTAGTGGAAGTGATTAGTCCATAAAATTTAACTTGCCATTTATTAACTTAACAACCTAACAACCTGGCGTTATTAAATACTTTGCCACTGTGACCTGTGGCAAAGTATTTGCCTGCAAAAGAGCAGATCAATAGTTCTACATTTAGCTGAAGCTTTATGTATTATGCCAAATACAGTTCATAAATGTCACTTCATAATTTGCATTAGTACAAATTATTAGCAAAGAGTCACACCACTGGCTTGCCACACCAAAATACACTATTAGTTGTTTCAGCAGGTCTTCTGATTTATAGTTATGCTTAATGATCCTGTTAAAAATACAATAAATAACTTTTTGTTCTAACAATTTAGAGTCTTTATTTTTTTCAGGTACCGTCCAATGGGGCAAAAGTTTATAATAGGCTCAAGTCTTAAACTGATAGAAACTAAGCTGAATACAGGAATATACAACAATCAAAATCCATCAAGAAACCAACTTTCTAGATATCACAGAATTAATCTAAAATGTGATAAACTGAAAATACAAATTTGATAGATCTCTAAAAAACAAAAGGTCTTTTTCTATAAATGCTTTTTAAAATTTATTGCTTGAAACAGTACCTTCTGAAAAAAATGCTTATAGTGATATTTTACTATGTATTCACTTACTATTCTAACTACTTTCCTTAATTATGCCTCGGTTACAGACATTTTCAGTCTCTTATCCAGATGATATAGTATTTGGGGCAGTAGCATTTGCAAGTTATGTATTGGAGATAGACATGAACTTCAGATTTCAGGTAGCATAGAGAGCACAGTTTAACAATTTTAATTGGCCACAGTACCACCGAGAGGTCAGCAGTGAAATCTGTATCCTAAAGTTTATGGCTGTCATTTTATAGATTTTGATTTAGGGTTAGCGCACGCACAGCAATTAATGATCAAACTGTGATATTTAAACTACGGGTCTCAAATGCAGGCACTCTTCCTGAGCAATCAGAGACCGTGACAAAACCAAGCAGAAGGTCACAGCCTGCTCCTCTGTGCAGACATCGTCCTCTCCCTACAGCCAGAGACCGTAATCCTCCCGGTGTTTGCACTGGATGTGTGCAAACACAGTTCTCTCCTGTCCTCCATCCGCCTGCGATGGTAAGGACCAGATGCATCCCGGCCCAGGCCAGGTGTTAGAAAGGGGGAGAGAGAGGAGCTAACTAAGGAAACCTTCAAAAGGTTATGTTCATGATGACAAATGTTGTGCAAAGGGTCATAAATGCACTTTCACGGAAACCCGCAGATAGAAGGGACGTTAGCCAGAGCTTCTTGGGATGGTGCATTCCCCATCATTTAACACCCGTAATGGAACAGCGCCTCGTATTTCTCATGACACTGTTATTCTTCTTAATGGGGATTAACAGCCTTTCGTGTTACTTCCTGCCTAGATTTCTCATGAACTAACATCCCCACATCAGATACTGTATTAGCCAATAATAAGAATAAATGACAGACTGCATAGTTTCTTGCCTGACAAGGGTGCTGCATTATCCCACCACACAAAGAGTACAAAGAAAATTCTGTTTTTTTATTTATTGTTTCGGCTATTACATAAAAATATTACAGAAATAAAAGCTCTGAAGAACTAGTATGGTTTGGTATTGCTCCAGTCATAATGTGCTAGTACACAATCAATTCTTATAAAAGCTTTTCTCTTTCAGAGTAGTTTAGTTGTCCAAAGGGAATAAATAATTTACTGCTTGTTCAATCCAGTACTTCTCTCCTATTATTTTAAAAAATTTATTCTACTTTGCATTTACCACATAAAGTGTTCTTTGTTTACATTTTGACCATTTTAAAACTGTTTCCTCTTTAAGCACATGGAGGATACCCTTGGGCAAGGGAGCTCACCAGCAAGATGCTGATGGCTTGAGAAGAGTTCAGATATACATTTTACTTTCCTTATTTTTGAAGCCAGTATGGGCTACCTGGACTTACTTCGATGTAATTTTCATCCTTTCCACATTTTCAGACAATAGCCTTACGAAGCTTTTAGACACAGAGGTCTATTCTTAATACACCTAAATACAAGCCAGTGATGTCAAACTGGCTCACAGCTGGCTAGAAACCACCCTGCAGTTGACACACTCGTCAGGAAACTCTGCAGGAAAAGCTTGGAGCAGCTTGCTGACACTAGAGGTGACCATGTCTAAAAGAGGACCACACGGTGACGGCCAGCAGAGACCCCTGTGTGGCGCTGCATTGACACTGCCCACGCTCTACCCATCTGTGGCTGCACAGGGGAGCTCCCCCATGCCTCAGACAGAGCACCCCCAGCACCTTCCACAAACTAAGATATCTTGAGGAGGAACAACCTTAAATACCCAAGTGCCTCCCTTTTCTAAAGGATGATATTATGCTCTAGGCATTTAGTTAATGCTTCCTTGTAGCAGATTTTTTTCACATTTTCACAGATGAAGTACTCTCAGTAGGTCTCCTAAGAAAAAAATACAGTGTTTCAGTTGGAGACAGGCCTTAATTTATCATTAAGAAAGAAAACAAAACCCAAGTTGTACATGTTTTCTACACTGTCTTCCAAAATGTTTGGGAAAATATCTTTAAAATATTTGAGGAGTAATCTCAAAAAGATGAGAATGAAAATGAATGCATGAAATATCACAACAAATGCCTGTATTAGCTGCATCTTAAGTTGAGAAACCCACAACTTAATTTTTACTTTTAAATGGTCTTTTTCAAACTGGTTTACTGGTGGAGGAGAAGTCAGTATTTACTAGCAAAATTAACAGTGTTTAAGGGATGCGATTTCCAATTCAACTTTTCAGTTTCACCTCCTCCCCAAACAGACGTGTAACAGTGAATCTAGAAAATCCTGACACAAATTTTATGACCCACAGAACCTTCTCCTAAAATCTTTCTAACGACAATGTCCAAGTCACTCTTTTACTGTGTTTGGTATTACATAGAGATTCTGAGCTGCATTCAAATCTCAGATTCCAGGGTGTTTTAAAATAGCATGGTTACCTGATTATAAAAGGGACCTATGCTCGTGCATCACTTTGAAATGGGCAAAAGCTGTAACAAACTTCCTTCTAAATATGTTGCCTATGTTGTCCTTGCTGTTGGTGCGATTCCTTCCTAATTTCTGCTCCAGTGATCCCTTGGTGACTCTCACAGTCATGGTAAGTGATCTCTAGGTACATTTGCAGTATTTCCACTGATGTATTTTTCAACTAAAAGTGTGATGAATACACAGTGACCTGTGAATGATCTTAAGGGCTAACACTCATCTGTTGACCCTTAAAACTTTGAAATAACTACAGTAAAATATTTAAAGACAGGAATGAAAGATAATCTCTCTCTTAAATACAATTTAATGACTAGTGGGTATTAAAAAGCAACATATGTGGCCATCCTAAAATACAGTGTCATCACTCCAATTCCAGATTAAATGTAGCAAAACCCTACTGCTAGTACTGGAACAAATACAATACTAAATTTAGTTAATGATTTCCCCATTACATTGCAAAACCCTTGCATCACTGGCTGGAATTCCTGATCAGTTTTATGGCCTGTCTATGAAACCAGAGGTCCAGGTCACACTGCTGGACAGATATTGCTTGGGTTGGACCTGAAGGTTAGTGAAGAGCAATAGAAATGGAGGTGTAATACATTTCATCACCTTAAGAACTACACTTTACCTCTCTAAGAATAAAAACCTGGACTTGCCTTCTGCAGCTTATTGACAGGAACGTCGTGCTTGTATCACACTGCACAAGGTCTTGTAGCTATTTGTGCTACTTCTGCATGGAAATTCAGCAATTGACCTGTGAAGTCCTAGACAGTCTGGGTCACATTGAGAGACAGGAGATATTGAAAATTTTAGGGTAGGAATATTTGACTGCACTGCAAAATTCAATGTTGCCCCTCACAGAATTACTTTTAAACTCATTAAATTGTTTCAGGTGAAAAAAAAAAATCATCAGGTCTACATCTACAAGACCGTTGATAGCACTCTGTTTACCATTAGTCCCACTTCTTGCACACAGTACCTATGACAACCAGGTTCGCATCCACTCACTACCTTGACTGATTGCAAGCAGGGATTTGATCCAGAGTCATTGCACTTTTTCTCCCTGGTTCACTGCATGTTTAAGTAGGGTACAAAAATTGACTATCTCCCACAGAACCAGCTGGGTAAGCTCGGCCCTGCTGTGCATGTCACGTGCTGAGTAGATGTTCATTGGGAAGATAGGAGAGCTACATTTAGATCCATCTTGATCCAAGTAACAGCAAGGCTGAACTCCCACTCAGCAATGTGGAGATGGGACATGTGCAATTTCTCCTGTTAAAGCTGTTCCGCTTTTTTCACTGAATACTTAATATTCAACAAGAGAGGGACCAAGTAAATAACTCCCTTGCTTGACTGGGAATTCATTCAGGACATGGGATGCCTGGGCTCTATTCTCTGTGCCACGGACCAGTCTGTAATGAGAAAGTAGAACAGCATCAAAAGAAAAGGTGGAAAATCCTTCTCAGTCCTCTCCGGAGTATCTTATAGGCTTGCAGTCAGAACAGTCTTTTGAAGGCTTTTAGGTAAAAGTACCTGTTCCATCTGTTCCTCATCCCTTTTTATCAGTCTAATCTGACATTGTCTCTGCTTTCAGCACAAGTGTGTTCTACAGCGGCATTTTACTTTTGAGTTGCAGCAGGGTTCTTTGTTCCATGACAAACAATTCCCCTAATTTTTCATTCTGATGAAAAAAAAGCTTTTCAATTTCATCTAATTCTTAAACAATTTAAAATATATTTTTATTTGGCTAGAGAACTGAAGCAAAGCACATACAACTTACTCCCATTGAAATTTTGAAATTTTATTTAAATATTCCTGCCACTGCTGACTGTGATGATAGTGCAATTGAACCTTCTGAGTTTTAAGCAAAACAGATCAGATAATGGTTATTTCCTGAATTGATTTCCTTTAATTTACTACAGCAATTGGCTAGAAGTAGCCTGGGACCATTACAACATGTATACGGGTGGGAGGAGGGAAGGGACTGAAACACTCCAGAGGATTCGGCTCATCACCAGCAGGAGTTAACACTGACTCCTCTGACAATCAAAAAATAATTGTAAGTTGTTATGCATATTCAAAAATGCCTGAGATCACGCTTACAGGCACCCACATACACAGGATTCTCTTGTCTCCAGGCAAAGCTTGCCCTCCTGGAGGTTGATACCATCCCACTATAAACCTCCCTGGATTTGATAATATGTGTCCAGCTCTGGATAGATCCCAGCACTGTCAGTGCTGCTTGACCTCCCCCAGAGAAAGTGGCTGGCAGTGAGACACTTCCAGTGCAGCTCCTTGGATGCGGGAATTTGTTTGCTTCTGCTTTTTTTTCTTTGTTTTAGGAACTTCAGGACAATCATCTACATGACTGTTGTCAAATCCCAAATTCAGCTCTGTGAATTGATGCTATGGGAATGCTAGAAGGGGAACATTTGTGTTGGGGACTGAACAGAACTTCAAAAGATAGACTGAATAGACTGACACATTAATCCTCATAAATATTAAATGCCTTTTCTTAGGTGACTGAAATTTGTTGTTATCATGTGATGTCCAAGTTCAAAGGTAGGTGCTTACTCAGCAAACTTCTTATGACAAGACAAGCAGTAAGACAAAGCCAGTATTTAATGAAAAGAAAAAATTGTGTGGCTTGGTGGTCATGGCATTCATCCAGGTGAGAAGACTTCTGGTTTCTGATTTCATTTCCAACAAGCAGTTAATAAATGGAGTGTGGGAAAGGATCAGAAGACATTGCAACACCTTTTCTTGCTTTTCCTCAGGTCTCTTATGTATGTACAAACACATATGGATTAAGAATGGATCGAGAGCAGACCTGCAGAGAGAGACTTGGGGATATTGGAAAATGAAAAATTAGATACAAGCAGGCAACGGGCGCTTGCAGCCCAGAAAGCCAACCATATCCTGGGCTGCATCAAAAGAAGCACGGCCAGCAGGTTGAGGGAGGAGATTCTCTCCCTCTACTCTGCTCTGGTGAGACCCCATCTGGAGTACTGCATCCAGCTCTGGGGACCCAAGTAAAGGAAAAACATGGACCTGTTGGAACCATGGAGGAGGGCCATGGAAGTGGTCAGAGGGCTGGAACACCTCTCCTATGGAGATGGGCTGAGACAGTTGGGGTTATTCATCCTGGAGAAGAGAAGGCTCCAGGGAGACCTTATTGTGGCCTTTCAATACATAAAGGGCACTTTAAGAAAGACAGAGAAAGACTTTTTATGAGGGCCTGTAGTGACAGGACAAGGGGGGATGGTTTTAAACTGAAAGAAGGTAGGTTTAGATTAAATATTAGGAAGAAATTCTTTACTGTGAGGGTGGTGAGACACTGGAACAGGTTGCCCAAAGAGGTTATGGATGCCCTATCCCTGGAAAGATTCAAGGTCAGGTTGGACGGGGCTTTGAGGAACCTGATCTAGTGGAAGGTACCCCTGACCTTGGCAGGGGAGTTTGAACTGGATGATTCCTGAAGGTCTCTTCCAGCCCAAACCATTCTAAGGTTCTACATACCTTTTCAAAGACATATACAGAAATATATTTACATACATGTATATATATGCATATATTTATTCATCTACATATGTGAGTTTTTGGAGTGACATACAATTTATCTATTTTTAATTAAACCTGGATATAGAACCCTCTGACAACATTTGCTATCTTGTAGTAGAAATCAAATAGCTTTAATCAACTCTGCTCCTTCTGAAGCATCTAAGCAATAACCCAGCACTCCTCCTGCAGATTTCTGTCCTACTAATAGTCATAGATGTAGTTCCAAGGATCATGAATAAGCATGTGGCGATCTCAACATCAGTACTTAATTTCTTTTTAACAGCACCCATAGGAAAGGTTAAACTGGACCATCCCAAGAAGATGATGGCTTACTAGGGCTTCCCATGTAACACTGCATGGATGCTACTTTATGACCATGATGCTACACTCTTTGGAGAGGTCCTGTCCAGATGCTGGCTGTAGCCTTCCTGGATGTATTGTCTGGTGCCCAATGAGCATTTCTGTGCTTCCACTACTGGCTTGCTGTTGCAGCTCTTTAATTCATCCTGTCACTTTCTCCACTATTATGGCTTTGAGAGTTTATCTGCTGCAGGCAACGGAGAGCTTGCACAACAGTGTGACATGAAATGTAGCGCTAGGCTGCTAGTCCCTACTGTTGGTGTGCCGCTCCAGTCCAGCAGCACGGTCTGTGGGTGTTTATCTCTTTCGTTTGCCTTTTCAATATATTTTCTTGGCAATCTTGACAGCGGCTTTAGCTTTGCCGTTAGACTGGGGGAGATGCTGAGAAGGCATGATATGGTCAAAGCCTGCTGATGCTGTACACTTCTGACATGCAAACTAAGATCCATTATCCATAACAAGTATTTCTGCAGCCCTCTCCCAGGCAAACTCAGCCTTATGGCCGTGAGTGATAGAAACTGCGGCTTTCTTATGTAAGGGCTACATTTCGCAGCCGTCAACAAAAGCACTCTGCATTCATTAAGGCAGGAGGGATAAAATGAAGAGAAGACGAGCTGTGGGGTTTTGTTTAACCTTGTTCCTCAGGGACACCGGCCTCCTTACAGCCGCCATCCAGTAGACCAAGCGCTAAGTAGCTCAAAGCAAGATGGCTCCCTGAGGGAACTAATGGAGTATTTACACAATGAGGCTGCTGACAGCCTGTCTGTATTAATACTGGTTAAAACAAAACTTGAGACACTCATAGAGCACAGGTTGGCAATTTAAAGGAGTGAGCTGACAGTATTGGAAAATAAAGAGAAAGCAGAGAAAAGAAGAGATGCAGTCTCAAAAATGTCGTTTTTCCTGAAATACCGCTAACTATCAATAGATTTCTAGGCCCATGACAGAGTGAGACAATGAACTTCTGAAAAATTACACTTGTTCAAAAACCAGCTCAGGACCATTTCTTGTGTGAGGAGACCTACGTTCCTAAACGGAGACCTAATGATTCAGCCGCCACCACTGCTAAAGGAAGAATCCTTCGTACCCATCAACTGACATTAGCCATAACCCTCAGAAATGCCTTCACCAGAGGCGGATTTGCTGCGGATGGGGGTGTGCACAGGCATCTCCTGGGGAGGCTGTGGGGCACCTCCTCATCTCCGTGCCTCCCTGGACAAGGGGCCAGCATCTCCCTGCCTCACCAAAGCCCTTCTGCATCGGGGGAGGAAATCTTCCTCCCTCCTGGCCACAGGCTGAATTAAATTGAGGTGTTCACCCTAACTGGGACTCAAGAATACTCTCCTTTCTGATATTGTGGTCAGTGTTAGCTTTAGGGGAAGAGGGCTGTATTTTAGAGGGGACATTCTTAGGCAAGGTGCCCAAGTGAATTGTAATTTTAAACAGCTTTGGTGGGAATATAGCAAAATCTCTGCTATGCAACCACTCCATCCTCTGCAAAAGAGGGAGGCTTTTCCACCAAGACACACCAAGAGATGCCATGAGTTTGAGCAAACAGATTTTCTCTGGGCTTCAGTTTAGTTACAAAGATTAGAAGAGGGATCAGCTTCAACTGAGTATTTTTATCTGTTGAGCTCCAAAAACGTTAAACTTACATTGAACATAGAAAAGCTTGAAGAAGCTTTTGTTTCAAATAAATGAACGACGCTATCAGAAATATGAAGTATGGCATTCCGAAGTATGATATTGCATTTCAGTTCCCCTGTCAGTAGGGGATCCTTCATGATGAAAAGTTATTTATAAATTTAAGGCAATACTAAGACATTATTTTTCTCTTTTATCAAAAGGAAGGAAATATTTACATTTATTCTCTTTTACACGCTTACAAGTAAAAACAATATACATAAATATTGTAAGGGCTTAAGGACTATAATTCTGCCATGCAGTTATCTTTTATTTTGCATGGTGATTTCGGGGCTGTTTTTTTTTTTCCCCAGCTGCTGCAAGTCATTTTATAGATTTTATGTTGCCTAGGTAATCTTAAAAGTTTTTAAACTTTTCATTTTCTGTTCTGCTTTAACACTGATCTCATTGTAATGGTAATTTTTTTGTTTTACATCTAGGTCATATGTGTCATATGGAATGTGTCATATCATTAGCTTATTCACTCCAATCTCTGTATGCTTGCTAAATATACCTAAGAGAAAGTCACCATGCTGTGAAGACGACAAGATGTCAGCACAAATCCACATACAGTTTTGCTAAATTTCAAGTACATGGACACATCTCACAAGGTATAGATAAAGGTCACAGTGAGATCCTTCATCTCGCATCCCTTCCATCCTCCCAAACAGAGGAGATCAGGCTGGTTCACTTGAAACTAATGACATAAAGACTTTGTGCTAGTTCTGCTCCTCTCCCTGACACGTTCTCATATGAAGAATAAACCAACAACAATTTAGTTGAGATTGGAAGTGTATTTCCTTACAGCCTTGCTCTTAATTCAGAAAAAAATGCTAATTTAAAAAAAACAAAACCAAAAACAACAGGGTCCCTAAAAAATCTGAATGTCAGTATCTCTAGGAAAAGCGTAATTAAGAACTTTGGCTTTGTAACGCCATACTGACAGGCAAGCAAAACGTGTCCTGTGACATGTCAGCAGAACATCTTTGACATATGTTGGTGACATGACCTTCCCTGAAATACAGTGTGTATTTCTTGCTAACTCTGGATTGTGTGAGAACTTGTCAGCTCTGAGGTCCCAACGTTTTTGTCTTGACTGGAGAATACCTGTTAATGCCCAATTCTGCAACAACCTTTCCTCAGATTTTTTAAACACCTACCAGTGCTTAGATTTCTAGTGGAAAAGTAGATATGTAGGCAGAAAGGAAGCCAAAATATTCTCCAGAAATCCTCCTGATAACTGGGAGATCAGGACTGTGAAGTGCCCTGAGGAACACAACTGCCCTACAGTTAGGACAGACACCAAATGAGGGTAGAGTGGAAATCGTTGAAATAGCTGATACAAATGATAAAAGGCATGGCTGGACTTCCAGATTAGGACAGATGGAAAAGATTTGAATGGCTTAGCTGAGGGAAGAATGGGTCACAGATTATTGCAGCAAAAGTCAATTGGATGCTGCCATTTGCCTTTTCTTGCAATACCATCATAAGGGAACAGTTGATGACACTGAAGATGGATTTAACTTTTAGGTGAAACATAATTAAACTGTGGCATTCACTGTCACAAAATAATGAGAAAAGTCTGGAGCTTAGCAGGATTAAAGAGGGACCGGACCTTTATATAGGTAACGAGAACGTGTTCTGTTACCTTAGTTGGCACACAGATTTCTTAATGAGAATTGTAAAGCTTCACATTTCACTGTATAAAGCAAGTAGAAATCTCAAGACTGGGGAGGCAGCGCTTCCCCCAGGCAGGTTATTTTGTACCTCAGTGCCTTGCCTTGAGGCCAGAGGCAGGATGCTGGAGCAGACAGACAGCCGGTCTTGCCCAGAATGGCAATTCCTACATTTCAGTGTTTATATGTAAAAAGTAACATCTCAGTTATAACCAAAACAAATTTGAGTGAGATCAGTTGATAAAGCAAATCCAATCATAGAGAAGAGAGAAAGTATTATGTGTGAGCAGTAAATTCTTGTACGGAAGGAAAATAAATAAAACCAGTTAAAGTAAATACAGCCCAGTAAAACTGAATAATGTCTAAAGTGCTCAGATATAATTCTCACAAATGAAGGTGTCTTTTCTGTTCCGGCAGCCTGTGCTGAGGCGCACAGAGTATAATATTTTCTCCGACAGTAACAAGCAATTGTCACAAGACCATGAGGCATTTTTCTGTTCTTTCTAAAATTCGTAAAGCAGCAGGTCTGGTCTGGGGAAAAACACTCTTAGCCACAGAAGACTGCTTCCCCAGCCGGTGCAGATTGCTGCAGAGCCTTTGACGTCAATGGAGCCATACCGATTTATACCAGCTGAGGATATTTCTGCTCAGTGAAAACTTTCAGTAAGATGGTGTGTCCCCCAACTAATTTTACTAATTCTTATAATTATGTTTATTCTCAAGCCTGATGCTAGTGCTTGAATGTGAGAAGGAATCACTGAAATTTAATTTTACGCTCTGAAAAACCATTTGTTCAAATGGTTCAAAACCATTTGTTTCACTCTGCTCTCTAATCTGTTCATACAAATCTGGAAAAGAGCAGCACCACATGCTGTTGTATTTATTTGCTGGTTTACCTTGCTGCTTCTTATTAATTTGAAACTTAAAAAACAGCTCTATTGACCCCACCCCATCCCACTTGAAAGATAAATTTGCAAGTTACTCATACAGGATATAAACTCAGTCCTTTGGGGATTTTACTTATATTTTCTTTATCATTATGAATATTTATTATTTATTCTTTTTACTAATGAATAGATTTAAATAAATTTCAATTTGGGGATCATATTTACTGTCCAATTTTTCATCTTGAGAATAAAGAGGTCATGGCCCTTGGAATCTTCAACACGCTGCCGCTGTACCCATCTGAATAAAATGACATAATCTAAACAATTAAATCTTGGAAAAGAACCTGAAAAAGGTGATGAGATCATAGAGCTCTGCCTTTCCTTAACTAGTGAAAGGCAACCTTTCCAATTTGAATTTCCACCATATTTCCTCATAGTTCCCTTCTGATCACTCTCCCATGTAACACTGGATGAGTAAAGTAAATTGGTTTTGTACAAAGAATATTGAAAATAGTGGTCTGTGTCTTCTGACAGCAATTTGTGACTTCTGTTTCTCAGTTCTTGTTTTGAGTAAGTAGCCTTAGCTGTGAACAAATTACACTGGTGATTTGTAAATCCTGAGATAAATGGCTGTATGCAGATGAAGGCAAGCCATACCAAATTTAAAAAGAAATGCATTACAGTGGTATGAATGCACAATGCAACACCACCAACAATTTAGTCCCATAAACCAGACTTAAGTTGAGCAAATGATGTCAAAACAAAACCAGGCATTGAAGGATCGAAGCCAAGCCCAACAGCTCCCACACTCAAAACAAGATGCCTGGGGTTTCCAAGAACCCTACGCCCGCTGTCTGCCCAAATAGATTGGGGTGGGACAGCACCTCTTTGGCTGCTTGCTTGTCTTTCAGAATTGATAAAGGTCAGATTGATATCTTTCCTCCACTTTGAAAAGTGAGCAGAATACAAAAAAGTATCCTCAAAG
>JAOXNO010000001.1:142321062-142375455 GCA_028565335.1 Limnodromus scolopaceus
CCTTCCCCTTCTTCATTGGTGACTCTGATTCTAGATTTATGTGCAAAATTCACTGTGGTGAACTCAGTCATCACTGAAGGGAACAGAAAACATCTGGCAGTGGAATGACAGCCTCAAGAAGCCATGTCCAGCTGCCTTTTGCCACAATGTGGTATGGGCAAATATGCTAGAAAGGTTAGCTTTGAAAGCAGCTCACAGCCAAACTCGGATTGCTGTCGTGTAAGCCGTAAGTCCTCCAACTGAAGGAGTCTTCTTTTCCACGAATGTACAATACCCAGGTTATGATACTTCCGTAACATAAATGTTTACTTGGAACAAAAGTAGTCACAGCTGCTGCACTGATGGAAAAAGATCAACCATGGAAACTAGGAAAAACCAAACAAGAGAGAGCAGATAGTGATGTGCGTGTAAGCAACAGATTTTCCCTAACTGTGGAGTCTTCTTTGGGACTTGAGAATCATTCAAAAGGCCACAAGTCTCCTGAACTTGCTGGGAAATTGTGCTTGGTCACGACACTTCAGATGGTGGCTATCTTCTTTTAAGAACAAAAAAATTCCAATAAATGATAACACAGTTATTATCAGCTCTGTTGTGCTATTCTCATTTCACAGGAAAATTGACAAACATATGAATAGCACAAAGATTTAATGAAAATTCAGAAATTAAAAAGTATGCATTTTTGAAAGAACAAATTAAATACAATTTTCATATTCAGGGAGGAAGGGAGATATGACAGAGAGACAAAATTCTATGAAGAAAGGAAGAGAAGAACACAGAAGCGCCACCTCAGACAGAAAAAGTGAAACAAAACATAAAATTCTAGAGCTGTATAGCTTCTGAGACAGGGTATACACCTGGTGGAGTGTGAGAGTCAGGAGAGAGACTTCAGAGGAAGACAGAGGTTTCCTACTCCCTTTGAAGTGGGGAAGAAAGGGAGAAAAGGAAAAGAAGAAACCAACGAAAGATTAGAGAAAAGAAAAAAAAATGAACGAAGAGGGATCAAAAATAAAGAGTGGCAAAATTCATTCCCAGGGAAAAGAGAAATAAAAGGGGAAGGAGGCAGAAAGCCAACAAAGAGGAGAAAGTGAAAATAAAGGAATAAGAGCAAAGAAGTCACTCATACGTGTGCCTACAGAAAGCCATTGAAAATACAGTTCTAAAGTCATCAGAAGTATCTACCAGGAGACATCAGATATGTATCTGTGTAGAAGAAAATTTGGAGATCTGCTTACAGTTGTGAGATGAACATGAGGGATATCATTGATAGCCATGGGAAAAAGGACAGCACATATGTTTCTATAGTCTTCTGAGATAAGTCTCATATTTCCCCCTCTGTGAGAATAATGCACTCACTGGTTGCATATATGGACATATGAAGAGTATGCAGATGTGTGCACACATGCACACACAAAGTATAGCATTTAGAAATGCCTGGATTGGTTCCAAAGTAGTTGAACAAAATGAGGCTAATAAAATATAATTAAACATTAATTACTGTAACTATCAAAAATAATTGACTTGTACAAAGCACAGCACTCCTATTAAAAAGGGACCTAAGGGTAATAAAAAACATATACTATTCTGTAATGCAGACATAATAATTGCTATGAAGCAATTAAATTTATAGGCAACAGTTAAAATTCTTTTGTGACTATTTAAAAGTGTGAGCACTGGACAGATTTGGTCCAAAATTGTCTACTATAAGGTAGTCTTGGTATTAATAAGGAGTAAACATTGCCATTTAAAAATCAAACCAAAGGTGCACTGCTGCTTGGAGTAAATTTGAAGTAAAACTGACTGGAGCTGTCACACAAATGCTGCTGCATATGTCCCAACAAGTCACCCTTCTTCCATCAGCTTTTCTTTCTAAAAATCTTTTGAGCATAAGAGCGTCAGAGCTGGCAGATGAAAGCAGGAGAGCTGAGATCTTCAGCTGGCGTGAAGCTATATCACTTCACTCACTTCCTCAGGCTTTGCTGATTTTTGACGGTGAAGGAAAGAACTAGCCTCAGTGCAGGCAGAACTGGGCGAGAGACGCAGACTGGTTGAACCAAGGTCACAGCAAGTGAAGGAGAGCCTAAGTAAAAATGAGTATTTCATCAGCAAGTGGGGCTGAAGTGGAGATGTAGGCTGAAACAGTTCATGCCGAGGACCCCCTTACTTGCATTTCAGGGTGTTTGACTTCAGACTAGCACTTAGTCTGCTCCTTTGAGTGCCCGTTAGTGTCTGGAGTGCATTAGGTGTGTTTCTGTAATGAGTTTTTGGTTCAGTTTAAGCTGAAAGGAATCTAGTTTGCACACTCTTAACACTGTTCTGCAAGGTGAACCAAAGTCTGATAAGTGATAACCAAAGTCTGATAAGTGATGACCAAAGTCTGGCAAGTGATGACCAAGAGACTGACTTCAGATGCAACCCCTGATCCAAAATAGGGCACTAATGTAGATGCACCTGAAAAACAACTTCGTGCTTCTTTATTTTAACTTCTACTTTTAAGGTGCAGCATAGGCCTTCCATTCCCTTGTGAAGAGCTTGTTCTCTTAACTTGCCTTCAAGAAAAAGAAAAGTTGAGCGTTTACATGGAATGCGGTCTTCTTGAGTTAGGGGCAGTGCTAATGGCAGAGCATGACCAGAAGGGGCAACAATAATGATGAAGATTGCATGAGTTCGTTTTGTAAAGACAAGTGACAACAACACAGTACAGACAGCACTTCTGTGTGTTCTCATTCCTGGGGTCCTTATTCACTCCCTCTGCATCACCTTCTCTCCTCCTTTGCTTTGGCTGCAGCCAAAAATTACTAGTTATGTGGCTGTTCATCTCCCATCTTTCACATTCAATCTCATATATTCTATTTACTTGGAAAAGTTTTGTTCTAGTCCGCATAGAATGGAAAAGTTGGAACAGAAACAGACAAAATGCAGAGCACAAAAGTTCATTTTCCTGAGCCTATCCTTAATCAAGGAAATGAGAAGCACTGAAAATTTTAGAATGAGGAAAAAGAATACATTTCACATATTTCTTAGGCTCTATTCCTTCTCTTCCGCTAGTGTGTTGGCAACAACTTGATGTCAGTGACTTCACTCATTTTGAGAAAACGTTTGCATTCTTACATAAACCCACTACTAAAAAGGAGTCAATTTTATAAGGCAGATATAATATATCATTGTGAGTTGGTGGAGATGCCACGACATGAAACATATTTGGCATATGGTGCCTTCAGTTGTTCTACAAGAAAAATATTAAATGTAGCAAGGTAAAGTCAGTTGAAATTGTGAAGGATGACACTGCCATCTGACAAATTGTCATTGCTATGAGACATTATCATTGTTATGTTCAATTTACTACAATCCACCAATCAAACTTATATCTACCAACCCCCTCTGATTTTAGGACATTCATTCAGTCATTCATTCATTCGAAGAAAAATGTGCCATCCCAAGAACCAACTGAAGGGGCTAAAAGGATCCTGGTTTTGGTTGTGTCTCTTGGCCTGAGTGCTAAATCATATGGTATCATATGGTATCATATGGTATCATATCATATCATATCATATCATATCATATCATACCATTAGAATGACAACAAAGGAAGGAAACGTCTTTTTTATTTCAGCTTTTCTCCTCAAATTTTCCATGTCATGCTACGCTTTCTGGGCATGTAGCAGGTTGGGCTGCTCCTATGCTATAAATATTTCTCTTACATAACCAATTAATCACCTAAAAAGTCAAAGAAAGCAACTATTTTTAGTATAATATTGCTAGTCATGCTTCTGGAGTGTTATTTTTTGCTTTTAAATAAAAGGACTTCTTCATTCTGCAGTTCTTTCCCATCAATGTGTGGGACTGTGCCAATTCAAGCAACATTTCTGTATAAAGAACACTGATTAATGATCCAAAATTCCAGGCAAGCTTTATTGTCTCGGTGTTACTACTTGAACTGCTTGCAAAGTTTCTGCAAAAAGATTTAAGCTATTCATATATAATACCTGAAGTATTTTTCAGACTTTAGCTCTTTCAGCCCAAAAAGAATGAAACTAAGAATTTTGAAGAAAGATGCTACTGTTAGGCAAACCCCCTTATTTTTCATTAAAAAAAAAGTTTTAAAACCAAATTTTTACTAGCTTTCATTCCTACTGGATATGGACTTGGCTTTTTAAATGTCTTCTGCCAACTAACCAGAGTTACCAGAGAGAACCCAACAAAACCAGCCCTACCTATGGGCAACATTTCCTCATAAATAATACTCACATGTATTAAAACATAACAAAATGAAAAAAAATTTTTTTTTCAAAATCAATTTGGTTTCTCCTCTAGCATACAGAAAATTTTTGAGCAAAGGTTTGTTTCTACAGAATGTTGTGATCAGGAAAGTATTGCAGCTTTTCTTCATTCAATAAATCAGCCAGATTAAATGTACTCCTGTATCATTCCCAATTTTTGTCTACCACATGACTTTTGTTTTTTATTAAACATTATCATACACAACCAAATAAACAGACTGTTCCTGTATTTATTTACATGTAAGACTAGATTTAGATGTGGGAGATTAAGTACACTGGGTAAAAAAGAACAATGGATGATGATGGTGACAACAAGGGCAAAATAATTGTTTGCAGCCACAGTGCTGTATTTGACAAGCAGAACCTCACCAAAGATAGCTTGCAGTTTTAAAAGGATCAAATGGCTCCCATTAGGTTAAGAGCAACTTTCATAAAAAGCAAGATGTGAGTGGCAACGGATTGTGCTGTCTGGCTGCCAAGATTTATTGAAGATAAAGGCAGCAAGCGAAACCATTTTCAGGGGAAATCCACCTCAGGATCTGGGAAGTTCTGGCTGTGTCTGATGTGTTCTCTACATCAGAAGTACAAGAGATGAGCCAGTCTTTGAAGAAGAGAGCAGTCTGTACAATACCAAGGAAGGCGAGCAGCGGGACACTATGATAGCCCTGTCAAAACCAGAATATTCCTGATAATACAAATCCCATCTGGCAGGCCAGGCATGTATGCCCTCTCATCCTGCCACAACCAACCGAGGCTGCAGCTCAAAGACTATCATGCCAGGCAATATGCAATTTTGTAATCAGTTTTATGGAAAAACCCAACAATCAGAAATTCTCTGTCTTCTCAGTAGTAGTTGTTATTCTTTTCCCAGAGAAACTGGAGACAAATATCACTTTCAGCTATGTTAAATTCTTAAAAGAAGAAGTGAGGAAACTCCACAGAGTGCAATGAAAATGTTTTAAAAATGCAAATAAGGAGTGACATACAACACAGAAGAAGGGGAAAGCTTTTTCCCAGAGAACATCAACTCCATTATTGAACATAATTCAAATACATTTATAATAAAACTATTTCCTTGAACAATTCCTCTTCTTATTGAATGACCCTTTAAAAATAGCTATAGATCACAGTAGTGCTATATTAACAGTTGACTTCTCTATGTGATTAAACTAATTGTATTGTTGAAATAAATTTAAAATGTATATACTTCCATAAAAACAGGGCAACAATAAAAATCTGGTAATGTGAAAAAAGCCTTGCATATCTGTCTTAATTTCACCAAATTTAAACCTGCTGAAGTCCTTCTCTTCAAAACACACAAAATTCAAAACCAAGGGAGTTTTTTAATTCCATGATCAACAAGAAAATTATTTCTTCAAAAATAATTTATATGACATTGCTGCTTATACTGAGCCAAGATGACTGCATGTTAAATTTTGCCAGTGTGTTAGAAGTGATGTCAAGAAATAAGAAAAAATACCGTCATCATGTTCATTTAATGGATAAAACATGAAGTGAGCAGCACTGGAGATAAGCAGTCTGGAGGCTGCTTGGTTTGTCACAACATGCACAAGCAGTAATCCCTGACAGTCCTTCTTGGTAAAGAGGGCTTTTTTTTTTCCCCCCTTGCTTTTTGCTAATGCGGAGCAAAGCTGCGGTGATTGCTGCTTACTAATGCATTAGACTTTTAACAGTGTAAATATGAAGGCAGTAATTCAGAGAACACCAAACTTGAAAGACATAGCAGACATGTAAAGTTAATTTGATTTGCAGCATAATCAGGAGCAGAATTCTTTTGCTTTTCCCTCCAATCTAAATCTGAGCCCAGAAAAATCAAATTTCTGCCTCACCACAAATTCAAGCAGCTTCCACTCCCTTGTCTTATATGGATGTAAAAGAGACAAATTTGACCCAGACTTCGATGCTCTTTGGGGCAATCAGTAATTTTGCTTCCCAACTTGTCTACATTATGCTGCCGTTACCATTGTCTTCATTTGTCTACTTCAAGAGCATTTCCAATACACCAGGTGCTTCCCAAACAACAAGCAGAGGCCACCTGGATTTGAGACTCTCACAGACTGAAGACAGGAAGACTGAGGTGAGGTAGCAGGTAACATAGTATAAGCACGCACTTGGAAAAAAACCAAATAATTTCACTCGTACTACAGCCACAATCAGTCAGCTCCTTTCCTCATGTCAGATGATGCCATTACAATAAACGGCTGATTCTGCTTCCCTTCTAGAATCATAGGATGGTTTATGTTGGAAGGGACCTTAAAGATCACCTAGTTCCAATCCCCCTGACATAGGCAGGGACATCTTCCACTACAGCAGGTTGCTCAAAGCCCCGTCCAGCCTGGCCTTGAACACTTCCAGGGATGGGGCATCTACAACTTCTCTGGGCAACCTGTTCCACTGCCACACCACCCTCCACCAATAGTGAAAAGTTTCTTCCTGATATGTATCTGATCTAAATGAAATCTAATCTCTTATGACTGCTAGCCAGTTTCAAGCTTGATAGCTCAGGCCCTCTCCTTTTTTGCTGTAAGAAGTGGTCTCCATTCCCTACCCCACGTATTTCTCGGTGCCTCAGGAGGGCACAGTCACTGCAGGTGATTCCTGTACTTCACAGGGTTGCATTTGGCCTCCAGAGGTGCGTGGTGAGGTGTGATGGGATGTGGAAGCTGGATGGAGAGAGAAATGGCTAGGGTGGAGAATGGAGACAAACTCTTGCAGCAAAGGAGGCAGGGGGGGACTCAGCTATGCAGCTTGAATCTAAGTGACTTCTGTGAGGCCAAGCGGACACAGAGCTGCAAGCTAGGGCTGAGTCTGGAGTATCTTCCAGGAGAAAATTTCTAAACCACTCAGTCCTTTGCCATGGGCCTAAACTCTTCCCACTAGTCTGGAGAGTAGGCACAGGTGGGACATATGGTGGTACCATCCATCAAGTGATGCCTCAAGCTCACTGCCCAGGAGGGGCCTCTTCTTATTGATATGGATTGATCAAAAGAAGAGCTGATGCCACTGATCCTGGACAACATGAAGCCAACGTGGAGGGACAACCAAAGCTCCTGAAGTACAAAAATCACTGTCTTTCTGATCTTCTGTAGAGCATGTACACTACAGAAAGAAACTGCCTAGCGTTTCCCATTTTTCCCCTTCACTGACCCAACATGCCTTTGCCCCAAGTAGATAATCTGCCTGCATGAATTTAAGCTTCTGTGAGGCAGACAATACATGCAGAGGGAGTATACTCAAACATGTCCTCTTAGATATTGCTGAGATGGTTTACAGGGTCAGCTTCCAAAACTTCTATAGGCAATGCTTTGTGATCATTCCCGGGCAAAAGCTTACCCATCTCCTACTGCACCTGATACAAGAGTTACGCATAAATAGAAAAAAAGGAAAGAAAAATGTCCATCTGCACATGTGCCTGATAATGATTAGACAGGTATCAAAAGAAAACAGGGCTAACCCTGGAGGATTTTACCACAGTCAGATGCATATAATACAGCACAGACCTCTACCAGAGGAAAACACCATATACTGACGACACTGAAACAGAAGGCTGCAAAATGAAAAATGCAGATAGCTTTGTCTAATTCAGAAGCGGCATCATGGAGGACAATGACTGCTCCAAGGGGACTGTGAGGAGGACAGTGCTGGCACCACTGCCCCAGAGAAACATGAAGCCTATGTGGAGAGAACAAGGGACTCTCCTGAGACACAAAAATGAAACTGTTCCGCATGCATGCTCTCCATCCCCCTCTATGCAACAGAGACGTGGACCTTTGAGAAAGCTGCCAGGCAAGGAGTCCCAGCCTCTGAAATTATTTGTTTACAGGCAGTCAAGGAGATGGCATGAGAAATGAGATAACCACAGAGAGGATTTGTGTGAAGGAGAGCCCCTGGCATGGTAATCAGGAGGAATCATGAGTTGCTGGGCATGCTTGCCAGACAAAGGACAAGCACTTGCAGAAAAGACCACATCATTTGGCCAGAAAGGTTTGGTCTGTTAAATAGTGAGATGATGTGGCAGAACATTTAGGCAGTGCTTTCCAGATGTCATGTGCCAAAGCTGGATCCAGACCTTTGCTAAATGAAATGCAGGAGCTCTGTGCAATGCTCATTAAGCTGTGATGGTGCTATCAACCTCCCTGCCTCTTTGGGCCACCTATGGAACACTTCATTAGCCCACCAGGCACATACCACCCACTTCAGGAAGCTGTTGGGAGATCCCGGCCACCAGGAAGATGGGACTGGTGGGACTGAGCCCTCTCCCCAGCTGGGGTGGGAGGTAACTCCTTTTGGGTTACCTCTGTGTCCTCCTTGCTGGCACTGCCCTGGGGAGGCCACGAGACGTACCCCAGCCTGGGAGACATGTGCAAACTGCTCCGGAGGCACAATTAACCAATTGCAGGGTGACAGAAAGAAGGAAGAATGAACAGGAGCCCAAAACCCAAAAGCAGGTGTATCCCTTCACCTACATCAAGTCAGCTGCGGAGAACCCGTGCACAGTCCCTGACACTGGCCAGCCCAGGGTTTGTTCAGGCAGGCAAGGATGAAGCTGGGGGTGGGCAGCGGCAAAGGCAGACCACCCCTCGTGCAGAAGGGGGACAGTGAGGCTGGGGACATGCCATCCCCACCACTTCATGGCAAGAGGTGTTAGCAGAGGACTCTGGCAAAGGCCCGAGAGGCACTTTCTCAGCACAGCTCCCAGGTGTGCACAGCCATCCCATGCAGCAGCCAGCTGTTTGCACACACACACACAATTATGTGATTTCAGCGCAATAAGCATTTTCGAGCCTGAAGAGAAATGAGATCTCCTGCACTGCCTTACATGTGGCATTTCATTCATCAGTTTTTCCAAACGGAAGACTTGTCATATAAACAAAATGAGTGTGTGTGTGTCATTTTACTGCTTCTAGATGCCCTGAGAGAGAAACACAGCAGAATGCACGCTATTCATCAAAGTCCTGATGGGGAGGAAGGTATTTTTGTTGCATCCCCTAAATATCTTCTGTTTCTGCTACTTTCTCTGCTCTTAGTGACAGCAAACATTGCTTGACAGAGACCAGAACATGCTCGCTGTTTTCCCATCTCCAATCTAGCCATTTTCTAAAAAAAAACAACCCCAAACACATGGGTGAGATTTTCAAGAGCACTCTCGCTGAATTCAGCCTCCCTCTGCTCACATTTGAGTCAGTGGGAACTGAGGCCAGTGCTGAACCTTTTAAAATTCTTACCATGCATTTACATTATTCTTTTACAGGTTTACTTTAAATAACAGTCGTGTATAACATATGCCTGTATATATGCGAAGCACACTTTCGCCTTTCCTGGCACTGAACTTTACAGATAATGACCCTCCAATACTTGCCTTTGTAAGCCAAGCAAATGTCTGATACCTGGGGTTTGTCTCCATTTCATGAAGAAAGGAAGTGAGGGAAAGGAACTGGGCAGAAGCCATACTGTACTGTGGAAAAGGTGATCAGGAAAGGAAACAGATGGTCTGAAGGGTATTGATGAATCTTTGGCTCATCTATAAAATGCAACATTTTTGGAAAATGCTACTTGAAATAATATGCATCAGGACTTTCAGTGAAATTATCTCATTTGACCACAGGTATCTGACACAGACATAAGTATGTTTCAGACAACATTAGTTCACTTAAGAGGAAGCTGTTAGAAGTACATCCATATTTGATAATAACTATGGAGCCAGTTTTATACATAGCAGCTGGAACAAGGCAACTTGAATTAATAATGTACATTTTGAGCTTCAGCTACAGCTCAGGGTCTTTCTGAAGAGATACCATGTTTTTAGAGCGCTGCAGTCTGTCTCACAGTAGCACATTACTTTTGAAAAACACTGTGAACCTTAGACAAACATCTCTCAAGCGGAGGTCCAGACTTGCTTGGAGCTGGACTGCTTTCTTGCTAGACAGTGTGGTCCCCTGAAAGCTCACCAGGATGGGGAATGATGCTGCTGGGCAGATGAGTTGGGGGCAGTCACTACAGGGCCTCCAGATGAGCCAGGGACTTTGGGAGCTGCCTGTATCCCAGTTGGAGGAGCCAAGAGAACATCTACATTATCAGATGTTTAAAAAAAACCTGCTCTGGTAGGAGCACAATGAATTTTTGAAACATCAAAGCTTACTGCAAACTGGGAAGTCATGGCTTCACCCAGTCCTGTCTTCAACCAGATACACAAGTTTGGTACTTCAACCAGGTACGCAGTGCCTGCCTTGAGATGGGGATTTCAGTTGTGTTCCTGAGGAGTGATTTGAGATTTCCAGACCTTCTTCTGCCGTTGGAATTAAGATATCACTCCTTAAAGTGTCAAGCTAATCACATCAATTGCAATGCACAGAACAAGTGCTGCCACGTAAGAAGTCAATAAGCCACATGCTATTGCTTTGTTGCAACATTTCAGTAGACTGGCACCATTATTCAGAAGCAGTAATGACTGTCATACCTGGCCTTAATATCATTACCAAAATACACTCTTACACACGCTGTGAAAAAATCACATCAACTCTATGTCTGCCCAGAAAATGACCCAAAGAAAGATGTACAGTTTGCAACCCCCTCAAGTTTCCTGACATACCTTATATATTTTTCGAATGTTCTCAAGTTCCTTTGACCTTCAGATGCCATATATTGATTGCTCAGTGAAGTTAAACCTGCTCCTCTCAGCATCCTACACCCGTGCTCATCTCTGGCAGAACTTCTATCATCTCTTGTCATCAGCTACACGAGCAACTCTTGAAAGTAAGCCCTCTCTGTTTTGCAGCTTATCTCTACATTAGTATTAACTGAATGCAAACATAGATAAAGGAGGGATTTTTTACAGATGCCCTATTAATAGAAGCTACTTATTCACTGAGTGCAAGCTTTCTTAAAACAAGCTCTGAAAGGATCATTTCCCCCCTCTCTGTGCTGAAGTGCTGCTAATACTGCTAATTCAGACTAGCTGATTTTACCCTTGCTCGCATCCAGCACAAGTCTCATGTACTTTTGCAAGGGGATTAAACAGGTTTAAAAAGATGTTTAAAAGGCATTCTCACAATGCTGCTCAGGGAAGGGGGAATTTTATTCATTACTTTTTTGTTTGTTTTTATGTTGGTTTTTTTGTTGTGTTTATGTGAATATTCACAGGTTTGGATCTTGTCAAGGTTGCTAGATCACCTTTGACAATTTTGTAGCGTTCAATGTTTTTGGAAAATATTACCTGGGATGATATATATCACAAAAACAGACACCCTCTCAATCTTCTTCTTTCTGTCTTAATTTAAATGCAGTTTTGACTGAGGCTGGTTTTACGTGTTATTAATTACAAATAAACATTTTGTTCCCTCCTTTGGAATTTTTTTTTGCTTTTCTTTGAAACTAGATGATTCTTTTGTTTTCTATTTATGAAAGCTTTTACAGAAAATGATTACTTCATGTATGGGTCTTCAGTGGCACATAGAGCTTCTGCAGATATTATTTTAATTAGGTTGCTTGGTTCCATTTCATTTTTAAATGGCTGTGGCAGGGACCTTGTGTTGTGATCTGCTGAATGGGAGGGAATGTCTGCTGAGGATTCTTGCCTTCTAGAAGTAGTGTATTAATGAGACATTTTCTTAATAAGAGCCTTGCGTCAAGTCCTGTAATCAGAACACGAGAGACACCCAAACCAGCAGAAACATTCATTAATTCCAGAAGCCGCCATTTCTGCATTGCATTTAAATATTATTCCGAAAGGAATTTAACCTTAGCAGTGATTTGAGGTGAGAGGATGTTTATGTATTACAGGGAGAAATACAGTTAGTCACATTTATTGTGTCATATACCAATTGGGTTTCCTATCTATAAGGCTAGTCTTTCTTTAGAAACAAAAAACCAAAACCTCTTAGATATAGGGCTGCAGTGCCTTGGAGTAAAGAAGCAATTTCGTAAAGGACTTTAAAATTGTTACCTGATTATTCTTCAGTTTGCCCTAAGCAACACTGAGAAATTAATTGGTGCCTGGATTTATACAATAGATTGAAATAATTCTAAGTTAACACCTGTGAACTCATTATTAAGTCTTTCCAAGCAGAGAAATAAGTGTGTTATTCAACACTTCTGACACAGTGTTGCAATATGATCACACTGTCTCCATCCAAACTCTCCAGTATGAGAAGCCCAAAACATTAATTAAAACAAAACCCAGTCATATACCTCATCATACTACTGTAGCTAGAAGATAAAATCCTCCAGGGAGGTTGAGAGACTGATCTACAAACTATTAATGCAAGTTCTCCTTTCTATGTTCACCAACCAACTGTATTAACAGCCCTTACGGAATTCAAAGCAAGCAAAGAACAGACAACTCAGAAAGGTATACCTGTTTTTTTGTATTGACATATTATTTGCAAAGCAAGAAGTGCATGGCAACAGAAATACATTATATTAGTGCCATAATGAGCATTGGATTAGGTTACTGTATAGAAATATTATATTTTTTAATAAGTGGTGTGTATATACAATAGGCAAAGTAAAAATTCTATTAATTTTTCCCAATATGCCATGAATGGGAGGAGAAAAATAAATTTTTATCACAAGATTTCATGAGTGTCATCTACTTGCATCTAATCCAAAACAGTCACTATAATAATTTCTTGCTTTTGTGAGCTCACAGCTTTTCAAAATATTTACCATTTGGGCTAATATGTTTCACATTTGCCTTATCTGATAAGTTGCTTCAGTTAAATCCCTTAAGCCATCTTTAAGCCATGAACAAAAGTGAGTAAATATAGTTTACTACTGTTTTCTGAACAGGGAGAAAGCCCTTGAAACACTGGTAAACATGGTGAGCATTTTTATTAGTGACAGTAAGTGCTCCTGACTTGAGGAAACTATAGTCAAAGTGGTTTAGAAGAGCACACCGAGGAATAAAGTACAGTATTTCCCAAAGTGTATGGATATCCACATACAAATATTGTGTGTCAAATGCACCCAGTAAAAAAAAAAAAAAAAAAAAAAGCTTAAAGTATGTGCAAACCCACCAGTAAAATACATTTCTCAGATCTACAGGAGAGGTGAGCAAGTCAATCAGCTGCAGAGCAAAGACTTATTTTCTGCAAACCAAGTACTCCCTGTCAGTCTCTCTTACGCTTCTCTGCAGCCATCAAGGTTCATTTGAACAATCTGATTTGTGCATGAGGCATTATAGATCAAATTTGCCAGTGGTACAGAGTCTCCTTTATTTATTCTTTACAGAATGAAATAACTACTGAAATGACCTAGAAGTTCCCCTTCTCTCACTCAAACAAAATGAATTTCTTGGGAATAATGGGCCTGATTCTCATTATCACTAAACCATGCCTCTCCTCCTTCATCTTGACAGTGAATCTCTTTACAGTGAATGTAATGGAATTTAAATTGCAATTTCTACACTAATTTTAGGGCTCCTTTATAATGGAGATAAAAAGCAAGATAAAGAGGCCTTACCATAAATAAAAATAAGGCCATATGTAGTTCATATTGATCCACCCACTTCCCACTTTTTGTTTTTTCAGCGCATCATGCTTAGGAAAATGACTTCATGGATTATTATTTTTAAAGTCTGAGCCAGGACTGTCAAAATTAGACCCTCCAGGTATGTGAGGTCTGGCGGGTCTTGGTTTTGAGACTGGGAACTCATCAACCTCTTGAGCTCCTCCCCACTCCAGCTGTGGCACTCCTTGGGCCCCACTTGTTCAGTGCAGAAAAGAAAGTCTCAGACTGTGCTAGACCCACAGAAACTGGCTCCAGTTTACGACTAACTAAAGCAACAGCAAGAGCTGCCAAATTAACCCAAAAAGCAGCAATCCCCCAAACATGAACCCTTCCAGCGTTTCCTGCTTTTTGCAAAAACCTGAAAGTTTCGTTTCACAACAGCAGTGGTGACTGGGTACAATGATGAATCAACAGATGAACACCAGGTCAACGCCTATAGATCAGCATTTACTTTCCCAATTTTCGAAAAAACTGGACCTGGCCTTCAAATGTTAATATTGTGCAGCAGCAAGTGCTGCTGGTATTTATGCTAGTCCAACACTCTGTGCACCCATTCCTCCAGCCTCATGGAAAACAAAGTACAAATACCATGAGTGAAACCGCTTTTCTCCAGGTTTTCCAGTGCTGCTGCAGGAGCTGGTACTGAAATAGCTCCACAGCACTGACATGGTCAGCAACGCTTTCCCTGGGTCTGCAGCCCAACCACCAGCAAGGACAGAAATAACCGTCTGAAGGGGAATGTGACCGATCAGCAATGTAGCAGTTGGCCTTTTTTTTTTTTTTAAGTTTTAATCACCCCTGCTACTTTATCCTGTTCTCCTTCTTTTCTCCCATCACTCCCTTAACAATACGTAAAGTGCACCGATGGATGCAATTTGTGCAGCCAAAATGCTAGGACTTGATTTACTAAATTTATTCCAGAGGACACTGCCGACTGAAATACAAGCTGGGTTTTTTTTTTTAATATGGCAATTAAACACTGGTTTTCCCCTAAAGCTTAATATAGGACTTACTGAGGTGTGACCAAAGGCATACACTTCTCTCGTGCAGCTTGTATCTCTCTTCTCTTCAACTACTGTGACTTTAGGTCTCCTCTGCCTGATGTGGCATTTAGGACTACTGGCCCCAAGAATCAATGCTCCCCCTTGGTAGGAGAAGGTAGCCACTCTGATTAAGATGGAAGACTCCAAGCACTATGACTTCTACAGCCCTTATCTCCGTATTAAAGAAAAGAGTAATTGCTCTCCACTCCATGTAACGCAAATACTGTCCTGATCTCCTGGAAAGGTGCCAGCAGGTTCCCTTGGGGCAAAGTTGGAGCCTTTGGTATTAGCTTGTTCTTTATCAAAAACACCTTTATACTGGGTTTACCGTGACGCCTTCTCAGCAAATGCTCAAGAAATTAATCACTTTTCAAGTTCTCTGTTAATTATTTATTTTCATTGTCACTTTTTCTTTAGGAAAAAATGGATGCATTAAAGAAGGGAATGTCTCATCAAATACACACAAAGCAAAATTCAAACACAGAGACTTATGAATATGGGAGAACATAGATGGGAAATAGTCAAGTAAGAGTTTAACAATGATACAGAGTTTAATTCTGCAAAATATCCAAGATTTCTGATGGGAATACTTCACAAATGAAAAACACTTTTCAATTTAAATTAAATTAAATTTCCAATTAAGTCACAGAGAGCTGTACTCCAGCAGGAAAACCTACTAAAAATCACATATTTCTTGTCCATGAATTAAACATTTAGTATAGTTCAGTCTACAGTGACCAAAGACAGGAAGGACAAAAAATACCTTCTGCCCCACCCCCCTCTTCTATTTTAAACCGTATGTTTCATAATGAAATGTTTCTGACATCAGTTTAAGCAAGACTTTCTTCATTATACAGAGTTATATCTGTAAAGTTTACTTCAGAAAACAAATCTGATAGTCAAGCTACTTGTGTCACAGAGTTTGATACGTTCATAAATATTTAAGATATTTTATGCAATATGCCCATCAAGTGACAGGCCAAAATAGCTTCTAAGACTTTACCATGAATTAAAAATGTGAAAATAATGGATTTTCTGGGTTGGTAGCTGAAGAGAAAATTGTAAGGAAAACTGTTCTCGTTTGAGCTGAATATTTTTGGTTTGTTGTTTCTTCAAAAAGGAAAGAAGGAATAGTAAATTAATTATACTGCATCAATCAAAACAATTTCTTTGATTTGAAACCATATGTTCTGATTTTATAATTTTATCCCTTGAAAAAGTAAGAAATGAAGGAAAACTCTTAAATTAGGGAAGTCTTTCACATTAAAAATTTGAAATGTTTGACTTCGAAATTTTGCAATTAATTATTTCAACATTTCTCTTTTTTATTTTCTCCAGTTAAAGCACTGCTGTTTGTCTCTACACCAACTGCTTTGGAGAATCTACTACTCACAAAAAGAAAATTAACCTAGTTCTATGAAAAATATGCAAAACTTTTTTTAAAAAACCTTGAAGCTCATGAGAAATTTACCATTGCCTTCAGTGGAGCCAGGACTTTTCCTTGTCTTTATCTACACAATAAAGATAATGTGCTTTTTCTAGAAAGGACTGAGAGCAAACCTGTTATTCTGAATTTTTATGCTACATCGATGTAGATTTTATGCATTATGCACAGATCTGTGATCTGTTATTTTTTGAACTGTAGCTCCAGGAGTCATGTAGTTGTGCACATCATCTGGGAGGAAAAAACTCATGTTATCCAAGGAAAAAAATCCCTAGAAGCATCTTATAAATATCCCTGGAAACATCCCTAGAAACATTCTATTCTAGTCTATCTTGCAGTGGCAATGGAGCTTACAAGACAGCCAATGTCCTAAGAATGAGCACATCCTACATGGAGTTGGATGCTGGAGGCGACTCCCAGGGTGTTTCTGTGTGCCACTCCATCAGGGACACTAGCCTGTTTCTTTATCCCTAAATGTCTTGTATTTGCAGGAATGTGGGGTGGTGGGGTGGAGAAGCAGGACTTCAGCAAATGTCCCATTTTTTCCTCCCTAGCCCTGGGGGACTGTTCCCAAGCTGCTATGGGGATCAGCAGGCATGGTTTCCTCCCCAGATTCCTGACAGACCACATTTCTTAACCATTCTGGTTTTGGGGTGCTGAATATAGGTCACCTTTTTCCCTTACGTTGGTTATGTACAGCCAGTAAGTTACCGGACAGCAGGAGGTGACATCTATAATATGTCTTTAAATCTTCTCTCTGCCTAAATGGGAAGACCGTATCTTCCCTATTTTCACACCAAGTCATCTAGGTGGATCAAAGATTTCGCTGCCTCAAATGCTTTACAACCCATGCATTGACCCAAAAGCAGTATCAGACCTTTGGTTTTATATGGAATATATCTGAAAACATTTGCCAACACAAAAGTAAATGCTTTTTTATGTAATAAGGAAAAGGTGTAAAAAGTTGGAACAGACGGCATCCCTGTGAAGATGCCTTTTAAGAAAATTTTGTCACTTTGAAGTGTGATTACTTGAAGTATTATGATAGTGTGATTTCACAGTGTAATTAGTATCATATGCACCTCTTCTATTAAAGTACCCTCTGTAACATATGCTGAAGTCATAAGTCATAATTCACTGTATCCCATTTTCAATTTACTATGTCAGCAAATTTCAGTGACATAATGCTACAGGAGCAACATTTCTGTATATTTATTACTGTAATCACGATACTAAAGTGTGAAGACACCTTGCTAAAACCTATAACCTCTTGTAAATGTGCTTTTTTGAGGGAAAAAAAAATCCACTAAGTGAATAACATGCAATTTACAGCTACAGGCTCAGTGAATACTGTTCAAAACTACAGTAATTATTTAGGTATGCAACATGCTTGGCACAGCAGCAATAGAAAACAGACACAGGGATTTATGTAACTAACTGTAGACATCTACACGTAAACTAACTGTTCTATGTTCCCTTACTTGTTGATGGAGAGGGTTACATGCTTTTAAGGGTTTATCTTATTCTAAATGGACATTTGGGACGGTCAGATTAATTGCAACTAAAAATAACCTATTTCTTTCAACTGACTGCGACGGGAGCTTTGAGTCACTGGTTCACATGACCATATCTATATTAGAAACATCTAATGGTAGGTCCACCCAGAAGACAAGAAATGGCCAAAACAAAAAAACAGAGAAGACACATTTTAAATGTAACTTCAGTGGAAAACCCAGACCTTCCTCACTTCTCCAGTAACTTCATTATGACTTTTGCTGCCCTCCCAACTCTCCTTCTCATGAAAAAAAGCACATGACATGGAAACATGCACATGACATAGACAAGAAGTCCAAAAAAATCTTTTTATAATCCAGTAGCAATAGCACCTGAGCTTCGTGAGAGGAGAGGAAGTACCGTTCTGAAGAAAGTCACACTTAAAGGAAAATATGGGGAACTGGAGAGATTCATCGCTGCTCAGGCTAATGGGAACAATATATGCAGCTTAAAAGGGTAAAATTGCCTATGCATGGGCATCTTGGAAAGCTCAGAAAAATAAACTAGGACTTTGTAAAATGTAAGGCACACCATTTGTTTCAGTGATGATGCCCTGTAGTCACCCACCACAAATGCGGCTGCACTTGCAGCAGACAGGCAGTGGTAACCCAAGGTGAGCCCTGCCACAGTACGCTTCACCCATCACAGGATAAAGCACTATGTTTTCTTGCCCATCTGCTATGTGTTTATACTATTCCAGTTCCTCACCAGAATCCACTGTATAATCCTCTTTCCATTTTTTTCTCTAAGTAAACAAGTACTTGAGAGCAGGATTTACTGACAACTATTCCATCCTACCCATGCCCACACACCAACTCCAAGTATGCCCATCCCCATGATATTTAAGCATATTATTCAACTAAGAAACAATGTATCAGTCAACTCATTTTATATTTACAGATTTACTACTCAGATAGCTTAACTTTGAGATATACTCCGTTTATAAGTAAGGTAAAGTTTACCTGCACCCTCTTGCTTTTTCATGATCTTGCATTTCTTTTAGTTAAATGCAAGATTTAAAGGTCAGAAGAGAAAAAGTTGAATTTCAGAAAATAAAGGGAAAGTCCTTCTCCAAAGTGAAGACTATACAATCCACGGAACTCTTTCTGTTTGTGGAAGCAAAAGCCAATTGCTTCTGTCAATAAAGAATGCCAAATTTTGCATATTCTTTTAAGGCCTAGATCTGCTCTCACCAAGCTTGCATTGGTTTCTGTGATGCAGAATAAGCATCAAAAAATTAACCAAAAAAAAGGAGCAGGGCTAGAGTTGCCTAGTTCAAAAAAAAAACCAAGGCATAAAATATTGGTGTGGAAACAATCCAGTGTGAAACAAACTATTAGTCTGTAATTGTAGGGAGACGATAAATGTTTCATTCAGTAGGCTCTTAGCACAGAAGTTTTAGTATCAATAACTTATGTCTTCTTTTTATTTTGTTTTCATTTGCACTGCAATTTTTGGCCAATTTTTCATTATGCTAGGAGGCGTTCTTAGTCGTTTTCTGTGTTGATTTGCAACAGCGTTGCCTCATTAACAAATTACTGTAAGAGATCGTGTTTTCAAAACGGAGGTTTTATCATCCTTTTATAATCTTCCCACTCCTTCTCTTTCTTCCAGTTATCAAAATATTGAGGAAACAGAGTAATAAATTCTCTGGCATTTACAAACTTCAGTAATCTACTGGGCTCATATATGGAAATGAAATAATTGAGGAAGGAAAAATAAGCTTCCAAACTGTTTATCAATACATTATATTAATGCCATCTGTCCCAAAGCTATGATGTCAGACATTTTTTTCTCTTCTTCATTAAGGCATAGTTCGTTTACTCGAACTGCTGCTTAAGATACTTGCTGGAACACTTAACAGCTCCCTCATTTGTTTGGTGGTTTTATAGGCCTCTTGTGCTGGAGCAGAGGTACAACAGCTTGCAATGCAGGAAAAGAAAAGATAAAACTACCCCGCTGTGCAGATTTAGTCAATTTTCACTGGCTCTCGCACAGAAAACAAATTGCAACCCCTCACAAAGAGTTCTCTCTCTGCACTGGCAGCCCTGACAAATGCAGACAAAAATGAGTAAATCAGGCAACTTCACATCAGGAGGAAAAAAATGGCTACTGCTCCAACAGCTGCTATCATAATTAAGAACAGATTTCATCACTAAACTCTTGCTGGTTGTGTCTGCAGCAAAACAAATACACAGATGTGGCACATTTGCATACTGAAAAATGTGCGCCATGTAACTGAAACAAATTTGCATTTTCAGCTCTTAAATATTCACTTTTTTAATATGAAACAATGGGGGTAGTTTGCATGCTAATCCTCTGTCTTTGCTCATCAAACTCATTCAGTCAGTATATGAAATATAATACAACAGCAATACCTAGTAGGCTCACATTTCAGTCATGCAATCCAATAGCAAAATTTGTTATCATGTCCAACAAAATACAATTTCGAATCACTTTCTGAACTGTCCTCTAGCACTTCTATTTGTAAATGGCGTGTTTAAAAAAGAAGATAAAAAAGGAGGAAATGTGAGAGCGACTTCTTTTAATCATGACATGCACTAAATTTATTGCTCCTTCATTTATCCACACATTTTAAAAGGTCACCTAGCAACATCCGATAGAAAAGAAATGCAACCCTTTTAAAGTAAAAAGGATATAGCATCACGCCCTGTGAAAGAGGGGGTGGGATTATAAATGCAACAGTGACTGATCCCTCACAACTGCAACATGCCCATCAGAAGTTCCAGGCAATGTCTTGAGAGCCTCTTTCATAACACAAAAAGACCCTCTGGCTTCTCTCCTCCTCACTCCAAAGATACCTCTTTCTGAGCTATGGCTATTTCATAGCTAAATAATCTAGCTGGTTTTATGCAAGCTCTCAGAACAGTATTCTGGAATTGTTTCTTGTCTGTAGATCTGTGATAATTAAAGAAAGAGAATGTGATTATCGAGGTCCATAGACTGTTTAAAGAGCAAATCTGTAGATTTGCTGATAATTTGAAGAATAGTTTCAACTTAGATATATTTTAAGCCATTCAGTCATGCCACTATGCTTTCCCTAGTGAATACATTTATTCAATTTAAAACCTTCTGCAGAATTAATTTGTTTATTTTAAGTATTGTGCAGAACTAGATTATTAAGTATGAGCACAGTTATATTTCAGAGAGATGGATGCGTGTCTGATCAAAGAAGCCTGAATGCAACTCCTACTTTAGGTACTCTAACCACATACTCGGTCCTCTTCTGGTACTCGTTTCAGAAGCTGATATGCTGTGTATTACATATGGCAGGATTTAAAATCTGCATGTTTCAGGGACATGCACCTTTACAGGGAGGGGCTGGGTCTTGAAAAGTGTTCCTGTAGATATTTGCATGCACATCTTTGCATGCTTACAGAAGACAGTCATTGCTTGAGAACCAGTTTCTAGACAGTGGACAGCTTTATAAGGCAAATAATTAATGCCACTGCATCATCAGTGCTATTTCACAGAAATATATAACTATCTGCAAATGGTAAATGTCAAGATTTTAACGGCAAACTAGTGTGCAAAGAATTCAAATGAAATCTCCACTAATAATGAGAGGGCTACACAGCCAAGAAAGCAGAGCAGTGCTGAAATGTCTGCTTTTTTCCGTGAACGGATTGCTCGTGTTTTTCAGTAAGGGCTCCAGATAATACAAGATACTGCCTTTAACCTTTAACCCAGTGTGGCAACACTGATGAGGTGATTTGTGGAGCCCCAGGATAGCAGCTGACTGCAGTCTATTGCTGTTCTATGGAAATACAGAGGGCTGGCCGTGCCCTCCACAGGCCGTGGGAGATACCCACCAGAAGGTAACAGTACCAAAAAACGGAGCCCAGGTCTCCTGAACCTAACCAGGGCTGTAACTCAGTGTCCTTTGGCACAGGACTACACTGATCCTGTACCAGCCAATCCCTTTCTTTCTTGTTTTATTTCTCTGTTCAGCAAGGGACATGAGAGGTGCTACACTGTCCAGGTAATGTTATGTCTGAAGACACCTATGATGCCAGTCCTGGTGTGGTGGGTACTAAATCTTATGTGCCGACAATCTGTCAGTTAAGTGGGCATCAGACTCGACGCACAGGTGCACAAGCAGGTGATTCTGCATCTGCAACTTTGCATGCACACAAAAAGGAGGCCAAATTAGGAGTTCTGCAATCAAGGCTGAATCTGTTCCACAAGCAAAATTCTTCAGCGTTTTAGAATGAGCCCTGTGTTTGAACCATGAAATACCTTTGCAATGAAACTTGTTGGCCTGATGTCTTGAAAAACAGTTTTCCACAACTGTGCATAACTTTATTATTCTTTTATAACAATATTTTCATCTTGAAGAATGTCTCTTAAAAGCTGGTTCTTAAAAGGAAAGGAGTACAGAAAACTTTTGATATGGTGAAGAGTCTTTCCTACTTTACTGGCAATCAACACATAACAATAAACCAGTAACTCCAGGATTTTGGGGAGTAAACAATATCAAAAGGACCTGCTATATGAATCAACTATGTTTTTGCGTTATCTCTTAGCTGTAGATGTCCAGTGCAAGTGACATGGGAGAAACAGCAAGAAGCCCATTTTTGTGCACATCTGGATTCTGTTTTGGTTATCAAGTTCTCATCCCTGTTTGTCTGGCTGATGTAGTGTATACATTTTTAAGATGAGTTTGCAGAGATTTTCAAGGGAACTCAGGGTTATGATTTCTTTTTTTTTTCATCTAATCTGTGGTCCACTTTACCATAAAGGTATTATCAGTCAACTGTTCAAGCCTTTTGCAGTTGGTCCTTTTCTTAATTGTTTTCTTTTTTAGGTGGTAAAAAAAAGATAAAGTAGCAAAAAATCAGAAAGTGTAGCAAAGACTATATAATCAGTGAATTTGCTTTCCTTTATGTATTTAAAATTATTAATTTCTTAGCAACCAGTAATCTCTGCAAAGCTATCTCCCTGCAGCACTTAAGTACAGTATTTTCCATTATAGTAGAGCAACCAGGACTCAGGAAAAAATGGTGGGTTGGTTTAAATATAAGAAATCAGATAATTGAGCTCAGCTCCAGGACAGTTGTATGAGTATTCCCTGGTGCATGTTGCATCAACAGCAGTCAGGGAATGATTTTGCTTTTGAAGGACACAAGCTTTGGGAGTTGGGATATGTACAGTCTAGATACATCATACCAATGTTGTTTGCATGAAAGTAATGAAAGCTTATTTGAAATCTAGTTTTACTCATAAACTAAAATCCTCATGCTCTTAAAAATATTAGTATCTCTAAACTGTTCACCAGTGCCAAGTTTGTTTTGCCTCTATGCAAAGAACTACAGACCAGGGTGGAGGTATGGGCTAGTCAAATTGGGACATTTTTGTCAAGCCTCATAATTTATATCCATTTTGAAATCCGAAACAAATATTTGATTGCAAGTTATTGGGTCGGAGGTAGCCTTCAGTCGCCAGGTATTGTTGCTATAATGGAAAAATGGTAGCATTAGTTTAATGTATTGTAATAGCACAGGGTAATGATCCTTAGCTCAGTAGTACTGAAATACCTTGACAACAGCAGTTGAAGTCAATGGGAGCATTGCAAGTGCATATAAAAGTGCAGTCTGCAGACCATTAGGCATAATTTCATCACATCTTTATTGGAATAAAAATTGCAGTTAAGCTTCTGCTGTTGTGTTGGCACTTTAGAAATGCTGTATCTGTACATGAACTTTACAAAGACCCTCCGTTAAACCAGAGATTAAACTACAGTTAGGGTGCATGGATGCTGGGAACTTACT
Source organism: Limnodromus scolopaceus (assembly GCA_028565335.1). NCBI lineage: Eukaryota > Metazoa > Chordata > Aves > Charadriiformes > Scolopacidae > Limnodromus > Limnodromus scolopaceus. The sequence goes on from JAOXNO010000001.1 coordinate 142,344,701, forward strand.
TTGCCCCTAATAAGAGACCAGCAAGTAAAGAGGCAAATTTCTAGCATTGGTGGTATGAGATCCATTTATACCTGTAGAGGCCTTGGTCCCTGGTATGTACAAATGCAAGATACATACATTTTGATCTAGTCTAGATACCTTTTCTATCTCAGGAGTGCCACGCTGACAGAGCAGAGACATGCACAGAAATCTGCCTCCCCTTGAACAATTCCACAGATCTATCTACTTATTAGGGGAGAAACGAGGTCTACATGCAAACAGCCCCCTTGGAAACCATGCCCCATGGTTGCTTACCCAGGTACTCCATGTTTTTGCACAAGCTTTAAAAACAGATACAGCTCTGCCAAGAAAAGGCCCAGAGTCTCCAAGCTGGTCACGAGATAAGTTTACCACAGCCTCAACTGCACAGGGAGTGCTGCCACCAGCTTGCTAACAGCAGAGGCTGCAGACACTGCTGGGAACTCCCAGCTAGGCACCGGGATGCATCCCAACTCATCTCTGAGGGTAGGCTGTGGCTGCCGCCAGACCTCCCTGCTCAGGCTTCCTCGCCGCAAAAACCAGTGTACGTGGTTGTGGGCTAATGTAGCCCCTGACCCAGCTCTTGGCCTCCAAAACCAACGCAAGCTCTGAAGCTTGTCATCCCTTTCCTGGTGTTTTATTGGACATGCTTGTTTTACTGGAAATAAAACAAGTCAGAAAAACTTTAAGTAATTTACCATTTTTCTGAAGCCTAGGGGGAAATAATGGCTGCTAATTTACTAGCTGGCTTCTGTGAGAGGCAGCAAAGAGAACACCGTCCTAAAAAGTCTTAACAAAAAAATACAGCTTCAAAGAAAAAAATCTTAACAAAATGCTTACATTACCAAAAGCCAAGAAGGCAAAGGAAATTCCTCTAGAAAATAGCCTCATGCCAATGCTAAAAGTCATGACAAGCCAGGAATAAAAGAAAATGAGGAGAATGTAAAAGGAAAAGGCTTAGCTTTGTGTGGTCTCTGGAGGATGGAAAAGATAATTGTCAACATCTTTATCATCTGGACACAGCTATTTCAACTGTGCGAAAAAGAGAGGGCCCAGTGACCCCAGACTGAAATTAGCACAAGGCCATTAGGCATGTCCCCATTACTCAGTGGAACTACTTTCCATTTTTATCTTTCAGTAACACACTTGGGATTTTTAACACCTTGTGCCTTGAATCTCAGCCAAGCGATGCCAGCAGCCAGGAGTCACCGCAGCCGGTGCGGCAACGGCACCTGTAGCACTGCCAGCCTCTGTTGACTCGCTGTAGGAAGTGAGCTGCCTTCAGTGAGCAATTACAATTTCCAAGTCTGACATTAGCTCTGGAACTATCACATGCTTTGTTCAATGGGTAAATTTTATTTAGGGGAAAGAAAAAAAACCAAAACCAAAACCCACACCACACCTCTTCCCATCTATCTTGCCAAAGTCAAAACAATTCCACCAGGAAAGGGTTGTCCAAGCGCCTGAGCAGGCTGCAGAACACTACAGCAATTCTCTTGTCCCATATACGAGGAGAAAACCAACAAAACACTATCACAGGGCTGCCAGCTCCATGCCTAGAAAGTCAAAAGTAGGCTTGATTACATAGGGAAGCACCAGTTTGTTCTCACGTTCACAATATGTCATACCAGTGGGGAAAAAAATGGCAATTAGCATGAGCTCCACACCATTTACTTTAGCGCAGCTTACTCAACACAAATGTCTTCATTTATTTCCTCCCCCCGTAAGGCCTCTGGCTCACACTGGTGGTTCCTCTCCTGTCTTATTCTGCACAGCTGCTGTATTTCTTTCCACCCATGTCACACATGCGCCCGAGCCATCCAGCCGGATTACTTCAAGGTTCTGCGCTTCTCTGGGATGGAAGTGTCCTTTCAGCTCCAAAGAGTGTCCTTCATTATCATTAAAGGAAATGCAGCGAGTCCTAACTATCTTCTGCCCCTTTGGAGTCCTTTTGTTGGTCCGTCTTCTCCAGCAAGTGGAGTACCAGACAAATGTCTCCCATATCAGCTGGGCTGCGCTTTCAGCTTCACCTTCTCCATCCTCTCCACCTTGTCTCACTCTCCCTCCCAAGTGTGGTCTTTGCTCACTCTATTAAGATTTCCTCCTCCTGAACACAATCAATGTTTTTCCCATTTGGATACTTCTCTCAGCATTGTCCCTATCTCCTTTCTCCAGGTGCGATAGGTTAATTTAGTTTCCAGGTTCCTGTTAACCTTTCCTGTGCCTTGCCAGGGCTGATAGGCTCTATCACAGGATACCTCTCGCTGTGTGCTTGTACAGCACCTTGCATAATGAATCCTGACCTCAAGCTTTTCACAAACATTATCAGGAATTTGAGCTTCTTGTCAAACCCAACAGAAAACTGTCCCACTGTGCGTCTGCTGAAGAATCTGTGGGAAAGGAAGAATACGCAGCGCTGACCTGTCCTCACGGCTCTTGGCACCATCCTGCATTTAACCCTCAGTTGCAGTCATGCACCTCAAAAGCCTACCTGAATCAAGACAGCCTAATTTTTAATCTGAGCATATCACGGTTTAATCAATAATTTTTTGTGTATGCCTACTACTTGTTACTTAATCTGTGAAATACAGTTCAGGGAGTGGGGGGTGGGGAAATCCAGCCTATAAAACCTGTTGGTGTAAAGATAAGCACTTTATTTAATATCCAATTAAATGTGGTCACCGGAGAAATCACAGCTTATGCAACTTTATCAGAAAAAGATTAATCTATTTCAGGCTTAACCCAAAATGTCATAAAAGAACTCATGAATTTAGATAGGAATCCACTTATTATCCAAAGACATTTTCCTATTGAGTAAGAACAGCCTAAATTGCTGCCTATATTTATACTTGGTTCAATCAAATTTCTGTACTCAGTAGCTGTCATTGATTTTTAGGACAATTATCAAACAAAAATGATGAACAAACTGAAGGAACATTATAGAGTCTTTTTCAACTCCACAGTAATCATTAGAAAATGCACAGCCTGCTCATTGATAACAGTTTAACAGCTCACAGGGTGACATCATCACATTTAAAAGATAGTCACACCCGGAAGGCAGAAGATTTTTTTTTAATAGCATTACAATTTGCCATTTTAAAGTTAATTGTATTTTGCTTGGTGTTTCAAACCACACAGGCTGCACTGAAGTTCTTTTGTTCATATTATGTGATCATGCCCAAAACCATGATTTTAAAATAAGGAGGCAAATAAGTTGAATTTATTTATTTAAATTAAGCAGACTTTCTTGCCTGTCTAGAACCTGATATTCCTCAGTTCATTAGCTGAATTTCCCACAGGGCCTGCAAAGGCACATTTCATTTCTATACTGTTTGATTTGTCTAGTTGATTTATTTTAGAAAAGTATTCTATATTAAAATTATTGTATAATAACTATTTGGTTTCATCTTTCCACATTAATTATTATCCTTAGTAGGACACACATTTTGCAGATAGTACAGAAAACTTGTTTTAAAAGAAAAGGGTATAGGTGTATCGGTAGAAGTAGCAGAGCAGCTGTTAGCTGCTGGGGTGCAACACTTTTGATTTCTGTCTGCGGGGTCAACCTAAGGCAAAGGGTACAAGTGCAATGGCTAAAAATCAGTATTAAGCACTGCTGTTTAATGGCCTACTTAAAATGAGTTCAGTGATCTTGCCCCATTCCACTGAGTGTAAAAATACCTATCTGTAGTCAGCATATAAAAAAAAATCTAAAAAAGCTACAAGAGTATGTAACTCACACCTGATTACACGCACATTTGCTGAATTCTATCTCTCCCTCTACGCTGAAAATTCTTTTGTGGTGTTTTACACAAACACAGAGCTCATTTGCAAAGTTTGGCATGGATGTCAATTTAGTACAAATTGCGAAAAAAATATGGAGAGTCATTTACTTGGACAGCATCTTCCTGTCACTGAATGGCAAACCTAACCTTCACAGAAGAGGTAGTGAATGTCCATTAGTTAGACCAGCCCACGCTCTGAACACACAAAAATTCAGTCTAGGGAAAAGAGCGGCTTTACTTTGAGAGCCAAGCCCATAGCCAAGAGAAGATGGGAGCGGGAAATGCCATCCAGTCCATTTCAAGAGAAGTAAATTAGGGGCTATTCGGGGCTATTTTAGCACAGAGGAAAACCCAGCCTTGGCACTGCATCCAGGCTCTGAGGAGCCAAGAAGGTGGGAGTTGCTCCCGTGCCGGTACACTGCTGAGCCCACTGGCTCCCTGTGGCCAGCAGCAGATCCCGGAGGTGGCAGACCCCCCATCCCAGCCCCTGCACAGCCTGCAGGGAACTGCCAGCCCTCGGTACCTGAGCTCACTGAGCTACAAAGGCTGCGCTCAGTGGAGCTTTGCCATGAAGTGGCAGCAGCAGGATTCGCTCCTCTGTGAACCTTCAAAGATTTGTGGCAGGTACTTTTTAGTTGAACTTCCTCTGTGTCAGCTCTTCATCCCGTGCTCTTTATATAGCAGCAATTAGCATATCTGAGAAATCCCCATTCGGCGTGTTTTATGGTCTCCTCTCTGTGTATTGAGATAGTTCTGTAAGTTATGTGCAGGGATATGCCATAATTCCTAATGTACAACTGTCAGGAAATCACTCACACAGATTTATTCACTGAAGAGTTGGTGAGGAAACTTATTCTGAACAGGGAGCTAGAAATTTTAATTACAAGAGAGAAAAAATGACTCCGGCACCTCAGACCGGTCAAGAAGCTCCTTTGATGCTCTAAAGATATGTCCTGAAGCTAATAGATTAACACAGTATAGCACTTCTGAATTCAAACGCCACTTTCTGCCACCAATTGTTATTCTGTATTACTATTGCTGACTTTGTCTTCAAAGTAATAATGATGTCAGAAAACAACCACAAGTAATACATCTCCATTTCTGGAACAAAACAAAGACTGAAGAAAAAAGACCGTCTTCTCTCAAGCAATATCTTCTTGACCAAAGGAAGTTCATACAATGTAGAAAAGAAATATTCATCCCTGTCAGACCCTGATTTCACTACCACTGAATGCAATGGCAAAACTCCTATTAATTTCTAGTGGAGCATGTGCAGCAAATAACTCAGATGGAAGTGGTAAACCATAAGTGACATAATCACTCAGGAACTGTCTCTGCCACAAGTGACCTAAATGGTAGGAAGAAATACAGCAAGGAACATTAATTCAGAGTTCAGCAAGAAGCCTTTACTTATGCTTCTGTGTAACTTCCAGGTCCAGCGCAAAGGTTATGGAAGAGTTTCATGTGCCGCTCTGCCTCATGGCGAGTTGTACCACAAATATCCGAGCACAGAATTGAGACCTCAGTCTCTTCAATTCTTCTCTCTGTTTTGACACCGGTCCAACCTTGCTGTGCTTGCTCTGGGCCTGCGGGCAGTTGCAGGCGTCCCCAGCCTTGGTCTGGGGACAGGGTAAGGTATGCCATCCTGTCCTCTGCCCCAGCCTCCCTCATCATTTTCTAGCTGGTTCCTCAGCACAGACCACTGGCAAACAGGGCCAAGGGGAGCATGCCTGGTCTGTGGCATAGCTGCTGGCTATGCTATTGAGAAAGGTGTTCCCATCTGACTGCACCTCGGCTAACTCCTCTGTAACCAGATTTAATACGTTCTTTTCGGAGTTGTCATTAATGCTTACGAAGGGCTTTGAAACTCCTGAATGGAAGAGATTACAGCAGTAAAAGATGCAGTGTTTTTGGTTTATTGACAAGAATGCAACCGACTATTATCAGAGGCTATAAACTCTCTGAGTGGGGAAAAGGAAGAACAAAAAAAAAAAAAAGACCTGGTCTGTTCCAGAAAACTCCAGCTCTGTGTAAAAGGCTGTTCACAGACATTCAGCATGTCCTATGTGAGCATGAGGTTTTACCTCTTCCACCTGCCACCGACGCTACATTTATATCTCAGCCCAGCTTTGTGCATATTGCCATACCGCTTCTGTGGGGATGAGTACTGCATTTTCCTTCTGAGACTGTGTTATCACATCTGTGAAGAAGCTGATGGTCCTTCTCATCCTCATGGGAGAGGAAAAGCTTCTTTAGAAATAACTTTAGAAATAATTTAGAAATAATTGTGCAGCTAGATTCTTTGTCAGGAGTGTCCTCTAGACATAGGTCCATTCCTATACAGGAGCAGGAACTGCACAGGAAGGAAAGCTCCCCAGAAGAACAAACACACTGCAGCAAACCCCCAAAGTTTTGGGGCCTGTTCAGCCATCTCTAAGCTACTGAAAGATCTTGCATGCAGACTTTATCATAGATTACAACTGCGGCTTACGGTATTTTTCAAACTGCCCATCTCACATTGCACCTGATGCTCCCATGAGGACAAAAATTTAGACCGTGACTAACCCCGCCTTTTTGGTGGCTTTCTCAAAGCATTATTTCATTCTTTTCTCTTTGGGCGCCCATCTCATTCTTATGTCCTCTCTATCTCTGTATGTTTAACTTTTCCTGCATGCTAAAAATTTGTGATTTGGTGCAAGAAAGCCATTCATTATCTGTTTACAGTATTTTTGAAACTGCCCGACTCACATTGCACTTAATCCTCCATCCCATGCCTTTATTCTAGACTGCATACCTCCGCTCTAGACCGGTACTTCCATGAAATCAGAAACCAATCAGCTAACGTGCTTTCTTGTATCAGTTGTCCCTGAGATTGTATTTAAAATCAGAGAAGGCCTCTTAGAAAATATTGCATAACTGCCAAATCATGGCCATTCTGTATATACTTCGTGTTAATACCGTTTTTCACCACGTTTGTAATCAATAATCTCACAGCTGTCTTCCCCTTTTCTACTTCAGGTTCTAGAAGTTGTAGCAGTCACATAAAGCTGTACCTGCCTCTGCATCTGAATGCAATTGTGCAACTAGCTTCACATAAATGAAAAAATTGATTAACAATACATTATACTACTGGTTTTTAAATAGCAATAATCTCTAGCATGTGCAAGAAAAAAAAAAAACCATCTTCAATATCTCATTACAAAATAGTTACAAAGCAGAGAGTGTTTGAAATCCCATCTCTCCTTAAACATGTGTTAGTGATACAAGTTAACAAGAAATACTCTTGGTTTTCCTCTCTTTCTAGCTACACAAGCTTCCCTTACAGCCATTTGCAACAAATGCAAAGGAATATGAATAGCAATTTTTGGTTCTGAGAGAAAATGCTGGATCTCAATATTCCTGACCCTGTGGCTCACTGGCCTGAATGCTTTTTGTGTATTTATCTTCTGAATGAAATGTGGTGTAAAGCCACCTCACACCGAGCCTCCATCACTCAGAGAAACATGCTGGTGGGGAGGGAAGAGAGTGGGACCTGTATGAGAGAATTTAGGAAAGGAAATGCTTATCCTAAACCGTACAAGAAGCAACCTCAGCCTTCCTGGCATGCTGGTTTTAACTCATGAAGTAAAAAAGATACCATATTTCCGAACATGCGATTGTTATATATAAAATACAACTAAGAGATTTGGAACTACATGAATATGTAATGTACACATTTTTTTACAGATGCATTTTTCTCCAGACAGGCCGGTGCCTGCTTTAATTTGGAAGCTATCCATTTTCATACAAAGTTAACCAAGAGTGACAGGAAATCAGACGCCTACGTTATTTATCTTTTCTGAACTTAAAAAAAAAAAAAAAAGCCTTCTGTTAATTACTTTTCTAGGAAGCTATTTTGTGATACCACAGGGATAGATCTTCCATATTCAGAAGTGCTACGGAAATGACAACTTTACGACGTGCTGGGTGAATAAAGTATGTTACATGCAGATATTTAAGGGTATATTTGTCTTCATTTACTGTAAGTGAATATGTGACCAACAAGAAAGAATTTAACAGCTTCTGGCCTGGCTGGATGCATTTACAACAATTACTGGAGGTCTGACCTCTTTAACCTTACACATCAAGTGGCACATATACATTATTTATTTAGCTGGAATTAACAGTGATCTGTGAAGCTCACTTTATTTTCCTTTGGTTCTCTTGCTCATCAGTCATAACTGACCCCCGTGAGTATGTTCAGCGGTGACAGTTTCACATCACTCTGATTCATGAAAGACTGGGCAAACTACAGAACAAAGCAGCAAAATATTTTTCATGGATATTTAAAAAAAAACAAAACAAAGCAAAATAAAAAAAAATCCTAAACCACTTTTACATCCTACATGATCCCTTGTAGATTGCTGTGAAGACAAAGAGTAGACAGAAATGCTCTACCTTAGTATAATTATTGGAAAGGAGAATGTGAGTTGGCATTAATAACTGCTCTGCAGGCGCAATGAGGTCTTGGACTCCACACCTGACTGCACACTGATACAACGCTCTAGTGTTGTGCAATGTAAGGTCTGAGAAGCAGACTGTGTCTAAGTATTTCACTGGTAATCACAAATCCACAGCAAGCCCACCCTTGCTCTCTGTCTGTACCCTAACCCTTTCTAAGCACCTCTTTGTTTCAGGAGCCACGAAGCAGATGGAGAGGAGATGCTCAGCCGAAACCTCGCACTGAGGACAGCTTCTCATGCTTGCGGGAGAGCTGTGCCACAGCGCCCATCCAGAGAAGGACCGCTTTCTCCAACTGCTGAATACCCTTCCAGGCCTGGGAGCAATCCACGTTAATGGGGCCAAAGATGGAAAAGTGATAGCTATGCCATGTACCTTCTGAGGCACATTTCACAAAGGAGGTCTATTAGACTACTTTGTTTCTGGTAGGGAGGGTTTTTATTACATCCAGTTATCATCATCATAAGCACTACAACGGATTCCAAAAAATCAGACAAAACATGCAATTAAAAACTTTTTTTTGTAGTTCTATAAACCTTATTTCCTTCATCAATAACTTCAGTGCTTACCAAAAGGAACTAAAGAAGTAGTTATACAGGGTTGTGGACACTTTTATGCCTCCACTTTTATATGAACTCCAGAGCTGATTCATAAACCAAACCATCCACTCTGGGGAAAAAAAAAAGGCAAGAGGAATACACTTTTCTCACAATGAACCATATTCTTCCATCCATTAAGCTCTCTTTATCCCCAAAGTGGATACTTTTCCAACTTTTCAAAAGATGGAAAGACTAGTTTTATCAAAGGGAGGATCTGGCTTATGAGAGACCCCAATGAACTGTTCAAAATATTTTTTCAATAATTAGACAAAAACAACCTCAGGGAAAACTTGCAACATGGCAGGTGCATACATTAAGGAATTCCCTTGACAATCATAACTTTACATCCAGTTTCAAGAGATTTTTCTCTGATGATAGTCATCCTACCAGTGAAAAACAAACAGGAACAACAAATGACTCACCATGGCAACAAATGCATAGCACATACCATATGGCAATCAGTCCATACAGAAAAATTTATGGTCTATGTAAATAGGTTTTTTTTATTTTCAAAAACCTATAGATAAGTTTAGCCAGTGCTTTCCCAGAAAAAAAGATTTTGATATTTAATTCAAAAGCGAAAAAACCTTGTTTTTCTGAGGGTAGAAACAATAAAACTAGGGAGGCTCTAAAAGTCAAGTAAAGGCGTCTAAACAGTATTTTCCTTCTACAAGAGCTGCCATGCAAGAGTAACCAGAGAGATGAGGCCCACTGTGTTCAATGAATCTGCCCGCACACACAGTCACTGTGTGCCTCCGAGACTGCAGAACGCGAGAAAAGCGGAGGCTTGTGTCACGATTTGAAAACTATACTGAAAATCCGTCTTTGCGCATTGTGGTCTCTGCTGTGTTTGTTAAGAGCATTTCAAACACTTCCCTGTCTATTTAATACACTCTTTCTTTGCAGTCCTAGTCTGCTGAACTCCCATACATAAAAACAGGCCATAATGCACAGCCCTCCCACAGACACACTCGAAGGTCCTGAATAATCCACGACTAGCAGGGATCTTTGCACCACACTGCTCTTGTTGTCCAGTTCTTCCTGTTTAACGTGGGAAAACATCCTTTATTTGTGAGGAAGGTCAGTGGTACCATTACAGGGATGAATTGAGCTGTGTCTTCTTGTAAATGCAGCTTGCTAACTTGTTCCCATGAACATCTGGGAAAGAAAACATCTACAACTGGCTCATACTTACAGTACTTACAGTACTCGAGTGCTGTGATGATTGCTAACTGGCTTCTCAAGCACTGCAATTCTTCAATAAAGTTGATAAGTGGCAGAGGAGAAACAACACACTTAATTCTACGCTTATGTCTCCAGACTCTTTGGGCACATCCTAGAACGGTGCCGGATGAAGTCTGGACCTTTTCGCTAATGCATTCAATCTCTCCCTCCCTTTCTATCTAAAAGCATCTTCCACTGCTCTTCTATTCTCATTTCTGCCTTTCTGGGACAAAATTGAACACCCTGGGAAGCAGAGAAGAAAAACTCAGATTCAACACTTAGTCCTGCAACAGTTCAATAGGCTCTGTCACAGCAAGGGGAAAGTGGTGTGGTGCCTCTGAGGAGAAGTTTACTCAGATCTCCTCTATACCCTTTTCCTTCCTCGTGAGATGTTGTCTCCCCTCTATTTGCTGTAGATCCAGATATGCAGAATTTCCAGGGGAAGCATGTACTAATTATGACCACCTTCCCAATGTATTCTACACTTGAGCTTCTGTTGTCAAATGAGATGTAGCTGCACCCGTTTTTTAACACATGAAATTCCACTTCAATTTTAAACTGGAATGGAACTACTTATTATACATGCTATGCACCAAGGCTCTCCTTAAGAGAGTTTGGGTTTGAACGAATTCCTGACAGTAAGCCCATGTTTGGGAGGGTTTTTTCAGAGCTGGGGGGAAGAAGGGGAGGAAAGAGTTGTGGGGTTTTTTTGCTTTCCATTAAGATATCGGGATAGAACTGATAGGCAAAAACAAGATTGCAGATTTAAAGAATACTTGCTAGCGCATGTGTCAGATGCTGATAGCTATATATAGCCACTTGAATGAGGATGACTGGAGAGAGTATCTTATTCAGGCAAATAGTAGTTTGCCTAAGTAAGATCAGGGCAAAAATGGGAAAAAAATGGAAAAAAAAAAATCAACATTTAATCTATTGTATATTACTTCTGCTGCAGAAGAAGTTGTGTAAGTACTCCATGAAGTGGAATAAGAACATGTCCTCATGATGACCCTATCTACATTTCACATAAATGTGTTCCAAAATTTAACAGAACCAAATCTATCCTTTTTACCATTAGACTGCTAGTCATTCTTGAATACAACTTCGATTTCCTTGCTCCATAACCCTTAGAGAAGTAAGTAAGGACAATAGATAAGGTTTCTTCAATGTAATAAAAAAGCAGCATGCAGTATATAAGATGAAATTCCACAACAGAACTCAGATGTAAATAACATGATTTGCCATCTTAGGTTTTTCTTATTGTCTCACTCAACAAGATTTTAGAAAAGAGAGGCACTTCATTTTCCTTCCTCTTTCCTTCTATCCCTGGTACCAAATTTCTCTTCCCTTCTATCCAATACAGTGGGATTTTACCTGCAGTAATATAATTTTTAAGTAGTTCAAAATGTGAAATAGCAGTACTCGAGATGACGAGCTATCATTTCCACATAAATGGAGCTGTATGATAATTTTGGAAGGACCAGGAGGTTGGGTATGGATTCTAATTAACACTGATGAACCTGGCTCCTAAAGATTAAATTCCCAAATGAGTAACTGCTACCTTTCTACACACAGGTCTATCCAAGTTATTCTCATTAAAACAATTAAAAAAAAATTGCAAGCTTCAGTCTGTGTCAAGATACTGAAGGCTTTCCAAAACTGATTAAAAATAGTAAATGAGGTATTGAACTACATTAAACATCAACCCTTTTCACGTATTGAAAACTAATGGTCTATAATTTGTATTCAAGTGATTTTATTTCCAGAGAATAATAATTGTACTGCAGCCAACTTTGTGCCCTGTTTCTCTGAAAACCTCAAGGGATGTACAGAATAGGATTTTGTATCCTGCTGAAGACACATGCTTTGCATGACATTGCTTCTTATTTTTCAGTTCTTAAAGGGAGGCTTAACTTTGTTTCATCACGTGCTGCTTTTTCTACTGATGGTTCCTTCAAACTGGTAAGCACAAATGAAAGTGCATAGGTACTACATGCACTGATAGACTTGGGAAAGTACTATAAGCTAAATGCAAGTGCATGGAAACAGAGGACTCAACTTGAATCCATTAGTAAGTGGACTTGAAAATCAGGAGATTTATAAAAATATATTCTTGTTTCCTGGTTTTCTCTGTGGAACTTGAAGTTGCCTATAGTCACGTGAAATTCAAAATAAAACTGAAACGTCACACAAAAGTACTCATCACTTTGTGTGCCCCAACCCTGCAGGAGTTGGGGAAATGGTAATTTCTCACCAGACACTTCTCTGCTTGGTGAGACTAGGCAGCTTCTCCCCTGCCCCCGGCCCCCAATTTTTCCTCCTTTGAGTCTCATGTTTTATCTCACATCTACACCCTACATCCACATCTTGCTTCCCTTCTCTGCATCTTTTTCCCTTACAGCCTCATGCAGTTCAGTGTTCAGTTCAGCTAAGCAGCTGTAGAACTTGCCGAGGCCAAGTCGAAAAATAAGGCTTCAGACCACAGTATTACTATGAATACATTTTAAGAGCTGAAAAAAAAATGCATCATGACAAAATTGGGCCTGCAGACAGAAAGTAAAGGCTATAAAAGTGGCCCAAAATGTGACGATCAGTGGCACAAAGACCTGCTGGAGGCCAGCCACTAATGGTGTACTCACACAGCAAATGCTGGGGCCAATACTGTTTAATATCTTCATTAAAAATGGGGATGATGGGACAGAGTGCTCCCCCAGCACATTTGGTGATGATACAAAACTGGGAGGAGTGGCTGATAGCCCAGAGGGTCATGCTGCCACCCAGAAGGACCTTGACAAGCTGGAGAAATGGGCTTCAAGAAGTTCAACAAGAGGAAATGTGAACTCCTGAATAGAGGGAGAAATAACTTCAGCACCAGTACAGGGTGGGAGCTGACTGGCTAGACATGGGGGTCCTGGTGGACAACAAGCTGACCACAAGCCAGCAACACCTCACAGGGCTTCCTACAGTAACCCCCAGAGCACAGTAATGGCCTTACCTAGCCCGTCTCAGCCACACGCTTTTTATTTTAGCAGATGTAAAGCTTCACTCCACCACCTGCACTCCAGATACTTTGTCCCCAGGCTCTCTGCCCCTCTCCTGCCTCCTGTATTCTCCTGACTGCTCTTAGGAGCTTTCTGCCACTCATTTCTGTTTCCATATAGCATCCTAGACACTGTCATGGCCTACTTGTCAGCCTGCTTTCCCTCACAGTCATCCTATATGGCATCTCTACTCTTCTCATAGCCACTAGGGATACAGATTCTTTCCTGGCCATCGCCTTTAACCCCACCCTGAACAACAGAGGCCTCCTTTTGCCTGCAAATGTTCCCAGGAACATGACAGCTTTTGTGCTCAGAGAAGCTAAAACTTCTGTCCCTAACAGGGGACAGTGAACACTTGATGCAAAGGAGAAGTTTTATGAGTTTGAAAGCAGAAATTTTAAAAACGCATGGAAATTCTTTCAAAACTGTACTAGGAGACGTATGATACAAGTAACAAGAATGGAAAAACATTTTGAAATAAAAAGAAGTATGATTGAAAATTAAAGGGAGGGCGGATTAGGCAACACTGACTGAAAAAACTTTCAGTCTTGGTCAATATCTCTCCCTGTAGCAATACCAGTGGGTAACCAATTTCATCTTGTGCCACTTGGGATGGAAAACGTCAGAACAAAGGAAATGTCAGGATAAAGGAAAAAAAGATGGGCATTTCTATCACCAGGACTCTCAGCCCTCCAACATAAAAATCTAAATATTGTCTTTAATTAGCTGCAGTTTCCAACACCTACAGGATCTAGTATTTTTCTTCTGAGTAATATGTACATCTTTTTTTAGAATAGCAGAGCTCTTTTTTAACCTACCAGACAATGTTTTTTAGTCCACCTCCTTCAACTTCAGTTAAATGTTTATATTATGTTATCAAATACTGTTTCATTAATACTGCATCACATAAAATCTGTGTGGAGTTAGTGAACACTTCAGTAGCTACCCTCCAGTCTGCTCTCCCCTACCATAGCCTACATTGCCACCAGTATCTAAGCAAGTTAGTGCAAAGCAATCTCAAGTACATCTACATGTCTATAAACTGCAGTATAAATTTACCCTTATGCATCAGCATGGATTACATACAACAAATGAGAGCTTTCTTTCCTGAGGTAGGTGAATTTGGAATGCAAATGGTACATCTTGAATTTCAGACAAACAAATGATTGCCTATCAAAACGCCTTTCCAAACTAGTCCTTAGAGTATTGCATACATGTTAAGGGGGAAAATTTGAAAGATCTAGACAATTGCCACTGGCATCTTTAATTCTAACAACACTTCCCACTTGCAGATAGAAGCACAAGTCTGAAAGAGGTAATAATAGCTAAATGGATATTAGTATCTGCCATTACCTGATCTATGTGCGCAATTACAGCAGTTTGTGAATGCTAAATTTGCTTATCAAATCTGGCTTAAGAGCCTAAAACAACCGACCCCTCTTCAGAACAACACATCACCTACGTGTTGTTTGGAACTGATGGAACTTTAACTTAGAGAAAAACCACATGGGTATAATGCCTAAAAAAGCTGAGAGAAGTAATTGCTTCCAGAGAGATTTCTTTCCCAAACCAAACCAAAGAGGGAATACAACAGTAAACTCCATTTCTGAAAAACAGGCATTAAGAGGCCAGAGAACTCTACCAAAAATTAGATTTTTCCTCTCCTTTAACCATGCCAGAAACAAAAATGTTAAGACTAAAAACATCTCAAGACACACCACGACCGTCAAATAAGAGTAAACAATCATTGTCTCTGCTCTGAGAAAGTCATGGTGATTCAGCCAAATAAAGTTGCTTAGTTCTACAAATACTATAAATTGTTTATAAATTGGGAGCTCTACCAATTTGCATGAAAGGATGATGTGAGCATTTTTGTATTGGCATACAGGCTTCTGAATGCACCCCAGGAAAAAAAAATCACCGAAATTCTGCCCAAACCAACCATTTCCTCCTCGTCCAAAAAGATCAAACAGAAAATCACAGACTGTATAAATGATAAAGCAAGGTATCCTACTGGCAAAGAAGGAATGTGAAATAAATGAACATAAAATAAGTCCAAGCAGAAATCTTTCATTTCTACTGCTGATAACAGACATGTTGTCTAGAAGCATTTTCAGACATGTTCTCATACTTGTAGCATGGTTGGGTTTCTACAGATGGTGATTCTTTAGGAAGCAAATCTTAACCTTCTCAGAAATTGGTTTAAAACAGAAACAGACACTGTGAACTAAAAGAAGAGTCTCATTGCTGTATTCTCATCTATTCCACAAATTTCATACTGTTCAAGTAATTTATTTAGATTGCAAAGCTGCTTTGACACCATTGCGGATGGCAGAACTACTTCTGACCACAAGCACTTAATTTAATCATTGCCAAAGAGAAAAAAGTCAACAAAATAGGAACAGTAAGAAATAATACATCTGCCTAAGAAAGAAAAAATTAAAAACATCCAGACTTTACATGTGGACACTCAGGAAAAAAGTCAGTGTAATAATATCTAGTGCTATAAAATGTGCCATCATAGGAAGTGTTATGGTCCTGGAGACTGAGCATTTCACTGTTGAGATATCTTTATGTTACTGTGAGGCTACTATTTGCAATATAGTATGTCAACATTAAAAAAAAAAATCAACGTGCAAACTAATATGATAAAAATGTGTAAAGAGACATGCAATTTGCAGTTCTAAGGCATCATCCATCCATCCATCCAAGGGGGTATGTCATAAAAAGCATAAAAACACTTACCTCTTCTTGCTTAGGAATGCTGAACTTGGCTATCTTTGACTTGGTCCTGGCCGAATCAGGCTTGTTTGAAGGCACTCCCCTATACGACTTGGTTGTCTCTGCTGGTAGCTTCAGCTTTGGAGACTCATCAGGAGCCTGGTCTTGACCATCCATTGGCCTTACATAAGCTGTTGGTTTCTGCTGAACCAGACTGGGCTTCGAAGCAAGAGAGGGTGGGAAGTTTTGGACACAGTGCCCGCCACCATGCTTTGCTGGCCTCTCTTGCACTTGAGCTCCTCCTTCTGAGCTACAATTGAGCTTTGCTGGCTGCTGCACTCTGTTGACATTGTTTCCTAGCGTGGCCCTCAGTGAGCTTTGCTGGGCAGTGTTGGCGGAGGAGGAGGAGGAAGAGGTGGGACTCGATGCATAGCGTTTTAGTTTCTCCAGACTGGATTTTTGGTTTGCCAGTTTGAAGTCACCCTTGTGTGACTCCAGTGACCGGTGCCCGTGCTTGCTTGCTCTCTGCTGGCCATCTGAAGAGGCAGTGTGCCCGGTCTTCTGCCAACCCATCGCGGCGCTTTTGCTCTGCTGGGCAGATAGGGCTGCTGGTGTGGAAGAAGTAGTGCTGGAAATGGAAGGAGGAGGCGCCGGTCTTGAGTCTGCTACAAGATGTTCATCGGGCTTGGGGAGAGACGTCTGGGGAACCCCAGGTTTTGGAACCCCAACAAGGTGGCTCTGGTTTGATCGGTCAGTTAACAAGTCTTTCATTTCATCATAGTTGCCCAGCGTATTCTGGATGCGATTCGAGAGCTCATCCCCCTTGTTAGTCTGCAAAACAAAAATCCAAGTGTTCTACAACAGTCAGAGTAAGAAAACCAAAATTCCCTGCATGCTTCTGCTGAAATCCTTACTGAAGTAGCACTGCCTTATTCAGCAGCGGTGTTGAGGGATGAAATCGAAAATCCTTATTGTCTCTGAAGACACTTGTCAACATCTTAAATCTACCCTGAACTGGAAAAGCTATAAAGGGCCTTAGAGTATATAAAAAAAGAAATCTATCACTGGTATCATGCTGTAGTTAAAGTATATTACCTGGAAACTGGAAAATTTATTATTGCGACTACACAGAATGGTTTGGATTAAATCTGACCATGATAAAACTTTTCCTATAGCCCAGTGCAAGCTCTCCTTCAACCATGAATGAAAACACTGCATTCCCAACTTCCTTCTCTGCCTGCCTAAGTTTTCACATGGCATCTGGGAAGACACACAACATCCAGCTTAATCACTGAATGAACTCACCAGTCTTAGCCAACCAAATACCCTGAGGTGATTTGAAGATAGCTCACGAGACAATGGGAAAACTACAGATGATTATGCCCCTTCTTCGAAAATAAACTGACAGGATGCTCACTCCAGGGCACTCTCGCTTTAAAAAAAAAAAAAAGGAGGCGAACAGAACCCCTCAAATTATTCACATTGCTCAGAGCTTGCTGTGTGCAGCAGGGGGAACACAACCACCCTCCCTCCCCTTTAAGATTAATCATTGCCTTTAAAATCATCCATTTACTTCCTGACTGAAAAGGCAGAAGGTCCATAAAGAAATAAAACAAGCAAATAGAACATACTGGAAAAGATTGAAAACTCTTGCTTTAAAAAGCCACTGTAAGCAAAAGGATTAGCATTTATGCAGCAGAGATTTTTCTTGAACCCTGCGAAGATTCAGGCGTGTGATGTTCTTTGCTTTATGTTTTCAGAGGAAGACAGTAATGAGCAAGTGGTGTTCTCCTTTCTCTCTTCCAGACATGGGGTCTGGATGGGAAAACTCCTATTGGCTTCAG
This sequence comes from Limnodromus scolopaceus, assembly GCA_028565335.1. Taxonomy (NCBI): domain Eukaryota; kingdom Metazoa; phylum Chordata; class Aves; order Charadriiformes; family Scolopacidae; genus Limnodromus; species Limnodromus scolopaceus. The sequence continues at coordinate 142,362,433 of JAOXNO010000001.1, forward strand.
AAGGCCAAGCCTTCATCTCAAGACTCTCTGTTTTAGAGGAAAACAGAAAGAAGGAGAAAGGAGTAAATGGAGTGAAGAAGACCCCCCCAAAGTTATATAAAAAATACAAAAGATGTTGCAGCAACACCAGTTACTCTGGAAAATTAGGGGTATTTATATTTTTAACTCTTCAAATAATATTGAGTCACTCAAACAAAAATAGTTCAAAATCTTCTTTTAAGGGTTTCCTATTAAAAAACCTGATTCCAAGCAAAAACGCCTTGAAAATGAGTGCAGTGATTGCCACATGGTAACTTTCAGAGGGCCACAGTGGTAGCATTCCTAAGTCAGACACGAGAAGCAGTCCTGTCTTGCTTGAAAGTTGTCCCCCCAGATTTCAAGTAGACTACCTTGTAACTATGTAAAATACATTAAACCTAGCTTTTTGATATTCATTTGTTAAATGTTAACAAAGTTGAATATATATCAATAATATATATTGAAGGGAAGTGGGAAGGGAAAAAATCATATGTGTTGCATCTGAAACATTGCTTTGCAAACTTGGAATAAGATGGCTCAACCACTATAGCCTGATCTTCTCTCTGCATATGCAGCTGTTGTTGTCACAAGGACAATAACCTGCCATGAAAAGAAATATGAAGCATTAATTCATAGACAGCAAGTGGCTTAAAAAAAAAAGGGTGTTCCTTCACTTCACAGGAATCACATTGGTGCCCTAAAGAAGAGGAAATTATTAACAAGGCTCCAAAAGTGGGAAGCATCACATACATCTGAAAAGAAAAAAGGTTGGAGATATACTCATGTGTCTCCTGGGGTCAATGTAATAGCTTCTACACTTTGGCATCACCTCGACCAGCAGAATTACTTTCCAGAAGGCACAGAAAATTTCCCTTTTACCCAGTGGATCTCTTCTATGCTTCCAGTGGATCCTCCGCCTCATGTAGGTACCTTGCAGAGAGATGTCTTTCCAGCTTCCCTCTAGGGAAAGATCTGCCCTTGGGCCTGCACCCTGCCTGATTCAGCCAGCCTGTGTGTGTGAGGCTTCCTTCCCTGCCAGGATCATGACAACAAGGACCACCAAATGGAATGGGGCTCCTGACACCCACAAGTCTCCTACAGCACAAACAGCTTGTGGGGCAGCTCTGCACCCAGCTGCCTTTAGGTCCATGAATGTAGGAGAATTTATGTGCAAGTTTTGCCCCTGGAAAGTCCAACTTCCCTAACAGAAGGTCAGTTCTTTCTGATGGCTGCTAGTTGGATGGGAAGTAAATAAAAACCTTTCTGATTATCTGTAGACTATTGCTAGACCAGAGAAGCCAGCAGATTCTCTTCTATACGGTTGTGATGTGAAGGTCACATAGAGACACCTTGTATTGAGAGATCCCAGCCAACCACAAGAATAATTGCAGCAGACCAAGCTAATGCCTCTACCATGGCACATACTGGTAACCGGTTGGTGCTGTTTATTCCTTCTGGATACACTGTGGACAACCCGAGGTGAGAATATTTTGTGTTGATCTGATCTCATTCAGAAGAGTTCATCTACATCCTTTTGCGAACAAGATGGGATCTGAGGTAACTTGTTATGAGCTTTAGACATAACAGTTTGTTCTATTATTTGCTCTGAAATATTGCTGGCCTTATTTAGTCATTCACATAGGGGAAAACATGATCACAAAATGAGTATGTAGGAAAAGCGTTCTGTGCAAGCATTTTGAACTTACAGTGCTCTGATATTCTTCTGCAATGCAAGATGCATCCATGCATTTGAAGACTGCAAGATTCAACACTTCTAAAAATAAACCTGATGGTTGCATGGAAGGTCATCAGAATTTTTTTCTTCATTAAAAATACTGATATGGTTAATAAGGTATTCTGTCCAGGAAATATCCGGAATGAAACTCCTACTTTTTACCCCTGTAAAAGACATTTTAAGTAAAAGATACTGGATTTCTCGTAATCTTTCATAAAGGGTTGCTATGGATACTTTGAAGAGGATAAGGGGCAACCCGAAGAGTCAGGATTTTTCAGAAAATCTGATGTTACAGGAGTAGTGATACATGTCAAGGTGAGAGAGGACGTAAGATTTAAGAGATTTCCAGTCTGCCTTTGATTTTCAGATATGGCCTTCTGAATGGCAAATCCTTTGGCTTTAGCTCATGTTTCTCAAGCTGTGCAGAGGAATACTGAATTTAAACAGAGTTTGCAGTGAATGTCTGCTGTAACTTAATTCCCCTCTGGAAACACCTAAAACTTGAACATGCTCTTTAAAGACAGTAAAAGGGGGTTTCAGTTTTGCTTTCGCACAAGGTTTCCTCTTTTCAGTCAGCCTCTCTCCACAATAAGATTAAAAAGCCCAAGCCATAGCTCTGCACCCCCACACCGAAGGTTCACAAATGCTCGGATGAGTTCAGACAGCGCAATGCTCCATTGCCAGTGTACACATGACATTCAGACTATGCTACTGCTGTTTTGATGTCCAATACTTTCAGAATGACCGGTCATCCCAAGCAGCTGTGACTGTGACATCAACAGAGCTGCGGGTGAGTTGCACTGCTGTCCTGAGCTTCACCCTTCTCCGTGTTTCCTTGACAAAGCCAGCTGTAGGATGTATTTCTGCAGCACCTTCTTTACACACTTGTCCAAAATAGGGACATACAGTTCAAAGATATGAAGCATGGACAGAGCCATTATTCTGATCTCCCCAAAGGATACCCACTTGGTATCCTCTCTTCTTCTAGAGATGGCAATGATGTTTCATCACTCCTATTAAAGTTGATGGAATTTTACTATGGTTGTATAGAGGTGCCTTCAGACATCGTAACTCGGAAACTACTGGTGTGTCCATGATACATGAAGTCTGTAACACGACAGCCTGTATATTGGCAGACAGGTAATAATCAAAGTGCATAAAATAGTCCAACTATGCCACTTTTATAAGTGGTTTGAGGTTCAGCATTACCAGCTTTAGGTACCACAGTCAAAACAGTACCAAGGACTCAGACTCTTTTTGTGGGGAGTCAATTTGATTGGATTCACCGAATGGAAAATTATTAAGTCCCCATAGCAGCAGAGTCCTCACAAAATGCCAAGACACAGCTGACTTAAGCTTTTCAGGCTTTTTTCCATGGATTAGCCCTTGATTGGTCTCACAGTAGACATTTCAAGTAGAGCCTTAAGGAGTTCAAGGCATTTCCCATGGTTTCCAAACGCCTTTGTAATGAATCTGAAATTTGGGCAGCTGGAGGTCAGCTTCAAGGCAGACAGAGCTGTCCTCTACCAAGGGACATGATTTGAAAGTGGCAGATCTTTCTTTTTTATTAGGGAATAGAAAGAAACAACATTCTGGAAAAACAGCAAGCTAAAAGCTGTTGAATAGGATGGGCATGGGCAGAAACACAGAAGTGTGGAAGTCAGTTATGGAAGCCAAGTGCCAGGTCCCAGATAGGACTCCTGCAAATCGGCACTGAAGCACCCAAAGCATCAAGGACAAGTGTTGCTGCATGGACAGAAAGGCTTCACAGTGTGGTGGTTTTAACAGTAACTTGGACATTACTGGAAGGGCAGAGTAGATGATACGTGATGATGCTTTGATACATGCAGGGGAAGCTACAAGGGTGTGGTTTGTAGGCTTCTGCAAGGTGCAGAGGAAGCTGCTTGAGCCTTTGAACAGAGAGTGGGGAGAGATGGTTGTACCTCATCACACTACTGTTACCATGAGGAATAAAACAGGGAGTTGAGACTCATAAGTTACTCCTGCCTTTGGTGAGGGCGACACATGTCTAGCCGACAAATTTTGTTGGTAATGCTTACAGGGGAAAAAAAAAAAAGCAAGCACCAAGATATTTCATTGCATTAACCTTGGCCAGAGCATAATGTTTACTGTATTGCTTGACCTTCACACACAATTCTAACACAATTGTTTTTTTCTAAGTGTTGCAAAAACAGGGCACTGTCACCTTCACCTCCTAGTTTTAACTCCATCTCAAATATTGTTAGGATATTTCTAGTTTATTTTATTCTCATGTGCTGCTGAACATTGTAAGAAGCTTTTATACACACACACATACCTATAAAATCTGATTCTCAATGAATCATAAATGTTCTCTGTGAATTTGTGAGGCTAGAACTCGTGGGAGGGTGCCGAAACACGGACAATGCCTTCTGCAGGCTGCATTTTTGTTCTGTGGAATAAATAAATAAATAAATAAATGAGCCACCCAGCTGGGAAGCATCTACCTTATATGGTTCACTGAAGAGGGAGTAACTCGTGTTAAACGTGCCATCCTCCTGCTGGGCCTCCTGATTTCTCCTTTCCCATTCTTTCCTTCGCAGCACGTTTCTATCAGGCTCGTAGACACTGCAGCAAAAAAGAGGAATAGCATTTTAAGAGTTAAAAATTAGTGGGCAACATATAAACCAGCATGAATTTAAAAGTGAAGAACTCTGGTTTGCAGACAGATGGCAAAAATAAGCAAGAACATGAATCAGATGAATGCCAGTCCAAGCAGGCCGGGGAGGCTCAGGTCTCTGGGAATGCTGGTGCTTTCTTCACACAGAGAATAGATAATTAAATTCTTACAGAAGAATAAAAAAGAAATCACAGGGCAGGATCTAGTCTGTGCAGAACTTCTCTGCTTGAAATGTGACAAAGGAAATATCTAAGCAACTTTGACAAAGACTGAAAGTACTCTTAAGGCAGATGGTAATTACAGCTATGAGTAAATAGAAATTATGAACATATTTCCACTTATGACATATCCTCTGAGTGTTGTATGAGAATGCTCCTTTTTTCACATGGATGTGTTTCTGTAGTGATTCTTTCATTAACTAGCTCCCTAAAGAGCTGTTAAAACTACATGCTGTAGTGGTTTCCACAGTTAGGCTGCTTCTTCTGATCTCTGTTAATCAGCCAAGTCGTGAAACTACTACTGAAACAATTCCTCTTTCTGATGGATTTGACACTATCACAACTTCAGAGCATGACTAAATGAATACTGGCATGACAGTGTATGTATGGCTGGTAGAGTGTAGCTGGAGAGAGAGTAAAATCACTGCATTACACAACAGTATTAATTTTTAGAAATGAGCTAATCTTCAATATAGACATCCAGAATAAAAATTAACGTTTTTTTTCCCCAAAATTCTAGTTTAATGCATGACAACGTAAACTGGAGAATCTTTTCTCTGAATCTCCACAGAACAACACAGGATTGCACATTTGCAGTCTGTTATGTTTTATTCTCCTCACAAAGGAAGCCAATGTGTCTAACAAGGTTTACGTGTTATTTCAGGACAATGTGACGAGTATGCTGATTGCCTATTTTGCTTAGCTCAGCTACTGCCTTTCTTCTGGCACTGTAAATCTGTAAAGTAGAAATATATATTAATGTCGCGTAAGTGCACCATGTGTTAATAAGAAAAAGGTTGTCTCGCTAACCAGCTTCCTAGTTAGCAAAACATATGTTGCATCGGCTGCCCACGTGATGTTACCTAGTATGCCTCAGGCAAGGCAGTCAAAAGGCCAACAGCTATCTGATTCTAATTCAAGACTTGAGAGCGCTGAAAATACATGGGATATGTTAGACGCTATTAGTATTTCAAAACAATACCACAGCAGTAACCAAACAAACACAGACTCTTTTTTTTTTCCTTGTCAATGCTGCTAACTCGAACTGGAGTGCAGAGTACCCTTCTGAGGGGTCTGAGGGCAGATGCCAAATGCTGAGCTGGGCTCTCAAACACAGAGGTTTATTATGAAGCACAGAGTTTCATCACAGCAGGTTGGAGGCAGCTTCCAACCACCAGTTTGTTTATTCCACTTACAGGTGGTTTAGTTTTTTGGGTTTTATTCCATATTTTTCATGAACAACGCATGTTACTCATGCCAACGCCCTCTCTTTGAAAAGCAGTGTCATGAAGAAGCAATCATAGGGGTAGAGTTTTGGGCCAAGAAAATGCTCTCCTCCAGGAAGAAGGGGATAGTGAAGGCACCATGCGGTCCCTGTAAGAGAAGATCATCTGCTGCACATGCTGCCAAGGCCAGAGGCAGAGCAGTTGTCATTTCCTGCTAGGTGACCCATAGTCCTCAGTTACGACACCATGCTATCTAAGTGTACTCCCATCAGTTAAGTCAGGGTGAAAGACTTTCTAACAACAACCTCCGCATCTAACGTAGACTTTCTGGCACCCTGAATAGCTGCTGCTAGGTTGGGTTTTTCTGGAGTTGCAGAGGTGAAGTTATAACTCCATCCTCGGCCACGTTTCCTCATCCAGAACCTCTTGACTCTTTGAGCCGCTTTGCATTGGAGTCTAGCCTGCAGTCAAACAGAGATGGGCAGCTCCCCTGAGATTAATTATAATAGCAATCTCTGCCTGGCTTCTTGGAAGTAAACAAGCGCAACGTTCTTCACTGGGCCTCATACGAATTTAAAAATGCACTGATGTGATACTCCTGAAGTGGAAGGACACTTTTATCCCTTTATTCAGTGGAGACATATTTGATGAAGACATTCAAATCGTCAGATCTCTGAACACCCTTCCTGAGTGAGAAGTTCACTGTTGGCACCGCAATGCACAACCTGCAATAATTCAGAATGATTATGCAAATGGCAGAACTGTGTGACAATGCCTAATATGCCAGCTATAAGCAGTAAGTTAGGAAGAGCTACAAGTTGAGAATGTATTCCTTTGGTAATACCAGATGGCAAAATCTCTAGCATTTGTGAGGCTGCTCCTTATTTGCATGAACATTGCAACAATCACATTTCCTTGAACGTATGTCGCCAAATGTATTTATTTATTTTGGTTCAAAGAGAATACTGCCAACTGCTATAATTGTCTTTATTGCAAACACTTCAGTTAATGGAAAATTACTCTTTTTAATAGTTTTCTTGCTTCTTTCTTTTTTTAAAATTTGTAATTTAAAACAATCTCAAATGTATATGTACCTTTTTAATCATCTAATGTGTGTGCCTTTTCCATAGCTAAGCCATGACGAAAGAGTTCATGAAAGTCTCAAGATTTTTTCCTCATTGGGCCATGTGTGCATATGTGGGTGATGTATACATATACATGTGTTATATGCATGCTCACACATCAGTTTATTTATGAAGGGTTTTGGCCCTTCATGGCCCAAAATGTAGAAGCAGTTTTGCAAGACTTGGAAACCAAAGAACATGCAACCATTCATCTCTCAAAAGTCAGTGTCATTTATATTTGTTTCATACAGGTCAAACTCCAAAAGGATGACTTTTAATAATTTTTAAATGGTGTATTGTTGTTTTTAAAATGCTGCATCTGTTTCAAATTCGTGCTCAAACTGACATGAACTGAAGCAGGAGCAACAAGACAAAACACTTGCAAAAGTTACATATAAACAAATAATGTATTACAACAATTACACTATCTCAAATTTAGCACACTGGTTTAAAACCACACTGTGATTTATCTCAGCCCTAAGCTCTGACAATAGACATACTGCACTTACCAATGAATTCTGTCTAAATACCAGTGTCTCAGGCTCAAAGCACTTCCAGAACACCATCACCACCACATGGTAACAGCAGCCCTATCTTCTCTGCTTCTTCTTAGGATACTTTGAATAATTTCACTCTCAGGTATTTTACAGAGCAGAATACCAACAGTTTGGCAAACTTCTCAGAATAGGTTTATTTAATAAATTTCAATCTGTTGTGATGCCTTTTGGAAGATTGCCTTGACGGCCACCCACTCTTCAGCAGCGCACTAGGTGAGCGTGGCTCCCCATGAGACCAGCCTGAAGAGGAGAGCTCAGGTATGTTGGTGCCTGATGGGAGGGCAGCTGCAGCACCAGCCTCCCCATAGTACTGACAGAAATGCTCATAGCTTTCTTCATTCTACTCCTGACATCAGAAGGAACCGCTTCCTTTAGTCCTTAATTAGAAATAGACAGAGACGGCTCAGGGGACAGCCGAGGAGCAGAGCAATAACCTTACCTGGGACTGGATTTAATCTCCTACAAAGTCCAAAGAGTTATGTAGTCTCAGGCTAGGCTGAAAGCAATCATATAAAAAGCCTAAAGTTTTAAGTGTTGAAGAGTCTCCTTTTGTTTTTTTTTCCTTTTTCTTTTTTCTTTTTTGTTTTAAAGCACACTATTTCTGACTCAATTTACCTCCCTCAGACATCGCTGCTTGAAACAACTCAAATAAAAAGGTCTAATTTCCATGATGAACTGGGTGGAGACAATGCACCAACATGTTCTCCTGTCGTTCAGTTTTAGGGAACACCCAAGTTTTGCATTTGGAGGAAGATGTCCTTTCCCACAAACCAGAGCACTGCACCTTCACCGAGGAATCACATGCCTTTGCAGACGTGTGGTGTGCATTAACAACGCTGCTTGACCTTTGCAGAAGCCACAGAAGTGCCACATCACTACGGGGGGATTCAGGAAGGATATTGTTATTTTGCTACGAGACCAGCATCCTCATAAAAGCTGGCATCTTTGAGGCTGTGAAAGACATGGGTAGGTAAATTGAGGGCGAGATTGCTGGCGCTCCCCTTGCCTCGCATCAGTCTATTTTCTGGCAAAGGAAGGGGACAGTCACTCAGGCTGCCCTGACGGCACAACAGAGGAAGGCGTTACCGTGCCTGTACACACACCTGGTGACAATTACTGAACTCATTATAGTTTGCAGTAACCTGCAATCTCGCCTTTGCCTTTCCAGACCTCCCAATATCATTTTCCAGTCCAAAGACTTAGTTCATTATTCTCTGAATAGTGAGGGCTTTGGAACACACACCACCACCACCACCACCCCTACACCTTCCTTCTACCTTCCCATGTACAAAAATATTGTCCTATAGATGTAGCAGGAGCAGCTTGTTTATTTGCAGTTAATATTTTTGACCCAGGAGGTTGATCTCCTCCACCCCAGCAGCTACATGTGGCACTTTGCACAAAACTTTCAGAACCTGAAGTCTAGAAATATTAATAACAAAAGCAGAGCTGACGCCTCACGCTAACATGCCATAATTTCTTAAACTGGCAAAAACACAGTTCCCACGGGCTCCTGGCAGGCCTTTGCTAGGGAAGATCTAGGTCCCATTTGCAAGGGTTGAGCTTCTTTCCCAGATTTTGTCGACTTCTTCATTTGTGCCCAAACTGACCCCTCTTCTTTTATAATCAGATTAAGAGGCTCCATACAGAACGCCATTGGCCGGCAACACCCACTCTCAGCGTGGTGGAAATGATACCATCCCCAAGCTGCCAGGTGGAGCCCTTGAATATTCCCTGAGAGCGCACAGAGCTGATCATGTTCCAAACTAACAGGGGGGAAAAAAAAAAAAACAAACCAAAAACACAACCCACACCATAAGTGACCAAAAGATACGTGTGTTTCAAGAGTAAAACTAGACCAGTGAACGAGTTTTCTGTGAGGACACATATATCTTTGAAATTAAATTTTAGCACGCGGTCATTTCTGAATTATGAACAAAGTTGGAACTGCTTCAAAACCATGAAAAACAGGCAATATGTCAAGAAAATAAATTTTAAAATGATTATTCTCAACATTTCCCCACAAATTGTGATCTGGCACACAAGTCAATATACTAAATTTCAGGCTGAAGTGAGGACAATTTCTTAAATATTTAATAGTCTAATTCTCCTCTGAATTACCAATTTATGCCAAAGCAGCTTAACAGAGTAACTCTAGGGAAAAACTTACACAACACAAAAAAACCCCACCAGTCCAACCCCGATGCAGGAGAGTGATTATGAAACTGAATTCAGAATGGAAACTAGATTTTGAATTTAAACATGCCATCATTCCCATATTTCTGCAATATTTTAAAATACAAAAAGACTAACCAGCCTGAAACCTTGTAAAGGCAATAGCCCCAAACATTTTTAGAAAACAGTCTTAATGCCGACAATTTAATTACAACAGTTCAGGTTATTTTGCTTGCTGAATTGCTGTGCTTAGCATGGAAGTGCTATCATTTAATGCCCGTTTTTGATTTTACTGCTCATGTCCATGGTTTCCCCTTGCCAATTTCTTGGTACCGGTTCCATTTTCAGCTAAGTATAAACAATGCCTGTTTGGGAACTAATTGCTAATGGGTTATGGGGAGCTCTTAGAGATGGCAACCTTATATTTTTGAGCATTAAATGTTTTCCCTAATGACATTTGAACTGTCAGTTCGATTATAACAAAAGGGCTGCCTTTGATGAACAAGTGACATAATCAATAAAGTACCTTCCAAGGTTGCAACTGACTTTTTTAGACTTTTTATCTAGCTTAAACAGCAGAAGTTAATTTGAGGATTTTTACAGTATTTTTTCCCATTTACAAACAGAAATGCCGTGGGGTAAAGCAATTACTCTGATTTACTGTTTTCACTTTGATTGAACATAAAGATGTAGCAGGGTCTCAAAAAAGCAGTAACTTAACAAACTGTGCTTCTATCCACAGACAGATAAAGTACCTACTTTGCTATTTCAAAGAGTTTACCTCCAGGCAGCAGCACAGAGCAAACATCAATCAATGACATGTGTCTGAGATGAGATTGATGTTTACTCTCACAGCTTTTCATCCTACATCCAATAAATTATTTTTCCTTCACCAAAATGCCTGGTTAAATTTCATTTTTCACTTTGCAGTATCAGTTTTAAAACTTTAGCTTCCAGCAATTTAAAAGCTAGGATTCATTGAGGCTTCAGCTTTTACAGCCTGTTTATGATTTGTATTAACCATGAAACACTACCGTCCAAACATGAATATGATCAGGGGGAGCTGAGCCGGGTTGGCTGCTCGCGCAGTGGCAGGTGCTGGTTGGAAGGTGCAAGATTGCTTTAATTATCTGCCTGGAAATTCCAAGTCTGAAAACTGGGAGCTATATTTCCAGGAGCAGATATATCGCATCTACCAAATGAATGCATATATACATATCATATCTGCAAAAGCAGCATCTGAGAGTTCAAGGCAGCTCTTCTGAGGGCTCACGCTGGGTAACTGGAAGGAGCCAAAGAAAGACTAATTGTGGGTGCAGTTATTACCTTATAGGTGCTTACATCTGACATCCACAAAATGTGAGTGCTTTGCATGCAACCTGACTGAATGTTAAATATGTATTGAAATATCAAGAAAACCAAGGGTTGCAATTGAGACTGGGATCTAGGTTGTTGAACCAGAGCAGTAAACATCACAACAGAGGAACGTTAAAAAAAAAATCCAATTTAGTTCAACATCTGCTTGTACAAGAGCACCTCTTCCAGCTCTGCTACAGAAGAAACATGCACATTTTCTTCCCTCAGAAAAGTTTTGCTCAATGAGAGAAACTGAGACATAGTTCAATTTTTTTCTTTTACTTTCAGGAAAAATAACTACATCATATTATACAGATCTACCAGTCCATACCTACAGTATACACAGTTATCAAGAAATTCACCATTCAGTATTAATAGGTAATTCTATATTCAGCCTTATTCTATATTCAGCCTTACTTTATTGCTATTAAGTGCTGGTGCTCTCTTTTATAACCCTAAAACTGCTAGCAAAAATACCAAAGATGGATGAAGATCTAATAATGACCAAACTAGAAACAGAACATTACTATTACTTTGAATTTTGCATTGCTTTAACAGTATGCTGTTTGAAAGTATGTTCTCAAGTTACAAATTCACTACTATTAATAATCTTACACCTGCAATGGGTGTTTCTTTTTCTCCACAATCCAAAATTATATTTAAAATCTCCAGAAATTAAATGGAGATCTTAGCTGTCAAGAAACAGACACTGTGGATGAGATAGGGGAAAGTACTCCCTTTGTATCCTCATCCATATTTTGCAAGTGGAGAGAAAAAAATTACCAAGACTGAAGAGCACAAACCACACAAAGCACAGTGAAGCCCTTTCATTTGGTTTTGTTAATGTTACTATTATACTGTAATTCAAAAACACAACAGCTGAGGGGATCAATAAGGAATCTTTTTTTCTGCCTAACCTAACACTGCTGAATTCCCTAGATTCACACGGCCTTACCTAACTTGGTGATGCTTATATCTGATCCAGTTTCTTCTTACATTGCTTCCCTGCCAGAGATGTCAGACACAACGCCCCACTTGTCTGTTTTTTCTCCACAAGGATTTCTGCTTTCCATGGCATCCTTATGCATGGGAAACTGTTCCAGTTATCATCTGCCAAGCTTATGTGGTTTTTTTGCCATAGAAACTTCTTTACTTTCTTTACAGTCATAATTAGTAAAAAATGATAGGTTGGGTTTCTTTGATCAGCCATCCAGCTCATCTCTGTAGAGGATGTGCACACATAGGCAAATTATTCATATAGTCTTGGTGCATAACCTGAAAAGTTTACAGACTGTGGCACATGATGGACACCCAGGCGATCAGGCCCAGTCAACATGGGTTCATAAAAGGCAGGTCCTGCTTAACCTGATCTCCTTCTATGACAAAGTGACCCACCTGGTGGATGAGGGAAAGGCTGTGGATGTTGTTTACCTGGACTTCAGTAAGACCTTTGATACAGTCTCCCACAGTATCCTCCTGGAGAAACTGCCTGCCCATGGCTTGGATGGGAGCACTCTCCGCTGGGTTAAAAACTGGCTGGAGGGCCAGGCCCAGAAAATGGTGGTGAATGGAGTTAAATCCAGTTGGCTGCCGGACGTATCTTTATCAACAATCTGGACAAGGGGATTGACTGCACCCTCAGTAAATTTGCAGATGACACCAAGTTAGGTGGGAGTGTTGCCCTGCTTGAGTATAGAAAGGCTTTGCAGAGGGATGTGGACAGACTGGATGGATGGGCAGAGGCCAGCAGTATAAGGTTCAACAAGGCCTAGTTCCAGGTCACACTTGGGTCACACCAACCCCATGCAGTGCTACAGGCTTGGGGAAGAGGGCCTGGAGAGCTGCCTGGTGGAAAAGGACCTGAGGGTGTAGGCGGAGAGCCGGCTGAACATGAGCCAGCAGTGTGCCCAGGTGGCCAAGAAGGCCAACAGCATCTTGGCCTGTATCAGGAACAG